>OY755038.1:41099954-42312454 GCA_963576565.1 Aspidapion aeneum
GCAAACACACCCGCATTAATGGATTTTTTACCAAAATCTAATCAGCTTGTTTTATTGTCGAACTATACTATTTTACCTGAAAATTTTATGAAAATCGGTTTGGCGGTTTAGGAGCTATTCGTTGCCTTGCTTTGATAGTGGCATTACTGGAAATGATAATTTTCAGGAAACGCTTTTTAAAAATAATGGCAAAGGCAAATATATTTATGTGTTTTTTTTCTTTAATTAAATCAATCAATAACTTACCCATGCTTGAAATAAGGAAAATTTGTGGTAAAAATATTTTATGAAAATGATAAGGTTCACGCAAAACAGAAAACGCAAAAACGCATTTTTTTTAGTTGTTTAGCAAACCAGCGTATTCTGCTCTTGCTAATATAGGTCAAAATACTGCCAAATAATACATTTTTGGCGTTCTCAAAAAAAAAAAAAAAAAATTCGTCGAAAATAATACCTTCTCTAGCCATTGCTGCGCGGGCGAAGTATGTTAAAATTCAAGAAATATATTGAACTTGCTCATAAACAGTTATTATACGGACTATGCGACACCAGCAACTCTACTAAAAGTGAAAGGACTACTACAATGACTACTACCAAATAATTGATAGGTATGTACCCACCAAGGTCCCTTATACGTTTACACCTTGGATACCTACGGAATCGTTTACTATGGGCATACGTGTTTACTTTTTATCCGTTATCCGTCACTTTTCATCCCGAGGATAAAAAGTGACACTGTTGGCCCTAAAATTCGGGATAAAAAGTGCAAAAATTATTTTTTTATTAATAGACTTAAAATATAGTGGCGCTTATAGGTTCTATTGCTAAGGAAGTAGTTCTGAATGAAACTGCAAAAAAGTTAATGAAATCCTACTATGGAATCATTTAATTCTTATAGCAGAGCGATCTAAACTATTAATAATAAACATATTTTAGTTAGCAAAATAAATTTTTCCTTCCTACATCAGTCGTTTCAATATCATCAACAAAATTACCTCGTTTTTGGGTCCAATAATACACTAGTTTTTCAATTACCAAAATAATTAAGCTAAGAATGACGATAAAATTCCTTTTTTTGTTATAAGGCTCAAAATATAATGATCCTAGGCTTTATTGCTAAGGAGTAGTTCTGAATCAAACTCTGTTCCAAAAAGTCAATGATATGCTAATTTAATTCTGATAGCCAGAGCGATCTAAGCTATTAATAAAATTAACTATATTTTAGTTAGCAAAAGGAATTTTTCCTTCAATCCAGCCTGGTTTTACATAAGTCGTTTCAATATTATCAACAAATTTACCTCGTTTTTGAGTCCAATAATAATACAATAGTTTTTTAAGCTAAGAATGACGATAATTTTTTTTTATTACTAGGCTTAAAATATAGTGTTTTTTTAGGGTCTATTGCTAAGGGAGTAGTGCTGAATGAAACTCTGTGCGAAAAAGTTAATAATTGCTACTATGTTTTAGAGTTTTAATTTAATACTGGTAGTTAAAGCGATCTATCGAAACTATTAATAATATTAAACAAATATGTTTACTAAAATATTAGTATACAAAAGGAAGTTTTCCTCCAATCCAGACGGGTTTTAAATAAGTTGTTTTAATATCACCAAAAATTACATAGTTTTTGGGTCCAATAATACACTAGTTTTTCAATTACCAAAATATTTAAGCTAAGAATGACGATAAAATTCCTTTTTTTATTACAAGGCTCAAAATATAGTGTTCCTAGGCTTTATTGCTAAGGCAGTTGTTCTGAATGAAACTCTGTTCCAAAAAGGAATTTTTCCTTCAGTCCAGCCTGGTTTTACATAAGTCGTTTCAATATTATTAACAAAATCACCTCGTTTTTGAGTCCAATGATAATACAAAAGTTTTTCAAGCTAAGAATGACGATCAAATTTTTTTATTATTGGGTTCAAAATATAGTGTTCCTAGGGTCCATTGCTAAGGAAGTAGTTCTGAATGAAACTCTGTGCCAAAAAGTCAATGATAGCTACTATGTATTAGAATTTTAATTCAATTCTGGTAGCCAGAGCTAAACTATTAACAACATTAAACATACTTTAGTTTACAAATAGAATTTTCCCTTCAATCCAGACGGGTTTTTAATAAGTCGTTTCAATATTATCACCAAAAATTACCTCGTCTTTGCGTCCAATAATACACTAGTTTTTCAATTACCAAAATAATTAAGCGAATGACGATAAAATTCCTGTGTTTGTTATAAGGCTCAAAATATAGTGTTCCAAGGCTTTATTGCTAAGGAAGTAGTTCTGAATGAAACTCTGTTCCAAAAAGTCAATGATATGCTACTATGTGTTGGAATTTTAATTTAATTTTGATAGCCAAAGCGATCTAAGCTATTAATAAAATTAAATATGTTTTAGTTAGCAAACGGAATTTTTCCTTCAGTCCAGCCTGGTTTTACATAAGTCGTTTTAATAATATCAACAAAATTACCTCGTTTTTGGGTCCAATAATACACTAGTTTTTCAATTACCAAAATAATTAAGCTAAGAATGACGCCTGCGCAGACGATGGCTAAGGCAGGATAGAACTCCTGCAAGTCGGTTTCGATATTGCGCGAATAAACACAATCTGGTTTTTTTGCGCTCCAAAATTTTTGGTCCCTGGCCATTATACCGCTTGTACCAATTACGTGTAAGCTACAAAGAAAAAGGAATGCCTTAAGTGAACGCGTTGTCTTAGGCTATACTTGTTTAGTCGCAAAAATAAAGCAAAAAAACTTTAAACTACCGTAGAAATAAAAAAATACATTATTTGAAAGGTCAATAAAAGCTGATACTTTAATTATATCTTACTTTAATTTTAGCGGTAAGTTATCCTGAAGTTAAATCAGGAAACAAGTGTAACTGGCACCTTGATGAAAAAGAATTTGATTGACCTTTTAACCACTGTGGCTTTCTTTTAATTTTGTTTATGATATCCTTAATATTGAGTTCCCTCTTGATTTGTGCGTTACTGCTTCTGCTGTTTGTCTAACGAAACATATTTAACCCAGGAACGGTCGCGTTGTTAGAAAGAATCTAACATTTTATAATTATCCTGAATGCCGCAGTAAGTGCCTCGAGGCCAGTAGTAGTGTGAGTTTGGTGTCGTCCGCGGTGAGTTAGTGATGATTGTTAGATTAAATCTAACACGCAACCATTTATGTTACATGTAATGTTGGAAAAATTCTAACGATGCGACCAAATCCGCGAGCGAAATAATTGTGAAGTAAGTTGTGTTATTTTTTTATTACATCACTATTTACCCTAATACGCGAAGCAAAATGAAGGTTATGGGTATTTTTCTTATATGTATGTATACTACATACGAATAAGTAAGTATGCATGACGATAAATTTTTGTGCTTTCACACTATTTACCCTACCACTACTATTAATCCGTTTTTTACCAATGATACGTCGTTTTGTTGGTCTATAAGTCGCGAATGACATAGACTATTTTTGTTATTGGTTTTAAGAGTGCTTTTTTTCACCTTAGTTATATAAAGTTTGTTTTATATTTTCTAACGAAAAATGTAATTAGGTATTGTTTTAACTACTAATTTTTGCGTCTAAATTTATTCATAAGCTGATGTTCGTAACCTGATTGTATCAATGTTAGAAAAAATTAAACACGCGACCACATACGTAACATGGGATAACGCGACTGCTTCCGGGTTAAGGGCAGCAGTTACCATAGTGTAGACACAAAAGTAGTGTGGTGTAGCCAATCGTATCATAACTTACCAAACGTCAAAGAGGTCCTTAAAAGGGGAATGTTTCGGATAAGTCATGTAAGTCCAAATTTGATTGTATAGTTTTACAGTGGCTATGTCGCAAACTTCACCTTGCTTGAAATTTTCTTTAATGTAGACGTAGGCTTTTGAGTTTTCAACATGAAAAGCGTACTTGCCTAATAAAATGTAATAATGAAATTGTCAATAATTTTCGAAAAATTAAGCTTAAAAAATTCCAAAACAAAATAAAAGATTATTAGTTTACCAAATACGCCCCAAATAACTGAGAAAAACTACATACTATACAGAATGCGAAGAGTTGGAATAAATTTGCTAACAACTAGGGATCTCAAATAGTTCTTATGTTTAACAGATTAAAATATGCTTCAGAATAAATTTAGATTTTTGTGTTTTTTTTTAAGTTTCAAATGTCTGCTCGCGAATTTGGTTTAAGTCCAGGCCTTGTAAAATATACTAAAATATGTAAATATTTAATTGCCCAATTATAGCACTTCACAAGTTCAGTATTATGTCCAAACAGCATTAAGACTTCTGCGTTTCTAAACAGGGAACACTAAGGGTAAATTTTGTTACCTTTTTTCATTAAATCCAAGCCGTGGGTAAAATTTTGAAAGCCCATGTTTTCTCTTCCTTTTATGAACTTTTCGTAAAGTCTTAAAGCTGGAGTATCTCTGCCAAGTTTTTCTTCTTGCTAAAAATCAAATATAATTTTTTAAAGGACAGTTAAAAACTTCTAATTCTGTGTCCCTTGTCCTCTTCGAACGTTGGTAATCATCAGTACTATCTGTACTTTGTCGAATGCCAGAGTCTGGTCGTGGTCTCGGCATACCAATTATTGAGCCACAATATTCTTCGACAACATCTATCTCTTTCGCCTTCGATTTTTTCTTGTATTATTTCTTTCGTTTTTTAAGTGTGAAAATGACTTCCAGATCTTTTGGCATTCTTGTAAGCACTTGGTCCATCCAAGAAATAGGGAACACTGAAAACAGCAACGAATGACTCGAGTACGAATCTCATCTTTACAAATGATCCTCTGGCTCGTTCAATTCGTGCACGAACCTGCTTCATATTTCGTCAGCTATTATTAACCTGGTATCCTAGATGTTTGTATGACTGGACTTGTTGATTTTGTACCTGAAGAATATCTCCTAAAACTGAGTTCATATGCGTCATCATCTATTTGTTTTTTTTTTGTTTTTAATCCATTCTGCACTATTAGTAGCCACCTGATTAAGTAAAATCTAAAGACCCCCTACAGAGCTTCCGACTATAACGGTTTCGTCAGCGCATCTTATATTCTTTATGTTTATGCCATTAATAGAAATTTCTTTACAGGGACTTTTTAAGGCATTTTTTAATATTTTGTTTGAGTAAATGTTAAACAGCAATCGTGAAAGTATGGAGCTCTGCCGGACACTTCTTTTGATTCGTAGTTTGTCCGACATTTGTTGGTCTAGCTTAATTTGTGTAATGATTTTCCCTGTGTGAGTGTGCCTGTCAAAAGCCTTTTCATAGTCTATAAAGCAAGCATAGACAGGAACAGAGACGTCCCTACATCGTTGGACTAACACTTTGGCCTCTTCTGGGCCGAACCCGTTACGAAAACCAAACTGTGATTCGCCCAGGAAAGACTCGCATTTTGCATATATTCGCCTCATCATCATCATCGGGAAAATCTTAAGAAAGTGACTCATTAAACTGATGAGGCGATAATCGTTACATCTTTTTGCCGAGTTCTTTTTTGGAAGCGTATCAAATGTTGACTTAAACCTGTCAGAAGGAATGATGCCCGATCGGTAGACCAAAATGCTTCACATTGAAATACGATTTCTATAAATTTTAATAACTTCCGAGTAGATTCCATCTGGACCTGTATCTTTTCTATTTTTTGATACCGCATGCTGGACTTTTTCTTAGTTACATCAAGTCCTTCTCGTGTATATTGTGTGGGCGTGTCCGATCTCTTGAAAAAGATAGATACACCAATGTTCTACTTTATCATTAACATCAAGAATTATTTCATCTTGACTGTCCAAGAGACGTCATGATTTGGAAAGCAATCAATTGCATTTTTCGGTTTTTGTATTAGTAAAGCATCTTAGGTATGTGTACCTGTATGTGCATTATTTACCTATAAAGAAAATGATTTTAACATTTCTTATATAGATAAGATACCTTATTTATTTTATTTTTTAAACAAATATCATTGCACTGTATTTCAAATAAACTCTACTGATCTAGATTAAAAATAAAAGTGTTTAAACAAAACAATCCTAAATAAACTTAGAGAAAAAAAATAATACCAAATAATAACATAAATATTAAAGTTGGCTTATCTTATTTTATAGTTTGTCAAAAAGAAAAATTATTTTTATAGTAAAACGCTTTAAACTTATTTTTGAATTGGTATTTATTTGATATTTTCTGTATATGTAAAGGTATCAAATTATACAATCTAGGCCCAACCTATGAGACGAAATGATGATTTATTACATACAAGCATGATTACTGCTGCTCTTTAAGTGGGTCACAAACATATAGATTTTATTTAAATTTATTTGATCCAAACCTGGTCTTTTAGCTTCAGTAAGGGAAAAGCCTACTGAGTCTTTTTGTTATTTAAACTAAGTTTAAGGTACCCAGTACATTTTTTATGACTTTAATTTTTTGTTTAGCCTCTCTCTTACAATCTTCCCATGTTCTACCAAAGAAAATTACAACAGTATCATCAGCATACAATATTATTCTGGCGCCCAAAAAGAAGTTGCCATTTAAGATTTTCGTAACTAATTCTATACTAACCTTAAAGTATTGCTTGTTCAAATCGGCATTTTCAACTCCTATATCCATATTTGAATCGATCAAATCTTGAATCGACCTAATTAAAACTAACGGAATATTTAGTAGAGATGAAACAAGGCTGGCCGAATAAAATTGGTAGATTAACGTTGACAAAAGCAGGGTAAAAATAATTGCTATTTTGCCGGAGACAAATGTTGATCCTGTGCCCAATCCTAAAAACACTTAGTAGCTGCATCCTTGTAAAAAAAGAAAAGGATTTTTAGGATTTGAACCAAAATATGCAAAAAGAGAAAATCCAAGATAACGGACAATTCCCAAATCAAATTTGGGGGCAAATCGTTATTTCATAATCTACACTTTTCTTCCGCCATAATTTTTCTCTCTTACATCAAACTTAATATAAAATGATTGAGCTACAGAATTTGAAAGGTCATTGAACCTAACTGGCCAACTGTAATCCTGATTAAAAAATCTACGTCACAGGTTGCCTTAAACCATTTGTTCTATGTAACACCTACAGTCGTTCCTGTGTGAAAGTATAAAGACCTTGGGCTTTGGGTATGTCAGTACCAAAGTCTTTATACTTTTACACAGGTTCCTTACAGAATTTGACCAGTCATGTGTGTTTAACTGGACGCCTGTAGCTGTTACATAAAACAAATGGTTTAACGCAACCAGTGACGTAGGTTTTTCAATCAGGATTAGAGTTGGCCAGTCAGGTTAATGACCCTTTAAATTATGTAGACAACCTGTGTAAAAGTATAAAGACCTTGTGCCAGTACTACGTCTCGTACCTTGCTGACAAAATGATCCTAAAACACACAAAGCGCAGTAAGTCCAAGAGGAGTCCAAGAGTTGATGTCTTTTCCATTTTTCATAAGAAAGACTAAACTTAATAATAAAAATCGTCATGACTAAAAAGACGATAACATACTTCCATACCGCCTTTGCTAGAGGTCTAACAAAAATTTCCCAAGAGTTCGTCGATTTAGGATTTCTGAAGAAGAACGAACTTCTAAAATAAATAGATCTAACATTTATTTTAGCTAGGCAATATATATAGAATGTAATCCTGCGCGAGTGAGGGACAATAGAAGAATTTAACGTCAGCAAAAAAGAGAGAGAATAGTGCATGCGTAGTTAAAAAAAGTCGGTTGGAGTCACATAGTGCACTTACTTATTTAGCTTTGGGGTCCGATTAACTTAAAATTATTCGTCGATATTCAATTATATAGAAACTATTATAATCATGACCTAATTATAAAAGTTGTCATCCTTATAATTTTTTGGCCGCCACAGAGTCTCTGGTGAGAGATTATTAGGATTGACGTCACACTGAGCGGCACAGAAACCAAAATAGGCGATAAACAAATGGTGACACTTTCAAATTTACATAGAAAAAATTTTCAGTCACGCCAAGAAGATGACAGCTCTGGAGAAAGATTCTATAATTATTAGCATTGGGTCGAATTTGAGCCCAGATGTCTTTTAATTTTATGGCTTTAAAGAAAGACTAGTGCTTGGATACGATTCTTGGAGAATCCAACCTGTTGTGTGCCCTCAAGGGGTCACATGACCTTAATAGGTCTATTGAATCGAGTTAAATCGATTAAAATATTGTTCTCATAAACTGTCCTAAATTTTATGCTTGTGCGTCTAATAGCCGGTTTGTTTTGATTTATCGCTTCTAGCTTTTGCGGTATAATAAATGAACTATCAAAGTATATATTTAACCTGCTGCTAACCGGAACAACATTTAAGAACAAGGTCTCTGAAAGAAATGGTCGACTTTTCCAATAGTTTTTAGAGCTTCTTCAGAAGAGACAATGGACTTACCGTAGCAAATAACCCTGCCTTCCGTACGTAAGGACTTCCGATCTGTCGTTTCTAAACGCCAAAGGTGACAGCCCGAAATCAATGCGTCTGCGTTGTTCTTCACCAACCATTCCATCGAAGTCACCATTTGGAGTCAAGTATCCGAACTTTGTCATCCAGTATTTGGTAATTCTATAATATTAAAAATTAGAGAGATTAGTAGTAGTAGGGGTTACCCGTAGGTCCAGCGAGGAGGCCAGAGTAGGAATTCTATATCCATCTAGCTTATTCGACCTTCCTGTTCTGTTTAGCAAATCCCGGCTGTCAGACCATTTTGGTACGACATGCTTGCCAACCCCACATTTTTTACTACCACTTCAAAACCAACGGTTTGAAAATTATGCAATTCTTTCCCAGGAACATGGAATTGTTAAGATTTTGCAAAAGTATAATTTACTCGAATGCAAATCAGCTTGAACTATGGATATAGAAGCTAAACCAGAAAATGCATCTCAATTTTTCAAGACCTGACATTATGTTTGCTGTGAATATGATGTCACAATTTAGTTCAGATCCCACTGAGACACAATGGTGCCGTATATTTTTCGATATCTGAGAGGACGCATTCATAAGAAGCTTGACCCACAAATTTTGATATATATAGTGATGCATCATACGGAAATTTTTTGGAAAGAAGATCAGTAACTGGTTTTGCTGGATTTTATTGAGAGGCAGCTGTAAGTTTGTGTACGAAGAAACAGCAGAGTGTTGCCGTATCCACAACAGAAGCCAAGTATATGGCATTGTCATTGACATGCATTCAGGCCATATGGCTCTCATTTATCACAAAACAACTTGGAAATTTGAACAATCCTCTAATACTTTGTGACAAAGCTGCAATTCAAATATCCAACAACCATGTTTTACATTCAAGAAGTAAACATCATGTACCCTATTATTTTGTGATTGCGAGAAATGAGACATAGCAGAAAGACAAACTCAGAGTAAAATAAGAATATTTAAAATGGATAATGGTGGAGAATATGTATCTTATTTCCTAAAATCTTTTTTCAGAGATAATGGATTCAAATGTGAACATTCTCTTCCTTACATTCACGAAACTAATGGACTAGCGGAGCGAGTAATAGAACAATTTTTGCTACTATGGCAAGAACTTACTTAATTGATGCCGATCGTCCAATAAAATTATGGGCAGAAGCTGTGCATGATTCAGTGCACAAAAAATCGCTTGCCACATTCTTTTTACATTTAGACACCATGTAAAAAAAAATTGAAAAGAAAGTTTGGTCACCTAAAAATATTTGGACAGAAAGCATATACACAGTGCATCGAGAGATTACATGTTTTTATCGGCTCTGGAACGAAATAGCGATGTAAAAAATAGCGACGTTCAAAATAGCGAGTAATGAAATAGCGACTATCAAAATAGCGATGTAATGAAAGAGCGACTGTCAAAATAGCGATGTATCAAAATAGCGTTTGTAACAAAACAGCGACATATCAAAATAGCGATGTATCAAAATAGCGACAATCAAAATAGCGATATATTAAAATAGCGACAACCAAAATAGCAACAATCAAAATAGCAATGTATCAAAATAGCGATGTATCAAAATAGCGATGTATCAAAATAGCGATGTATGAAAATGGTGATCAAAATACCGAATCAAACCAAACCGAATCAAACCAAACCGAATCGAATCAAATCAATCCAAACCGAAAAAAACCGAAATGCGCTATTATATCCTCTTTTGACAGTACCAGCTTATTTAAAAAAAAAGCTTTCCTGATTCTTTTCCGGGATCCTAGAGGGTGTGAATCCGAACCGAACCGAACCGATCTGAACCGAATTCGTTTCGGTTCGGATTCATACTCTCTAGGATTCCGGAAAAGAAGTCTGGAGAGTTTTTTTTGAAAAAATATGCTGGTTTGGTTCGATTCGGTTCAGTTTGGGTCGGTTCGGTTCGGATTCACACCCTTTAGGATCCCGGGAAAGATGTCAGGAAAGTTTTTTTTTGAAAACTTTTCTTAGAACGAAACCCTTTAGTCGAGCTATATACCAAATTCATAGTCGCTATTTTGTTACATCGCTGTTTTGATAGTCGCTAGTTTGTTACATCGCTATTTTGATAGTCGCTATTTTGTTACATCGCTTTTTTGTTACATCGCTATTTCGTTACAATCGCTATTTTGTTACATCGCTATTTTGATAGTCGCCTTTTCGTTACATCGCTATTGTGATTGTCGCTATTTCGATACCGCTATTTTAATAGTCGCTATTTTGTACATCGCTATTTCGTTCCAGAGCCGTTTTTATCAGAAGATAAAAATACGATTTTTATACTTTCTGTCACTAAAGAAGTAAATGTTAAAGAAACACATTCAGAAGAAAATTTGATTGAAATTTAAAAAAAAAAGTTGAACATTCAACACAAAAGTTGGAGAATTCTTTGATTGTTGAAAATCAGACAATAATGTTGTACAATGTCGTCTTCTAACACCATTAGTGTTGCAAACTAAAGCGCTCTCATCAAACATTGTTTCTTCAATTTTTTTACCCTTCCCCTATCTGGGATGTGGACTTCTTCGGAAAAATCCAAGGTGTATGGGCTCTACTGATTGTCATTGACGCGAGGGGGATTTCTCTAGTTTTATTTCTTCCTCTACATTGACCTGTATCCTTTTTTCAATACACTTACTTGGCATTATAGTGATTCACGCATGCCTGCACTTGACGGTACTGAAATCGGTTATAGGAATTTTTCTCCCTGTCTTCGTCACTTTGCAAGTATTCATCTAACTTTCCACTCCAAGGATCGTGAAGCTAAAAACCAGGCACGAAATTTAATATTCTTAATTTGAAATATCGTTAAAAAAACACCACACCCACAAATTTCCGATAAATTAAGAAATCTATCTATCTATAAACCCGACGCGTTTCGAATTGGGACGCCATTCTCAAGAATTATGCAGTTTCTAAAACAAAATTTGGAAAACAAATATTATTCCGTTATTAAAACAATACTCCGTGTGTTGAAATCCCAATTTCTTATTCTGGACAATGTTCTTCATTATAGTAAGTCTAATTAAGAATACGGACCCCTGTAGAGGGAGGACTGGTTAAAGAACTGGACCAATTTTTCAAATAACGATTGCTTCTGGTATACCGACGGATCCAAAATGCCATCAGGCGTTGGATCTAGAGTTGTTAGTATCCCAAAAAAAGTCAAGATTAAACATTTATTTAATGCCGAATTCGTAGCCATTGAACTGTGTGGTTTACTGACCACGAATGGACCAACACGAAAATAAAAATCTTTTCCGACAGTCAAGCAGCCTTAAGAGCGCTTAATTCCTATACGGTCTCATCGAGAACCGCGAGGAGCTGCAGGGATTCGCTGAATGCGTTTGGTAGTGCTAACAATATGTTATTAGTATTGATACCAAAGTATTCTGGGCACGGGGAAAATGAGGCCGCAGACCAAGCATCGAGGGAAGCGGCATCTTCCGAGTTTTTCGGCCCCGAACCTGCCCTGGGGATATCATACAATGCTGCTAATAATCCAGACCGGAGATACGTATAGTGACTGGTCTTTTTACGAGTCGCTGTCGACTGAGAGTACCCATGCACAGAATCGGACTAACAGAAGAGACTGAATGTAGACTCTGTATGGAGGATGACGAAACAGTCAGACATGTACTGTGCGAATGTCCGGCTATTGCACGTTTACGTCAGAACACTTTCGGTAAACCTCAGATTGATTTGGAAGATCTGAACAGTGTCTCACCCAAACTGATCTTGTTTTGGAGGATTGGGCATACAGTGGTGAGAAACCACTCAAAAGTGACCCACAATAGAACCACTGGTTGTCGCAGCGGAAGGGTTGCAAGGCCCACTCACATATGAATCATCAATCATTAATACAGGACCAAACACATAAATGATTATTAATTCTGGGCTTCGGTCACTGCACTGAGAACTAATTCTGAATTATTTCCGATGATTGACTCCGTCCGTGAATTTAGCCATCAAGATATTTCACTGAGTTGAAATTAAAATTCTATATACTAAGACAAAAAAAACGCCCGGAGACATCAAAATAACGTCATTGTTGAACAAAGGAATGCATAAAGAAAAATATAAATATTTCCATTACGGGTGGCCTAGAAAGCTCTTGAAAAATGCTACAAGTAATAGAGAATTATTGAAACAAAGCCAGGCTATAATAGTGCCAGGCACAATTTTGACACGTTCACATTGTAATATCAGCTGTGATCTTTCAACACACGGGCTTTGTTTACTATATGACCCGGAATAAATAGTGCCTTCTTTTATTAATTGAAAATAAACGACGAAAGTTTTAAATTCGACTGTGGTATGTCAATTTTGAAGGACTAAGTGTCAGTTTTCAATGTGAATGTGTGAAAATAGTGCCTGGCACAATTATAGCCTGGCTGTATTTCAATAATTATCTAATGTCGTAGTCTCTATAAGAACATAACGCACTCCCGGAAGACGACTTAACTGTAAAATGTAAATTCAGGAAACTAAATATTATTGAGTAACATTAATATATGAATACATAAAACGAAAGCAATGATTAAATTAGATTAGTTAACTTTACGGCGTTGTTTAGGTTTAACGAGTCTAAGTCAAAAATTAAACATTAACATTTAGTTTGTTGTTCCGGAGGGGCGATAAGCCTATGCACATATGCATTTTTATACCGTTATAAGGGACTTAAAAGTAACTCCTGTCAAGTCCCTTCTATTCCAGACTACCATGTCTTCAGAACTGTTCACTTGGTATCCATCCGAAGTGCTCCAGGATCCCAGATAGGTGCTTTTAAGTGAACCTCCACGCTCTGAAGCTGGATTGTATATGTCGTAGAAAAGGTATTTTTCATTGGATATATTAGTTGCTAAAAAATATTTTATACTTTTTTAAACAAATTTGGGGTACCTAATTCAGGTTCTGTTAAATTAAAAAAATGAATAGAGTCAATCTCCTCTTTAGGACTCGAATTTTTTTTAGGATATAAGCGTTATCAGAAAAATATTGCAAACGTAAAAACATAGAAATTTGACCTATAATATGAGAAAAAAAATTTGAAACTTTGTCTTATAGCGTTGCCCAGATGCCAAAACTTCTATCTCAAAATCAGTTCATTAAGAATATGAATTTATATTCCATCGATTTCAAAACCTAGTAACTTGACTAGGTAACAAAGAGCATGCGCTGCGCTAAATATAAATTCCTTGTGTCTCGCGACCGGAATAAGTCAGAAGTCAAAACCTCATATTTTTCGTTTCCTGAAATTGTGATTTTTTTGAGATACAGGGTCTTAACTTCTGACCGACGATATTTTACCTTCAAAAAGTTCAAAGATGAGACGGGTCAAGCGAAATATGAGACAGTGATAAAGATTACGTATAAACAGTCTGATCGCCGTCTAAACGAAAAATAAGATATTCGGGGTAAAATTAAGACATGTTTTTGTTTTTCTTTACTTAAATACAACAAATAAGTGCAAAAATATTTATTTATAGGAAAACCGATCTACGAACTCACACGACAAAAGTTTCGGTAACCTTTTTAAAAGTTTTGGACCACAAATAAAGCTATGGATTTTGTAATTTTAATTATGAGCCTATTACAACTGCTGCTATCAGTTTATAACAGAAAAACTATCGCTTTTGTGTGTCTCATCTGTCAACGGGATTTTAGGTGTTCACTTTTATACCACTTGACCCTATAGTTTGTAAATTGTCTCTAGGTTTTAAGATAGTTGATACCATTGACTTCTTTATACAACTCAATGGTTAATATCATTGTCAAGAAATTTAACCATAACGCGTAGCATATCTACTATCTAACCTATAACCAAGCCGCTCCCTAGACGCTTGTAAACTTCAACAACACCGAGTGAGATGGACACTCATCGTAGAGCATATAACTTACTCTACGATCGATGAAAATCCTTTCGAATACATGCATACATAGAAATATAAATTTATTTCTCTGGCGTAATAATTTGCTAATTTTGTGAAAAAATTGAGCCAATCCAGCAAAATAAACCACATGTTTGTAATTAGAACCACAAAATTTAGGCCAGTACCTTTGAAAAAGGCAATAACTTAGTAATAGCATTAAAACTGTTGTAAAGGGCAGGAAATATATACACGCAGCCAACGGCAAAAATAAATTCCACAAAGTCCATCTGAGGTGTGAGGGTGAAATGGTTTTCACGACTTCCTACGAAAATAGACCTCATATCCTATCAACAAAGGTTAAATGTAAAAACTGTAGCAAATCAGAAAGTGGGCAACTTCTTTAAAAGACCTTTTCTTTTTAAATCTATTTTAGGTTTCAAATAAAAATTACAGCTAAAAATAAATATTTTGTCAAAAAAAGAATAAGTCTGGGACACCCAAAAAGTAACTATACCGGTTTTTCCGTTTTTTTTTTCTGAAAATTAGGTTTTATGTGAAAATGTTTGATATAAATATCGTAGACCTTTTTATTACTTTAAACTCGGATTAACTTTATTTTTCCCATTGACAGCGATATATTTTTTCTATTTCCTAAATTTAACAGTTTTCGTGCTGTTATTAATTTTGTTTTCCAAAATTTATTGCCGAGAAATCGCAAAAAAAATATTGACGATAAAACACTCCTGTTGGCCAGTGATATTATTAGTGAATTGCCGTTTCTGAGCAATAAAACTTTTTATTCCGATTTTTAGGGATAAAGGTGTCACTTTTTATTTCCGGGTTGAAAAGTTACAAATAAACAAAAAATTGGGATGAAAATTGACATGACAGGGATAAAATCTAAAAATCGGAATAAAAAGTGTGATCAGACAGCAGTAAAAATCCAAAAGAAAAAACGTCGAAATCTAAAAACACCAAAAAAAAACTAGCAAAATAAATTTTAATGTGCGAAAAATACAAACCCGAGGATAAAAGTGTATTTTTATCCCTTGGTTTTCCCCCACAGTCCCTGCATGCGTACTGTGAAGCATTTAACAAACAAAATAAAAAACTACCCACCAGAACAAAACAAGTGTCGGTGAGCATCGATGCCATCAATTGGTGACTTAATGCAATTCATCAGACAAATTACGAACCGGATGGATTTTTTAAACATTACTTCTACTGTGGTGGTCAGCTAATGGCCTAATTTTAAAAATCTAAATGGTCAACTAAAATAATAATTTTACTCAGTTAGAGGTTGAACCGTAAAGAAAATTCAATTATTTTTAAAAACAACACTTACTATTGAACGACATAAAAAAACACAACACCATACATAGACTTTGACTATAACCACGGACTGACACTGTATAACATCTTACTTGTAGATACTGTGAGCAGTGGCGCACCCAGGAATGTGTCTGGGGGGGGGCCCTCATGATGTCAAATTTTAAGCCCCGGGCCCCCCCTGGGTGCGCCCATGCTGTGAGCTTACACTAAATAAAAAAGAATAGATTCTAGCCACGAGACAAAATAGGCGCCAACACTTGCTAATTTTAATTAGGACAGCCAAACTAGGCTAAATCTTGATACTATATTTGCATGGCTTTGTACGTTGCGAAAAATAAGAGCAGACATGCTGAGAGGTTAATCCCCCTAGGCCAAACTTTGATACTTTACATGACCTTATTTTGTGAAAAAGTTGAGCCAATCCAGCAAAATAAACCACATGTTTGTAATTAGAACCACTAAATTTAGGCCAGTACCTTTGAAAAAGGCAATAACTTAGTAATAGCATTAAAACTGTTGTAAAGGGCAGGAAATATATACACGCAGCCAACGGCAAAAATAAATTCCACAAAGTCCATCTGAGGTGTGAGGGTGAAATGGTTTTCACGATTTCCAACGAAAATAGACCTCATACCCTATCAACAAAGGTTAAATGTAAAAACTGTAGCAAATCAGAAAGTCGGCAACTTCTTTAAAAGACCTTTTCTTTTTAAATCTATTTTAAAAATAAATATTTTGTCAAAAAAAGAATATGTCTGGGACACCAAAAAGTAACTATACCGGTTTTTCAGTTTTTTTTTCTGAAAATTAGGTTTTATGTGAAAATGTTTGATATAAATATCGTAGACCTTTTTGTTACTTTAAACTCGGATTACCTTTATTTTTCCCATTGACAGCGATATATTTTTTCTATTTCCTAAATTTAACAGTTTTCGTGCTGTTATTAATTTTGTTTTCCAAAATTTATTGCCGAGAAATCGCAAAAAAAATATTGACGATAAAACACTCCTGTTGGCCAGTGATATTATTAATGAATTGCCGTTTCTGAGCAATAAAACTTTTTATTCCGATTTTTAGGGATAAAGGTGTCACTTTTTATTTCCGGGTTGAAAAGTTACAAATAAACAAAAAATTGGGATGAAAATTGACATGACAGGGATAAAATGTAAAAATCGGAATAAAAAGTGACTGATCAGACAGCAGTAAAAATCCAAAAAAAAAAAACGTCGAAATCTAAAAACACCAAAAAAAAAACTAGCAAAATAAATTTTAATGTGCGAAAAATAGAAACCCGATGATAAAAGTGTATTTTTATCCCTTGGTTTTCCCCCACAGTCCCTGCATGAGTACTGTGAAGCATTTAACAAACAAAATAAAAAATTACCCACCAGAACAAAACAAGTGTCGGTGAGCATCGATGCCATCAATTGGTGACTTAATGCAATTCATCAGACAAATTACGAACCGGATGGATTTTTTAAACATTACTTCTACTGTGGTGGTCAGCTAACGGCCTAATTTTAAAAATCTAAATGGTCAACTAAAATAATAATTTTACTCAGTTAGAGGTTGAACCGTAAAGAAAATTCAATTATTTTTAAAAACAACACTTACTATTGAACGACATAAAAAAACACAACACCATACATAGACTTTGACTATAACCACGGACTGACACTGTATAACATCTTACTTGTAGATACTGTGAGCAGTGGCGCACCCAGGAATGTGTCTGGGGGGGCCCTCATGATATCAAATTTTAAGCCCCGGACCCCCCCTGGGTGCGCCCATGCTGTGAGCTTACACTAAATAAAAAAAAGAATAGATTCTAGCCACGAGACAAAATAGGCGCCAACACTTGCTAATTTTAATTAGGACAGCCAAACTAGGCTAAATCTTGATACTATATTTGCATGGCTTTGTACGTTGCGAAAAATAAGAGCAGACATGCTGAGAGGTTAATCCCCCTAGGCCAAACTTTGATACTTTACATGACCTTATATAGTGTGAAAAACAGCAAAAAGTCGCAGGCGAGCAGTTCCCCACTTTAAGAGTTAGTATAAAAGCGCGATCTGGATAGAAGAAGCATGTTAATCGGAGAAGTGATCTTAATCCTAGTCGTAATCTTAATCTTAGTCTTGGTTTTGAATCCAAACTAAAAAGTGATAATAAGTAAATAGTAAATAAATAATAAAAGTGACTAAATGTGCAAAAGGTAACGATAATGCAACTAAAAAATAAACTAAGTAGTGTTATATATTAATGGTGGAATTCTGGCTGTATAGTATGGTGAGAGATCTAAAACTTTAATCTATCGTTTGTTGCATACATTCGTGGACTATGAAAATTGACTTTCAATCGTTTTGTTTTACCATACAAACTTTTGCTCATAAGAGCGTTTTGCAAATATGTTAACTGATAGACTATGGACGAAAAGATGTTAATAAAAAATATGATTTTAATATTATACATTTAACTTTTGTGTACATTACATTATTATAGTATATTTTATTTTGTCAATATATAGTTACCTGCTGTAAAGAAAGTGTTTAATTTGAATCAATAAAACAGTTGTAATCAAAGCTATGTACACTAAAACGCTTACGCTCAAAACGAGGTTAAGATTATTGTAACTGCAACCAGGGAATTTAGGAAAATATTCGCTCGGTTTTCACGAAACCCTGGGGCAGCTTCACACTACGATTGAAAGCCTTTGAATTTCATGCGACATCAATTTTCAAGTCACAGAAAATTTTTTCACTTTTCAAGAGATTTGGTTTGAAGCAATTTTTTAATACTAATATATTAAGAACAAACAAAGAACCTTCTGGATCCAAATTCGCCACTCGAATATTCGCATCAATGTTTAGTGTAACGTTCAAAAATAAATCTTCAAAATCCAATCGCTTTGTGAGTGCTAACCATCGGTGCTTGGTAGTATAAAGTCTATATCTTCCTGCCTAAAAAACAAGAAACTGGTTACCTAAGCTTAAGCTGGTTTATTAATCAATCAGCCTTGGATTAGACTTTTGCATGAAATCAGAAGAGGTATAAACCAACAACCAACGATAGACCATCTTTTAATTACCTAGAGAGAGATTTTTATTTTAGAATACATCTAACGATGGGTAATAAATTGAAATACTATTAAACTAATAAGTGAGTTTTTTTACTGAAACCCAGGGATCATATAAAGAAATACAATTTTAACGGCCAGGAATAATATATTTATAAAATAGGAAACAAGGTCAGAATACCTGCTAGGGATAAAAAAACCCAAAAAAATTATCAAAAGATCTAGAATTCATACCTTTATAAGAATTTTGTAAATATTTTCGCAGTCGCCATCAACAGCAATTCCCAGCCTTTTGTACTTAGTGTACAGCAGAGACAGTAGATTTATATTTTTAATATTTGAAACCGTAAGGATAAAATCTTTTTTGTTGTCATTCAGTGCCTTGTAGAGCTGTATGCGATCTGAAATAAAAATTCGCAAAAGAGTAAAACCATGGATCACCTTTTGTTAGGTGATCCGTGGTAAAACCAACATTTGTTTGTGACAGTCACGTAATTCTCGATGAGCAAAAGCAGTCCTTCTAAGATATCAGAAGGCTAAAATACTCCCGAACCCATACTCTACGGTCGTCTTAATCTAATCTGAGGATGTCCGATCGTTTAAGAGACTATTATCTTGTTTATACGAGGGCTTTGCATATAGGATTATAGAGGGCGATGCTGACCGAATGTCGTTACTAAAACTTAACCTCAATCTTGAAATACACATCAAGTTAACAAATCAGTCAAAAAATGGAATTAAACCGAGAACATTTTCGGGCCCTAATTTTTTACAACTTTTGAAAGGAATTATCCCAACAAGAATGCCTTGCCAACCTGAACCCTTAGCGACGATCCAAGGCCAGGTGCACCAAAAACGGCTATCACTCAGGAAAACATCGATGCTGTGCGCATGGTAGAGTATTAGTTTCTCGCTGGGTACCGCATCTGTCAACCGAAGAACAGATAGAAGCTTGGGTACGTGTACAGCATTGTCAGTGGTGATGAATCGTGCATTTACTCATATGAATAAACGTCAGTCGTCTGTTTGGGTGTTCCAAAATGAAGAAAAGCCCACAAAAGTCATCCGTTCTCGAAGTGTATCCAAAAGATGGTCGCGACATTTGTCTCAAAAGCTGGTCATACAGGTAGCAACAATTCCTCTGAAAAATCAAAGGACTGTTGCTGCCGATTGGTACGTTATCATTTGTTTACCGAAAGTCATCGCTGACCTTTGAAAAACAAATGCCGAACGACGAATCATCCTCCACCAAGACAATGCCAGTTCGCACAAAGCACAAAAAACCATTGAATTTTTAACCCAACAAAACGTCGAATTGTTGGACCATCCTCCATACAGTCCCGACCTAAGTACCAAAGATTTCTATTCTTTTTCGAAAATCAAGAATTGACTGCGTGGTCAAAGATTTCAGTTGCCAGAAGAAGCAGTCTTTAAAAGTTATCCACTGTTTTATTCCAGTTGTATATGCAAAACATAAAAGACAACACTCCTATCCGTCACCTATTGTAGACCAGTTTAATAGTGTTTGCTCTTTTAGAGCTAATCTTATTTGCCCCTATTTGACATTTGACGCAACGGTAAATCTGGATATTGTTGCATGGATTGCTTACTTTACTTTTTTGATTTTCGTTCATTGTTTTAAACCCGGTCAAAGGTACGTAGGCTAGGTTAGGTTAGGTATGGTGGCAGATCAGTAACTGGTAACGTCAGCTGATCATATGTAGACTTTCCAGACCATATTGCAAGAAAATAATTTCAGGAAAGTAAACCATTTATGTGTGAATATCAGGGACCGAGAGCTTGAGTGCTATTATATCTATTAGTTCCACTACATCTTGAAAGTAAAGAAGATCTAGAGCGTTACATCCATCCTGGCCAGGTCACAGCATTCACAAAGCAGATGTGTTATGCTCTCAGGTTCCTCTTCGCCCCTGTAACTAAGGCAGTAGTCGTTTGCATGCCTAGGAAACTCAATGCAATTTGACAGGTCGTTAGGTTCAAGTTCTCACTAAGCTCAAAAGAGGCGCTGCGGTCGCGCGTTTGTTCCTTATTCTATTTTCTTATCTGTGGTTTGGATTTTCCGTCCCCCTTTTTTTCAGGTAGAAAAACCTCTTCCACCACATTTTATTTCGGATTGATTTTAAATCTATCTTTTTGGCTTATGTAGGTTATCTTTGCTGCTGTGACACATTAAAATTAAATTTTGTTAAATTTGTAACTTTTGCAATTTTTAAATATAAAAGAATAAGAATTTCTAGTTGCTTTTCTGGGTGAAGTGTCTAAAGTTCAGACGAGTACAAAATGCATAGTTTTCCGAGACATTTTAATGTAAGTTTTCTTATTTTCTCATTTGAGGTTAGGTTGGCATTTGATAAAATTTGTATTGGTAGTGTCTTTTTAACTTCTTATCGCTTACTTTACGGAACTCTGAATACAGGTTTCCAATGCCTGGTAGGTGCCTTATTTGCCCATCAATTAAGCACAAATTTAGTGTTAATTTTATGTCTATCCCTTTCTTTTGATATTAAGTAAAAGGGAGACACATACAAAATTAACACTAAATTTGTGCTTAATTGATGGGTAAACGAGGGATTACCCAGAAGCGTAATGTACTTTGAATAAATTTATTCCTTAATTTTAAATCTTTATCTTACCATAATCTAGTACCTATGATTAATGTGATTATAAGTTGATTTTTTTTATTGTTTTCAGCTTTTGAATAATATGTGTGACCCCTGATAAGCTATGTATATACTGCTTTGAAACATACCCTACACAACTTACAACCAAGGCGAGGAGGTACTTTTAAATCATGTCAGATTTTCTTCAAGCTGTTAAAAAGTACACATTTAAGAATGATTCTCTTCACGAACAACTGTTTAATTATTTATTCACTCATCACTCACCAGAAATGTTAAAAGCAAATTTAAATATACTAGATAGTGTTTGGTTTTTCATTATATTTTATTTTACCAATCAATTAGGCTATGTATTATTTCATCAATAGTTAGTCGTTAATTTGTAGCTTTTTTTATAATAATTAAAACTCATTTAATCTTTCGTCGTTCGAAAGATTACCAAAGCAGGTCCTAGAATGGCAACCAATAGGGCGCAGAAAAAGAGGGCGTCTTAAACTAGAATGGCAACAGTCAATCCAAAGATCAATGAGTCAAAAAAATCTGACAGAGGATGATTGTCAGGATCGAAGGAGGTGGAGAATAGTCGTCGGACAACGTAGAAAAACGTTCTAAACCGACATAGTAGTAGTAGTAAAACTCATTTAAAAAATGTTTTATTTATTGCACTTTATATATTATTTTCAATCTGTTTATATCTTATAAGGACATTGTATGTCTTTATAAAATATTGACTGATTAAAAATTTCAAAAAAACTTTAAAATTAAAGAAAATTTATTATGAAAGGCGATTCAAATTTCCCGCCTCAACTTTTAGTTCGTCACTAAGCTCAGTAGTGGGCGCCACAGAGTTAACGATCTGTCAAACAGCCGCAAATCCTTTATCTATGGTCATTTGCCGGTATGCTTAGACGGGTGGCATGCGCTCCGAAGAGGCAGTTATAAACGAAGTCACTCTACTCAGCATTTCCCGCTTGTTCCTAAGTAGAGTTTCTGTCTTCTTCACATTCCACAACTACCTGTAAGATTTGACCAGAGTCACTGAGATGGCCACGGTATTGTAAAATGTTACCGTCTTTGACTACACCTACTTTGGCTTCTCTATTTTTTTTATTTCAAGTTTATTTATCAAAAATACATTTACATTTTTTTTACGGGTATGCGCACTCGCAAGGAGATCCCTATCACGCTCCAGAAGCGGCAAGTGCGCGGAAATGTTGGTGTGTGTTGGTTTTGAAACGGTTCAGGTTGTAACTTGCAGGGAAAACTGTCGCAGGGAGTTTATTCCACAGCGCTGCTGTTCTCCAGAGATATGAATTCTGATATAATGAGGTTCTTGGTGCCTCTATTTTGACAATAAATTGATGGTTACCGTCTGTTTGACGTGTTCGCCTAGTAGGTGCTACTCCCGGGGGGATCATACGTGCCAACTCTTCAGAGCATTTTCCGTGATAATACCTGTAGAAGAGAGATAGATCGCCCACAGTTCTTCGATGTTCGAGACTATCCAAGCTACGGGTAAGTGCGGGGTCATTGATCAGCTTGATAGCTCGTTTTTGCACGGTGTTCAAAAGCATTCAGGTATGTTTGGGTGCCGCACTCCATATATGTGAGCAGTACTCCATAGTGGATCGAATCTGGGCTTTGTAGAGTGTCAGCAGTTGGCTTGGTGTATACAGATGTCTTGTACGAAATAGCACCCCAAGCTTTTGGGACGCCCTTTTAGCTATATCTGCCACGTGACTGTGCCAAGACATGTTGGTCTCTGCAGTGACTCCTAAGATATTCAACTGGCTCTGCAGTGCGACAGCACTTCCAGATAGCATGATGTTTGGCTCACCGGTGCCGGTCTTTTTTAAAAACAGGGCTGCTTGGGTTTTCTGCGCGTTGAACTGTACAAGGTTTTTGTTGCCCCAGTCCTCTATTATCTCCAAGTCGTTATTTATCTGTGATATTTCAGTTAGTCTAAGGTAATGGAATTCACGTGCGGAGAGACATGTGGGTGGTATGACTGAGGAGACTACATTGCCATCATCTGCAAAGCAATAAAGTGGATTTACTGTTTTATCTATGAGGTCATTTATGTAAATCAGAAAAAGTGTTGGTGAAAGGATTGCTCCCTGTGGCACACCAACATTTATTTGATAAGAGTTGGAGTTCCGGCCATCCAGTGCAACATAAATGGATCTATCCTTAAGGTAACTTTCAAACCAAGTGCAAAGTCTCGGCGATAATCCCGTTACTTTGAGCTTGTTGAGCAGATTTTCATGCCAGACTTTATCGAATGCTTTAGATATATCTAAGGCAATTGTTCTTGTTTCACCTCGCAACTCAATCGCTTTTTGCCATAAGTGAGTGACGTATGTAAGTAAATCGCCAGTTGACCTATATTTTCGAAATCCGTATTGCTTGTCGTTGATAATTTTGTACTTTTCCAAGTACTTGGTTAGGTGATTGTTCACAACTCTTTCCATTACTTTTGATATCACCGGAAGTAGAGCAATTGTTCTATAGTTTAACGGATCTGTCTTTTTTCCTTTCTTTGTAATGGGTTGTACTGCGGCAGACTTCCATGATGATGGATATACTCCTTGCCTATAAGATAAATTGAATAATTTTGCGAAAGTTGGGGTGAGTTCGCTAGCACAATTTTTGAGTACCATCGCGGGAATGCCATCTGGACCCATTGCTTTGTTTGTATCCAACTTTTTAAGGGATTTTCGTATTTCTCTGTGATAAAAGGGTACCTCTGGCATACTGTGGGAAACCCTTTCAATGAACGGTGGAGTTTTTCCATTTAGCACTGTTAGGTTTGAGTTGGAGGAAAAGATTTTGGCCAGCATATTGGCTTTTTCCTCTGATGTTGGGGCTAAGTGAGAATTTTTATCTGTAAGTGGTGGTATGGATGACTTGGTGAAGTTTGATCCAACGGCTTTTGCAAGAGACCAAAAGGACCTAGAACTACTTGGACAATTCAGCAACCTGTTTTTTATTCTTTGATTGTATGTTTCTTTGGCGGCGTCAATAGTAATTTTGCAACTATTTCTGGCTTCTATAAATTCTGTGTGGTTTTGCGCGGTTTGTTGTCGTTTCCAAAGGTTATATGCTCTGTGTTTTTTCTGTACAGCCGTTTGACACTGGCTGTTGAACCAAGGTTTTGCATTAGCTCTGCGTTTTATTGTATGTGGGATATATGCATCTATTCCAGATAAGATTACTTTTGTTATTTCATTACAGCAAATAGTGGGATCAGCTGTTTTAAAGCAAACCTCTTGCCATGGAAAATCCAGGTAAAACTGTTTAAGGTCATTCCATTTTGCCGATTTATAGTGCCACATTTTACGTGATTGTTGGCTTGGCGGTATGAACATTTCGCACTTTGTTCTTATAAGTTTATGATCGGATGAACCAAGTGGGGGATCTACTTGAATTGTGTACAAGTCAGGATTTGTAGTTAGGAACAAGTCTAAAAGCGCTGCAAATTCACCCCTTTCTGAGATACGGGTAGGTTCATCGACAAGCTGCGTTAGACCACAACTTATGGCAAAAGCTTCTGCTTCCCTGCCTTCATTATCTGTTTTGTTGTGGTGTTTTAGCCAGGGTATATTGTGGACGTTGAAATCGGCTAAAAAAACAATTTCCGCATGTGGATAGTTAGAATGTATACTATCACAGTTTTCGGATAATGTCGCAAAAAAGTTTTGATACTCGGTGTTACTTGGCGGTCGGTAGAGGCAGCAAATGAACTTGGTCGATGACTTTGAGGTGAATTACAGCCATATGATATCGAGGTTCGCTGGTTCTAGCTTCTCCTCTCGATGACATGAAGGGTCATTTTTAATGTACACACAGATCCCAAAATTATGTCGAAATCGGTGGTGTAGGTCATAGCCGGGATAAAGATAGTTCACAATAGTGAACATACAAAGTGAAGAAAAATTAAAATAAATAAATAAACAAAATGCCCTAAAGTACTTGTTGTACTTGTTAGGACAAAAAAACATTTGAGTAGCTATCAGGTTTGAATGTCATATTATAGAGTTTTTATGAGTTACTATCAGATTTATAGTCTAAATCAGTAATTTGGACAAAATCGGTAATTTGAACATAATCGGTAATTTGTACACAATTAGTAATTTGGATACACTCAGTAACTTGGACACAATTGGTAGCATCTAATATAAATATTTTTTTAATTAAAATTTACACTATATTTTTTAATAAATTATAAATTGTCCTGTCTTGGTGTTTCGGATAAGTATAGCTAAGTAGTTTCTTTTAAAGGATTTTTCAAAGATCTGTGTTTTCAAGTTTTCTGGTGAACTGTTAAAAACCTTTGGATCCAAATATTTAAAGGACCTATTTCCAATTTATTTCCTAATTGTTGGAACCGCTGTGCAGTTGTTCTTATGGCGAGTGTCATTGTGGTTTTTAATATTTTGTAGTGTAATTTTTAATATCCATTTTTGAACCACCTCTAGATTATGTAAATGGTATTCTCTTATACTACCCCCATCCTGCCAGTCCATAATTTAATTGGGATTGAAATAAGGAAAAATAAATATGTTTTAGTTTGCTTAGTCTTTAGACATTGTTTAAGATACGAAAATCTAATTATCTGGTTTTATTTACGGTATTTTTAATTTACTTATCCCATTTTATCTATTATCACGCCTAGGTATTTGCTTAAATCTGATTTTGAGATAGAGACACTCTTTTGAATTGAGGTAAGTTGTTTGAATAAAAGGTAAAAATGTATTGTTTTTCTGGTTCATGGTTAACTTGTTAAAAGCAAACCCTCTACCAATATCAACCATATCTTTCTCCACTTTAGTTTTTAGTTCATTCCAATTTGGGGCTGTATGAAAAATTGATGTGTCATCCGCGAACGCAATTATTTTTCCGGAACTATTTATTTTTAAAAGGTCATTTATATAAATGGTGAAAAGTACAGGGCCTAAAACATTCCCTTGAGGAAATCCACAAGTCATAAGCCTTGTGCTACCCTTTACGTCATATTATTGGTGATTATCTAAATAATCGTTTAGTAAAGTAAGTGCATTACCTCTGAATCCGTATTTTTTAAGTTTTTGAGTTAGTTTTATTGTGGCGTACAGTATGGAATTCTTTTGCAAGGTCGATAGAAACGCATAGAAATGCTGCTTTTTATCAAGGGCTAGGTATATGTCTGATGTTAAGTTTAATATAGCATCTTCGGTTGATTTTTACCGTCCTAGCACGTGCAGCAATGGCTAGGGAAGGTAATATTTTCGATTTTTTTTTTATGAGATAACGCCGAAAATGTGTCATTTGGGTGTATTTTGACCTATCTTAGCAATAACGTCGTAATGTCTGTCTGTCTGTGTGTATATTTGTCTCCACTTAACACAATAGCTCCCAAATCGCTGAACCGATATTTATAAAATTTTCAGGTAAAATAGTGTTCGACGCTCTAACGAGCTGAATCGGTTTTGGTCAAAATCCATTAACACAGTTTTTTGACAATTATTACAAAATGTAAAAAAATGCTAACTTTTTATATATTATGGTAGGTTCATTTCGGAACACTTCGTACGAGCTTGAGTTTTTGAGATATTTATAAAATACTGTTTTCAAGACCGATATATCATGGCTTGACTTGAAGTATGCTAATAGGCTAGCTAGGAAGGTTCCGTCATCGATCCGTTAATATATTCCTAAAGCCAAATTGATTTTCGGAAATTATTTTCTTACTATATAAAAATCTATCGCCCCGGGGTTCAATGTTCGAAGATCGGCCGCGTAATTACCTTGTATGTCCGAGTGAACTGGAAACCAACAAAGAGTATCCCGCTGTCAGTTCCCCAACTCATGTAAATTTTTCTAACATCTTCGTACAAGGTTCGAGTAAGTGCTGCCGCAGGAGTTACGTAACTTTATGGTGTGTTAAAAGTCGCAAAAATAGCACAAAATCGGAATGTAGTTTTCATAAAGGCCGTCCTTCTAATCGCATAATTTTTATGTAATTCGGAAGAACCTATATACAGGATGTCCCAGATAAAAGCAACTACATGGGGATTTCGGAAACGGTAAGAGATACGAGTTTGTTTAAATGAGAAAAAAATTGCGCTATTCTAAGCCCAATCAGGTGCTGTATCAATATTAAAGATATCTGCAGGGGTTACTAAAATATCGAGCAAAAACTAAAAATTGTTTTTTTTGAAAAATGGAAATATCGCCGCCATCTTGCAAACAAATTTAATGAAATTTGGTAGTTTTGTATAAGCAACTATGGCCAATCGAATGACAAATTTTTTCTAGGCCGTTTAGTTTTTTTGAAACCATAGCCAACTTTGTTATTTCTTATGACCGCCATATTGAATTTATACGTGAATAAATAGAGCATTAAAACAGCTTTCTACTTTCTAACTGTTTTTCTGTGTTTATTTTATTTTAATATGTTGTTACTCACTTAATGTTTTTTTTATATCTTTTTTTTAGAGATACACTATAGTATTTTTTTATATAATTTTTTAGGTTAGTAAAAGACTTGTATTTTTTTTTAGACTTGCTACAATTGTATTTTTACAAAATGTGGTCAATAAAGCTATTCTATTCTATTCTATTCTATTCTATTCTATTCTTTCCAACCATGTATAATAAGCCTATCTTTGAATGACGGAAAATGGAAAATATTATTTAAAAAACTGTTTGTCACTTGATTGACTGTGAAACAAAGGCCGTAGTTGCGTTTGTTGTCATACCTACGTAACTATCTGTCAAAACTTTCTCATTTTTTGCTTAAACTGTTGGAGTTTTAAAGTTTCTAAATTACTTAAGATTTTTTTTGAGTCACATTATCAATCAAATTTAACATGGAAAGGTTTCCAAATTGGGAGAAAGAAGATATGTATTAATGTTATATTTTGTGTAATAAGAATACTGGAAGAGCTCGAGATATGTTCTTTCAGAGATATCCAGAAAGACGACAACCAGGTTTGTCAATCTTCAGAATACTTAGAAATAATTTAATTGAATATGGTTCCTTTAAAAAACAAAATCGTAATCGACATCCTGATGAAAATATTTAAGCTCTGGTTTTACAAAGTGACGTTGATACTCGCATCTCCCTTCGTGAACTGGAAAATAATGTTGAAGTACCCAAATCAACTGCACAAAGAATTCTTAAAAAATTTAAGTATCATCCATATGCAACACATATTAGTCAAGCACTCCGAGATGGTGACTTTGAAAGAAGAACCTTGTTTTGCAATTGGTTCATACAAAAATCGCAAGAAAACCCTTAATTTCCGCTTAAGGTTCTGTGGTCCGATGAAAGCAGGTTTAAAACTGCGGGGTATTTAACAGACATAACTACGTGTACTGGGCCAATGAAAATCCGTACTTAAATCGTGAGGTGCACCATCTAAGGTCACTATATCACGAAGTTCCTTGGAAGGAACTTCGTGATATAGTGACCTTAGCACCATCATACTATTTAACATTTTTCATAATAATTTGACGGCACCTCGATATCTAGAAATTCTACAAAATTACGTTGACCAAATTGCAGAAAATTTGCCTCTTCAAGATGTAGCAAACATGTGATTTCAGCAAGATGGAGCACCTCCACACAAAGCAAGAATCATAACCGACTATTTGAATCAGAAACATGGAAATAACGATCGGAAATCGAGGTCCAGTTGCCTGGCCTGCACATTCGCCGGACCTTACGCCTCTTGATTATTGTATTTTGGGATACTTAAGGGCTAAAGTTTATTCTATTACTCATAATACGATAGAAGAACTTGAGGTAGCCGTTGTTCAAGCCATAGAAGAAATTCCTGAACAAATGGTTAAAGATGCATGCATTTCTCTAATTCATTTGCTTATTTAATTCAATGCTTTGTTATCGGTTTTAAGTTTTATTTTAAATTAAATAATAAATGCAAACTTTTGTTAAGTAGATTTTAAGGAATTGTATTATTTCTTAGCCAGAAAAAAATTAAAAAAGGTAGTTACGTAGGTATGACAACAAACACAACTACGGTATTTGTTTCATAGCCAACTAAGTACAAAACTAATTTTTTAAATAAATTTATATTTTTCGTCATCCAAAGATAGGCTTATTATACACGGTTGAAAAGCTCCTTTTATGCTCTATTTATTGAAGTTAAAATCCAATATGTCGGTCTGTTAGCTCCCGCTAAATTTCGCGGTGTTTGTAAATTTTAAAACCACACAATTGAATGACGGACAGAGTGCATTTTCGCGCATTTTGGACATACGCACCAAGAATCAGTGAGATCCTTTTTCGACCGCCTCGAGAAATGGCGTGTTAATTTACTTTCTCCAACTATTTCAAATTTCTACACTTGAAAGTGCTCGATTTTGGTGTACTGAAGCATAGAACTAGAAACTTCAGCCCTTCAGCTACGTGGTGACATCATTAGATCCAGATAGGGGCCCCTTGGAAGTGGAGAAATTGGCTGCAAACTGGTGAGTGCTTTGTCTCTGATTTCCGTTGTGTGGTACCCACAATTAACCTATGGACCTTTTAATTATTTCGTAATTTCATATCAATATATTTATGTTTGTTCGCGCTTTCATTAATTAAAATATATACAGTCCATTGCATTTATCGTTTTTCTTACTGCGGGCATAACATCGGTCATAAGAAATAACAAACTTGGCTATGGTTTCAAAAAACTAGAACGCCTAGAAAAAAATTGTTAACATCATTCAATTGGCCGTAGTTGCTTACACAAAACTACCAAATTTCATTAAATTTGTTTGCAAGATGGCGGCGATATTTCAATTATTCAAAAAACACAATTTTTAGTTTTTGCTTGATATTTTTAAAACCCCTGTAGATATTTTCAATTTTGATACGGCATCTGATTGATCTTAGAATAGCGCAACTTTTTTCTTATTTAAACAAACTCGTATCTCTTACCGTTTCCGAAATCCCCATGTAGTTGCTTTTATTTGGGACACCTTGTATATACCTAATACTAATTTTAAGAAGTATTATTTTTGGTTTTTAGAAGTTTTCGCTGTCAACACGGTACCTACTGTCTACTGGTAATCACAATATTTATTTTTAAAACTCATTTAATTGTATATTTTTGCTAAAAATTCGTCATTATGTCTGCCTTACCTAAAATACTTATGGCAATCGTCAATACTGTTTTTCTTCTGATCGGAGTGTTCCTAGTTGTATGCGGCTTTTTGGGTCAGTTTCTAGAAAGAAAAGTGTTGTTCGAAATAATAGAAGAGGACATAGTTTGGGTCAAAAAAAGTTGTATTGTTCTTATTGTGACTGGTATAGTTATCAGTATTGTAGCTGTTTTTGGATATTTTGCACTAGCTTCCATTCGTGCCACTAAAGTGTACTCAATAACAATGATGGTTGCATTCTTATTCCAAGTATCAGCTGGACTTTACCTTGTCACAGTCCAAGACGAACTAATAATAGAGTATCAAATATTTGATGCAGTTGTGGAATTGTTCAGAACAAAAAAAATCAAAAATATTAACGCAATTCAACAAAAAATAGAGTGTTGTGGGGCACGAGGACCTGAATATTATGAAATGCTACCAGATACATGTTACCGATATAACGATCGCTCATTAAACCCATTCGAAGAAGGTTGTGCGGATAAGATGTTAATTTATTTTGGGTACATTATGCGTTTTAGTAACTCAATAATACTCGCTACTGCAGCCTTTGAAGTAGTTATTGTTTACATAGCGATTTGTTTTTCTCAGTGTTTCGTAGACAACGAAGAGTTTTATAGTGGTACTTATATTTTGCACAAGAAACCTCCTGTGAAAACTAGTTTGGAATTTGTTTCTGTTAAACACCAAGTTAAAGCAGAATAAAATTTAAACATATTATGTGTTACATGTGAACTTAAATAATATTTTATGTTTATAGTTGCTACCATACTGTTTGATGTAGCTATTAGTATTGTAGCTGTCTTTGGATATTTTGTAATAGCTTCCATTTGTACCATTAAAGTATACTAAAAAATAATGATGGTTGCATTCCTATTCCAAGTATCAGCTGGACTTTACCTTGTCACAGTCCAAGACGAACTATTAATAGAATATCACATATTTGATGGGGTGGATGGTGTTGTGGAACTGTTCAGAACAAACAAAATCAAAAATATGAACGCAATTTAACAAAAATAAGTTTTGTGATGCCCAAGGATCTGAATATTATAGAGAAATGCTACCAGATACATGTTACCGATATAACGATCGCTCATTAAAACTATTCCAAGAAGGTTGTGCAAATAAAATGTTAATTTATTTGTCTTCGTTTAAGTAATACAATTGTAATTGCTTCTGCAGCTTTCGAAGTAGTCATTGTTAATATAGCGATATTTTTTTAGTGGTACTTGCGTTTTGCACAAGAATCCTCCTGTGAAAACTAGTTTGGAATTCGTGTCTGTTAAAAACCAAGTTAAAGCAGAATAAAATTTAAACATATTATGTGTTAAACAGAATTTAAATAGTATTTTATGTTTATAGCTTTGTACCTGTCTTTGGATAACTTGCAATAGCTTCCATTCGTGCCAATAAAGTGTACTTATATTCCTATTTTAAGTATCAGCTGGACTTGACCTTGGCACAGTTTAAGACGAACTATTTATAGAATATCACATATTTGATGGTGTTGTGGAATAGTTCAGAACAAACAAACTAAAAAATATGAACCCAATTCAACAAAAACTAGAGTTGTGATGCACCAGGACCTGAATATTATAGAGAAAAATTACCAGATACATATTACCGATATAACGATCGCTCATTAGAACCACTCCAAGAAAGTTGTACGTTATGCGTTTTAGTAATACAGCAGTACTAGCTTCTTCAGCCTTTGAAGTAGTTATTGTTTAAATAGTGATTTGTTTTTTTGCAGAAAATAAATATTTTTTGTAGTGGCACTTACGTTTTATAAAGACTGCCTCTGCAAAAATGTTTTGGATGTTAACATTAAACACAAACGTAAAACAAAATAAAATGTTAACATATGAGGTAATCGCTTGTTTATTTTCTTTAAGTTTGTCTCCAGAACGATGGTTTGAAAAAAAAACACAGTGATTTGTGTTTCAATCTTTGCTATAAGTATTATATATTAAGGATATAAATAAATAAATAATTCTACGGTAAAATTAACTTTGTATTGCATCGGTTTGTACAAATTTTACTCTATAACGCACTGATTCCCAGTTCCTTTTTAAGCCTCTTGTTCTTAGCAAGCATCCAGCTATACAGAAAGCTAAAACTGAAGACAAAACCTCTATAGTTGTAAGAAACACAATAACTATTCCTCCCAATCTCAAAATGTAACGAAAATTATCATTCATTTTAATTATGCATCCATCTTTGAAAGGTTTGTTATCTTGAAAAGAGTAGCAGCTTTTAGGAATTATTTCAAAATCACCGGCACCATTGGCTCCGCAGCATTCCATTCTATGTTGAATACTGTTTAATGGTCCAGGATGGTTTTGATAGTTGTTGAACAGCTTTTTCACAGCTTTTTGAATTTTGTCTTCTATTGCGGCTACTTCGCTATCAAAAGATACGAGAAGAAATGTGGTCAACCCTACTTGTATTAAAAACATAATGATTAAAGAAATGCCATAACCATTTATTATGACGACATTTCTAGTGAATGATCCAATACAACCAAATGTGCTGATGATCAATACAAAACAAGCGATGGTTACCAAAAAGTTGCTTACACTAATACAGTAAGCCGTTGTTTCATATGGGATATCGTAAGCAATTTGTTCAAGGTCCATTCTTCCATATATTCCGAACCCAAGTATGGCTATACCTAGTCCAATTAATATTGAGTTAGCAACTAGTAATGATATTTTTATGAGTGTGATATATTTACAAGGAACCAAACACATTTTATACTCATTAAACTTTAGACACGGAATTTAAATATTTACCTTCTTCATGTTTTTGATTTTCTCCTAGAATGACAAGTGTGACATATTATATACAGTGTTTCCACATAAGTCCAGTCCTACACAATGTTGGGTTTTATCTTCTTGATCTCAGCAAGCATCGAAACTAAGCGTCACTATTTAGTTTGTACATTGAACTCTTATCTTTTTGTGCTGCCATTTGCTGACATCAATCCAGTCCTAAACAATTCGTTCCCTGATGGTTACAACTATTTTCTTATTGATCTTACCAAGTACCCAGTCAGCCAAAGACAGTGAACGCAACGATTCCCCAACATTTAGGCTTCTTGCTGATTCCACAGATTAATATACCCATAAATCGTTGTTTTATAGGGGATCTTCTTTTTCTTTTCTTCCATATATTCCGACCCCAAGAATGACTATACCTATTTCAATTAATGTTGAGTTAATATCAGTCTTGCCTAGCATAGAAAATTCTATGTGGTTATTTAAATGAATACCACTTACTTCGTGTCTTTTTAACTTTTCACTAAAGTGCTTGATATCACACATTCCCTTTACACGCAGGATCACTTCGTGGATTATTCATAACAAGACAAATAAAGCAAAAAAAGCATTTCTTTTTTCACAACCGCACAACCTGGTTTCAGCATCGTATAGTTTTTTATTAAATTTCTATTATAAGTTTTTATGGAACACCCCTCGGCATTACTTACACTAAAATTTTGGTTAATTTTTAGGTCCGGTCTATGTGGCCCTAAAGATTTTATTTGTAAACAAAGTTCATATGTCAACGTATTTAAATTTGCACAGTTAATTATGTAATCGCCGGTATTTATTTCCATTTTACAAAAAAACGATAACGAAAACAAACAATGACACGCGACCGACAAAGCTTTTTACTACTGACAAATTCATACGTCTTCACTAAGGATAGAACCGGCATGGGCGCACCCAGGGGGGAACCAAACCGAACCGAACCAAGCCTAAGATTTTTGTATATATTTTCCACATATTTCATGAATAAACACAAAAAATAGCATGAAATAAGGCCTCGGGCCCCCCCAAGACATATTCCTGGGTGCGCTACTGGAACCGGCAACACTAGAAAGGGCAACGAACGTTTTGGCACGATGAATATGGCCGACGTCAACTAATACAAAGATTCCTCCCGCCCCTCCGCAAGGACAGCCACCCAGACACTGCTGATAAACGGGTGAAAGTGAAACCTTGCTCCGCGCGGCGCTGCCGACTTGTAATTATTTACGCTAAAAAAGTTCACCCAATTAGTCGCTTGTTGTTAACCACAGATAATAAAAAGAACTAGACAATCATGTCCTAAGGGAAGATTTAACTTTTTTTAAATAAATCAATTAAAAATACTGTTTGTTGTCTAGTTTTGAGAGGGCACTGCCCCATTGCCCTCCCTGTAGCAGCCGCCACTGACTCCATCAAAACCTTTACCGACATCAGCTGTAATAGCAAATTCATTTGAGAAAGTTAGAGCACCACTCGTGGTCCACTGAAACTGTAGCTACGTTCGGTATTTGCATCTCAGACTAGACGGATTTTTGGTCACGTGTTACAGATTAGTCTGAGCAAATTGGAATTAACGAACGATCCAGATCAAATCGATCAAATTTTTATAAATGGTTATAACCTTAAATATAACCAAAAATATTATGTACATATTGCAACTCACGCCCAGCTATAATTTGACAAAATTTTCTTGTGATATCGGAAATTTATATAATTTGTTGTCTTCAAATAATTCGATTTCAATCTTTTTACATAAAAAAATTATGTTTGTAAACAAAACAAATACACAACATACGTCACAATCTCAGATTAATCTGTTTCGTCAATCAAAATGTACGGAGCAACCAGATTTACGTCCGACTAGTCTGAGCAGAATTACCGAACGATTCAGATCTACCTCCCCTAGATCTAGATGGAATTAACGAACGATTTCGATCAAAAAGATTAATCCGACGTAAATACCGAACGCAACATGTACTGGTGCTGTCAAAAAATTGTCCCAGTGCAGTTTTAAAAGAATACGAAAGTGCACTACCCAACTAACATTTATAGTAGCGGCTACATGTTCTAAAGGCTTTGCTACTTTCTTATAGTAGAAATGTGGTGATCCCAACCAAAATTTGTTACTTTTTAGTTCTAACAACTATTTAGTATCAGGAAATAGTAGATGTTTCGTAAAAACGACCCTCTAAACTACTTCATAGGATTGTTTCTTGATAGTCGATTCTGATAGTCTTCTCTACCACAATAGGACGTTGCTAAAGTTTTACTTTCTTTTTAGTCGTTATTTCGTAGTCGCCGTGACTTTTATATCCTACTTAATTACCACTAGAAAGTTAAGCTTCATTGGAGTCCCAAACAAGTGTATCCGACAACTACATTATAACTTTAATTTTTACCACAAAAGTTTGTGTCATCATAGTAGCATCTGATGTAACAATGTAGACAAAATAACTTTTTGGATCAACTTTAAAGCCGCAACTACTTTCAAGTAACCTTTTCGACTATCAGGGAATATAGTTTGGGACGCCATGTTTTTATGTAAGAAAGAAAATTTAATATTTTTGTTGTCGTTTTATGAGCTCATATTAAAGAGCCATACTATTTTATAAACAAATTAGTTGAAGCTTACCAAAAATGCTCTTCTTAAGCACCATTTGTTGGAGTTAACTGTCGATTATGAAAACATAACCTCCAAAATCACAACACAAAAATTCCATCAGCTACCAGAAAACGGCTCAATTTTACGGGCGCACCGGTTTTTTGCAATATATATAATGCATGTTATACAAAAAACTTTGCGTCGCACTCGAATTTTGATCCTCTGCTCGTAAATTCTCACACTTTTGGATAACATAGTTCATATTATAACCATAACCAAACAAAAAAACTAAGCGAGTCTGTTTACTGTTGTGTCCACCATATTGTGTTACAATTCTACCAAAAAGAAACGATTATATTATTTGCAACTACATCGCAACTTTGATGCCATTACGGAAAAAAAACAGCCTCTTCGACGTAGTAGATACCTGGCTACGACGTAGTAGTGTAGTTGTTACTACAGTGACTTTAAACACTTGGCCTAGTAGTTACAACCAGAAATTGGTTCCCCACTTAGGGAATTATAACGTCGCTGTATGGTATACTGAGACGTAGCGGGAGTACGTTGCGGTTACTTTTAAGAAATTCTTTCTAGTTGGCGTTTCGTCGTTACAACTTTAAATGTTTGTTGGGTAGTGCAGTACAATGCGAGCTTGGAGAGGCCGTGGCGACAAATATGTACTGAATACAACACTACTAGAAAAAATTGCACTAGTTTTCCCAAAAGAATACGAAAATTGCACTAGTGGCGCACCAATGCTGCACTTATTTCCCAATAGAATTCGCCATAAGAAACACGAATTTGATTGATGCATCATAACCATGTTTGACAAGGTTAACGTACGTATTATATTGTTTTCAAAAATTACAGAAAATATAGTTATTGAAAATATTTTGTAAAAAGCATGGGTTTTGGTGAGACCTGTGGACAATGCTCCCTATGTTTAACTGGTTTTGCTGGGAAATGGTATTTGATTCTACTCAATGTCTGCCTTATGATCGTTGGCCTAGTTTTGATGAGTATCGGAATCTTTTACTACGTTAAAGACAAAAACATACAGAACACAATCTTGCTATCATTCGGAATAGTGGTTGTAGTAGCCTCGTACTTTGGATACAAAGGTCCTTGTAAAAACAACGTCGTGTATTTAAAGATCTACATAAAATTTATTAGCATTTTAATTCTACTAACAACAGCATTCGGATTGTACTTCTATTTTGGAGAAAAGTTTACTCAACAAAGCATCAAAAAGAAACTTGAACACTATCTGAAAGAAAATACAGACATGTTTTACCAAACTCAACAAAGACTTAGGTGCTGTGGTGTTAACGGACCCTCAGATTTCAAAGAAACTTCAATTCCACTAAGCTGTTATCCTGGTGAAGATAGAAGCAAGCGACCATTTAGTGATTCCTGCACAGACAAGCAAAAGGAATGGTTAGAATGGATCAAGAAGTTTTTTGGATACATTCTTTTAGGAACTACATTTGTACTTATATTGTGTATAGTTGCAGACTTTGTGTTTATAAAATCAATTAAAGCTCGGGCACAATGTCGCAGTCGTGGACGCGATCACGACAAAGACTGCGCTGGCCGCCGATCCCAGCCACATAAAAAGTCCCAGGCAGAATATCGTGCTGGTGGTCGCGATCACGATAGCGGCCAATCGCAGTTGATGACAATAATGTCCTAACTCGTACCTAACCGCCACGATAACCACTGTCAGTAGTGAGTAGGTACCTTAAGAATATCGTAACTCACACGTAGTCGCCACGGAACTACGATCGCTACCGTGATCGTGGTAAAGACAACAGTCTGCACGTATCTTTAAATAAAAAGTAGGTTAGAATAAATATTATAAAACAATATTTTGTGTCCAACTCATTACTTAATTTAGACTAGTGCTAATATTGTCAATTGATGTATTATGCGTATGTACCTTACTTGCCACTGCAATTCAGTAAAGTAAGGTAGTAAGTAGAGTTTTTGGCTATTTAATCAGAACGTATGTAAATGTTATACAAAAATGCGATGTTAATGATTTTTGCTACATTTATTTTACTGGTAAGGAGGATGAAGAATCCTAATTTTAAAATTTTCTGATTAGTAGTTTTTTTTTAATTAATATTTTCCAAATCAAAAAACTGACAGTTTGGCTCAAAGATGTTCTCAAATAATATATATATATATATATATATATATATATATATATATATATATATATATATATATATATAAATAATATATATATATATTTTGGGGACTACTAGACATCTGAGCCCTGAAGGGGAGAAAACTAGAGATATTCCAAAAAATTACCCCAAAGTTAAATTCGCCCCGTCTGGGAAAAGAGACGTCTACTAAACTAAAAACAAAGGAAAAAAAAATCGGCAACATGTTAGAAGCTTACCTTCTTTCATTTAACAGCAGTTCCACAGTTTCACCGGCCGCGGCCTTTTCTTGTAGTTGGAATTTTGGTCTTAAACTCAACACCACGTGTGACTTCTTTCAGTTTCTTGTCGAAAGTGAGTTTCTTCATTCCCCTGTCAAACACAGGGTGGGGCTTCAAACTCCCAGCGTGTGTAAAAACGCGCATGATTTTTTCCAAAATGATCAGGTGATCAAAAAGAAAATAACTTTCAACAAAGAGAGAAATTATCACCTGATCGGAATTTTTCCCAAACAAGCACTTTTTTTTTGAAGGTTTTTGCTGAAAGCCCAAAAATATCAAAACAAACTTTAAGGTTAGGTTTTCTAAAAAATTCAAAATAAAACAAAAACAAAAATAACTTGCAGCATTAAATAACTACTTAAACCTTTCGAATGAGGTAACACATGATGTTTTTATATTTTAAAAAATTAATTATTATTTTTTATTTTTTTAAATATTTTGAATTTGTTTTTTCTAACATGGGGGTGTGGATGGGGTGTTCTCGGGGCCCGGCCCCCCCTTAAATCTAATTATTTTTTTTAGATATATTCCACATATTTTATGAATAAATAGATAAATAAACATAAAAAATCATGAAGCCTCAGGCCCTCCCCAGAGGCCTCGAGCCCCTCCCAAGATATATTCCTGGGTGCGCCACTGTTTTTAATGAACTAAAAATTACATCATGTAATACGTCGTTCGATATGAATTTTAAACGCATTTAAAACAAGTCATATATATATACCCTGGAGTATTTTGGTTTATGTTTGAAGAGTTAATTTTAAAAAAAACTCTGCCAATATATGGGCACCTAAGCTCACACTAGGTAGGTACTATAGTTATAGTATACGTGTGAGATATTATAACTAAAATCTCAAATATATTTTATTCGACTCCAGACTCAATTACCTTTCGTTTGATACCACACAAGCCATGTTTTGACTTAAACTATAGTTTTTGAAATCTACCCCCACCTTTTTTTTAAACTAAAATGTATTTTGTTCAACTCCAGACTTAATTACCTTTCGTTTGATATCACACACGCCATATTTTCACTTAAACTCTAATTTTTTAAATCTACCCCCACCCTTTTTTTTAACTAAAATTTATTTTTCTTAACTCCAGACTCAATTACCTTGTGTTTGATATCACACACGCCATATTTTCAGATAAAATCTAATTTTTGAAATTTACCCCCACCCTTTTAGTTAACTTGTGTTGGGTGGATTTTGTTCATTTTTAAATGGGACCATCTCGACCCAAGACCCAGCCTAGGTATAACTCAAAAACCGCTTGGCCGATTTTAATGAAATTTGGTACCTAGGCTGGGTCTTGGGTCGAGATGGTCACATTTAAAAATGAACAAAATCCACCGAACACAAACCAAAAAAAAGGGTGGGGATAGATTTCAAAAATTAGAGGTTATCTGAAAATATGGCGCGTGTGATATCAAACGAAAGGTAATTGAGTCTGGAGTTAAACAAAATACATTTTAATTTATTTTAAAAAAGGATGGGGGTATATTTCAAAAAATAGAGTTTAAGTGAAAATATGGCGTGTGTGATATCAAACGAAAGGTAATTGAGTCCGGAGTTTAACAAAATACATTATAGTTTTTGTTTTTTTTAAGGGTGGGGGTAGATTTCAAAAATTTGAGTTCAAGTCAAAACATGGCTTGTGTGGTATCAAACAAAAGGTAATTTAGTCTGGAGTTGAATAAAATATATTTCAGTTTTTAGTTATATTAGCTCACACGTACACTATAACTATAGTACCTAGTGTGAGCTTAGGGGCCCGTATATTGGCAGAGTATTTTTACTAGGACCTATATTAAACAATTATTTTAGCTCACACATATACTATACTATAGTAGTGTGAGCTATGGTGATCCTAATTTTTTCGAGAAAAAAAGTTGCTCCGATTTCAAAAATTTTTATATATCTTTGCGTTTCAGATGATTTTGAAACTTTTTTGTTGCGCCGTCTGTCTGTCTGTATGTCTGTCTGTATGTCTGTCTGTAACGACCAACGCGCATAACTCAAAAACGGCTTGCCCGATTTCAATGAAATTTGGTACCTAGGCTGGGTCTTGGGTCGAGATGGTCCCATTTAAAAATGAACAAAATCCACTGAACACAAGCCAAGTAAAAAAGTGGGGGTAGATTTAAAAAATTAAAGTTTATGTGAAAATATGGCGTGCGTGATATCAAACGAACGGTAATTGATTCCGGAGTTAAACAAAATACATTTTAGTTCTTGTTTTCTTTAAGGGTGGGGGTAGATTTCAAAAATTTGCGTTTAATTTAAAACATGGCTTGGGTGGTATCAAACGAAAGGTAATTTAGTCTGGAGTTGAGTAAAATATATTTCAGTTTTTAGTTATATTCGCTCACACATACACTATAACTATAGTACCTAGTATCAGCTTAGGGGCCCATATATTGGCAGAGTATTTTTGTTTGCTACAAAATTTTAATTTTGCAAATTAAAAAAAATTAAAGAATGTATGGCCTGCGCAATGGTTAACTAGCAAAAAAATGATCTTTTTTTTTCTAGGGCATCAAGGGGAAATCTTGCAGGAGACACACGGTCTACTTTCCTGCCAGAGTTCTCTTCTACCAGGAGAGCCCGGGTAGTGTCGGATTCTTAATGCCTAAAACCTAAAACCCCTCGATCGTGACTTCAACTTACCTGGTGGCAAGCCACAGTTATTATACTGCACCGTTACTAGATTATTGTGCACCTTCTTGGTTATTACGCCAACCCACAGCCCCCTCCCTAACCGCTTATTTAACATCTGTACAAGTATTAGGTTTGTACTGGTCCTTAATGGAGTAGTCCCTAGTTGCCGTTGGGACTGCAAAGTTATTAGGAATGGTAACCAAAACACACCGCATACCACAGTTTAAAAACTCTGCAGATCGTTAATTTAGGCTTCCAGTTACGGCCCCATGCTAGGTTTGTCACATGCCGCGTCATTAGTCAGATATAAAAAAATATATTTTTTATAGACAAACCCCAATAATTGTCAATGCACCACCAGGTATGTGGCCATTCTATTGTCACAATCTAAGACATCTATCACTCATTTCTAATCGGACTTAAGGCTGCGGATTGTGCTACTTATTGCAGTGCACCTATTTTCTCGGTATTCATCCATTTTGTCACAATTTGAACGGTACGAGAATGAGCATTCTGGGAAATGGTATTTGAATCTCCTCAATATCTATCTGCCTTGTGATCGTTGGCCTAGTTTTGATGAGTATCGGAATCTTTTACTATGTTAAAGAAAAAAACATCCAAACACAATCTTGCTAGCAACTGGAATAGTGGTTGTAGTAGCCTCGTACTTTGGATACAAAGGTCCTTGTAAAAACAACGTTCTGTATTTAAAGATCTTATTACGTAATCAAACTAAACATCTGTCACGTCACAATTTAGACGTGCTTTGAACCCTCTGAGGGAGCTATTTTGAATCACCCTAAATTTATTGATCATTCGAGTGGTGGTCCAGTCCTAAACAATTTATTTGCCGACATTCCAAACCAATTTCTTTTTGTTCCATCTTAGACAAGTGTTAGACAAGATTCCAAAACAGAAGACATAACCCAAAGATTATAGATTATAATATGACATAACCTTTACCGACATCAGCTGTGCGCAACAGGAATTTGATTGATGCATCGCAACCATGTTTGACAAGGTGAACCTACATATTTTATTGTTTTCAAAAATGTTTGAAAATGACAGAAAAAACACTTGATTATTGAAAAAAATTATTTGTAAACAGCATATGGGTTTTGGTGAGACCTGTGGACAATGCTCCCTATGTTTAACTGGTTGTGCTGGAAAATGGTATTTGATTCTCCTCAATATCTGCCTTATCATCGTTGGCCTAGTTTTGATGAGTGTCGGAATCTTTTACTACGTTAAAGACAAAAACATTCAGAACATAATCTTGCTAGTGATCGGAATAGTGGTTGTAGTAGCCTCGTATTTTGGATACAAAGGTCCTTGTAAAAACAACGTTCTGTATTTGAAGATTTACATAATGCTTATTAGCATTTTAATTCTACTAACAATAGTATTCGGTCTGTACTTCTATTACGGAGAAAAGTTTACTCAAAAAAGCATCAAAAAGAAACTCGAACACTATCTAAAAGAAAAGACAGACATATTTTACCAAACTCAACAAAGATTTAGGTGCTGTGGTGTTAACGGACCCGCAGATTTCAAAGGAACTTCCATTCCACTAAGCTGTTATCCTGGTGAAGATAAAAGCAAGCAACCATTTAGTGATTCCTGCACAGACAAGCAAAAGGAATGGTTAGAATGGATCAATAAGTGTTTTGGACACATTCTTTTAGGAACTACATGTTTACTTATATTGTGCATAGTTGCGGCCTTTGTGTTGATAAAATCAATTAAACCTCGAGCAGAATGTCGCAATCGCGACCGCGATCACGACAAAGACCGCGTTGGCCGCCGATCGCAACTAAGTAAAATGTCCCAGCTAGACTATCGTGGCGGTGGCCACGATCACGATAGCGGCCGATCGCAGTTCAGAACAATGAAGTCGTAACTCGTACGTAACCGTCACGATAAACGCAATCGCTATTGCGACCGTGACAGTCTGTGCGTTCAAAATTTCGTCACTCATACGTAATCACCACGGAACTATGATCGCTATCGTGATGGTGGACTGCGCGTATACTTTTAAAGAAAACTTCGCTTAGAATAAATATCATAAAACAATATGTTGTCTCCAGCATTTATTAGGTACTTATTGTTAATATTGTCAACTAATGAATTATGCGTATGTACCTACCTTTTTTGCCACTGCAAGTCAGTAAAGTAAGGTGGTGAATAGACTTGCCCTCAAAATAATCCCTGATAATACGTGTGTGAATAAAACAATCCACAAAAATTTTCCCTGATAAAATAATTAAAAGAACAAATTTTAATGTAGTTGGCTTAAAGTACGACATTGTTATAAAAACAGTCAGAAAACTGAACAATATGTATGTATTTGAATAATTACGTATTAAGTCGAGAATTCAGTTGACAGCTGACGGTATAAAAACCGCAGAACGTTTTAAAAATGTCGTTTTCTAAATATTTAAAATAGACAAGAAAAGATTGACGATTTTACGTTGAAAATCTATGGCTATTGTGCAATCTACAATTAGAAAGACCAGTAATTTAATTAAATGCATAATTCCATAATTCAGTCCTTGAGGTTAATCAAGGTATGGATTCTTTCCCGACTGTCCATCTACCTATTTTCATGTTTTTCCGGAACTCGTTAATAGTTTTTTGTTATTTTATGAAGAAATCCTAGATATTTTATACAGAATTTTATAATAAACGAAGTTCAAAAACTTAAGGGGTAATCACAAGATGTCCTAATCTTTTTTCGAAAAGCGGTTAAGAAAATATAGGGATATCCAAACTCAACCTCTGCAATGACAAAAATGTTTAGGGAAAAACAGTTGTTTTAGAAAATGCCAAATAATATCAGACATTTTTAGCGATATTTTTTTTAAAATGACGCCATTTTTTTAATTAATTTAGACAAATGTAATTTTAGCTCACACATATACTATACTATAGTAGTGTGAGCTATGGTGATCCTAATTTTTTCGAGAAAAAAAAGTTGCTCCGATTTCAAAAATTTTTATATATCTTTGCGTTTCAGATGATTTTGAAACTTTTTTGTTGCGCCGCCTGTCTGTCTGTCTGTCTGTCTGTCTGTCTGTAACGACCAACGCGCATAACTCAAAAACCGCTTGGCCGATTTCAATGAAATTTGATACCTAGGCTGGGTCTTGGGTCGAGATGGTCCCATTTAAAAATGAACAAAATCCACCGAACACAAACCAAATAAAAGGGTGGGGATAGATTTCAAAAATTAAAGTTTATGTGAAAATATGGCGTGTGTGATATCAATCGAAAGGTTATTGAGTCTGGAGTTAAGCAAAATACATTTTAATTTATTTAAAAAAAAAGGGTGGGGGTATATTTCAAAAATTAGAGTTTAAGTGAAAATATGGCGTGTGTGATATCAAACGAAAGGTAATTGAGTCCGGAGTTTAACAAAATACATTTTAGTTTTTGTTTTATTTAAGGGTGGGGGTGGATTTCAAAAATTTGAGTTTAAGTCAAAACATGGCTTGTGTGGTATCAAACAAAAGGTAATTTAGTGTGGAGTTGAATAAAATATATTTCAGTTTTTAGTTATATTAGCTCACACGTACACTATAACTATAGTACCTAGTGTGAGCTTAGGGGCCCATATATTGGCAGAGTATTTTTAATGAATTAGGGTGCTAAAAGTAGTTTAGTGGGCCCCTTCAGAACAGCCCCACTCCTGCCACCCTAAGCCCCGCCCACTTTCCCCCCTCCCTCCCCACAGGGGGCGTGGCTACGCCCACTTCCCCCTCCCCTCCCCCTCTCACCCCCGGAGGCGTGGTCTTCCCCTCCCCTCCCCCCGAAGGGGGGTAAAAAAAGATGGCGGCCAGCCAATGATAGGCGAAGTGGGGGACCCTTATTTTAAGGGTCGACCAATAGGAAGCGACTTCCCCGAAGGGGGGAGGAGCCAAAATGGCGGCTGGCCAATCAGAAGAGAGCTTGCCTCTCATTGGCTGGCCAATGATAGGCGAAGTGGGGGACCCTTATTTTAAGGGTCGACCAATAGGAAGCGACTTCCCCGAAGGGGGGAGGAGCCAAAATGGCGGCTGGCCAATCAGAAGAGAGCTTGCCTCTCATTGGCTGGCCAATGATAGGCGAAGTGGGGGACCCTTATTTTAAGGGTCGACCAATAGGAAGCGACTTACCCCGAAGGGGGAGGAGCCAAAATGGCGGCAGCAGGAAAAAAAAGATGGCGGCCAGCCAATCAGAAGAGAGCTTGTCTCTCATTGGTTGGCCTTTTGAAAGTCGAAGTGCGTAACACCGTGCATGAAGGCGTAGCAATAATAAAAGATGGTCATAGATTTCCCCCCTTTGAGTATTAACTTTCCCCCCTTTGAGTACGTACCAGTGCAAGACTGGCACCCTATTTTCTCTCTCTCCCTCTAGCACACTAGAATTATCTCTCTCGTTCTAACGCATCCTATTTTCTCTCTCTCTCTCTCTCTCTCTCTCTAGCACACTAGAATTATACGTACTTAACTATTTTAATAAACTAGAAATATAAATAAAACACATTATAAAAAGTTAAATTGTTTATTTAAAAAACATATTTATGTACTTCTAAAAATAATAATACATGTTATTACAATGTATTCCAAAGTTTTACATCGCCTTCGAGTGGATTGTAAGTTAAGAATGAGTCATGAAGTATTAATGCGTATGCTCTGGTATTGTCTGGGAATGACGTCTTGCTTTCAAATTCAATTTTAATGTCCACAGTCCCTGCTTTAATGGGTTCCGATTGACTTGCACAATCAATCACAAATATGGGGTTTTTTGTGTATTCCTTTATCCCCATCATCACATCATAATTTTTTCGTGAATAATATCCCTCTTGAAAGTTTTCATAATAATAGTACGCAATATTAATAAGAGATTTTTCAAAATCCAAGTTCCAGCGTTCGAGGGGATAGACATCTGAATTGAGATATAGACGAATATCCCGAATATTAGCATTAATAAACTCTGTGGCCGACTTTGTTACAGAATCAAGACTGTCGTTTGATTGAAATCCAATAATTATATATCGAGGTTTCTCCAAACTTGTGGACGTTTTTAGGGCCCATACATCATTAGAAGTTTTTCTTAAGGATGGAAGTTCGTAAAGATCCCAGGATCTATATGCAGCCTTAATATCCGACCCTGTGCCTCTCCGTTTAATTTGACTATATAGTGCCAGTTTTTGTCTATCTTCAGGAATAAGATGCTTTATTTTCCATTCAAGTTTATTAATATTTACGCTGGCTTCAGCTTTACCGACATATGCGTTTTTGAAAGTTCGGGCTATGGTAAAATTTAATTCTGCTTTCAAATTAACTACCCCTTTATTATAATCCTCTGCAAAGCCAAATATCTGTTTTAATGGTATTCTACCACAAAACGTGTTAGATAATTTGTGATAGATAGGACCCGCTTTGGAAGACTGGTTCCAACCAGAGCTTTCTAATCGGGAAAGGTCTACTTTCCCAAAGGAGACAAGATTTTTTAATGTTGTAGCAATACCTGGTTTTCTTATTGTTTGAATTGTTTCCCCTCATAGACAAAGTCTAATTTCATCAAAGAGAAAAAGTAGACAGTTATTTGAAAGGTAGGCATCAGCATCCGTAATACCAGGTGTAAATGTTCCTTCAACATAAATAAAGGAGTCTGCAATATCAAGTAATAAATCCGAATGATTTATGAATATTTGAACTATATCAGAATTTTCAAAAGTCGGAGATCCGTAAGGTTTGTAAGTATAAAGATGTGTACTAACTAGTGAATTGTCAAAGATAGGGTTGTCAAAAATATTAAGTTTCATTGTCGATAATTCCATATTAAATTTTTAGTTTAAGACCAAGAGAAACTAAGAAGTCCAGGTCGGATTTTGAGAGCCCGTATGGTGTTGATACCTTGGACGACAAAGTCAAACTGTTATTGCTAGATATTTTATTCTGTTTATATTGATAATTATCAATTTTGGGGTATGTCGTAGCATGACTTAGATAACAAAATCCCATATTATTGTAGTTTTCGAAGTTCAAGCTTAATAATTATTTTTTCTCCCTGAAAATCAATTAGATTTTCGTTATCGTTTAATACCTGAATGGTTATGTTATCAATATATTTTCTAGAGATAGGCTTTACAGGAAGATAAATAATATTCGATGGTTCTTTAGTTAATTTATATCCTGGTTCAACGTCTATGTCAAACTCAAATAATGTATGAGATTCTTTTTCGTTGTTATATGAGCCTCCTATTAAATTACAGCTTAATTTTATTAATCTAGTTGCAGTTATGTTTACGGCCTGAGTTGAAACGTGAACCTTATCCGGAGTTAAAATTTCCTCACTAAAGCCCAATACAGAGCTTAAAGAGTATTTAACTGTAAAATCTATAAACAAATCACTTTTTATTTCACACTTTAATGTATTATTATTTGCTGCTAAACTAAAAGTTCCAGATTTTACAGACTTTTTTTGTAATTCAAAAGACAAACCGTCTAAAATTGCTTTATTAATATCAGATATCTCGTATGCTCCAGATGGAATACGTACTAATATTATTTTTCATTGCTTATTCTCTCTAAAGCCAATTGTATTATTTTCTCTGTGAATATTATGTATTGAATTGTACGAATAAAAACCCAGTAACCCTAATCCGTAAGAACACTCTCGCTGCAATTCTATGGGTGGAAAAAAGTTTGCAGCTAGCACACTGGTACAACCTGACAGGGTGAATGTAAAAGACATACTGTCACAATGCTTTATAATTTTTTATTTATATAATCACAAAATTGAAAAATACATAAAAGATAACTTATTATAAAAAATATAAACTATTGCAAAAAAAAAACTTAAAAGATACCACAAACGTCACGAGATTCTTCAGTTATGTTATACACAGAAGTTTTCGCTTTTAGTGAACAGCCACAGCAGTACAATCTTCTTGGGGGGATACTGCAGGTGTCAACATCGCTATCTTCTTCATTTGGCCAGTGTTCATAACACAGTAGATGAGATTTTATGTCATCATCATTCTGCAAATACATAGGCAAATTGCTATAAACATGTTTAATCTCGTGTGATGCCATTGCCAGTATTACTTCTTTTGGAACATACTTCAATTCTTCGACGCTCAAGTTCAGTAAACTCTTTTTAATACATAGAGCTTTTAACGACTCCGCATAAAGCTTAAGATCTTCGCGTTTCATTTCTTCAATATTCATAGTCACTTTTTAAGATAACAAAAGAAACTTCAGACATAAATGCCCACAACGAACTGAACCAAAATCTTGCTCACGAAAGTAGTTATATAGAACTTTTTTAGACTTGTTAGAACCTGTCTTTAGGTATTTCACAATTTCTTCAGGTGGTGGTAAATTACCATAACTATCAAAATACCAGGTAGTAGAATATTTCTTTTTATATGCAACCCAGTGCGTGCCCATTCCTGACGTTTCATCTAAATTTACTATTGCGCATTCGTTATTTCTTGGACCCTTTTTTGGTAATGCGTCTTTCATAAAAACACCTCTAAAATTTGATATATTTAATTTTTGTGCACAAGTTATAAGATCAAAGTTTGTTAGTGGCCTGTCAGGAAGGGAACTTAAAAGTTTTTTGAATGAGAATTTTTAAGGTATAGTCCTAGGCCTGATTTATAGGGTTTTAGATATAATCCACTACCGTTCTTATTTATTTGTATTTCTTCCATAGCGCTATTATGCCTTTTATTTTCTGAAAGTGACTCTTTAGCCTTTTTTATAGCATTAACTGTTCTGGCGACAGTGGCGGCGCCTGAGGCTAATGACCCGATAGCCCCCAAGCTGGCCAAAATAGGTAATATGCCAATAAAACCACCAGTCTTGGGTATTGGTATAATTCTAGGTTTTAAAATATTTTTTTTACCACCAGATTTGTTAACAGTTTTTTTTGCAACTATTAATGCAGCTTTAGTTAATTGTAATAAATTATTTTTATTTGACTTCTTTATGCCATCTCGTACTTTTTTAACAAGTCCTGACCCGAAAGAAACTTTTTTTAATCTTAAGTTGATTTTACTTTTTTTATTTTTACCCTTTCGTGATATGATTTTATTAAGCCTTAATCCATATTTTTTTTGGTCACTAAGACCCATCCCCAGCTTTCTTTTTGCTTTCATAATCGTTGACACTAACCAAGCCTCTGATTTTTCTTTCAAACTAGAATCAGGTGATTTTACAATTTCCCAAGCGTTCTCCAAAAGCACTTTATCTGCAAGGCTATCAAGGTGATTTTTAGGTATGTCTCCTCTAGCTAATCTCGTTTGTAATTTTTTTCCTGGACCGGTGAAGTTATGACCAGGCAAGTGAAGTTCAAACGGTAGTTTATTAATTAAGCTGTTTACTAACCCACTGCCAGTCTTTTTCCACCGACCACTTCGCAAAGGTCTGTTTCTTTTGAGGGTCTTCATAGAACTAATATTAGTTAATTGTATTTGACTGTTATATAGATTACTTTTGCGAAATGAAGATTAAGCAGCTAAAAAACACATTTAGTGTAACAAACTTTGATGAAGCCGTTGGAGATGGACTAAAGTCACAGCAAAGAAGGCATGGTAATTTATTTCCTAATGATATACGTGCAATATTTGCGGGAGGGAGTGGATCAGGAAAAACGAACGTTTTATTATCAATGCTGACTCATCCTGAAGGACTTAGATTTGAAAATGTGTATATTTTTTCAAAGTCTTTATATCAACCAAAGTATCAGTACCTTAAACAAATTTTGCAACCAATAGAAGGATTAGAATACCACGAGTTTGAAAATCCAGACGAAATAATGCACCCTTCTGAAGCAAAAAATAGATCTGTAATTATTTTTGATGATATTATGACAGAATCACAAATACCAATAAGAAACTACTTTTCAATGGGAAGGCATAAAGAAATGGATTCATTTTTACTGATACAATCATATTCAAAGGCTCTGAAACAGGGGCTAAGAGACAATGCTTCGTTTGTGGTCCTTTTTAAGCAAGATGAAACCAATCTTAAACATGTTTTTTCAGACCATGTGGCAGGCGATATTTCGTACCCTAAATTTTTAGAAATGGCATCCTACTGCTGGGAGGAAAAATACGGTTTTTTTGTTATTGACAAAACCAGAGATATAAATGCTGGTAGGTTTCGAAAAGATTTTGATCAATTTATACTGCTTGAATAAAATATTTAGGTCATTAGTCTTTAAGGCATAGAAAAGTCAACATCTAATTTGCAATGCAGAATAATATAGATTTAAATTTAAAAAGAAAACTTTTGGAGGTTACCAACGCAGTTAGAAAAAAATTTAAAGATTTGAAACATAAAGATCTAGAATGTAAACAGGATTTGGAAGATCTTTTTGAACCGGTCACATCGCAGCTAAAAAATCTTAAAGCATCGAAGGACTCTAATATTGTTTCCAGCATTACTTCTAGTAAGACGAACAATCAACCATTTGATGATTATTTAAATGAAAGTAATCAAACAATCAAAAAGCCAGGGCAAGATTTATTACAGTATGGGGAAAATGATTTACCTAAACAATACGATGCTTCCCATTATCAAAGTTTTTCACATTCAGATATTTCTCCAATAGCTAATAGTACACCAACAGTTTCACGTAAAAGTTCAGTAAAAGAAGAAAGTTTTCAAAGTGTCTTAGAAAAATTTATTGAAGATGTCAAAAACCACAGGGATGAGAAAAAGTACGATACCGTATGTGGAGTAAGAGTAAACTCTGACAATCGAAATCGTTTATATTTTGGTAATTGCGAAGTTAAATTTCCGAAAGGTAATGCTGCTTTTTACCGAAATGGTAAAAAAATATTTGAATCAATAGGTAGCCTAGATTTATATAATTTAATGTTTTTAAAATATCCATCATTTTTAAACCCTGAAAATAACTATGTAAGCGATGACAGTTTAAACGTGTACAAACATATATTAAATTTAAGTAATGCAGCCTATAGAGGATATGTTAAACGAAACGGCTTATTTAGATATAATAACCGAAAGTTTAAAGAAATTATAGTACCGTTGATGACATCTGGCAGCCCCTTGCAATTTAAGAAAGGTTCAGGAGTTAACATTAATCAGAAATTTAAAAATCATGATTCGAAGAATAAAATAGAATATGTTTATTGGAACACCCCTAAAGAACTTGTAGAGAGATTGAAACTATTAGTGGCATCATCAAACGCTGGAAACTCAAGTTTAAAAAATCAAAACGAGATCTCTAGTATATTAGAAGAGTTAAGGGAAAGTAATATAATTTATTAAACATTGGGTATATTACAGATGTATTTTCTAAAAATAAGTGACAGTTGATTCTAAACCGTTGACATGCAAAGGTCTATAGATAAATTTGGGAGAAAATCTGTGAAACCTAAAGGTGAAGGAAAAAGAGGTCCACCGGGGAAAGGGTTCAAATTTACTACGGATGGTAATTATGATATCGGTGGCCGTCGTATTTGCAACTTAGCAGATCCTATTGGATACAAAGATTCTGTAAATTATGATTTCCTAGAAAGACGCCTTGGAAAGTTAGTGGAAGAAACACAAATTCTCATGTCAAAGTTAGTGGAAGAAACACAAATTCTCATGTTACAGTTAAATAATGACTTAAGAAATACATTAGAATCTAAGCTTAGCAAGGAATTACATGAAATGACTGAAATACAGAACAACAGAATTAAACAAATTAATATTCTCGCGACTAAAATTGATCGTATAGAAAGTATTGTTGTTTTAAATCTTCCGTGACTTAGGCGTAAGAGATATGTTCTATTTGGTGTAAATTAGCAAAACTGGGTTTATAGCTTGACACATATAAAAAAAGTTCAGTACATGTGAAATTGTCAAGGGTGAAACAGTCTAGCCATACAAATGACTAAAAAACAACAAATAATTAACGAGCTCTTTAAACCAGCAAGGAAAAATTTTTTAAGAAGGAGGACTAAAATACTAGGATATGGCGATCTCTGGCAGATAGATTTAGCTGATCTTCAAAACCTTGCTGATGAAAACAACGGGCTTAAATATATTTTGGTATGCATAGACTGCTATTCAAAGTTTCTTTGGACTAGACCTATTAAATCTAAAACAGCTGATGTAGTACTCTTAGCTATAAAGTCTATTTTTAATGAGGCTCAGTACACATGTAAAAATTTACAATCGGATTCTGGAGGTGAATTTGTTAACAAAAAATTTCAAAACGAAATGAAAAAATTGAGGATTAACTTTTACCAGACCTACTCAACTAAAAAAGCTGCTATTGCCGAGAGAGTTATACGAACTCTTAAAGGAAAACTTTTCAAAGAAATGGCGCTAATGGGGACCCATAATTGGATAGATTTATTACAAAAAATTACAAAATCATACAATTTTACCAAACACAGCACTATCAAAATGAGACCTGTTGATGTAACAAGAAATACCAAACTTTCTATGCTTTTGGTTCCCAAATTAAAAACTAAAAAACCTAAATTTGCCATTGGCGATTCGGTTAGAATAAGCTTATTCAAAGGCGTGTTTGACAAAAGTTATTTAATTAATTGGTCTTCTGAAGTTTTCAAGGTAATTAAGGTAAAACATACATTCCCAACCACATACCTTTTACAAGACCTAAATGGACATGACCTAAAAGGAGCATTTTATACACATGAACTTCAGAAAGCAAAGTCGAAAAATATTTACCTTATAGAAAAGGTAATAAAAACAAGAAAAAAAGGAAGCAAAAATCAACTTTTTGTTAAATGGCTTGGTTTTTCAAGTAAACACAATAGTTGGATCAACTCCAATGAATTAATAAAATAAGTAGAATATATTAAGTTTATTAGAATAAGTTTAGGTTGTAAACTTTATTTATGTTAAATTAGCAGTGTTAAATTTTGCTAGCTTTTATTTAAATAAAACATCAATTTTATTAAATACAGTGTTTTTTATTTATTAATATCATCTAATAGAGTAGAATTTTTATTAAAAAAATCGACAATACAGCTTATAATCTTATATACCTATATAATTAAGTATATTTTAAAAACTAATAGAATACAGCATAACATAAGACTAAAATATTTTTTTTACATACATTATGTTTAATTGGTGAAATTAAAATATTCAATAACATCCTTAATTATTTGATCTTTTCCGAAATATAAATACTCCAACATGCAATAAGATTCTTGAGAAGGATGCAAATTACATAGTTTGGTTAAAAAGTTAATAACTACAGTTTCTGGTACTCTACATTTTACAACATAGGAAATAAGATTAAAATAAAAAAAATTAAATTTTAAACCTTGTAGTAATTTTAATCTTGTTGAAATTACATGGTTTAAAGAGTCAATGCTTTTTATCCAGTCACTACACAAAAAACTGTTCCTTCGGGGGTCTCCACTTTTATTAATTTCTCGCCATCTACCATCATCGGAACCATGGTAATGTTTGATAAGTAAATACTTCGGTTGTCGTTCAGGTCACTTGACTCCAAATTGGAATAAAAGTCAAGCCAATCAAGTTGATCGAAACTAACACTGGCTTCCACTGCTCCTAAGTATGTGAATTTAATAACTGGATCAAATCCTCGAGCGGGGCTTATTCCTGTTTTGATTTGTAGTTGAATGTTAGATAGCACTATCACTGATTCGTATATATATTTATTTTCTTTCTTAATTAAGTCCCAAAAACTATAGTCAAAACGCGGAAACAAACCACTTGGTGAATCGGACATCTTACTTTTTTAGTTTTGAAACTACTCGACGCTCACCAGAGAACTAACAGCGAAACGACTCAATCACCGAAGTTAAATAGGGCCCCACCACTTTATGTCTTGGATTCAAGACTTGTTGATTCTTGTCTGATTACTTAACTGGGCTTTTATGCAGGTGTTCAAATTATGGTAATAGCTTTCACGTTAAGACCTGTTGCTTTTTTCTTTCATTTACTTAGTATTTTTATGTTGAAGATTACTGCTTTATGGTACAGAATTCTAATCTATGCATTAAACTTTTGATGAATTCTTTCAATTTGGATTAATTTTTCAAAAAGAGGCTCTAATTCTTCTTCAAATAAAAAACAGGGGAAAGGTTGTCGAAGATCCACGCTATAAATACCAGTTTCTGCTGGAGTACATTCAACTTTAATATTACCAAATAAAATATTCGGTAAAGTCTTGTCGATATTAACTTCGTATTTACCTCTGACTTCTTCTTCGATTTTGATTTCTTTTAAAATGTTAATAAATTCTGTAAAATTTATTGGTGAAAAAAATATCACAGATCTAACTGGTGCCTTAAATAAGTCTAAGATAATAAGATTATCACCGTTGCTTTTACCCCATTTAATACTTAGGTTTGTAAGAGGGTTTCGTCATCTAACGAATTTTCCCCTACTTTTGACGTCCCAGGGTTTCGGTCGATTCAATCCTGGGATTTCGAGGGATAGAATCGATCGAAATTTTGCCTCGGGCGCCACTCTAGGAAATAAGGGAGCCTAGAGCCTCCCTTGCCTCTCGGGTATGCTTTTAAACAGTGGAGAATAACCAGGTAAGTAAACTACAATTTCATTAAAAACTCAATTTCTATAAATACTAGTTTATGTGTATTTTGTCATTTTAATTTAGTGGTACAAACCCTCAAAGAAAATAACTAAATATATGCAACTTAATAAATAAAACAAAACTATAAATGCCTTATTTCTATCAAGTCAAATAAAAAAAAACTCCAGTTTACTTTGTTTGCGCTATTCTAGCACAGACAGTTAGGTATTTAAAAAAAAGTGAAAGTTATGAAAAAGGACCTAAAACTCAACGCCTATCACCTCGGAACTCTAACAAAAGGATTTAACAAATCTGGTTAGGTCCGATTAGATCGGATGGACGTTAGTTAAATACTGATTTCTTTTTGCCCCAAAAAGACTTTTCCCAACATAAAAAAAAAAATTGGAGAAAGATTTCCTTAAACAGCTGGTAGTTAATTACATACTATAATTTTACAAATTTACGGCTATTTAACTGGAAGAAAACGAAACTTTACCAACTTTGAAGTTTCACAGGACTGGTCGGGTCATATATGTCTCGCGGTTCGGTTCGGTTCATGTCGGTTATGTACAAAAGAAACGGAAAGAAAAATTAAACAGAATATTTACAAATAGAAACGGAATGTGGTACCACTTTAACAGGTTTAATTTACGGTGCGAGCATATATGTCTTACGGTAACAGGTAACAGGTTATTTACAAAAGAAACGGATAAAAATTTAACTATACCAACTTTTAAGTTTATAAGGTCGCGGTGGCAATAACGAAGCAATAATCGTGACAGAAAAAAAAATCGTTAATTATGAAAAATAAAAAGAGAATTAGGAAGAAATTAATAAATACCAGGTTTTATCTAAACGGGAGAGCTGGCTGCACAAAGCCGCGATGATTATGAGTCGGTGACGAAACATACGGCCCACGAAACATAATCTATAGCTTTGTTATCATTTTTGCTTTCTCGAAAGAGAACAAAAATAATAATAAAAAACGGGAAACGGGAAACGAGAACGGGGGTTTAGCAAAGCGCTACAATTATAAGTCGGTGACGAAACATACAGCCCACGAAATATAATCTATAGCTTTGTTATCATTTTTGCTTCCTCGAAAGAGAACAAAAATAATAATAAAAAAATGGGATTCGGGAAACGAGGACGGGGGTTTAGCAAAGCGCTGCAATTATGAGTCGGTGACGAAACATACGGCCCACGAAACATAATCTATAGCTTTGTTATCATTTTTGCTTCCTTGAAAGAGAACAAAAATAATAAAAAAACGGGAAACGAGGACGGGGGGTTCAGCAAAGCACTACAATTATAAGTCGGTGACGAAACATCCAGCCCACGAAATATAATCTATAGCTTTGTTATCATTTTTGCTTCCTCGAAAGAGAACAAAAATAATAATAAAAAAAACGGGAAACGGGAAACGAGGACGGGGGTTTAGCAAAGCGCTACAATTATGAGTCGGTGACGAAACATACGGCCCACGAAACATAATCTATAGCTTTGTTATCATTTTTGCTTCCTTGAAAGAGAACAAAAATAATACAAAAAACGGGAAACGAGGACGGGGGGTTTAGCAAAGCGCTACAATTATAAGTCGGTGACGAAACATACGGCCCACGAAATATAATCGATAGCTTTGTTATCATTTTTGCTTTCTCGAAAGAGAACAAAAATAATAAAAACCAGGACAAGGGAAACTGGTGTGTCAAATCCGGGATGATTATTACTTGGTGACGAACCTGCAGCCCACAAGTAATAAACCCGATTTGTTTCTTAATTTTCTTGCGAAAGAAAATTAATAAATACCAGAAAACATGTAAGATACTAACGGGAAATCCTGGGATCGGGAAAGGACAAACAAGTAATTTGCACGGTTCAAAATAAATTCAAATCAAATAGAATTATAAAAACTTTGACTAAGGCAAAAACGAGGTTTCTTTTATAAATCCCATTCTTACCAGAAACCGGTCGACATCTACACACACCGCGTACCACCTATACATTGTGCTCGAACGAGAAACAAATCTCGAATCCCCGTATGGGCGAAGGCATTACTGTTTTATAGGCTAGAGCTCGGCTACAAATCGAGAACCAACGGAAATAACCGAATGAAACCCAACCACGTTTTTTTTTAAAAATGAACGTGGATTAACTTATTCGGAATATTATTTTATCTAGTCTTTTTGCAACAAACGTTTTGAAAGGCTTTAATGACATTCATATGTCAAAACGGCATTTTTCCTCGGAAAAAATGAAACAAAATTAATAAGCGAAAATTGAGTCAGGTTTCAGTAAAAATATTTTTTAACTGTCTGAGCTTAAATAGTCTAGAAAATTAATTAAAACAATAAAAAAAAATAGTAACTTCGTTACATTCCCCACCTACTTCGGCAAAAAAAAAGAACAAAAAAAATAAACTCAATGACTACCTTTCTTTTTTCTTTTTTTTTTAACCTTACAAACGATTTACAAAATAACAAAAACTAAATTAAACAAAATAAAAAAAGCAAAACCTGCATTTCTCTCTGATCATACCCATCGCTAGTGCCTCTTAATGCTCTTAATAGTCTTGAAGGTCCTCCAATGCTGTTCAGATTTCGGTACAACTTTGGGCCGGCACCCAAAGTTGAGTGGTTTTACGGAACACCCCTATACAAGGGTTGAAAATGCGGAACCTTGATAAACACCAAGGGAGCAGATTACTAACCATACGAAGCACCCTTAACCTCCTGCGCTTTCCTTAGAACCCAAATGTTGGTTTACAGAAACTCCAATGCTAAACATCTTTTGGTATTGTAGCTTCGGTTTTTAAAATGCACCATTTTCCTCGACTAAAGAAGTTGTGTCTAGCGGTGTTATTTTTATCGGCGAGTTATTTTAGGTTGTCGTGACAACTTGTAACGGTTTCTTCAAGGTAAACCTACTACACGGTCTGTAGTGCCCCTAAATTTAGTAGGGGTTGGCAGAACATTACTCACTAGACCTAGATCACTTTGGATCGGATCTGAGTAACAATTTTCCATAACAAATTGTTAAAATTTTCTAATGGGATACTGGCGACAGCGGTTACAAAGTCGGTTATTTCCATTTGTTTTACCTCCTTCGGAGCCAGTAGGGTGGTTTCCTCAATTGTATACATTGTAATTTACAACACCCTTAAGCTCTGAAAAGAGCTGTTCGGCTGTTCGGAAAGTGTACTGGTTAGATCTACTTTATTGTTCATGCGGATAGTTCTGCCTTAAGGTTAAATCGGAGTTTGCGAACGAGTTTGCTACTGACGGTACTTCAAAGTACATCAAGTTGGGCTTTCGAAGGAACACGCAACTTGAAGGAATAGCCTTGGACTGTGTATGTGGTAGTGCTCATGCGGATGGTACTTCCTTGAGGTTAAGTCGGAGTTTGCGAACGGGCTTATGGTGCTACTGACGCTACGTCAAAATTCATCAAGTTGAGTTATTCGAAGTAGACTCGGTAACTTTAGAATAGTTTTGAGGTGAGTTTGCGGTACTAGTTGACCAGGTTGAGTGCATAATTTGCTTCAAATTCAATTTTTCGTGAGGGGTGGTACCCGGACCATCGGGTTTTGGATCTCGGAGTTCTAACTTTTGGCGGTTTCCAAAGTTATAAGTTTTTTTTTTTCCGGAAATACCCCCGAATTACAGAAGGGATTTAAGTAATTTTAGCAACTCTAATCTGGATATTGACTGACCATCCGATTTTTCTACAGGGTGCCTGCTACATTATAACTTTTAGTGGATTCCAAAGTTATAAGTTGTTTACTGAAGCATCGGAAGTACTGTATTTATAGTGACCATCATATTTTGGATCTAGAAGTTATAACTTTTGGCGATTTCCAAAGTGATAAGTTGTTGCCGGAAATACCCCGGGATTACAGAAAGGATTTAAGTAATATTATCTCCGAGTCTGGATTTTGACTGACCATCAGATATTTTCTACAGGTTGACTGCTAAGTTATAACGTTTGGCGGTTTCCAAAGTTACAAGTTGATTGATCACCGGTTTTTTTTTCTCTAGAGGATTCATGGCTGCTGAGTTATAAGTTTTGGCGATTTTCAAACTTATAAGTTGACTGATTACCGGTTTCTTTCTTCAGAGGCTTGATGGCTGCTGCATTATAACTTTCGATGGGTTCCAAAGTTATAAAGTTTTTTTTTTAAGTACCCTTGAATTATTGGAAAAAAAAATAGATTAAATCTTAGAAAATAATCATCGGGTTTTGGAACTCGGAGTTATAACTTTTGGCAGTTTCTAAAGTTAAAAGTTGTTGTCGGAAGCCCCTTAAATTTTTGAAGGGGTTAAAAAAAAATATTATTTTTTTTTAAATAACTGGCCTAACCTCCGTGTTTTGGATCTTGAAGTTATAACTTTTGGCGGTTTGTAAAGTTATAAGTTGTTACTGGAAATACCCCTAAATTACAGAAGGCTATTTAAGTAATCTTAGAAACTCTAATCTGGATTTTGACTGACCATGGGGTTTTGTCCACAGGTTGGCTGCTGAGTTATAACTTTTGGCGGTTTCCAAAGTTACAAGTTGACTGAATACCGGTTTCTTTCTTCAGAGGCTTGATGGCTGCTGCATTATAACTTTTGGGCGGGTTCCAAACTTATAAGGTATTTTTGAAGCGTCCTTAAAGTATTGCAGGGTTTCAAAAAAAAATAGATTAAATCCTAGAAAATATCAGGATTTAAACTAATTATCGGGTTTTGGACTTCGGAGTTATAACTTTTGGCGGTTTCCAAAGTCATAAATTGTTGCCGGAAATACCCCTGAATTACAGAGAACTCTAATCTGGATTTTGACTGACCATCGGATTTTTTTCTACATGTTGGCTGCTGATTTATAACTTTTGGCGTTTTCCAAATTTATAAGTGGACTGATTACCGGTTTTCTTCTTTAAAGGCTTGATGACTGCTACATTATAACTTATGGTGGGTTCCAAAGTTATAAGGTGTTTTTAAAGCACCCTTGAATTAAGGAAGGGGTTAAAAAGAAATAGATTAAATCTTAGAAGATAACTGGATTTAAACTAACCATCAGTTTTGGATCTCGGAGTTATAACTTTTGGCGGTTTCCAAAGTTATAAATTGTTACCGGAAACAACCGTAAATTACTGAGCTAATTTCCAGAATTTAATCTTAAAATTTAATTAACATAAAGTTAAAAAACAATAATAACTTTTATGCAATTTCGCTAACAAAAAAAAAAATTAAAAATAAAAAAATTAAATTATATTTGAGTCAAATTATTTTATAATAATTTTTATTACGTAAAAAAAATTGCTAAGTGTATTTCCCCACGTGGAAAACGGCTTCGTGCTTCAGTAAAGCAAATTCAAGTTTTAAACAAAAAACTAAAATTTTAAAAATTGTTGATAATCGAAAAATGAACAGGATTTTCTTTTTAAATCTGTTTTTTTTTTGTTAATGGAATTAAACAAATATATTAATTTTTTTGTTTAAAAAAAACAATTCTACTCAAGAAAAAATATATGATTTTTGTTGAAATTACTTAAAAATTTTCTTTGTTTACAAAATTGAGATGCCAACTTCTAAACTCTTAGTATTGTCAGTTTAGAAGTTGGTACTCCGGTACGGAAACAGGTCCAATTAGGTCAGATCAGGTCGGGACATGTTAGTTACGGCTAGGTCACGTCAGGTCCGGATTCGTCAGGTCAGGTCCGGATATGTCACGTCAGGTCCGGATATGTCAGGCTAAATCCAACTAGTTTAGATCAAGTCAGATTTGACTAGGTCAGGTCCGGCTATGTCATGTCAGGTCCAACTAGTTTGGGTCAGATCAGGTCAGATCCGACTAAATCAGGTCCGGCTAGTTTGGGTCTGGTCCGGATGGGTCAGGTCAGGTCCGGATAAGCCAGGTGAGGATCTGCTAAGTCAATCAAGTCAGTATGGGTCAGGCCTGTTCCAGATCGATCAAGTCAAATTCGGATAGGTCAGGTCAGGTCCAGATATGTTCGCGTCTAGCGAGGTCAGGTCAAGTTCGGATATGTCAGGTCAGGTCCGGTACGGTTAGGCCATGTCAGGTCCGGATATGTCACGTTAGGTCCGGATATATCACGTCAGGTCCGGATATGTCAGGCTAGGTCCAGATAGGCCAGGCCAGCTTAGTTCAAATCTAGTCAGGTTCGGATACTTAAGATTAGGTCCATCTAAAGTCAATATAACAAATACAATTCCAACTACAAAATGGCTTTAAGAAAAATTCTAATTTAATACAATGGTTTTCCAGTCAGGTCAGGTCATATCAAAACGGTTATGCGTTTCAAATAAGTCAGGTTTGGTAAGGTACATGTCACACAGCATCAAAATGAAATGAAATGAAAAAGCCAAAAATAATCAAAATTATAAACTAGGTCAGATCAGGCATGGTCTGGTTTGACTGGTATTCTCAGAGCATTTCAGGTATAAAACCGGTTAATAATTTAAAGTTAAAAAAAATAATTAGTTTAACATAAAACATTTAAACACCTAATTGAAGTCAGGTCGGGTGAAGCAGTATCTAGCTTTAATTAAAAGCAAAATGTTTATCATTAAAAAAAAATTATGCCACCACCCAGGATTTAAAAAAAAACAAAATCCAAGAAAAAATTAGGTCAGGACAAGCTTGCTCTGGTTTAACTGGCAATCAGAGGGCAGGTCAAGTATTAGATCGGATAGTGATCGGATATCATTAATTATTAAAAAAAAAAATATATTATTCGGTTTAAAATAAAACATTTATATTCTAGGTACTTCAATTTAGGTCAGGTGAGGCAGTATCTGGTTTTAATTAAAAGCAAAATGTTTATGAATAAAAAAAAAAGTAGTCCAATATAACCATAAAATTTAATTATTATTAAAAATTAACGTCACCCAGAATTAAAAAAAAACTAAATCTAAAAATTAGGTCAGGTGAGGTATACAGTCGGTTTAATAATTTATAATAATTTTTTTTTTAATTAATTTTAAAATAAAAACATTTCAATAGTCACTTTTAGGTACGACAAGTCAGGTCAGATGAGGCAGTATCTAGTTTTAATTAAAAGCAAAATGCTTATTAATAAAAAAATTAGGCTAAAATAACAAGATATATTTAACGTCACCCAGGATTAAAAAAAAAAAACAAAATCGGTTCGGTTTGGTTCGGTTCAGTTCGATTCGGTTCGGTTCGGTTTGGTTCGGTTTGGTTCGGTTTGGTTCGGTTCGGTTCATTTCTGGTGTGATTTGACGGGGAATCTCAGGGCAAATCAGGTATGAAATCGGATTATAAAATAATAATTACAAAAATAAATTGTTTAGTAAAAATAAAAAAAATACGTAATTACTTTTAGTTACTTTGAGTCAGGTCACGTGAAGTAGAACATAGTTAAAAATAATTGTTTAATAATCAAGAGTTAGGACAGGGTAGGTATCAGGGAGAATTAGAGTCACGCAGGATCTGGAAATAAAAAATAGAAACAAAAATTAAATCAGGTCAGCCAGGACCAACAACTCATGTCAGGTTTCGTCCGGTAGTCTTAAGGCACGTCAGGTATTCGGTTTATTAATTAATAATAATAATATTAAAAAATTATTTAGTGGAAAAAAAAAAATTTAGTAATTACTTTCTACCACACAAGCCATGCTTTAACCCAAACTTCAATTTCTGAAATCTACCCCCACCCTTAAAAAAAACTAAAATGTATTTTGTTCAACTCCAGACTCAACCACCTTTCGTTTGATACTACACACGCCATATGTTCACTCAAACTCTAATTTTTGAAATTTACCCCCACCGTTTTTTTTAAAAAAGCTAAAAGATATTCTGTTCAACTCCACACTCATTTACCCTTCGTTTGATATCCCACACGCCACATTTTCACCCAAACTCTACTTTTTGGAATTTACCCCCACCCTATGTATATATTTTGTTTAACGCTAGACTCAACCACCCTTCGTCTGTTATCACACATGCCATACCTTCACTTAAACTCTAATTTTTAAAATTGACCCCCACTTTTTTTTTAAAACAGAAAAAAAAACTAAAATTTAATTTGTTTATCTCCAGACTCAATTACCTTTCGTTTGATATGGCACACGTCATATTTTCAAATAACCTGTAATTTTTGCAATCTACCCCCACCATTTTATTTGGCTTATGTTCGGTGCATTTTTTAATTTTTAAATAGGACCATCTTGACCCAAGATACAGCCTAGGTATCAAATTTCATTAAAATCGAGCACGCGATTTTGGAGTTATGCGCGTTGGTCGTTACAGACAGACAGACAGTCAGACGGCGCGACAAAAAAAAAGTTTCAAAATCATCTGAAACGCAAACAAATATAATTTTTTTTTGAAATCGGAGCAATTTAAAAAAAAAAATATAGTAGTAGTGTGAGCTAAAATTAGACAAAAGCGTTTTAAAACTAAAAATAAAATCGCCACAGACAGACAAACGCAAGTACATGCATACCTGCAAACCTGAAATAAGATGTTTTACTTTTAAAAAAAAAGGATTTAATTTTTATTTCTCCAACAATACTGATAAAAATAACAAGTAAAAAAAAACTTACATTTATTTTATTAATTTGGCCTTTTTTAGGTCCAAATAGTTTTTTATAAAAAAAGGTATCTCGCGCTTTAACAATGCATGAAAACAATAAATTTGAGATATTTATAATTCTGTTAAATTTAATCATTTCTCAACCAAAAATATTAAACACTTAAACTAAGCAACTTAGAATAGAGTCTGGCAATTATAATTACTTCAAAACCAAAAAGGTTCAAGAGCATAATTGTTTTCAATTTTTAAAAACTGCAAATTGGAGGCAAAACTTTTGCCAATTTTCGTACCTTCCCAACCAAAAAGATATTAAATACTGAATGTGTTTCGGACCGTTACGTTGTAAGATTTAAATTGTTACTTTAGATAACTTAAATTTGCTAAACTAATAACTTCTCAACCAAAAACCAGTTTTACTTAACGAATATTTTTTATCAATAAATTTAAAAAAATTTCGAACGTTTCCATAAAAATGACTCTTAATAAGGATTGTCTATTTTGCAGTTTTTTATTTTATTTCATGAATTTTATAGAAATAAATAAAGTCTGACACTTTTAAAGACTTCTCAACGGAAAAGACGACGACTATAAAGCATATATATGTACTTTGCAGTTTTAAGATTAAAAAAATATATATATTAAAAATTTAGCCTGGAAATTTTTTGTTCCTTTTAACATTAAACCGGTTTTTATTTCACATTTTGGGTTATAGCGATTGCAAATTAGATGAATTTTTATTTTCTAAAAGTCTGCCAATATTAGATACTTCTCAACCAAAAGAAATACATAGATTGTTTACGGGTCCTACTTTTCGATTTCTAAAGCAAGACACCGTTTATAAGCCTCCCTTTTTGTTTATGTACGTATCTCAAGAACTGGGGATCCCGCGATTTTTGGTGTTTATGATCAAAAAAAAAAGCTAAATGTCTTCCTGAAATGATGAACCTACAGAATTAGGCCTAAAAAATGCCTTATTATCTTTAAAAAAAAATTATTTAAATAACCTGTCTGTTATGTGCTAAAATGTGAGCAAACAGTAGTCCCTGCTCGGGCGCCAAATTTGTAAGAGGGTTTCGTCATCTAACGAATTTTCCCCTACTTTTGACGTCCCAGGGTTTCGGTCGATTCAATCCTGGGATTTCGAGGGATAGAATCGATCGAAATTTTGCCTCGGGCGCCACTCTAGGAAATAAGGGAGCCTAGAGCCTCCCTTGCCTCTCGGGTATGCTTTTAAACAGTGGAGAATAACCAGGTAAGTAAACTACAATTTCATTAAAAACTCAATTTCTATAAATACTAGTTTATGTGTATTTTGTCATTTTAATTTAGTGGTACAAACCCTCAAAGAAAATAACTAAATATATGCAACTTAATAAATAAAACAAAACTATAAATGCCTTATTTCTATCAAGTCAAATAAAAAAAAAACTCCAGTTTACTTTGTTTGCGCTATTCTAGCACAGACAGTTAGGTATTTAAAAAAAAGTGAAAGTTATGAAAAAGGACCTAAAACTCAACGCCTATCACCTCGGAACTCTAACAAAAGGATTTAACAAATCTGGTTAGGTCCGATTAGATCGGATGGACGTTAGTTAAATACTGATTTCTTTTTGCCCCAAAAAGACTTTTCCCAACATAAAAAAAAAATTGGAGAAAGATTTCCTTAAACAGCTGGTAGTTAATTACATACTATAATTTTACAAATTTACGGCTATTTAACTGGAAGAAAACGAAACTTTACCAACTTTGAAGTTTCACAGGACTGGTCGGGTCATATATGTCTCGCGGTTCGGTTCGGTTCATGTCGGTTATGTACAAAAGAAACGGAAAGAAAAATTAAACAGAATATTTACAAATAGAAACGGAATGTGGTACCACTTTAACAGGTTTAATTTACGGTGAGAGCATATATGTCTTACGGTAACAGGTAACAGGTTATTTACAAAAGAAACGGATAAAAATTTAACTATACCAACTTTTAAGTTTATAAGGTCGCGGTGGCAATAACGAAGCAATAATCGTGACAGAAAAAAAAAATCGTTAATTATGAAAAATAAAAAGAGAATTAGGAAGAAATTAATAAATACCAGGTTTTATCTAAACGGGAGAGCTGGCTGCACAAAGCCGCGATGATTATGAGTCGGTGACGAAACATACGGCCCACGAAACATAATCTATAGCTTTGTTATCATTTTTGCTTTCTCGAAAGAGAACAAAAATAATAATAAAAAACGGGAAACGAGAACGGGGGTTTAGCAAAGCGCTACAATTATAAGTCGGTGACGAAACATACAGCCCACGAAATATAATCTATAGCTTTGTTATCATTTTTGCTTCCTCGAAAGAGAACAAAAATAATAATAAAAAAATGGGATTCGGGAAACGAGGACGGGGGTTTAGCAAAGCGCTGCAATTATGAGTCGGTGACGAAACATACGGCCCACGAAACATAATCTATAGCTTTGTTATCATTTTTGCTTCCTTGAAAGAGAACAAAAATAATAAAAAAACGGGAAACGAGGACGGGGGGTTCAGCAAAGCACTACAATTATAAGTCGGTGACGAAACATCCAGCCCACGAAATATAATCTATAGCTTTGTTATCATTTTTGCTTCCTCGAAAGAGAACAAAAATAATAATAAAAAAAACGGGAAACGGGAAACGAGGACGGGGGTTTAGCAAAGCGCTACAATTATGAGTCGGTGACGAAACATACGGCCCACGAAACATAATCTATAGCTTTGTTATCATTTTTGCTTCCTTGAAAGAGAACAAAAATAATACAAAAAACGGGAAACGAGGACGGGGGGTTTAGCAAAGCGCTACAATTATAAGTCGGTGACGAAACATACGGCCCACGAAATATAATCGATAGCTTTGTTATCATTTTTGCTTTCTCGAAAGAGAACAAAAATAATAAAAACCAGGACAAGGGAAACTGGTGTGTCAAATCCGGGATGATTATTACTTGGTGACGAACCTGCAGCCCACAAGTAATAAACCCGATTTGTTTCTTAATTTTCTTGCGAAAGAAAATTAATAAATACCAGAAAACATGTAAGATACTAACGGGAAATCCTGGGATCGGGAAAGGACAAACAAGTAATTTGCACGGTTCAAAATAAATTCAAATCAAATAGAATTATAAAAACTTTGACTAAGGCAAAAACGAGGTTTCTTTTATAAATCCCATTCTTACCAGAAACCGGTCGACATCTACACACACCGCGTACCACCTATACATTGTGCTCGAACGAGAAACAAATCTCGAATCCCCGTATGGGCGAAGGCATTACTGTTTTATAGGCTAGAGCTCGGCTACAAATCGAGAACCAACGGAAATAACCGAATGAAACCCAACCACGTTTTTTTTTAAAAATGAACGTGGATTAACTTATTCGGAATATTATTTTATCTAGTCTTTTTGCAACAAACGTTTTGAAAGGCTTTAATGACATTCATATGTCAAAACGGCATTTTTCCTCGGAAAAAATGAAACAAAATTAATAAGCGAAAATTGAGTCAGGTTTCAGTAAAAATATTTTTTAACTGTCTGAGCTTAAATAGTCTAGAAAATTAATTAAAACAATAAAAAAAAAATAGTAACTTCGTTACAGGTTTTCAAATTTAATCATTTCTTTAGGAACAAAAATGGATAAATAAAAGCGATTTACACAACAGTCAATACCGCCCATACACTTAACACAAAATTTTTCATCGCACGAAGATTCACTATCGGTTAAACTTGATGAAAAATAAACACTATCAGAAATATAGTCCGACATTTTTGCTAACGGTGACTGACTCGTAACAGAACTGATTCTAAAGTTAAGAAGATACTATCCCTTTATACCTCTAACCCCTCCTAGACAAATAAGAAAGATAAACACATCCAAAAATTTATTCAGAAGCAACACGTTACGACTTGCTTTTTTTCATTAACTGACGCCGTGGAGGCCTTAAAAATATGTGCTACAACAGACCATTTTAAATATAATAGGAAAAGAAGCAATTCGAAACGCAATACTTTTTACAATACCTATATCGTACATTGAGTGTAGTAGTGGAATAATCTACTATCTTTAAAGCAATATTAAATACAAAAATTGAAATTATACCAAGTAAGCTGAAAAAGAAAAAAGATAGGCGCTCAAAAATGGGTGATTAAGTTATTAATGTTTTACGGTATTTAATCCACTTTATCACGCTTACCTGTTTTCCTCTTGACTTTTTTTTAATGGTGATATTCTGAACTGTATACATGCTTTGTGTTTTATACAATTTAAAGTATAGTTTTTGGTAAAGCTACATCAAATACTAATATACTAATGCTTAGCTAAAATGGTTTTAATCTTGTTTTTATATTGTCTTTTCTTTTTAATATAACCGTAGGGCAAAGAAGTAAAGTCTTCATAAAACTTGCGTTTAAGGGAAAGGGGTCTATATTTTTTCGATTCTTGTTTTGTAATAACATCTGATAATTTGGTTCTTCCGATCGATGAAAAATTTACAATTAAGGGGTCCTCTATATTGTTAAGTACCATATTTTTGATGGATTCAAAATTAATTATTTGACTGGCATTATAATTAAGGCTAAAACTTTTAACTTTACATACAACATTTCTTTGGTTTGTATAGGGGGTAAAAGTAGAAAAGGCATAATTTTTGGCCCCAGCTAGAACAATCTCATCAATATAAGTACCCTTCGCAAACTCTAACAACTCGTCTGTAAAATCTCCTAAAAAATTTCCCAATGGAGGCTCCCACTCTCCAGGTTTGGAGATAAAAAATGCAGAATCCGTATCAACGTATAATAGTCTGTCTCCTAGTCGTTCCATAGTCTCATAAAGCTTTAACCTAGCATGTGCAGTGACGTAAACGGCAATAACTAAATTTACTGTGGGAGAAGGAATTCGAGCGTCTTCCTTAAATTTATAGTTCACGATTATCTTTTCTTCGTTTACGGGTATTATAGAGTTTAGAGTATAATCAGGGCTTGTAATTAAGTCAAAAAAATCTTTTTTATTGTCTAAAATTTTTGTCTGGCTAGGATTCTCCGACAGCGCCCACTTGCCCCAAAACGAATTCAATATCAGCTTGGCAATAGAACGCATACCAGGATTTGATTCAATTTCATCACGATTTAATAAAACTCCTTCATGCTTAAAATAGTCACTAATGTACTTTTCTTTTTGTTCTTCGGTTTTAACTTCAGGGGGCCAGTCTGATGCTTGCTGCTTTTTTTGCAGAAAAGTATTCATAAGTTCACTAAATAGCCCATTTGACTTGGTCTCTGGGTTATAATAACTCATTTCGTAAGACCAGATTTCCGAAAACTTTAAAATTTTATATCCTTTTTCCAGCGCCTTGTGTATCTCTATACTTGCCCAAGTACATTTTAAACTTCTTTCTTCATCAGAGTGGTCACAATCCTCTAAATTATATTTTTCTGCGCAGATATGACAAAGAACGAACATTAACCTACCATTTATTTTTTGGGGTAGCATAGGCAGTAGCAAGTCGGTTGGTGGCAGAATTTGAAATTTTATCAGTCCTTGTATGGTATGAATATTCTCTTTCATGCAATCTTCATGCCCAATTATAATGCGCGGGTGCCTTATACAATAATCTTTATATTTGCAGGAATAAGGATAAAGACTTATAATGTCAATATAACGTATTTTTTCGCCTTCCTTGCATTTATAATACTGTCTAAAGTTTGATGTTCTTCCCCCATAAAGCGCGGAGCGGGGGTTAATAGGGTCTTCAACTATTACAGGATGATTTTCTAAATATTGGGTCATTTCAGGATTTGTTTTTAGCATCTTTCTAAATTCACATTCCCACATAGTTGTCACCGAATATCCCAAGTTTTTGAAGTGATCTAACCTTACTAACGTAGATTCATATCGTGAGTTTATTGATTCGCATTTATTTTCTGTTAAGCTTTCATCACGGGAGTGGGGGTAGCATAAGAAACATCCATGAAATCTGCAGCCTAGGAATTCCAGTACCTCATTGTTTGCAGGACAATATCCATCGACTTTTAGCCCACCTGCTAAATATTCAACCCCATTGGCAGCATGCTGAATCTCAATGCCCCGCCTGTGTGATTCCCAGAGAAGCCACTTAGTACCGACTGTAGAAAATTGCTTTTTTTGACTACATCTGTATCCTCCTGCAGGTATAATTCCTATAGTGTTTGGTTTTAAGTAATTTTTAAGGAAAATTTTTTGTGTTGTACTTGCTATAGTGAAGGCTTCTAAAAACGGATCTACTCCAGTGAGCGAAAGAATGTTTTCTCGAAATTTAAGCGACGCTAACGCTAATATTTTAACATCTTGAATGCAGTATTCCCTGATTTCTTTTTTAAAATCGAATATAACATTTTTTTTAACTTGTTCTGCGTACCATTTAATTAGTTTTTGTCGATCGTCTTCTTTTAATGTATCTGGCGAGTAATATCGAATGTCTGGAATAGGTCCGACGTAGTTTTCATTTTCTTTTAGGTTAAAAAGATGGGGAAAAGTTCCTTTAGATATTTCGTTTCCGAGTCCGAAAGCTTTAGGTAATTTTGATAGAGCCATTGGAAAATATTGATATGAATCCAAAAATTTTATGGTTTCAATTGCCATACTGATAATTTTTGTTCCGACCATAATTAGGTCCGGTTTGTATTCGGGCATTTCTGTTAAAAAATAGTTTAAGACAAAATGAGTGTCAAATTTGCCCCGTTTAAAGCAATAACAATAACATTTTTAAAGGTTTTTCGGAGATCCAGGAGATAAGATGAAAATCCCTCAATACATTTTTCTGATTCTAAAACTTGAACCCTTTTTACACACTTTTCGCATAAATCTCTTTCATCTTTCATACATAAGGTGCAGTATTGAAAAAAAACGCACAAGTTGGGAGTATGCCTTAAGGTACGCTCATCAATGCGCTCTTCTTGTCTAGTTTCTAGATCAAAAAATACAAAGGCATTATTTTCGTCTTTTCGAGGCTTTTTATACGGTTGTATATAACAGAATTCATTATATTTATGTTCTTTTCGGCACGTTGGGCAAAATCTAACTTCACACTTATGTATTTTATTTTTTTTGCTTATAGTTATCATTCCAAAGCATTGTTTACAAAACTTTTTTTTTTGACACGCAGTATACTCCTCATTGGGGATTTTTTCTAAATGATTGTTATAGCAGCTTTCACCCAGGAAATATCTTAAACATATATTGCATCTTTTTTTTATTTCTTCAGGACAAGCAGGATATTTTAAACAGTGGGGGCACTGCTTTGCACAACTATGCATTTCTTTAGCATTATAACCCCTCTGACAATATTTACAGTAATAAGAATAACCAAAAGCGGCGGTGAGAGATGTCAAAACGTTGAAATGATTTGTTTGGTGAATTAAATTGATTGCTTTGGGAGCATCGGGTCCCTCAAAAATTACATTTTGGCCTCGCATATGTAAAGTATACTCATATACAATAATCTTGTATTGTCCTTTTAAAAAATCTTGAAAAGATCGCAGTTCAGGGATTCCAGCACCGATGTCCGGTATCTCTACGCCAGCGTCATCCATCAATTTTTTTGCCAAAGTCAACTGCATCTTTTGAGTGTCCCGTAAAATTTTTTAAAAGTTTGGGTCCCCATCTATCCTCGCAATAGCCAAAACTATAGCCCTAGGCAAGCATAAGGAATCGTTATTTTTAACTACTAAAATTCCTTTTTTCTTACTACAAGCCTCGTTAAAATCCTTATATTTTCTATCATTTTTCGCACCTACAGGCATATTCACTATCATCATATTTAATCTAAAAGTATCTGTATCCAGTGCACCTTGATTGGACTGATAAATCTTGGAAATAATTTCCCACACGTCATCTAAAGTAACACTGTCAGCTCTTCGAAAAGATAAATAACCCGTACCCGATCTAAATTCTGTGCTTTCAAATGAAATTCCTATCATATCTGTAGGGCTAACATTGTTAAGACCTCTTGTCAAAATTTGATTTAGCACCTCTCTAATCCAACTAACAGGATTTTCTTCCACTGGGCAAGTATTTATTTTAAATTCTATTGAGTTGCCTTGTAAATTAAATCTTCTTACATTTCGTGCTGACTCCCTAACTATTGTAAACTTTTCCATTTTATACTAAACTGAAAAAAGGAGGGGGTCTAAACTATATACTTCCTCAAAATTTCAAAAAACATACTTATTTATTAACTGATATTCAACAAATCAATATGTCTAACCAGAAAAAATCAATGATAGAAAGTCACATTAACAAACTAACGAAGCTTAAAAACTGGGTGCGAAGTTATGAAGATTTAAGAAAACTGGAAAAAAGGCTACGTCTTATTTGTCTTAATGATAAGAATTTATTTTAAAAAAATAACTGAACAAATGTAATGCAATACAAAAATAAATAGTTGACTAATTTACCAATTGTTTTTATTTATTCCTGAGCTAAGTATGAAATCAATTTGCGATGCACCAAAATTCTGACAGAGCCAATATCAAGGTACACTCTCTAACCAATTAGCAATCTAAGAGCTTGCGCCCACACGATTACCGACGCTTTTTAGAGCAACAACGAGGTTTGATATTAAGACATGCGGCGCACTCTCTCGGACGCTTGTAAAACCACACTCACTGGGGTTATTTAGTCGAAGCAGCGCATGTGAAACGGTGTTCGTTTAAATCGATATTTAAGTAGAGCTTTTGGAACGTATCAATAACAGAATGACCCTATAGAAACCCTTATTGATTGGGGTAGGACAGTTAAAAACCGGCTTATATCGATGTGTAGTATTTTTGGAATGTTATATGTCTACAAAAGATAGCTAATAGATGGCGAAAGTGGTATTGATTAAACGATGAAAATTAATATAAAAACAAAATCTTACCAAAATAACACTACACAAAAATAAAAATAAACATACATTTTTTAAACACATATTATAATGTAAAAGAAACCCCTATAATAGCACTAAAACTGCAGACAGAAACTATGTCCTTTTTAAAGTCTATAAAAGTTTGTGTTGATTAAACCTAGATTTTTTTAAAAAATATTTGATAAATGTTTATCAATATTCAGCAAAACATGCGTAAAAACACTAAATTCATCAGCTACAAAAGCACTAATTTTATTCTAAGTTTGGTCTTTTAATGAACACTTATTTTTTATAGTTGTAAACTACTGTGTAATAAAATACAGTTCTGACTAAACTAGTCAAAGTAATATTCAAAGCAAGGTGTTTGGTGTTTTTATAGCAACTTTTTGAGGCTAATTGCGCATGCTTAAAAATTCTCCGCAGCTCTACAAGTAAGAAAAAACTAGATTTTTTTTCATTGGTTAGAAAAAACCGCCTTGAAAAAATGATTCCATCAATAGAAAGCTAATTTGTGTCATCCTATTTTTAAAGCAGATAGTCAAAAGGGTTACTTACCATACTTGTATGGTTTTTTAATTAGCTTATTTTTTTAGTTAACAAGTCACGACGTGAAGGAAGGATTCTTATCAAGCACTAGATTTATTGGATTTTTTTGTCAAGTAGATAGCAAAGGGAGATATCTAGAAAAACCTTTCCAAGAAATGGTGCATACCTGCAAGCCTTCTCTAATTTCACGAGGGTGGTTTTTATCTAGATTGTACAGTTGGTATCTTTGGTAACCCTTAGTTATCAAATTTTTTTGTCATTATTTTAATATCCTCAACCTTTTTCGTTTGTTATCAGATACGATGTTACGCAGATGCGTGAAAAGAAATAGCAAATTAAGATAAAGTCAAGCACAGTGGGTGGTGTACCCCTATTAAATCCACAAGTTATTAGGCAATTATTTTAAGACGGATTTTTATCTTGGTCTGATTTTTTTGGATGCTGTCTTATGATTATTATGTCTGCCCATTTTGGGTCGTTTTCAAGAGATCAGTTATCATTTTAATTAATGGGTTTGGGTATTTTATGGGTTTTTAACTAAATTATTATACTCTAAAATTTTATTTTTGAAACAGAATTTTTTCTAATGACCGTTCACCCTTAAAATTAAAAAAAGATAAAAAAGAAAAAGGCAGCCTAGAAGGGGTAATCTTTTTGCCTCGAACGTCTTTTTGTCCCCGCCTTTTTTAGAAAAGTGGAAATGAGAAGAACTTGGCAGCTTAGCAGTTTTTTATTTTTTAGTTACCTAGTTTCAGTGTTTCTAACTACTTGTCAATTGTTTATTCGAGTGTAGTAGAAATAAGAGAAAAGACTTGTGATTAGTTAATTAGAGTGTAGTAGAAATAAGAGAAAAGACTTGTGATTAGTTAATTAGGGTATAGAAGAGTTAAGTTAAGAGACATTGCAAGAATTTTAAATTATTACTGAAAAATGTACTACATGCAGGCAATATTGTAAGTATTTTTGTTTTTATTTTTACTACTCAGTACTTAATTATTTTCTCTGAAATAATTTTAATTAGGTGTGTGTGTGTGTGTGTGTATGAGTGTGTAAACCATTAAGTCGATTTTAATGAAATTTTGAGATACTTTATAACGGAACAGCGCATCTATATACGACCTTAGGAATATACCTAGTAGAACTTATTTTTCTTAATAGTTTGTGTTATAAGCAAAAACTTGATAGGAGCTTTCGTTTCTGAGACATTTACAAAAAACTGCTTTCAAAGCTGATATAACATGGTGCTTAATTGAAAGTGTACTAACTAGTTAGGAAGATACCCCTGTGCAAGATATAGAACAGTTACTTATTAACAATAGGTATATAGAGATAGTTCCTGACAATAGAGGGTGTATGAATTTTATGTTAGGATAGGACTAGTTCTAATATTTATATTTTTTATGTTTTTTATTCCAGTGAAGCTATGATGGCTGCAATCACCTGCATGCACTGTTTGTCGAGTATAATCTCGTCCATCCCCATGGAGTGTATTTGGCAGCACACATGCTGCGGTATGTGCGCTGCGCAACAAGAATACATTTGCCAGTGCGGGTGCCGTCTGCGGCCTTCGGAGGGGCTGGAAAGAGTGCAGGATGTATTTACGTAAGTTATTTCTATTTTTTTTTAATATACTATTAAACTTATATACTATGAGTTTTTACATTAATTTAATCTAACCATTATAGTAAGTCTACAGTGCCTATTTAACATTTAATCGTAAGGCTGCAGCGCGCCACTTTGTCTATCACATCAAAACTTCGATTTTTGTTTGGTGTAAACACAAACGTCCAAGATTACATTTATATAGTAGTAGCAACAGATTGGAACCTGTAACATATTGTTGCAGCTAGTGATGTATATTTAGCAGTGTAAAAAATAGAGAACAATTTAGCAAAATATTTATATTTTATTTTATTTTCAGGAGAGCCATAAGACATGCTCAGCTCGGCTATCATTTTGCAACCGTGCCCCTCAATTCAGACGGCAGCCTGTATGAGGCGAACCTAATGGGACAGGCTGGAACTTCTAACACCCCTCTGGTTCAACCGGAGGTAGTTTCAGACATAGTTTCGCCTCCGTTCTACACGGTGGTAGCCTCTGAACAGGTAAACTATACAAATCTATACACATAATATTTCTCTAGAAAAATTCGATTGTGTACACTGTATATTTTCTCAAAATTTTTGGTGTGGGACTAAAAGATATAGATACCAAAAATATAATTATTTCTTTTTTATTAAAATAAAAAATAACTAAATGGTTTAATAAAAAAAATGGTTAACAATGGTTTTTCTTTTTGATTTCAGGATATGTCATCGCCGTCATCGTCACGCGCACCCAATGAGTATATGCCCGCACCGGGACCATCGTCTGCCTCACCTACTACTGATGAGGTATTAATATGTCAAAGTCTTCCGTCCAGTTTTAACGAAATAAGGCTTACGGATGACTTTGACATATTAATACCTCATCACTCAATACCTAGGGAGGTTTTACACCTTAATTATTTAGATGATTTCATCTAAATAATTAAGGTGTAAAATATCATATAGTTTTAGGCTAGGTTAGGATTTTTTTTAAAAGTTATTTTGTAATAGTATAGTATTTCATTAGTCCATATATTACCTTAGGTTAAGATTATTAATTATTTAGTAATAGTATAGTATTTCATTAGTCCATATATTACCTTAGGTTAAGATTATTAATTATTTAGTAATAGTATAGTATTTCATTAGTCCATATAATACCTTAGGTTAAGATTATTAATTATTTAGTAAATCATATTTTAACATAAATATTATAATTTAAAAAAAAATTAAAAAGATTAAAGAAAAATACCTTTCTTTTAAATTAATTATTAAATTCTGAATTAGATTACCATTAGCTTCATCTTTAGTTTTCAATACATTTTAGTTTGAAAAATGTTTGACAAGTTTATGTCTTTTTTTGTTAAATATTACACTTTCCTCAATATTCTTTCATTACTCTCAAATATTTTCTGGAGAAAAAGTTTTGAAAAAAAGACATAAATAAAGATAAATAAACCTAAAAAATGGTAATTGACCAACCTTTCTATTTTTATTTTTAAATAAAAATGAAAAAAGACTTTAAAGAAAGCAATAATATATATGCTTTTTTTAAAAATATTTTAAGAAATGTATATAAAAGTTACAGCAAAATCAAAATTTGCTTTAATAAAAGTGAAAAAAAAAATACATATTTAAATCATTGATGCTGAAAAAAAGTTATACTGAGTAGGTACGTATGAACATTTATTTAAAATAAAAATATTTCTAGTTTATTAAAATAGTTAAGTACGTATAATTCTAGTGTGCTAGAGAGAGAGAGAGAGAAAATAGGATGCGTTAGAACGAGAGAGATAATTCTAGTGTGCTAGAGAGAGAGAGAAAATAGGGTGCCAGTCTTGCACTGGTACGTACTCAAAGGGGGGAAAGTTAATACTCAAAGGGGGGAAATCTATGATCATCTTTTATTATTGCTACGCCTTCATGCACGGTGTTACGCACTTCGACTTTCAAAAGGCCAACCAATGAGAGACAAGCTCTCTTCTGATTGGCTGGCCGCCATCTTTTTTTTTCCTGCTGCCGCCATTTTGGCTCCTCCCCCCTTCGGGGGATGTTGCTTCCTATTGGTCGACCCTTAAAATAAGGGTCCCCCACTTCGCCTATCATTGGCCAGCCAATGAGAGGCAAGCTCTCTTCTGATTGGCCAGCCGCCATTTTGGCTCCTCCCCCCTTCGGGGAAGTCGCTTCCTATTGGTCGACCCTTAAAATAAGGGTCCCCAACTTCGCCTATCATTGGCTGGCCGCCATCTTTTTTTACCCTCCTTCGGGGGGAGGGGAGGGGAAGACCACGCCTCCGGGGGTGAGAGGGGGAGGGAGGGGGTAAAATGGGCGGGGCTTAGGGTGGCAGAAGTGGGGCTGTTCTGAAGGGGCCCACTAAACTACTGCTAAAAATATTTTATCAAGATAATTTTTTTACTAGAACGTATATCAAACAATTTTTGTTTACTTTTGTCACATGTAGGTTTTATATATTTTTTTAACTATTTACACCAGAATATATATTGTGTAAAAAATCAAATAGCCGAACTAAAAAAATATATAAATAAATAATAATTATACAATCAAAGAACACTACCAGGTGATAATCTCTTCCTGACCAGTATCCGCGAAATTACGAATTGTTCCCAACACAGAAATAGCATTTCCTCTCTGGATTGCCAAGCTGATCCTTTGAATGCTTTATAGTTTCTGGACTTAACTCTTTAACTCTTTTGGCCTCTCTACCTCAAGGACCATAGTTTCTACACTAAAAGGAAAAAAAACATAGCGATCTTCCAGCTCTTAGTACTTTTTATGCCTTTCTGTTTCGCCGAGTTGTGCAGTCACACATGATTCTTTAGACATTAAAGGAACCCCATTAACACATTTCTCATCGTTTCTACAAATTCCAGTTGGTTCAAACATAGCTGGAATTTGAGCTGAGTTTAAACCACGTTTAAATATTTTATTAAATATCCTATGCCTGAGTAACCTGCCCGTACTTTTTGCGCAGTTTAGCTGGTGAAGGCCACATTTGTCAGCTTTTCCCTGCAATGTTGTTGCGCAGACATGTTGCTCACACCATAAAAAACAGAGTCCTCATATGATTCCCCAGTAAAATTAAAGAAAGCGCGTTAGCCATGCATTACTTTAAGAGTTCTGAGGAGCTAGGAGTAAGGCGCGCTGTGTATCTTGAGTTTTAACAATCCGGAAGAAGATTTTAATAAGAAGCTCGAGACAAGCTCAAATCAAGACCTTTTTAATTTTTTTGGTTGTTTAATAGGAATTTCATTTACACAAATCAGTCCAGGATTTTAAAGCGAAATCATAATCTTTATCTGCATTATTAAAAATGGAAGAATAATTTCAATCAAAGCTTGTATATCTTCATATTATTGTCACAGAGAAAAATGGACCCAGGGGTCTTTAGTTTGGGGGCGTAGAAAATTATCGGAAACGGGGGAAGTTAATACATATATTTCGTTTATATTTATACAGCGGATAAATCGACAGAAATTATAGCCTACGCTAACCTACCCAAAAAAAATATGGACAAACATAAATACGGCCATTAGGGCCTTACTGTGAATTATGCCGGGTAGGACTTGGGGGACGCAGTACACAGGACCACAGGTTCAGGGTTAAAAAAGAGACGACGTCCAGAAACTGGTTCATAGCTCAGCGGACGTCCAGAAACTGGTTACGAACGCTTAGTTAAGGGACAAATGAGACGACGTCCAGAAACTGGTTACGAAGCTCAGCAGGACGTCCAGAAACTGGTTACGAACGCTTAGTTAGGAGTGGACCCCAGGTACTGGTCACTTGTATGGTGTGTTAAATCGCCTTTTATATTAAATTATTGCAAATTCAGCAATATTGCTAGTGACGATGGTTTTCGATACTTAGGTACCACAATTATTATTATTGCCAATAACTTGGTATTTCATAATAATAGATGCACGCCTTAAAGTTATATGGATCCCAATAATTAAATTAATACGAAGTGCATCTGTTTTGTTTAGATAAATGTATCACTTTGGGATAGTTTAATTATGATCTGTGTGACACGCCCCCCGCTCGAAACGCGTTGGCCCTCCAGCGCTAACCCACAGTTACAAAGAAAAAACCTTCTAATCCTATCTTTTAAAGTTACCCTATATACATAGTATTTCTGCGAATTCCACATGAAAACCTGAATGGACATCTTGCATGGCGAAGAAACCTCCAGTTCCGGATCCTCTGTCTATGGATGTTAGATTTATTTGCGCAAATATCTTAGGGATTCCGGTAGGGTGGTGATCTCCTCTCCATCATGATGTCTGGTCCCTGTTGCTTATTGTGCTAAAATTAAAAAAATTATACGGCAGTTTGATCATCGAACTTATAGTAACTTAATATCTAAGTACAAAAAATTCGCGATATATTTGCGCAAAACTATTTTTTTCTGTGTCATCTTATTTTTTCTTATTTACTTTATGTTATGGCCTGCTTTCAGGGTCAGTTTAAAATCCCACTTTCAGAAAACTAAAGGAGTATGAAATACTCTGCCAATATATGGGCCCCTAAGCTCACACTAGGTACTATAGTTATAGTGTACGTGTGAGCTAATATAACTACAAACTGAAATATATTTTATTCAACTCCAGACTAAATTACCTTTTGTTTGATACCACACAAGCCATGTTTTGACTTAAACTCAAATTTTTCAAATCTACCCCCACCCTTAAAAAAAACAAAAAACTAAAATGTATTTTGTTAAACTCCGGACTCAATTACCTTTTGTTTGATATCACACACCCCATATTTTCACTTAAACTCTAATTTTTAAAATATACCCCCACCCTTTTTTTTAAATAAATTAAAATGTATTTTTTGTTTAACCGCAGACTCAATTACCTTTCGTTTGATATCACACACGCCATATTTTCACATAAACTCTAATTTTTGAAATCTACCCCCACCCTTTTATTTGGTTTGTGTTCGGTGGATTTTGTTCATTTTTAAATGGGACCATCTCGACACAAGACCCAGCCTAGGTACCAAATTTCATTAAAATCGGCTAAGCGGTTTTTGAGTTATGCGCGTTGGTCGTTACAGACAGACATACAGACAGACAGACAGACAGACATACAGACATACAGACAGACAGACGGCGCAACAAAAAAGTTTCAAAATCATCTGAAACGCAAAGATATATAAAAAAATTTGAAATCGGAGCAACTTTTTTTTTCTCGAAAAAATTAGGATCACCATAGCTCACACTACTATAGTATAGTATATGTGTGAGCTAAAAATGATTGCATTATCAATTTCTTCTTAAACATTTCGATAAGTACCCTTCAACTCTTTATTTGGGATCTTTTATCCCTATGCGCCCTTTAATACCTCAATTTTATTTAGACACTGCCTTTTTTTAACTCTTTACATGAGCTTATCCATACAACGTTTATGGCATAATATATAATATACCAGATTTATTGGAGCTACTGTGCCCCATTAATTTTTTTCCATCTCGCTTTAGGCATTCTTTGATGCCCTTAATAAACTGTACTTTTTACAGTATTAAAATAAACTTACAGTCTCAAACTCTTTTAGAAGCTCGCATTATGGCCTTTTGGCTCGCCTTTTGGAATGCTACTTTCACGTTTGAGATCTGCATAGCACCTTTTTGGTGCTCATTTCGCCTTTTTAGGCAAATTATTTTATACGCAATTATCCCTCTTTATCTATTTGGACGCAAAAATTATCAACAAATAAATCATATAATAAGTTGACTGTTGGGTACTTTACCGTGTTCTACTTAGCTTTTTAAAATCTAAAATTAAAAAAAACTTAATCTTTGAAGAAATTGGCCAAAAAAATTGATTACTTTATGAACTGACCCTGAAAATATGTTTCACAGTTATATTTCTTCCCTCTTAAAACTAAGATCCAAATGATAAAATTAAATTGTTAAAAATCTCCTAAACTAAACCAGCGCGCAACTTATTTGCAATATTTTACAAAAAAGGAATGAATGAGTAAGAACTGTCAAAATGTTAATTAAATTATTCAGTGCAATTAGTAAAAAAATAACTCATATTTTAAGGTATTTAAAAATAATACTCGTTTTAAAAATTTCCGCAAAAATAAAGAATAGTTTACAAACAATAATAAATCCAGGTCATTTACTTCTGGAATTTGAAAATTCAGCAAAACATAATAAACTGCATGTATCATATTAATAATCCTGTTGCCCAAACAACATCATTTTTTAAGATTGTGTTTTATGATCTACTATTTCTTGATCCTAACTTGATAATCTAAACAAAATATTAATAAAAATTGATTTTTTTTTAACAAAACACAAAACAAAATTGTATTGCTAAAAATTAGTACTTTTTAAACCACTGTCTTTTAACGACAGTGTCTTTCATTATAAATTTCAGTGTGTCTGTATGTCTGTATTCATATCTCATAATCATTTGACCGATTTAAGTTAAGTTTACTACTTTTATGAACAAAAAAAAATGACAGTATAGGTAACAAAGAAAACCGAGGTATTTTCTTAGATTTATGGAACCGACATTTATTTACGTTCGAAAGTCGAAAGCGTTTAAGTAAATTATTGTACCTCCAAAAAACACCCCAACCCAGGAAAAGATTAAATGTACAACCTTAACCTAACAAACCCATAGTGATAGAAAAAAAATACTCATCTTTTAATTTCGCCATTGTAGTAGACGGGAAACCTCTCTCCTGGTGTGTTATTGATGGCATAGCTACTGTGGTCCCTCGTTGGTACAAAACACTCACGTACCTTTTGGTTAAAACCTACTCAATCCAGTCTCAACCGCAGATACGAAGTGTTTTCGTACGTTCTTGTCCTTCGTTGCTTGAGCGGAGGGTATTACTTTTCTTTTTCATCCTGGAGGGAGAGCGTGCAGGGTACTATTTTGTTGAGCAAGCCATCCAAGTTTTCTTGAGAGTGTATCTCAACTCTCAAATGTTGAGTGGGTGTTATGTTTGAGTCTTTGGTCGTTAGGTTACCGCTTTCTTTATACACCTTTTCGTGATTGCATATTTCTTGTAAATATTTTCCCCAAGTAATGTAAATAAAGGGTTTAGTACTAAAGTACTAAAAAGACGTGTGGGAAAAAATATCTATGCGGCTTGAAATATTTCTTAGGCCGAAATACCATACAGAATATTATACGTAAGATTATAATTCTAATAAAATTTTAGCTGAAAAAATAAGTCGAAACGACTAGAGGGGCATTCGGATTTTTTATTTCGACGCCCTGTCAATAATCCCCTTTTTACTAAGAAAAACAAAAATTCAAAAAATAATAGGAATAGTTTATCCCCAGGTCATTATGTTCCAGCCGGACCTCATTGGATCGGGCAACGGGATATAACTAACGATTCTCCCGACGGACCGATAGCATCAAACCATCTAAAGGTGAACCTACTATCATGATATTTAATCCAAGTTATTATATTCTGGCCGGACACCGTGGGATCGACAACGGGATACAACTAGTAGTTCCCCCGACGGACCGAGTACTATTAAACCATCAACAAAGGCGAATTGCTATTATTAGGGGATATCTTCATTCATTCATTCACTGTAGACAATGGGCTTCGGGCTTCTCAGCATCCATCACCCAGCACATTTTTCTTCCTTGGGGAGAGTGCTCTTATCAAGCACGTCTAGGATAGTCCTATACCCCCACGCACTTAATTATTAATAGTTTTTATTTAGTTCCACTTTTAGTTTTTTTTTTATTTTTTTTTATTATAGTTATGTCTGTTTTATATTTTAATTAGATTTTTAAACTATATTTTTTCATATGATTCAATATCATTTTAATAGGTTTTATTGTTGGGTTCATTAAAATTTGATCTATATGAATTGGCGTAGGAATTAACTTTGCTAATTGTTCCAAGTAATCCAATTGATTTTTAACTTCTAATGTTATATGATCATTTTTCCAATGTATACCATTTCTACATCTTCTCATTAGCGCACTTTTAGAGTTCACTATAATTAGAAATTTATCTTCTCTTCTATCTCTTATTCTTTCTAATGTTTTCAAAATCACAATTGTTTCAGCAGTGCAGATATTTACACTTGGTTGAATATTCCTAGCTATATTAATATTTATTTTATCACAATATACTCCTATTCCACATTCTCCTGATATAGGATCTCTAGAAGCATCCGTGTAAATGTCCGTAAAATTACTGAATTGATTGACTTTAAATTGCTTTGGAGCCAAGTTGGGGTCTTTTAAAATGTTGGAATCTTTAAACTCTCTCGTATTAATTTGAGTGTTGTATGGAAACTTAAATATTGGAAAATTATCCAGTTTTTCTATATTATCAGTCTCTTGAAGCGGAGGAGCTATTGAATTTTTCCAATATGTGCTATTTGTCGTGTTATATGTTTCATAAAATTTCAGAATTTTATTTCCTATTAAGTCATTTCTTCTCCATATATGTTTAAGACTAAATTTAGTTGCTATCCATATTCTTCTTATTTCCAGTGGCCATTCCGCTCCTTCTGCTAATAAAACATTTGTCGGTGTGGTTTTTGTGAACCCCAAAATGACTCTTAAAGCTTCATACTGTATTTTATCTAATTCATACCAATTCTTTTTAGACAACTTATAATAAGCTAGTATTCCATAGTCAATGTGTGATAAAATCAATCCATTAGAAATATTCATAAGTACCTTAGGATCTGCCCCCCACCAAGTTCTAGTGAGAGTTTTTTTAACTTGAATTCCTCTAAAAATGTGGAACGCTTCACGATTTTGCGTGTCATCCTTGCTATCTGTTCATATTATTATATTAACCAAAATTCAAAAAATAACAGGAAAAGGTCATTATATTCCAGCCGGACCCTATTGGATCGGGCAACGGGATATAACTAACGATTCTCCCGACGGACCGATAGCATCAAACCATCTAAAGGTGAACCTACTATCATGAAATTTAATCCAAGTTATTATATTCCGGCCGGACCCCGTGGGATCGGCAACGGAATACAACTAGTACTTCCCCCGACGGACCGAGTACTATCAAACCATCAACAAAGGCGAATTGCTATTGTTATGGGATATCTGTTCATATTATTCCTTGTTTAAAATTTATTTGCCTATTTGGTGTCAAGAGTCCTCAGGGACTACGGAGAAAATGGGTCAAAAAATATTCCTTACTATATGAAGATAGTAAGAAGGGGTCAAACACGGCGCCTCCACCAAATATGTCACAGAGAAAAATGGACCTAGGGGTCTTTAGTTTGGGGGCGTAGAAAATTATCGGAAACGGGGGAAGTTAATACATATATTTCGTTTATAATTATACAGTGGATAAATCGACAGAAATTATAGCCTACGCTAACCTACCCAAAAAAAATATGGAGAACCATAAATACGGCCATTAGGGCCTTACTGTGAATTATGCCGGGTAGGACTTGGGGGACGCAGTACACAGGACCACAGGTTCAGGGTTAAAAAACAGACGACGTCCAGAAACTGGTTACGAAGCTCCGCGGACGTCCAGAAACTGGTTACGAACGCTTAGTTAAGGGACAAATGAGACGACGTCCAGAAACTGGTTACGAAGCTCAGCAGGACGTCCAGAAACTGGTTACGAATGCTTAGTAAGGAGTGGACCCCGGGTACTGGTCACTTGTATGGTGTGTTAATTCGCCTTTTATATTAAATTATTGCAAATTCAGCAATATTGCTAGTGACGATGGTTTTCGATACTTAGGTACCACAATTATTATTATTGCCAATAACTTGGTATTTCATAATAATAGATGCACGCCTTTAATTTATATGGATCCCAATAATTAAATTAATACGAAGTGCATCTGTTTTGTTTAGATAAATGTATCACTTTGGGATAGTTTAATTATGATCTGTGTGACATTATGATCCTTAAAATTTTGACAAACATAATTTAGATGATTCGCGTATTCCTTGGCCGCCTAATTTTACAAGAAGCGTTGATTGTGACTACAATAAATTTTCAAATTTGCAATTGTTTATCTGTTGGAGAGTCATAAATAAAAAGTTTATCAGAACTTGTCCAGCAAGGAGATCATAGTATGTAAGTCTGTAGTCTATATTCAAATTTTTTTAAAAACCGGACATCAAAGTTTCAGTTATTTTTGTTTTAGAATATAATACATTTTCATCAATTTCCTTAAAAATTTTATAATTATTAAGATTTTTTTTTATCATTATTATTCGACTCACATTTACCAGTGGCGGCTCGTCAGATGAGGCAAGTCAGGCGGCGCCTCACCAACTTAAAAAAAATTTAAAGTAAATTTTAAATTATTTATCAAGCTTTTTCGCCCTCTGCAGATAAAAAGGAACCTACAACATGAAATGAATAAATAAACTGAATCGTCATTCGCAACTCGCGCCATAACATATTGGCCCTAGCGGACTGAACCGAACTCTTCTGTGACTCGCGCGCTTGAATGCATGGTTAGGTGAGGCGATTAAAAAAGTGATGATTTTGTGTGCATCAGCATGCCACGCTGGCCTTACATAATTTAAAGCACAAAACCATTAGTTTTTTGTTTTACTGGAATGCTTTTAACAATATAATATGAAATAATAAAATATTAAAAAAAAAAAATTTCCCTGCATAAACTTGGCTTTAGAATTCGCTAAATTTTGGGTTTCCATGAGGCGGCGGGCAGCTCCGCTTCACTTACGCTGCGGGTGGTCATATCGCGTCTGGTCCACATTACGTGGCGGAAAATTATTGAGGTCGTTCGAAGACTAAAAACTCTATAATGCAAATCTATCAATTAAATAAATCGCTGGTAAGATTTTGTCGTATCCATGCAAATTATGTAACACCCGCCACCTGTTTTGAGTCATTCGCCAACCGATTACCTAATTAGTCATTGTTTTGAGCTTTTATTAAAACTTTGCTTATGCTGTATTTTTATTTAAAAAATGTACCATTTCAACGCCGCAGTAATTTTGAAGACGGAAATCTTGAAAAATAGTAGACCAACGCCAGACTTAAATATTTTTAGTCTAGACAAAAAAAGTGGCAGTTTTCTCGAAGCTTCAAATCTACACTTATGGCACAAGGTTTTCTCAAAAACTGAAAGAAGAAAATTCCTTTTTTTATTTTAATTTTTAAGATATTTACCACTATTAAATATCCTATATCAATTTTTGCAACAAGCTAACGTAGATGTAAATATATGCATCTTAAATTAAAATATGCTGTTCAAGATTACAAGATAAATATGAAGTTTTTGAAGATATATTCGAGAAAACTAAAAATGTAACAGGAGCTTCAATTGTCCTTAAAAATTCTGAGGAAACTATTTCTAGGGAATATAATTTATTAAATTACGAAATTTTGGATAATATAACTTTTCAGTTACAAACAAGGATTAAAGATTTTAAAAAATTAGAATTTGTTGCAGTACTGAAACACACCTCCAAGTTCGATGAATATTCGAAAAATTTTCCCAAAAAATGTATTGATAGTTTTAAAAAAAGTTTGATATAGACACATTAAAAAATGAATTATCAGTAACTTATAAAGACTAACATTTTAAGTGCCTAAAAGTTAAATCTGTGTGAAATTTTTAGTGAAACTAAAAAACTTTGTAATCTTGTTTTAACTATTCCAGTTACGATCAAAAATGACACAAGATAAACTTTCCGCGCTGCCAATTTTTTCCATAGAAAAAGAACTTTTACAGACTTTAACCTCTTTAACTCGAATTTCTATAACTTGAACTCTCTACAACTCGAACTGTTTTGGTTGTCCCTTTAAGTTCGAGTTATAGAGGTTCGACTGTAATTGATAAAAGTTTGTATTGTTAAAAGAAAGAAAGATACCGCTTGTTTACAAACTGTAATTTTTGTTTTTAGATTTAAAATGAGTACCTAAGTATATTTATTATCTTTGTAGAAAATAAAATTTTTCGACAATAATGGAAAGGGAAAATTGGAAAAAAATACACATTGCATTTGATAATTTATTCCCATTTCATGAAGGATTTTTTTTTTCATTTTTGGCCTTGGTGCCTCAAAATTAAACTGTAGACTGTTTGCTGAACATAATTAAATTTTTAAAATCATCCAAGGCTTCCTTTGGTTTCCCTGCGAAACAACCATCATCTATCTAGATACCAAAGATTGACTTGTGATTTAATTGACCTGGCGATATTATTAATTGCCCAACAAAAAAAGGGCAGGACCTAACGGATCTCCTTGCTGGACTTGTCTTTGTGATAAAATTTCTTGACTTCTACAAGTTCAAATTGAAGGGTCTTTTTAATACGATAGATAAAGTTAAGATAAAGTTTGAGTGTTGGAAAATGGCTTTGGAATATCGCAAGCGACTCTTGACAGTTTATTCGTACAGCCCCATTTCCTCTATTAGGAGGACATTTAAGGGATTGTCTACTATGGAGATTGCCTTTCTGAAAACAGTTTATCAGGGTAAAACCTACCTTTTTAAAAAACCTTTCTTGAATTTAAGTGATGGTTGTCGCCCAAAGTTCGATTTTTCTTAAAACATCTCTAAAGCCGACTAACTCCATGGCTCAGCTTTTTCAAGAAGGCCCACCACTCAATTGACATCAACTCAAATGTTTTCATACCATAGTGAACACTGTATGGCTAACTAGACACTGCTTTATAGAATGAATTTAAAACGAAATTGCCAAGTAATGAACTCGTAGTAGGTTAGAGTAACAAGCCAGATATACGGCTTCTTTCGTCTGGCTTTTTTTGCTCTTTATTTGTCATATTTTTTTTTATAATGTGTTTAAAATTTACTTTTATCAAGAGAAAGGACTTTTTTTTGTCATCAAACTTTTTTAGCGCTGTTTTTCAAAATGACTAAACCTCTTGGCTTTTTTATTATCCAAAATCCGGCTTTTTTTTTCCCGACCGAAGCGACGTCCTTCTTTATCCTTAACAACTATGGTCACACTAAGTAGGTACGTATTAAAATTTGAGTTTTTGCACCTCTTTTATCTTTAAGGTTGAAGTTTAATGTTTACCTTCCTAACCCGCGCAGCAATGGCTAGAGAAGGTATTATTTTCGAGAAAAACTTTTTTTTTTAGATAATACCTAAGATGGGTTATTTGGGTGTATTTGGATCTATCTTAGCATGGTCAGTGTGACACTTTTGAAAAGCTAGAGAGACGGTTTGTAAATCTCATCTTACGATATTTGTAAGAGAAATGAATAATAATGCCTGCGATACCGTATGCTTTTCACATAAGTGGCGACATCTACCAAACACAAAAGAAACTATGGTTAGTTTTTTTATAATGGCGGTTTGTCATAGGCATTTTATCATTTAAACTAATGTAAATATGTCATGACGTAACATGAAACAAACTTTACCAGAGTAAAAACAAAAGGCAGAGAAATAAAACGAAAAAGAGTACCCATGACTGTCACATAATTTGTCCCTCAGGTCGGGTCAATGCATATTGCATTTTTTCCGTCTTTGCGACGTTTTATGTTTATGTCGGGTCGGCAGAGTGTGAGCCAAAAATACTACAAACTGAAAGTTAAGAATACCCGTGAAAGAAAACAACAATTTTTCGTTTCTAAGCGGGTGTAGAAAGATTTTGTTTCTCTTGTGTTTTTCCGTGGGCAGCTCGAAAGCTGTAAACCGACGGGGTGTTGACAGTTAACTGTTTCGTCCTTAAGGGACTCTTCAGAACACTGCATGGTCAATGTGACAATTTTGTAAAGCTGCCCCGCTTAGCCACGAAAAATTGTTGTTTTATCCATTTATTTTTATTTTTTATCATAATCATATATTTATAAAAAAGAGAAGATCCTTCATAGACTAATTATATTTTTGTTAGAACTGGGAAAATTAACGAATAAAAAACAATCCTTTATCTAAGAATTGAATTATTGTTACGTTATTTAAATATATAGATAACGCAGCTATTGGGAGGTCGAAAATATTATTGCATTTAAAATATTACAAACAATCTTGATCTCGCTCTCACTTGATACATGCTATGTTGATATTAAGTATGTTTAGTAATTGGTTAAATAAAAATAATACGATATACGTGATTGTTAAAAATAAAAATGAATTTCTTTAAAGTTAATAGTTTATATGCAGCAAGGAACGCAACACAAATAAAAAAAGTGCAAAAACTTGTTATTTCCAATAATAGGAGCTACCACAGTGAGAATGTGTTTGGGTATAGGAAAAAAGTTAGTCCTTCTTATCAAGGTTAGTTTTGTCCTTATAGTGGAGCCAAAATAATGGCCAAAGAGAATGAATAAGTGGCTTGCTCTCACAACAAAGGAACATTTTAGCGTGCGCGTGCATGGGTCTACGACCTTATGTGTTTGCCATTTTTGTTGTTAGTTAGATATTACCAAATACCTTAGAACATAAATACAGGGGGGATGGGCGGAACAGCGTATTTTAGAGGTAGAAACTGTTCCGGTTCCACAAAAAACCTGTTCCGAAAATTCTGCTCCTGTTCCGAACTGGACTGCTCAAAATACTCATGGAGCGGGGGCGTGGAATGCTGAAAAGGGGCCCCGTACAAAAATTTGCGACCAAAAAAAAAAACAAAGGTCATCAACTCTTTAGTTTCCTCTGTTTGTTCTTAAACCGCCGATTTAAAAGAAACTGTTCCGACAAAACGGAACATTGGAAAACCTGTTCTGACCTGTTCCGCGTAAAAACCTGTTCCAAAATGAACAGGTACTCCGAGAGCCCATCCCTAGGGCATACCCCTGCACTCTTATACGCTATGCTTGAAGCCAGGACCCCCTTTAATTTTTAATGCTCCTTTTTCGGTAACTGCGCATGCGTCAGTTTTGGTGGTTTTGGAACATGACGTGACGTCACTACATTATTTGATAATTGTCAAAAATTTAAGGGTATGTCTATTATTATTTTTTCTAATAACCAATTGATCGGGTGAAAATGTATCAAATTGCGGATTAAATGTTTAGTTTTCCCAAAATTAAGTGTGCAGATTTATTGTGGACACCATGAGTTAGTGGCATCTACAAACCACTAATAACTTTATTAACAAATTATAAAGAAAAACACAAGTACTTATGGAATGGCACTCCCTTGCTTCTGCCGGACAGTTTTCCCAAACCGCACATGTTTTAGGTGAATTATTTCCCATTTTTCACAGAAAAAAATACAATTTTACACGACAAATGCAAAACATTGCAAAATGTAAATAAACAACAAATATGGCGTCCATCCACACAGCAGCTGTGTGTCTACATGCCAAAACACACAAATGCGCACTTCAAAAATTTGCCTCTGTGAATGTAAAATTACCATTGTTTTCAATGCAAGCTATGATTGCTTCACATTTCGATTTTTTGAACCAGTATTTCTGCTCTAAGGTATTTCCGTTTTACATAAAACGCAAAACGCGTGTTTGAAATTTACATTAAAAATTATATTTTCAATTTTATGAAAGAAAATCTTATATATCTTAAGAATTGCAGCGGCTAAAGTAACGCAATTTTCAGATTGATTAAAAATATCATTTCTATGCATGTCTTATGCTTAGAGATTAGAGACCCTGTATCCATCTTATTTTAAAAATATATCATACAGTGGTGACTCGATAATCCGTAATTAAAACCGAGCCGATCCGAATTATCGGGGAAACCGGATTACTAAGGGAATTTTTTATTATACACGGTGTTTCACAAACATCAAAACAGAGGCCTTTTTGGGTATTTAGAGTGCGAATTTGGAGAACCGCTCGGACACGTCGATTTTGTTTGCGAGGCGGACACTTTTTCGCTATCTTGAAATTTTTGTAGCTCGAACCTCCTTCAAGGGGTATACTTTACCTCTATATTTTGAAAGGGAAAGTGGGTCTAGTGATACCTTGTTTTGAAGGCCTTTTAAATGTCCTTACAACCGTGTAAAAATTTTAAAAATCTATCCATTAGTTTTTGAGATAATTGCCTTCAAACTTTAAAATTTAACATGGACTGATATAATAAAAATTTAATTATTTTCAAGTCCGGATTATAGAATCAAGTAAAGCGCGAATTTTTCGTTGTTTTAGTTTCAGAAGAAATATTTCAAAACAGAGCGTCGGAAAGTAAATTCTATAGACTCGTAACTGCCTATAGACAGCACGGGCACAAATATGCAGATGTCAACCCAATTGCTCGACAAAAAATTGAAAGGTAAATTCTTATGTAACTTCAAACGCAAATATCTCAACAGCCAATCAATGAATTTTTAGCATAATTTGTCCTGTTCTAGTATGAATTCTAGAAGCATTCACATTACTTTATAAAATAACTTTTGTCTTAAAGAAATTTTAAATAGACATTAAAAATTTTCAAAATGTTTTTAGGTATACTCCAGAGTTAGATCCCAAAAGGTACGGATTTCACGAAAATGACATAGTTAATATTCAAAAAGGAATTGTAAGCCATTCACAAGGACAAAAATCGATAAGAGAAACGGTGAACTTTTTAAATAATGTTTATAGTAATTATATTGGGGCAGAGTTTCTTCATTTAGAAGTAAGTGGAAATTTTAGGGTTTATTTCTTTACCAAAATAAGTAGCTGGTTTAATTTTTAGTATAATTCTTGCTCAAAACATTGAACTTAAATTCCAAATAAGGCTTCTATTGTGCCAAACCCTCCTTGAAATCCCAACTATGTTTTGCCCATTAATGACTCGCACTTTTCATAAATTCTTTTCGGCATGTGACTCATTAGACTGATCAGGCGGTAATCACTACACTTCTTTGCAAAGTGCTTCTTAGCGCCGGTACACACACGCGTTTTTCTGCAACGCGGTGCCGCAACGTTACCGCAATTGCGGTCCGAGATACTATGAAATAAATGACGAGATTCACACAGTTGAGCGCGGCAACGCGCGTTCGTCTTGCGTGCATTCTTCAGAAAAACGCTTGTGTGTACCGGCGCTCACTGACCGCAATTGCGTTACCGCTGCGGCAATGCGCGGCAGAAAAACGCGCGTGTGTACCGGTGCTAAGAAGCACTCTGCAAAGAAGTGTAGTGATTACCGCCTGATCAGTCTAATAAGTCACATGCCGAAAATATTTCTTAAGATTATTCATAAAAGAATTTATGAAAAGTGCCAGTGATTAATGGGCAAAACATAGTTGGGATTTTAAGGAAGGTTTGGCACAATAAAAGCCTTATTTGGAATTTAAGTTCAATGGTCTAGGGATGTGTCCGTAGTAAAAGGCTTTTTAGAGTCTAACACAACAAAAGCTAATTGAATCTCAAAGAAGACTCGTCTGGATGATTGAGATATAAGGTTAATTGCCAACATATACTAAAACCAGGCAACTCAGATAACTCAAATAAATGTTGATGGCCAATTGTCCTAAGGACTACGAATAAGAAGAGGTATTCGCCAAGGATGCATACTGGCTCTGCTACTGTTATATACCTATAGTAACAAAATCATAAATGCACTTCACAACTGTGAAGAGGGTTTGACTATAAACGGCAAAAAAAATCAACAACCTGCTGCTGACACTGTCATAATTGTGGACACGCTAGAGAGTCTACAAAAGTTGTTGGATTGTGATGTAGTAGAAAGCTTACAATTTGGGCTTAACTTAAATGTTTGTAAAACTAAATGGATGATTATAGCCAAAGAAAAAAATGATAGAATATTGGAACTAAAGTAAATGGCCAACAGGTCAAACGTGTCGAATCGTACAAATACCTAGGTTGCCAGCTGAATGAGAACTGAGATAACATGCAAGAATCGAACAAGCCCATAAATATTTTATCAAAATGAAATCGTTGTTGTGTGGTCGCAATCTGAATACAACACTTTGAACTTATATTACGGTGTAGAAGCATGGACACTAACTGGTGCCATGTGAAAGAAGTTGGAGGCGCTTTAGATGTGGTGTTATCGTAGAATGCGCAGGATATCTTGGATGGACAGAATACGTAACGCTGAGGTTACGTTTAGAATTAATAAGAATAGAAGGGAAAATTGGAGGCAAGAGAGGTCCGAGGAATTTCGTGGTTAAAAAATCTTAGAAAATGGGATGGAATGGTATAAGTACAACATCACTTTTTTAAAAAGCCATAGACAAGGTGAAGATAGCGCTGATGATAGCCAACGTTCGAAGGGAAATTGGAACTTGTAGAAAAAGATGGTTTCCTACCCCAAAAATATATACAACGAAAAAAGTCAAAAAAGTCATGTCTGTTTTTAAACACGGGTTGCATTTTATTGTCTATTTCTGGCTAATATTGAAGTTATTAGAGGATGTAACCATGACAAAAATTTATGCTTAACGCCCTTTATAACATATCAAATTAATCTAAATTTATCTAATATCTTAACAATCATATTCTATTTAAGAATGAGCAAGAACAAGAATGGTTTGCCGAACAGTTGGAAAACCTTCCTAATGTCGAACTCGATGATGCAATAAAAATAGACATCGTCAGAGAATTGCAGAAATGTCAAGCCTTTGAAAATTTTCTGGCAAAAAAGTTTGCCAGCGTCAAAAGATACGGAGGAGAAGGTGCTGAAACAATGTTAACATTCTTTAATGAAACTTTTAAGATGGCTGCCAATGGTAAGGTCAATTTTATTAATATTGCTCTCTCTCATAATTTCATTAGTTTCTTTTAATGTAGGTATTTCTTTACCTGTTTATTTGAAATACTAACAGATAATAAAATTCACAAAATGATTTACTATTAATTTAAATTATTTATAAATTCTACCAAAGCTTAAACTAAAGAGATAAATATGTAAAACAATCAACTAAACCATTTTTTTATTATTTTATGCAGTAATACTAAATCGGCAATCGCTCTTTTGTCTTATGTAAACTCAATATTATGTATTTTAGATAGGAGACACAGTTAAATTAACTTAACTCGAAAAATTTGTATAAATTTGACAAAAGCCCTGTCCGGTATAAACTCTTTTCACTGTCTTGTAGTATAGTCCAGACTGCACATGGGTTTTTATTGCAATAATGTCTATATTATTTTCAAATAATTGATCGTGAATTATTTCCAAATTCTAATTAAGTCTTGAGTTGATTAAGATTTTACCCACGACAGTAGACAATTTCAAAACCAAAGGAAAGGACTAACTATTATAACGAAATAAGTTTTCCAATATTCATACCTCAAAATATAACTTATATACCCTTTACTAAAATTTCAGATACAGTGGAAGAGATTGTAATAGGAATGCCACATAGAGGTCGTTTAAGTCTACTGACAGGGCTTCTAAACTATCCACCAGTTCAAATGTTTTACAAGATGAAAGGGAACTCGATAATTCCCACAAAATATGAGGCGATTGGGGATGTGTTAACGCATGTTAGTAAGTAACATTCTAGATTTCCTCTTAATGGAAATCAAACAATACATTTTTAGGACCTTAAAAATTTACTAGAATTTGTTTTAAAATAATATCTAATCAGTTTTTTTATACTGTAACAATTTAACATTGAACATTTTAAAAATCTTTATTAAGACAATTATTTTTCCTTAAAAGTATCTTCAACTGATATAAGCTACAATGATAAATCGGTGCATGTGTCAGTCCTATACAACCCATCACACTTGGAAGCTGTTAACCCTGTTTCAATGGGAAAAGCAAGAGCCAAACACTTGGCCCGCAAAGATGGCGATTATGGAAATGGCAGCACCTGGGGAGAAAAAGTTGTAAATATTCAGGTACCTATGTATACTTATCTTTTAACAAACCAAACAAAACAATACCTCAAAAGCAGGAGAAATAAAATACTTCTTTTGATTTTAAATTTTGTTAATAGTAAAAACGTTAAGCCCTGGAATGAACTAAAGAATGCGAGGGACTGATCAATACGTAAGGACCTGTACAAAATCTCGGCAGGACTTTTAACCACTCAGATTCTTATAAGGATCAACAACAAGAATATGGATTACGTAGCGCCTTAAAAGAATTACTGTTATAACACATGGTAAATCATAAAATCACAAAAGCTCTTTTTTATTCCAGGTTCATGGAGATGCAGCTTTAATAGGTCAAGGGATAAATCAGGAAACTGTGTGCCTCAGTCAAGCACCAAACTTTGAAATTGGTGGCAGTATTCATTTGGCTGTGAATAATCAGGTTAGTTGTTAATTAGAAGATTAAAATAATATCAGTACAAGAAAAGATAAATAGTTTATGGTAAATAACATACCTACTATTACTATTTCTAAGTAAAACGGGTTATAACGAATCAGACGCAGAAAACAGATTTCTAAAATGATTTACTTAAATCTGTTACGAATAAATCTATCAAATTTCAGGTGGGTTTCACAACTCCTGCAGATCGTGGAAGAAGTTCTAGATACTGCACTGATGTTGCTAAGATTATTGCAGCACCTGTACTACATGTCAATGGCTCTCAACCTGAGGTAAGTAAGTAACAAAACAGGGATAAAGTTTCCGGCCTGACCTATAGCAGTTTTGCTCGTCGTTTTGTATTTTGAAAAAGTAGATACTAAGATACAGCTAAGGTTTTTATATCCAAATAATGTGTAGGACTGGACAGAAAATGGCGCCAGATTTCATTCATAAATCTAGATTTGTTTTGAGACTTTAACAAAAATAAAAGTAGATAGTGAGTCAGTCCAAAAGAGATACAAAACACATTTGACTTTGTTGACTTTAAACATTGTCAAAAACTTTTCAATAAAAAGTTCTTAGAAAAGTTGTGATTTATGAAAGAAATTGAAAAAAACCAATTGTTTTTTAGGAAGTATTAAAGGTATCCAGATTAGCCTTTAATTATCAAAGAAAATTTAGAAAAGATATATTTGTTGACCTTAACGTGTTCAGAAAATGGGGTCACAATGAAATGGACGACCCAACATTTACCAATCCTGCATTATACCAAATTATACGTTCCCGAAAGTAAGTTCAACACTATTTATTGTTTATTTTTTACAAAAAAGAACAATTTTCAACAAGTTTCGTGTTCGTGTGTTATCTTTCAATTGACATACACCTGTATTTTGCATTTACCAAGACCTTGAGATCCATTGCTAAAGGCCAGGCCTGTTTTAGGTTTAATAAAATAGTAAATACTGTTGATAAAAAAGTATTTCTTGCTAAAGTCCGGCAAGCGAGCAATCCCGCAAAATCAAACTCACATTTTTATTTTTTATACGCAGAGTGTTATCAAAGATATCACACATGAAACGAACCCGTTATGATGGCACGAAAAAAAAATAATTTTATTTAATTATTGTTAAAATTTAAGGTCGATTCCTGACCAATATGCCGAGCAACTGGTCAAAGAAGGAGTTTTGGGCGAACAACAAATCAAAGACATTTATGATGAACACTTCGACTGGCTAAATGAAGAATTAAAAATTGTTGATGATCATCAGCCTACGGTAAAATATGTAAATATTAATCAATTATATTTCAAAATAAGTAAACACCATCTAAAAAAACTAAAAAAAAAGCAAAATAAATTTTGTAATAATATCTGCACCTTTTTGGGAAATTAGGATATATACGGTTTTACGGTCAGTTTGGCAAAAACAAAATGGAAAAGCAATAAAATTGAGATTTTTTTACGGAAATTTTATTTCACGATAGAGACATATATTAACTTTTAGGTTCGAGGAAGGGATTAAAGAAGTGTCACTTTTTTTGATTTTTGTAAAAAAAAAATGATTTTGGTGTTATTAATTTTAATTTAAATTTTTTAGGATGATTATTTTAAAAAACACTGGGCAGGGTTCTGTCAACCAGCCCCGGCAGTAACACTCTGGGATACAGGCGTAGATGAAGCTACACTGAGACAAGTCGGAGAGAAATCTGTGACCACACCAAACGAGTTTGTAAAGTTTGAACAATTTTTTTCTCGGTCTCGAGGTGGGGCAATAAAGTTCCGGGAATTCGTCGTCAATAACGCACAAGCAAATAAGGTTAAGGGCAAAAGTTTATTATCGACTTTCACAGTAGTCTCTCAACTCTACATAATAATTTCAACGTTGTTTCTACGATTGTAATAATTGGTAGTCTTCCAAAGCAAATCCGTTCAACATCGCGGTTACAGCTTTCCTGATCTCCTTTAGGCACGCGCCGTAACGATGAGTTCCCATTAGATGCGCCTTTATCTTGAAGAATAAGAAGCAGCCGCAGTGGCCCAAAGCTTAATAAAATGACCGAACCAATTTTATTTTCTGTGCAGTGGGCGATATAGAGGGTGGGTGAGGCAACGTTAGAACGACGTTTTTTGCGAAAAACTTTTGCAAAACGAAGGAAAAAAGGGGCCGCGAGTTGTGATGTAAAATCCAGTTGTTAGCGGCGAGTTTGGATTACATAAGGAAAATGCGTGCCTGTAGCCGACACCAACATAGAACTGTCCAGCCACCGTCTGGCCCGAAGAAACAATATTCACGATAAAATGATACCGCGGATATTAAAAATAGAATGATCAACATTGACTTCTGTCGCAACTTGGACATCTTGGTTTTACGCCAGATTTTACTTCAAAGTGGATACAAAACACACTTAAAACACAGAAGAAGGTCCCCTCTTTTTACACAATATGACGAATGACCCAATGTTGCTAGTTCTCAATTTATAACTAAACGTCCGGAATTTAATTGCCACACCTCGTATACGAAAAGTATGAACCTAGATTTCCCTCTTTTCTTGAAATTCAAAGCAGAAATGTTCGGACACGTCGATTTTGTTTTCAAAATGGGCTTTGTTATTTTGCTAGGGTACACCTCATAGAAGGGGTAATTTCCAACCCTCCTATTTGAGCACCTTGTTTTAAAAGTTAGTGTTTTAAAAGCAAGTTATTAGTTAACCGATTGTTGAATAAATGATTACGGTCGACTATCTATCTCTATCTATTTAGCTTTCTTCGATCTATCTTTGAACATTGGCCTCCCACACTATCTTCCACTCTTCTCTGTCTGTCGCTGTGTTCATCCATTTAGTTCCCGCATGTTTCTTCAAATCGTCCGCCCATCTCATATGGGGTCTTCCCCTACTTCTTTTATTTTCTAAAGGTCTCTATCTGATTATGACCGGCAAATTTCCAGGTTCCATACTTTCGTTTGAGGTACTGAGGATATTTTTTAATATGCAGCTTAATTTACCGAATGCTGCCTAGGCCAATCTTACTCGTCTCTTGATTTTATTTTTTTAGTTTAATAGTTTATCCCAGATAAAGATTATATTCCTCTACTTATTCTATTTTTTCTTGGTTTATTCCGATCGTATCTTCAACTGTGTTTATTATGATTTTAGTTTTAGTGTAGTTCATACATCATAGTCTATATTTTTAGCTGCTGTATTTAGTTTTTTCATCGTTTTTTATTAGTTCTTTTTTCTTATCTGTTATTAAGGCGATATCGTCAGCATATTGTAGATTGTTAAAGTATTGTCCGCTTACTTTGATATCTATTTCTTCCCACTCTAAGTTTTAAAAAACATCTTGTAAGGCCTGGTTAATTAGTTTAGAGGATATTGTTTCACTCATCCACCTCTTCTTATGGGATTGGCTTGGTTCCTTCGTGGATTTTGATTGATGTAGTTGCTTCGCTACATATATTGGCCAAAAATTATTAAAGATGCTTTCAATACCTAGTCTTCAAAGTCTATAAACGCAATATTTAGTGTAATGTTGTATTCGTTGGCTTCTTTTATTAGGATTTTCATGGTTAATAGGTGGTCAACTGTGCTGAAACCTTTTTCTGAAGCCTGCTTGTTCTTTTGATTGATATCCGTCAAATTTTGTAGGTAGTCTATCTGTTAATATTTACGTGAAAAGCTTATAAATTACATTGAGGAGTGTTATAGGTCGATAGTTTTTAAGGTCTGCTCTATCGCCTTTCTTGTTTAGAATAATGGTTATCGATTCTTTCCAGTTGTTTGTGATTTTTTTTCTTTTAGTATTTTATTCATTTACCACCGTATTTGAGCATTTCTGGCATTACTCCGTCTTTTCCAGGTGATTTGTTATTTTTAATTTTCTTTTATGCTCTCTTTAATTTTCGCTTTGCTTATTTCAGGTTGTAGCTCTGAGTTAATGTTCTTTATTTTTGTTTGGAGTTTTTTCGTGGTTTCTCGTGATGGTCCCCTTTTTGTTAGGTATAATTCTGTATAGAATAGTTGTGTGATATTTATAATATCCTCTTTAAAGTTAGTCTATATGCCGATCATATCCTTTATTTTAATAATGTCATATCTACCTAGAGTCGGCTTTAGACATTTCATATTTCTGTTATTTTCTATATCTCTCTTATCTTTTATATCTTGGCTCTTTCTTTTATTTTCTTCCATGTATTCTATCGATGTTCTTTTTCCTTCTTTCTCCATGTTCCGCCTTTTTTCCATCAGTTTCTTTATTTCTTCTGATATACAATTTTCTCTTTTTATCTTTTTGTGCGATATATTTTCCTACTTTGGTCATAACTCTTGTCAGCGTATCATTTATTTTATCTATATTTTTATTTTCGAAGTTTCGGGTTAGCTGTTTCTTTAGAATTTTTTTGTATAATGATAAAAAAATATATCTTTATATAATAAAAATAAAAATCCCTATAATACGACTCAAAATTGACATGTGCAAGCATTCCTTTTTTAAATTTCATGTGTTAAAAACCGCTTTTTACTTAGAAAGACCTTCAATTGGAAAACTAAAAACACAACAAAATGTTTACATTCCGTTTGCCTTTTTTACAAGCCTCTTATTTTTTGATTTAGAACGTCCATCCAACAATTCAAAGAGGCCACGTTAAAAATAGGCTGCTCAAAATTTCTGAAGGGCAAAAAATTGACTGGGCTACTGCAGAAGCATTAGCAATTGGTTCTCTTTTATATGAAGGTAAAACAAATATTATATTTCGTGTTGATAAATATTATATTGATATAGGTAAATATTTTGCACCAAGCACACACGGGGTGGATGCTTGGTGGATGGAACACTCTTGTAAAACTAACCCCGCGCCGATGCTTTTACAAATTGATCAAATACAAGAGAAATTAAAAAAACATGGAAAGAAAAGATGTACTCCCTGACCATAAAAACGCATTGTCTCTCAGGCTGTGTCAAAACCAATTAATTGTATTTGCTTGACTTTTATGATGTTCGCCAGTGTCGGTCAGCGGAGTTATAAACTTGACCTACAATTACCTCTAAACTTGTTACGATTGGAGCTAAGGAAAACACAGATATAATTTATTTATTTATTTTGAAATAGGATACAACGTCAGAATTAGCGGTGAAGATGTTGGCAGAGGGACATTTTCTCAAAGACACGCCATGCTAGTTGATCAGCAAACCAATGAAGTTTTCATTCCTTTAAATAATTTGCATCATAAACAAAATGCATTTTTAGAAGTGAGTGTGAAAAATATATTTTTGTATTTCTATATATATATATATTAGGTATTACAAAAAAAATTTCACGGGCAAATAATCCACAAATGTGAGACTCTGCGTTTCTGATTTTTAAAGCTTGATTCAGGCGGAGCGTAACTAAAAATGGAAAAATATTAACTTTTTTCATATTTTGTTAAGTTCGGCGTTTGGCTACATTGTATTAACTATTTAAAAAAATCGTCGATTTTCGCATTATATAAGTTTGTTCGTCAACCATTATATTTCTGTTAATTGTACTAAATTTCATAAATGTATCGCGATCGGGAGCTTGATTATTATTTTTGAAACTTTTAAAACGGTAAAAAGTACCCTTTTTTAGAAAGCATGGTCTGCTAGAATACATAATCGCATATAGAGCGCCATCGCACAGATAGACAAAAGTAATATTTTCTTATTTAGAAATATACAAGAAACGAAAAAAAATCAGATAAAATCCTCAGTAGAAATGGCAGTGTTATGAGGTAAAAACAGACAAAATTGAAATAAAATCAAATGACTCCAAATAGGCCTTTTTAATATGTCTGGTTATTTGTGTGGTTTATCCTTATATCTAGAATTTTTTTTTGTCAAAGCATTATTTTGCTGTTTTTGTTAACATAAAAACTTATCGTGTTTCGCCTGAACCATTCTTTACTTTTTTTATATAATTTTTTAGTAGTAGAGAGATCCCAAAAACTTTTTGTGATAAACCGTCTTATTTGTTTTTTGTTTCCTGCTTTTGAAAATTTAAAAACAAAAAAAAATATGTTTTAAAACTAAATACTTGCGCATATTTTTCCTTAATTTTAGCTTTTAAAAAATGTAGTGAGTATATACAGGGTGGTCCTAGTTGTGAAGAAATATAATTAATAAAAACTTATATTTGTACGAATCTCGTATATCAGTAAATAGCCTCTGCGCCACAGAAAAGTTATCAAAAAACTTAACGAAGCAGGTTTTTGGAACCGCGAAAGGGTACTGTATTTGCTTACAAAATTTGGTAAACAGGTACAATTGTTTGAAAATCCAAAATTTTTGCCTGGTCTATTTTCTAAATTTAAAACTGGTGGAAGGAAGTGAAATATATATAATTACATTAAATCTACGACTAAAGTACAATTTTTGTCTGATTTTAGGTGGCCAATAGTATTTTATCAGAAGAAGCAGTAATTGGATTTGAATATGGAATGAGCATAGAAAACCCCAAGAATCTAATTATTTGGGAAGCACAGTTTGGTGATTTCGCCAACGGAGCTCAAATTATTTTTGACACTTTTATTGCTCCAGGAGAAGGTAAATGAAAAGATAAATTGTAAAGTTAACTGTAATATTATACCGGATTCCCAAAGTAAAATCTAGGATACGTGTGTTAGATTATAGAAAGACAGAAAATTAAATTATAAAAAAAGAGACGGGCATAGGGCGTAGTTGTCATTACAGATTAAAAATAGAGGATGTTCGTAACACAATCCATATTTTTTTATAATTTTGTATTTTTACACGTTTTAGCTTTTGGCAAAAAAAAAAAAATTATGATAAAAAACATCATTAAAAATAGTTTTTTTTTAAATTTAAAAACAACATTAGTTTTCTGTATAAGCTAATACGCCACGCTTACTATTGTAACCCGTAGAGCTTAAACTATGTTCCGAATTTTAACTAAACATATTAAAAACACCAGGTGACTGAGCTTTATAGAAAAAGCTATAAATTTAATCTATTTGTTTCGTAGCAAAATGGCTATGGCAAACAGGTTTGACAATCCTCTTACCTCATGGTTATGACGGAGTGGGTCCCGAACACAGTTCTGCAAGGATCGAACGATACTTGCAGTTGACCGATTCCAAAGAAGATGCAGTAGATGGCGACAACGTCAACATGCAAGTGGTTCATCCCAGTACACCCGCGCAGTATTTCCATCTATTGAGGAGGCAGGTAAAATCGGCGACCATTCTACAAAATAATTTTATAATAATCATATAGTTTAAGAAAAGCATCTCTTATGGTTTTAAAATGTTATTACAAACACAGTTTGTTGAATTTGAGGTTTCAAGAAAAAAAATGTAGATGGTCTGGAACCATGTTTATTTTAAAGTAGAGACCTTCGCAGTTAAATCTGACTAACTTTTTAAATCCTCTATGTGGGGATCATTGTTCAGTCAACAAAAATATGAATTACTTTCTAAATAATGTTTTAATAATAATAATTAACGAAACTTGATGACACTGCTTAAAGCAATAGTTCTTTATTTTCGTTAAAGTTTAGGACTCTAATTACGATTTTAATGATGATACCCTTGAAAAAAATAAATCGGTAGAAACCTGATTTTTAAAATATTGTATTTACATAGACTAAGAACTGACGCTCTAACCGGAATTTGATAGTTATTTTTATATTTAATATGTATATCTTATTATAGGTATGTGCAAATATTAAAGCATGCGCACTTAAAAATTTACGTCTGAATTTAAATTTTGCATTGTTTTCAAAGCCAGCAATGATTGCTTCACTATAAAAAATTTGTTCAAACGCACAAAAAACCATTGGGGTTTTTTTAAAGCATGTGTTAGAGCAAGTTCATAATAGTTTCAGGTTGTTTTCAAAAGATTATAACCTCAGTAAGACTGTATTTATTCTTACAATGATTCATATATGAGTGGGCCTTGCAGCCCTTCCTCTTACAATAGTCTACAATCATATATAAATACATTGTTTTAAAAATTAGCTTTATACCAATTAATTTTTTCCAGGTTGTCATTAAAATCATAATTAGTTTCAGGCTTATTTTTGTCGCGTGATTTATTTGTCCAAAAGCAAAACTTAAAAAAAAATGACCATAAAGAACTATTTCTTTAAGCAGTGTCATCAACTTTCGTTAATTATTAATAAAACATGAAAATTTATAAAGTAATTTATATTTTTGTTAACTGTACAATGATGCCCACATAGGTGATGATGTAAAATACCTGGGTATTTATAACCCTAAGTAAATACCTGGGTAAATACCCAAAATTCATAAATAGGCGGGAATTTATTTATTTATCGGGAATCACGGCTCTCAGAATATTAAGCTTTAAAAATACCCCATTTATTAAGGTTACTCAATCAACGACCTAGAATAAATAGATAAAAAAGTTAACATAGTTTGATTCTGTTAAAGTTTTTGTGCAAAATCAGTGTAGATGAAATGTTGATTGACACACTCAATCGGTATTAGAGTCGTCTAGCTCTGGCTCTAAGTGAATATCGTCACTTGAATGGTGTGAAAGTGAAATATGTCCATTCCTCTTTGTCACTAGAGTCACTAATACAATTAGATGATATTTGCATGTATTTTGTGCTTATTCACTTCCTTTTGTAATACCCTCGTTTTGGTTTTTATAAAGGAATTGGGTAAATACCGGGGTAGATACCACGTAAATACTCAATTTATAATCCTGCTGGGTATTTAACAAACCCACATCTAAACACATAAATGATTTTAAAAACTAGTCAGTTTTAACCGCGAGAGTGTCTACTTTCAAATAAACATAGATGATCTGGTAATCTATATGTTTTTTTCTGGAAACCTCAAATTCAACAAACCGTGCTGAGATCAAATATTTGTAATACGATAAATTTTGGAGAAAGCTTCAGACAATATTTTAAGGAGTAAACTGTGTAGATTCATATCAGCGTACTGGGTCGTTTAAAATTGTTTCTTTTTTAGATGGTAAGAAACTATAGAAAACCACTAATTATCATAGCGCCGAAAACGCTGCTGAGATCATCGCAATGCGTTTCCAGTTTGCAAGATATGACAAGAGGAACCCATTTTAAACCTGTTTTAGGTATGAAGTTATTTTTCTCTCGCAACTTATTTATGCAAGATGTTTAATCCCAACGAATGATATCATAAAACTTGATCCTATACCTATATTTATTTTGCTTCTAGAATTTTTATTGGCGTGGGAATTTCGGTCACATTTGAAAAATTATATAATTTTAAAAATTACAAATGTTTTCGTGGCTAATCGGGTAAAAAGAAGTTTTTGTTTCTCTAATATTTTTCCGTGTTTTAAATTAAACCAAGTCCTCTCAAACCTCGTGTCTCAGATTGTCACTATCTCTGGTGGCATAAAACCGAAGTGTCATCTGCAAATAAAGTAAGTGTGGTGGAAAAAAGATCGAAAGACAAAGACAAAAGATCGAAAGACAAAAGATCGAAAAACAAAAGATCGAAAGACAAAAGATCGAAAAGACAAAAGATCGAAACTACAAAAGATCAAAATAGCGCGTATCACAATAGCGCGTCTCAAAATTTCGCTATCACATAGTTTTTTTTTTTTAAACTTTCCTGATTTCTTTTCCGGGATCCTAGATGTTTAACTAAACCGAACAGAACCGAACTGGTTCGACTATTGGGTCGCTTTCTAACATATTTTTTAATTCGGTTCGGTTCGGTAAGGTACGGTTCGGTTCGGTTTGGTTATACACCCTCTAGGATCCCGGGAAAGAAATCAGGAAAGTCTTTTTTTTTTTGAAAAAATATGATTGAAAAAGCGACCGATCGAAAGACAAAATATTAAAATGTACAAAAGGTAGAAATACAAAAGATCAAAATGGCGCGTTTCAAAATATTGCTATTACATATTTTTTTCAAAAAAAAACTTTCCTGATTTCTTTTCCGGGATCCTAGAGGGTGTGTAACTAAACCGAACCGAACCGAACCGGTTCGACTAAGGGCTCTCTTTCTAACATATTTTAAAAAAAAAAACTTTCTTGACATGTTTCCCGGGATCCTACAGGGTGTAAAACCAAACCGAACCGGTTCGGCTCGTTTTAATTCGGTTGAGTTCAGTTTGATTGCACACCCTGTAGGATCCCGGGAAAGAAATCAGGAAAGTTTTTTTTTTTTAAATATTGAAAAAGAGACCCTTTTTTGAACTATATGATTTGTGTTAAGTATTGCAAGCCATTGGTTTATTTAACGGTTAGGTATTTTACATTACATAATCTTGCATAAACTGTTTATGTGAATATACCTAAGCAAACATGATACGCGTCATTTTGTATATTTCGATTTTTTTCGATCTTTTGCCTTTCGATCTTTTGTCTTTCACTCTTTTGTACTTTCGATGTTCTGTATTTTCGATCTTTTGTTTTTCGATCTTTTGTATTTTCGATCTTTTGCCTTTTCAATCTTTTGTTTTTCGATCTTCTGTATTTTCAATCTTTTGTCTTTCGATCTTTTATTTTTCGCTCTTTTGTATTTTCGATCTATTACCTTTTCGATCTTTTGTTTTTCGATCTTTTGTATTGGATCTTTTGTATTTTGATCTTTGTTCCGCTACCCATATAGTAAATTCTCGGAAAATCACTAAACTTTGTATATCATTACTATACAACAGGAAAAGTAATGGCTCCAAAACCGCGCAGTAAGACACCACAGTTGATTTTTTACGACGATGAAAATAAAGAAGCGCCAGGTTTTAATACTACTAGATCTCTCTAGCTTTCTCAGCAGCATCATATGATCCACGTAAGCAAATACCTTGATAAATCGCAGGGTACCGCTGCAACTGCATTATCTCTGTTTACCTTAGAGTAAACCCTATCCAAAAAGTTAAATATGGCGTCATGGGTTCCCTTCGTTAATTGAAATCAAATATATATAAATATAAAAATGCATTTCTACAAAATGTGACTTGTGGCCCTTCTTTTCCTGGCCACCCGATCGCTTGTGTCATAAATGAAAACGAGACAGGACTAAACCCATATCTCTCTAGCTATCTCACCAGTATCCTCTGATCCACGCAATCAAATGCCTAACATAAATCGCAGAATACTGCTGCAACTGCATTACCTCTGTTAACGTCAGAGTAGACCCTATCCAAAAAGTTAAATATTGCGTCATAGATGGATGGATCACATTTCGCTGATTGAAATCAAGTATGTAAAAAATGCATTTTCTACAAAATGTGGCTTGTGAATTGTGACCCTTCTCTCCCTGGCGACTCGCTCACTTATGTCTCAGAATGGCACTATCGCTGTGGTGCCACAAAACCAGAGTGTCATCTGCAAAAAAGCAAATTCTCCGAAAATGTCTAAACCCAGTATATCATTATTATTCAACACGAAAAGTAATTGCATCAATACCGAGCCCTGAGGAACACTATGGTTGATTTTTAATGACGATGAAAATGAAGAAGAGTCAGGTTTCAATACTACCTGGCTACAATGACGAGATATGCTTCAAACTAAGACAGGACAGAACCTCCGAACCCATATATCTCCTGCAATCTACGTAATTAAATGCCTTAGATAAATCGCAGAATACTGTTGAAACTTCTTCTCCTTTGACTGAACCCTTGCTCACTCGCTCCTCGCGATACTGAAGAAGTTTTAATGAAAATATTTTTTTTTACAGGTGATCGAACCGTTAGCCCTTCCAAAGTCCAAAGAGTAATTTTAACTTCAGGCAAACATTATTATTCGCTGGTGGAGCATCGCCAAGCGGAAGAAATAGATAATGTTGCGATTGTTAGATTGGAATCCTTAGTGCCCTTTCCAACTGCTGAACTAGTAGAAGAGTTTTCGCAGTATCGAAATGCCAAAGGTCGGTAAAAATAGTTTTATTTTTTAGTTGAGACTATATATAAAGAACAAGAAAACTATTTTCTTTTGCAAAGTTGCATTTCTATATTGACACTTTTTTGAGCTTAAGAGTAGTTTTAACATTCCTCCAAACCTCATGTTGGGAAAGCACAAATAGTTTTCCAGTTTGTGTTGGTTTCCCTTTGAAAATTATTTCATGTTCTAAGTGGTTTCTCGATATTAGTTTTAAAACGAAGCCTGTTTAGAAAGATATAAAACATTTAAAGGGATTTAAAAACTACACATCAATTTTTTATTTATGAATTTTGCTGTAAATAAATTTTTTACAGTTTTTTTAAATATATTGAAAGCTTCATATTTTCGGAAACCTAAGCCAATTTCCACTAGAAATTAAAAACACTAAATATTTTTCTTTATTTTATTATATTTACTTATTATTTGTAGATATCATATGGTGTCAAGAAGAACCTAAAAATGGCGGATCCTGGAATTTTGTTAAAAGAAGATTTGAAAATCTCGTTGGAAAAAGAGTAAGTCCAGTTGTTTAATTATTCTTGAAAAATAAACGGTGCACAATTCTTATAATTTTGAATTTGAATTTTTTTGTAAAGTTGAGTAAAAAATACCTATAAAAACAAAACCTGCGTGTAGACTTAAAGAAATAAAAAGCAAAAACTAAATAAAAAAATAAAGAATAACTTACAAGGGAACCAAGAATGAAACTCAACTGACAGGTAACGATAAAACAAAGACATTTACTGGAGAATAGTTTTAAAACAAGATGTTTGAGCTCCGTCACAAAAGTGCGTGTTACAAGAGTGCGTGTGACAAACCCTCGTGTAACAAAAGCATGTGTGACCAAATTGCCCTGTAACAAAAACGACAATTTGTTCTGTTGCCATGTCAGTTCAGGTTATTTGAGGTTATCTTACGTTATTTCAGGCTAAACTCAAGGTCTGTAAAGGATAGGTTACCAGGTAACTCTCTGACCAATCAGAGCCAGTTGTTAAAGCATTTATTATAGTAGGAAATCTTTCATGTGTTCTTTTATTGATTTAAATATAAATATATTTTGTTATTTTTTTTAAAGTGTCTCTAATAAGAATATTTATAAAATATATCAACTAGGTCAAATATAAAACTTAACTTATACTAAATATCCCAAATGCACAACGTCTTGGGAAGGAAGGAAGGAACTACAGGTAAAAAGTATAAGTAAACTGGAACAAGTGTACACAGTTTTTAAATAAATATTATCTGAAAAAACTCCACAAATGTAAAAAATAAACCATCGAAGATTAAAAATACTTAAAAACACAATATGTAAACATAGCACTCTAATCAAATCGTGGCACTCCAAATGACGCGCTGTCACCTCTTACGCCGCTTCGACTACAGAGTTACCAGGCAACCTATCCTCTACAGACCTTGGGCTAAACTAACCTAAACTACCAGAATCTAATCTAAACTTTAACAGCGCCTTTGTAATAGCGCGCATTCATTACAATGCGTTTTTGTTACACACACTTTAACGCACGCCGAAACCCTCTTTCTCCAGTGAATGTCTACATTTTATCCTTATATATTTATGAATTCAGTTTTGTTCTTTGCTTCCCTGTAAGTCAATTTTGTATTTTTCCCTGGTTTTGGCTTCGTACGTGCTAAAGTGTAAACCTACCTTAATAACGCAGCTTTTGCTTGTATTGACCTAATCTTATATTTTCTTAATTTCTTACTTCTGTCTTTTTTAGATAAAATATTGCGGTAGGGACACTTTACCAGCAACTGCAGTGGGAATTAAAAAAATACATAATCAGCAAGCTGCAGAGATTATTGAAAATGCATTTTTATAATAATGTAATATTATTTTTTTTTTAAATAAAATAACTTTAAAATAACTACTTTTGCCTTTTTGAATTGAATTTTTGCCACCTTAAATTAGTAAAGCTATAACTTTAGTTAAGCATCAACTTAACTGTTAAGTTATACTTTTAGTAAAGTTAAAGTTTAAAAAAAATCAGCATAGACTATGATTTTATGTGAATTCAAAATATTTTTTCCCTGGTTTTTCTGTCTAGTTTGTGTGTCTTTTTATGTTTATATTGGTAAATTGGTTGGGATTTCCGTTTTTAATCATTATTTTATACATATATATCTACAGGCCATCCGTGGGAATTAGAATAGAATAGAATAGAAAAATACTTTATTGTCAAGAATACAAGTTCTGTAGACAAAGTAGGCTATAGACTATTTTGGACTAAAACTACTTAACATGATTGATCATATTTTTATCATTATTTTATCAAAAAGAGTTAAAATTTTTTTTAAAGCCTAAAAAAGTTGAAGAAAAATGACTTTATACCTAAAAGAAACCATTTTTTAAAAAATCTAATACTAACATGAAATCTGTAAAATAACACTAAGAAAACATTGTTTACATTTTTTTTTCTTAAGTAAAACTGAACAAACACAAATAAAGGTGCTTGGCACCCAAAGAAAATACCAAGAATATCAAAAAATAGATAAATAAAAAACAAGGAGTATTAAGGCTATATGAACTACTTCGGACTAAGACTAAGTTACATGATTCCTATTATTATTATAAGTCCATCAATAAAAAGAATACAAAAAAAAAACATAACAAAATAAAAAAATAAAAAAGTCCAAAAAAGTTAAAGGACACAACATCATACCTATGTAACAATATTTTTTTTACTATAAAACAATATCATCCGTCAGTTTAGATATCAATCAATATATTAAAAAAAAAAAGTTTATTGAATTAATTTTAAAAAGAAAATTACAATTATTTTAAAATCCTCTAAAACTTTGGTTTCGGGGAATTTCCCTGTTTTCATTTTACTAGCAGCAGCTCTGGTTCTATGCGCAATCTCTAATGAAAATTCACCTAGGTTTCGCTGAAAATTATTATGGTATACAATTTTTTAAAAATACATTTAAATTGTTTTAAATTTTTTTCACTTAATTATATAAAACAATTTCATTCGATGGTACACATTTTAGAAGCCAAATAGATTTTTCAAGGATTTCTAGTCATGTTTAAATGTTAAACAGGTAGGTAAAATTGTTTATGTATTGCTAACTAACAACTATGGCTCTTAATTTAGTAGTAGTTTTTTTTATCTCCAGAAAGGTTTATTCTAGCATAATTTTTTGTTAAAAAGGTTTAATTCTTTATAGGTTAAAACTAATATTTTTTCAAAATGTAAAATAGCATATCCTTTTAAAAAGTTCCACAGTTAATTCCTTTAATTACTGATGTTTAATAAGTACATAATTAATGTATTTTTTCGAGGAATTTATCTCATATCGTGCGTAATATTTTTCTGTTTAGTCTTTCGAATCATAAAAATAACTTTTAAAAAGCTTGTAAAATACATAGTTTTTTCAATAAAATCTTAAAGTAAACATAATTTTTACTCCGCTCCTGACAAATTAGTATGCATCGTGAATGCACTTAAAACCGTTTAAAAGATAAATAAAACATTGCGTCTTTAGATGATGTTAGTCACGGTAATTTTTAGCCACAACAATTAGTTCATGTACTAGAGGAAAACGATTTTTTTTAGGATCACAACAATGTTTAGTGATCTGAGTGGATTAAATATTTTGCTTAAATGTACGACGGTGTGACACAAAATGTTTGCAAGGAGCACTTCGGAATTACTCTCCAAGAACGAGGAGAACGGAAATTTCAATGGGGTTTCAGAATCACATGTAAGTATAACTTTTTCGATGAGTTTCTACCTGATAGTTGAGAGGCTTATCGCCAAAAATCGTGTCTTGTAAGAAAGTTGTGGAAGATTTTTTAAAACTGCCTTAAATCGATCGATAATAGATCACACAATTGTAAGTCAACGGCAATTTAATTGTCTTTCTAAGCAGCTTTATATCTTAAGCACTAAAAAAGATATCTGAGGGCACGGCAGTGCCTCGCCAATTTCGCGCTGCCGTACCTACCATCTTTTCTTGAAACATTTCAGCCCATATTTGACCTATCTAAAACTCTACTTCGGAATGAGCTACGAATCTCAAACTTTGCACAGTCATAGATCTTCACAGAGTTATCAACCCCTCCAAGTTTCATGGACTTCCATGAAGTAGTAAAGTAGTCGCCGTCGTGGTGTAGTGGTAGCAATGTTTGTTTCCCACACCGGCGCGGCGGTCCGGGTTCGATTCCTGAGCTAGGTACTTGGTTGTTTGTATTTGTTTAAAAATGCTTTAACTCTGCTCAAACTTTGCGAAACTGGGCGATTGATTCTAATTTACTTCTCTCGCCTATACATGTAAAGTTATGTAAAAGTAACATTGCCCAGTTCCAGAAATGCTAGAGAGCTGAGCTTTGGCAAACTGATAGGAACTACGATAAGACTAAAAAATTAAAATACCCCAAAAGTCTAATTTTCTTCCCTCCCCTAGAAATGTAAAGTTATGTAAAAGTAACATTGCCCACTTCCAGATACCCTAGAGAGCTGAGCTTTGGAAGGCCGATAGTTACTATGAAAAAGCTATAGAAAAAAAATAAAACACCCAAAATTCTAATTTACTTCCCTCCCCTATAAATGTAAAGTTATCTAAAAGTAACACTGTCCACTTCCAGAAACGCTAAGAGCTGAGCTTTTTAAGACTACAAAGTTTAAAAAACGTTTTCAAAAATGAACCTTTCATTTTGAAATTTGTATTGAAGAACTTGGCTTTACTTTTATCTCAATTCTTTTTACGAAATGCCATTTTCGCGTACTTGGCTTTTTTTTTACATGAATGTTTTTGTTATGATTGTTATTTTTTTAATTAAAAAAAATTATAAAAATTCTATATTGAGCAAGAAAGTTTCATATTACTCTCGATTGATTGGTGATGGATCAGTAATTGTTAAGTCACTGGGTGTTTGCCTTCAATTTGAGTAAAAGGTGTGTGACGTCATAAATCTAAGATGGCGGCTTTTTTCATATTTTTTCACATACTTTGACTTGTAACTTTCGCTAAATTAGTTTTACAGAAAAACTGTTAATACGTTTTTTGTTAGCAAGAGATCATTAATTTTGTAGTAAAGAATTTAGCTTCATATTTTAAAAACTAACAAAGATATGAAATTTTGTTTGGCTAAAAATGTTATTTTTTATTATTTAAAAAAAAATTATGTCTTTGTTAGTTTATAAGATATAAAGCTAATTTCTTTACTATATTTATTGGTGTTCTCTTGCAAATAAAAACTTTATATTCAGTTTTTCTTTAAAACTAATTTATATAATAGCCAAAGTTTGTAAAAAAAATTCAAAATGACATTTTGGATTTATGACGTCATATAGGCCCTCCTACTCAAATTTAAGGCAAACAGCTGGCGCTTTAACAGTGAGTAATTCATCATTAATCGATCGAGGATAGTGTTAAACTTTTTTCCTCAATCTTAAGTTTTTTTAATTTTTTTAATATTTAAAAAAATAATATCTTTTATAGTTCTTGAGCTATAAAGCTTACTAAAACGATAATTCAATGGTTGTTCTATTGCAAACAAATTACAACCTATACAATTTTTCTGTAAAGTTGACATTGCAAACGTTAAACTCAAAAGTTTGTGAAAAAACATGAAAAAAATAGCAATCCTGGATTTATAACACACAGGCGGTCTTGCTCAAATATGACACAAAAACTTTCTTCCTCAATTTTGTTTTTTTGGGTAAAAAAAAGTTGATATTCCTTAGTAATTTAAAAAAAATTAATATCTTTGTTAGTTTTTAAGACAGAAGCTTATTTCTTTACCATCTTACTTGGTGTTCTATTGCAAACAAAAAACGTATTAACCGGTTTTCCGTAAAACTTATTTTTTAAAAAGTTATACGCCAAAGAGAGACAAACACCCGGTCGATCGATCTAGGGTAGTTTAGAAAATCTTCCACAACTATCCCACGGGCAACATCAAGTATGTCGTGTAATAAAGGGGCAAAAACGAGACCCCGCAATTAGTTAAAAAAAAACGAGACAAAACGATTTTATCTTAAACTTTAACACTAAAAAGAAACAAGTTTCCTACATGGCACAAATTCTTTTTGAGAGCAAAGTTAAAGTAAAATCTTACTGCCACTAGCAGAAACTGAGAGGTTGCAATTTTTCTAAGCAATATGTCGATTAATAATCCGTTTTAGAATTAATGCGTTTGTTTAAGTTAATTTTTTTAAAACGTTTTTACAATTTAATGCTGAACCATGTTATTTGACCCATTAAATATTTTTAACCTCATGTTAAATGGCTTTCTGTATAGAGAGGGAAACGTAACAAAGTCGGGTATTTTGTTTAAAAAAAATACATTTGTCTCTTTTTACACCACTTGACCCTTTATATTATATAAAAAAGACTGTCATTTTAAAATCGGTTTGACGATCATCTAATTTTGGATGAATTTCCAAAACGCGATTTTGTTTGGACCTACATCCTTTAAGTTGAGTGTTCCTCATTATCAGTTACCTTAACAATCCTAGATCAGTAGTATGCTCATTAATCAATGTCTAAGCTGTTTAGCCTAACCTATAACAGTACTCTTTGTTTATAAATAAAAAACCTACAAATTTTGTGTGTTACAACCGAAAATGCAAAAAGCCTACAAATATGAAGAATTCACCACGAAATGTTCTTTCAAAAAAGGTAGGTATGAAATATTTACATTAAAGTTGGCTTAGAGATATATACCACTTTCAGTGCTTTCCAATCATAGGTAGATATATTTAATAAATTGGTAAAAAAAATTTTTTAAGTCACAAGCTTTTATAAAATGCACTAAAAATTAAAAAATAGTTTTTTAACATTCTAATATTATTATAATAATAAAAGCGATGGCCGACTGATGGAAATTTTGACGATGTTAGCACGATAAGATATCCCTATCAATTAAATATCACTATTTGCAAGAATCAATCTAGCAGAAAAATGCAGAGGTACCAAACCCATCCAACCCGACCCAAGATACCCCAGAATTTCTCTGACATAGGTATAGCAATGGCATAACATTGCGGCACATCAAACATATCTTTGATGACCTGCTATGTTGAATATTCTTTAAGTGTTTAGATCACAAATTTAGATTAACTTATGCTTTGATTTCCGGTCATCGCTTTTATTATTATGATAATATTAGAATGTTAGAAAACTATTTTTTAATTTTTAGTGCATTTTATAAAAGCTTGTGACTTAAAAAAAAAAATTTACCAATTTATTTTCTACTTTTTAGTCTCAGCTATCTACTCTATTAAATGAAAATATTTGTTCAATAACAGAACAGAAGAGTTTATTCTAGATTATAATGAAATCGCTGATCGTGAGTTGTTTGGAAACTCATTTTTCTATTGGGGGTAGGAGAGAGTGGGGGTAGAGGTAGAAATATATTTTTGTTTGGGCTGTATTGCCATCGGACCTTTATGCATACACCAAATTTTATAGTATATAAGTCATTTAAAGTGAAGTGTGTCAAAAACGCATTTTTTATGGAAGGGGGGGGGGGGTAGGGGTGGGAGGACATTTTTTCATTATTGTTGTATTGTCATCGGACCACTATATGTATACCAAATTTCATCCAAATCGGATAATGGAAAGTGTGTCAAAAACGCATTTTCCTATAGATGGGGGTAGGGGTAGGAGTGGTAGGATTTTTTTTCAATGTTGTATTGTCATCGGACCACTATATGTATACCAAATTTCATCCAAATCGGATAATGGGAAGGGTGTCAAAAACGCATTTTCTATGGAAGGGGGTGGGAGTAGGGGTGGGAGGATATTTTTTTCTTAATATTGTATTGTCATCGGATCACTATATGTATACCAAATTTCATCCAAATCGGATAACGGGATGTGTGTCAAAAACAAATTTTTCTATGGAAGGGTGGGGGGGAAGGGGTGGGAGGATATTTTTTCCTTAATATTGTATTGTCATCGGATCACTATAAGTATACCAACTTTCATCCAAATCGGATAACGAGATGTGTGTCAAAAACAAATTTTTCTATGGAAGGGGGTGGGGGTAAGGGTGGGAGGATATTTTTTTCTTATTGTTGTATTATCATCGGACCACTATGTGTATACCAAATTTTATCCAAATCGGATAACGAGAAGTGTGTCAAAAACATATTTTCCTATAGAAGGGGTGGGGGTAGGGGTGGGAGGACAGTTTTTCACAAGATTTGATAGATAGTTAGTTAGATAGTCAAATAGTTAGAAAGTTAGATAGTTAGACAGAACATCTGAAGCTAAATAAAAGCTTGTAAAAAAGCGGCTATTACGCGTTAAAGGTACAAGCATAAAATTTGGCACACTTATTAAAAACAATATTTAAACTGATTTGACACGAGGCTCTTTTTTAATTTGTTACAATCATGATTATACTTGTTTCTATATAATTCGGTATTAAGGATTTTCAAATAAGTTCATCGAACGTCAAACCACCCTGAAAATACAAAATATATGCAAAAAATATATATATATTTTATATATATTTATCGGTTTCACAACGTTCTACGTCTTCCGATACCCAATCTCCACTCGTTTCTGTTTGCCCATAATTCATCATCTAGGCCTCTTATTCTTATTTCACTGTCTATTCCTTCTCTCCAGCTTCTCCTTGGCCGTCCTCGTTTTCTTCGGCCAGTTGGTTTCCATTGTAGTATTTGTTTAAGTAGTCTTTCATCATTCATTCTTTGTACATGTCCGTACCACACCAGTTGTTTTGTTCTTATATCATCCACTAAAGTACGTTCACCCACTGTCATAATTTCTCTTATTCTTTGTTTTGTAACTCTTTCTCTTTTTGATTTCCCTGCTGCTCTTCTCCAATAGTCCATCTCCGCAGCGGAAAGCATTTTTTCTGTTCTATGCTTGATTGGCCATACTTCTGAGCCGTATGTAATAATACTTTTTACACTGGTGTTATATATAAACTTTTTGTTATGTTTTGATATACTTTGGTCCCAAATTATTCCATTTAATAAAGTTATTGCTTTTCTTGTTTAAGACCTTTATTTACTTGAAAGCCTTTAGTTAGTTTTGCTTTTATTTTAACTTTTGCCTTAGTATTGCGGTATAACTCTTTGATGGCCTTAATTATATGTACGCTTATGTTTGTGTTTTCCAACGCTTTTCAAAGTAGATTTAGTGGTATACTATCATATGCCTTCTGCAAATCGACGTAAAGCAGATGCAGCTCTTGTCCGTATGCCATTTTCCTTTTTATAACTTGGGTTATACAAAAGAGATGATCAGAAGTCGATCTACCCGCCCTGAAACCGGCTTGTTCTTCTGCCTCCATTTCTGTATATTCGCTTTCCACTTTATTTCTTATTATTTTACCATATATTCTGCTTAGCGTACTGGTCACAGATATACCTCTATAATTGTCACATATATCGCAAAAAATATGAATGACTTTTAACTTGAAAAAATCACAGCAATTCGACGTTTTGCAGTATGTCTTAAACTATTGCTAGGGCCCGTCGGAATCAGTCACAAAATAGGTAATAACCTTAGAGTAATAAAAATTTCAAGGTCAGAGGTCAACCAAACAATTTTTTTACTTTCTTACTGCAACTCTTACAAATTAAATTATTTTTTTTTCTTTGTATCCATGGACTAGACCGTCTTGTTATTAGTATTAAATTTAGTTATCTTGGCTCCAACAGTAGATAAGTAACCATGGTGAAAATTTGATTTTAATAAGTGTGCCAAGTTTCATACTTGTACGTATAATAGCTGCCTTTTTTCTCTAAGCCTCTGAGATAATACTTAAATGAATGTGAAAAAAAAAAAATAGAAATAGAATAATTTGTTTCGAAATTATATAAAATTCTTCGCGATAAATCAAAATTACAACAGCCCAAATTGACCTTTCAATTATTAGTTTAACTTTAGTTTCCGTCATCAACATTATATCTTTTGGTTAGTTTTGCTTGTTTTGGTTAAATTTTAATATATTATTATTATACTAGTTCCGATTAGTTCCCGTCAGTATTTTAATTTGCTTCAGTTATTATAGTCCAGTCAACGAGAGGGTTGTAGAGTGCATGGAAGAGGGACGAATTCTTCTCTAAGGGATTAGGTTTGGGGTAGTTAAAACATTGACATATCAAAACTCCCCACCTCTAGCCCCCCCCCCCTGCTTCAGTTGCGGAGGGAGGTAAAAAGATGCAATTTTTCGGTTTTTTGCCTATAACTCGATTACGGCGCGGTATGCAAAAAAAATGTTATATTAAAATTTAAAGAGCATTAAATTCCCTACAAAATGGGTATGCTAACCTGAACTTTAACAGTAGCAGATTTTGAGATAGTGGCAACCAAAATTTTTTTTGAAAAGCACATTTTTGACCCATATTTTTATTAGAATTGTTCATCTAACACTTTTGTTTTTAATTTTTAGAAAAAAATGGTAAATAACGACAATGTAGTTCATTTAATTTTAAAAAAGAAACATATTTATTTTTAAATATGTCATAAATTAAATCATAAATTAAAAGTTACAGGTGTTTTAGTTTTAACTTGATAATTCCAATTTTCTATAAAAAACTGTATAAAATTGGTTTTACTATCACCTTCTTAATCATCATCATCATTATGAGTCTTCGGTCAAACTATCGACTTTAAGAGCACTAGGACGGGGGTAACTTAAAAGGAATAAGTATTATTAGAAAACAAAAACTTAAGGCAAAACGTTCCCACTCCAGTTGGAATCACAATTATTGAAGTATTATTATTATTAAGGGTTATAAATTTATTGAGCCAGCTAAAAATTGGATACCTAGTCATTGGTAGTTAAGTCTTTATAAGTCACGTATAATAAGAACAATTTTTAGATTGATTTATATCAATAAACCTGTTGTAAAGCATTTTTAACATATTGTATTGACTATGCCTACAAATCTTAAATTTATATGGAATAAGAAGAAAACTTATACATCTGTAGATGACAAAACTGATCAAAATCTGTACGTACGTAGTAATATTTGGATAGAGGTGGTGTGAAAATGTTTATAATTAATATCATTATAATAATTTGGTTTGTCTTGCTTTTTTCAATTTCTGGTTCGAGTTCTTCATCTTCATTATGATTGATTAAAACAAATAAACCCTTGTCGAAATGGAACATGGCATAAATGCAACGTGGACATCTTTTTGCAGCTACACTTGATGCTGCTGTAGTCAGTTACGCATGTACAAAAAATCATCTGTATTTTTTTTTCATGCCACTGAATATTTGGTGACGGCTGGAGCTATACAGTTTGCTTTAGATTCCCAACCCCATAGTTCTGGAGCTAGCTAATTTGATAACCAAAGGTGTAGCTACTTGATAACATGTTTTAAGTTTATGTTGTTTTGTTATTAACACACTTGGGAGATGTGATAATAAATTAAAGTAATATGTGGATAAAGTTGATGTGAACATGTTTTCAATTAATATAATTATAATTATTTTGTTTGTCTTGCTTTTTTGGGTTTCTTTTGCACTTCAGAATCTCTTTTAAAGTCAATAGTTTCATATTTGCCTCTGATATTATAAATAAAATCTGTAAGCAAGTTTTACTTCAGCATGCAAAGAGCGGGGAGTGTAAAAAAATCACTTTAGCTGGTTTTTTAATTTTAGGGTATTTTTGGTAAAGCTTTATAAATCCTAGCTGACAGTAAAAGCATGTAGGAACAATATTTCTTATCGTCCTACTTATCCCTAAAAGGATTTATAAACAAAATATTGTGGTTGGGTGACGGCCTTAGTACTCAATTTTTAATGTTATATCTATAAAAAACAATCTTAGAGAATTGAATTGATTTAATTCAATGCTCTAAGAAAACAACAGCGCAAAACTTGCCTGAATAATGGGTCTTGATGAATTCGACTTATCCATTACAAAGGTTGGTTGGTTAGGTAGGTTTATTAGGTTGGTTGGTAAGGTTGGTTTAACAATTGAGGATCTTCATTGCCACAAAATTGTATGCAGTAAAAGACCACATCATAGTTTGGTGATTTTTTCATAACAAAAGATTTACAAAAACTGGATTCGCCACTGCCTTTAATTATATTTTTTGTATAATAAAATATGTTTATTCACTTTATTATATCAAATGTATCACTCTTGAATAATACAAAAAAATATTTTTTTTTTTGTGTTTGTGTGTATCTCTCGACATTTTATTGATACGTTAATAAATGCTAGTAATTTTTAAAGTAAATTGATTGGTTTATAGCTTTCACATTAACAAATTTCTTCTAAAAGTAAGTTTTTTAAAAATTACCGGTTTTTGGTGGCCACTATCTCATAACCTATTACACTTAAAGATTAGGTCAGCATAACCATTTTGTAGGGAATTTGATGCTCTTTAATTCCGCGCCGTAATCGAGTTATAAGCAAAAATCCGAAAAACGGCACCTTTTCACCCCCCTCCGCTACTGAAGCGGGAGAGCTAGGGGTGGGAAATTTTGATGTTAACGTCCTAACTACCCCAAACATATTCCCAAAGAGAAAAATTCTCCCCCCTTCCATGCACTCTACAACCCCTTAATTACCATTCATTGACTGAACTATTACTGATTTGTTGCGGTACAAGTTCGGTTTTGTAATATTAGGTTTGCTTTGTTCCGATTATTTCTGAATATTTTTACTTTGTTTGGATTGGTATTAGTTCTTTTTGTTCCTTTGGTTTTAATTTCGTTAGTTGTGTTTTGTTAGAGTTATTTTTCGTTACGTCTGCTTTATTATAAATAGTTTATTTTGTTTAGTTTTAGTTTTGTAAAACGTTTTAGTTTCGTAAAACTAATCGTAGTTTTGCATTCTTTCTATTGGTTTCAGTAGTTAATTAATCAAAATTTTATGCACTTAGTTACAGTTAGAAGCCCTAGTTTCAGCTGTTTTTAACACAAGGCGTTATGCGAAATGGGCGGCAATAGACGAGCCTAAAAGATAAAATTGTGAATTTCAGAAGTGACAACTTTAATAACGTACGATAATTTTTTTAAATCGTTGCGTTGTGAGAAAATGTCCTTATAATTGTACAGAGTTTCCAAGAACCTTTCCAATAAGCATGCTTCAGGGTCATCATAAGTATAGTTGTTTTGCTATATTTAAAAAAAATCCAAATGTTTTTATTACGTATGTCTATAGATAATTAAATTTAATAACAATTTTTAAAATTTGTCCCATCCGTATTTTAACAACATTGGTTATTTTATAAATTATGTTATTTACACTAAAGTTGAAAATACAATAAAGAGAAAAAATTCCAGCATTTCATCGTTAAATTGCATTGAAATTCAAAGGTGTTTCCCCATTATATAATTATCACACTGAAATTAAGTAATCTTTGCAGTAAGAAAAAGTGAAAGTCAAAATCTTGTATACTTCTCTGGTCAAAGAATTATCCATTTAAAATTAAACAAAATCAGTACTATGGTTCATTCAACTCGTATTGATTATATTTTGTTTTTTGCATTGTTTGAAGCTTCTACGTGTGTAAAAGGTTTAAAAGGACTATTTGAATGGAGAAAATAAGGTAAATATAAACTTTTTGTTTTCTAGAAGTTTAATTAAAATCGGAGGTTATACTATAAATACTTAAACCAAAACGTTCTTTGGGTTTTTTGGCTTTTAGTTTTTTCCTTCATTATATTTTGTTATTAGGTTCTATTTGTTTTCTTTTCTTATGTGAACAAAACTAAAATTTGTTTATTTAGAATAATGTATTTTTGTCATCTTTTATATATGCTGACAGTAACTTTTTTTCGGTTTCAGAATATTTTTTCGATTTTCAATTATAATGTTTAAAATTGAAAATATATCAAAAAAACTATTAATTTTGACAAATTGTATCTTGAAAATAAGACATGTTTGTTTTAGTAAAGGGCGTTTTTCACTTTTACCTTTCTTTACTTTACCTTTACCATTTTTATTCTGTTCGATTAAAAAAAAAATAAGATAACGCCTTAGATCTTAGCAATCTCGTACTGACGTCTGTCCATGTGTTTGTATGTCTGTACGGCCCACGACGATAGCTCCGGAACCGCTGGACCAATTTACATGACTATTTATGAAAAAATGTGTTTGACACTGTAACGAGCTGATTAGATTATGGACAAAATCCATTAATGCTAATGACAGTATTTTAACAGTTTGTGAGATATTAACAAAAAACTGTTTTCAATGCTGATATAGCGGGAAGTTTACTTAGAGTGTGCTAATGGGATAGGAAGGTATCAGGTCCGTCATGGATCCATTTATTTTAATTTCCTCATTTTGTTTTGTAACGCATATCAAAACAGCACGTATCTAAATGGCGTGTATCAAAAAAGCGCGTGTTCGGAATAGCGCGTATCTGAATAGCAGTTATAAAATAGCGCATGTTCATAATAGTGCGTTTTCATAATAGCGCGTATTAAAATGACGCGTGTTCAAAATAGCACGGTCTGCTTAGATATATATAACTAAACACTTTAGGCTAGGTCAGGTAAGGTATAATTACCTAACCGTTAAATAAACCAATGGCTTGCCATACTTAACACAACTCATATAGTTCGACTAAAAGGTCTCTTTTTCGAACCTATTTAAAAAAAAACTTCCCTGACTTCTTTCCCGGAATCCTAGAGGGTGTGTAACCAAACCGAACCAAACAAAACCTAAACATTTAAAAAAAAATTTTTTGTTAAATTAGCTCCCCTGTCACAGGTTAGGATACGTTTGCCCTCAATTGAGAAAGGTTAGAATAACACCGATTTCAATCTCCTAAAATAAGGACCAGAAAGCTAATTTAGGAAAATAATCACTCCAAAAAATGTTTCAGTTTGGTTCGGTTTGGTTTCACATCCTTTAGGATCCCGGGAAAAAAGTCAGGAAAGTTTTTTTTTAATATGTTAGAAAGAGACCCCTTAGTTGAACTATTTTGTAACAGCGACGTTTTCTAATAACGGTATTTTGAAAGGCGCTATTTTGACACGCGCTATTTTTGAATGAGCCTTTTTAATACGCGCTATTTTGAACATGCGCTATATTGAACACGCGCCATTTTGATACGCGCTGTTTTGTACAAGCGTCATTATCATACGCGCTATTTTGTATACACGCTGTTTTGAAACATGCTATTTTGAAATAGCGCTCAAATGAGCACGCTATTTTGATACGCGCTATTTAAAATTCCGTATATCATTGGTCGTAATGTCCACAAATGTCGGAGATCAGAGTAATTTTGAATCATGCAGATACCTCGAAGAAACACAGTTCAAAGAGCATGGCTATTTAGAGATAACCTATTAAGTTTGAAAATAATATTAATTTACAAACACTGCTTATCTCTTTATATCAATATCAATTTAATGTAAATTTATTCTGAAAAATGTTGACGACACATTATGTGCATTATTTATTACAATACAGAGCGATTTAAAAACTAATTTTCAAATTCTGTACTTTGATGAACAAAATTATTTAATAAAATATATACAGTGCTACTAAGCCTGGATCTTGCATGGGAGAAGGCCGTATGTTCGAGTACAGACAGAGAAAAATTAAGAAAAAGAGAAGGGCATAGGCCGATGTTGCCACTACAGTTTAAAAGTGGTTAGTGTAAGGTTATTCACATGGTTTTATCATATTATTATTAATACGATCAGTTCGGGGCTATTCGCAAGGATGTCGCTAGAGTTTTTAAAATGTTTCACTTTTTGTGTAATTTTTTAAGATTAAAAATATTTTATTTCCATTGTAAACGGCATATAAAAGGCATTTTAAAAACAAAAACACCAAACTACGTAACTTATTATCAGCGTTACCACAAGTCGCTCGAGATCTCGCTCGTTTTCTTCTTAGTTTACACTCTCGCTCCTCTTTGTGAAATCTCGCTCGTTTTCATACTCGTTACCAGATTCGCTCTTTGATTACGTTCTGTAGTCTGTAGTTCTCTATTTAAGGTATAGATGGCACGGCTGTTGATGTTGGAAAAATTTTATTTATGTAAAACTGGCTGCCTATACGTTAACCGACCACGGATGTGGATTAGGCTATTAAGGTCATGCTCGTCTTTTCCCTTTGGTGTTCTGTGGTAATTCATACTATTTTTAAAAAATTTTCCTAGTTATGTAGGATTCATGTCGCTATTCAAATTTTAACGTTTATAAAAATGCTCTTTTTTTTAAGCAACATCAATTAAGTAATCCATCTCGGCCCAAATTTCCATTTGTGGTTCATACCTACTCGACATCTTTAAGATATTACAACAGAATGAAGGAAAATGTTTGCGACATTATTTACGGAACCGACTGTACATATACAAAAAAGCAAATAGCCTGACTGATACTAAACTCTTAATTAAACGCCTTGGCGCCTTTAAGTCACTGAAAAATTTCGCTCGTTTGGACAAAATCTCGCTGGCTTTTGACAGACAATCTTGCTCCGAAAATTAGAGGTCTGTGTCAACCCTGCTTATTAATTATCGAACTCTGGCAACGAAATAACAAAAAATACCTAATCGGTGAAATTCAACGTCATACGCAGTTGGACTGTGCATGCGAGGAAGGATATTACTTTAAATACAATTAGGTGGAAAGAAAGGGCAGCACTGTCCAATATATCTGTTTTTCTTAGACACCCACAACGAAACCAGCACCCAACTATAGGTGTGAGCCGACACCTGCCGATTTTCTTGAAATTCTGATATGTTGTAGGATCGTGTCAGAGCATCATAAACATCTGAGTTAGAATGTGATGGGCCTTCTGGTTAAGACACAGGGGCGTATCAAAGGAGCACAAAAATACATGTTAAAATTAAATATTTAGCAATAAAAAGCCCAAAAAGAATTTGTATTTTAGATATAGTCAATGCCCGTAAGCTGACGGAATGTTACTTCAGCTATTTTGACATTTTTCATCAGTGGCGTATCTTGTTATTATGTTTTTTGGAATAAAAAATATTTTTAAAGGTATAAGTATCTTTAAAATGACATTTGGCCATTCTTCTGTTGAGTTTTAACTAATAGCTAGTAAAAAAAAATATTTTCTGAATTATTTCATACAGATAAAAAGAAATTAAAAAGTTCGCTTTTTAGAGGTAATACTGATTCTTAAAATACATTTATATAATCTAATATGGGTTTATTAATTGGATAATTAAATTGAAGCCTATTATTGTACTTTGAAAGCTAGAGCAAGAACGCTTGGAGCATGCTTTTAAGTAACTAGTAAACTTTGGTTTTTAGAGTACAGAAAGCATCCCGAAAATCATGTACATTATCATTTAACCCGATTATTGCTCACCTATAAATACGGAAGTTTTTTTAGTTCGGCTAGGTAAGGTAATGATAGTTTATTTTTTAATAAATCTATTTTTTACTACGACACTGCTTTTAAATAATATTATAAATATTTTCGTTTTTATCACAAGTAATAAACCAAAATCATTTTTATATAATATATTTTAGAAATAATTATCGCATAAAAGGCAAAGTTTTTATTTTAGAAATAAAAAATGGGACACGTCCAAGTATAAAAATGTTTAAAAATTAATTATATTAGCAGATAAAATAGTTTAAACGCAATAGTAGAATGACTAAATGCGTTTTTAGAGATACTTAACTCTTTACAAGCATTTTTATAGGAAACAATTAAATAACCAGGTACGCCACTGCATTAAAATGTCAAAGTAGTTGGATTGATAATCCATTAGGTTAGGAGCATTGAGTATATCTAAAAAACAAACTCTTTTTGGTTGGTTTATTGCTAAATATTTAATTTTAACATTTCATTTTCTGCTTTTTTGATACGACCCTCTATCTAAACCAGAAGAGCCACCACATTCTAACCCAGGTTTCTATGATGCTCTGACGATCCTAAAGATCAAAATTCCAGAAAAATCGGCTGGTGTCGACGCACACCTATAGTTGGGAGCAGGTTTCTTTTCTGTCTATACCCGAACACACAAGTTTGCGAAAGCCCCCATCCTACGGCGGGATTATTGCCACGCTAGGACTGGGAGCCGACGGTCGACTGGTCGGCGCTGGCCGGTTCAATTGCGATCCCACGGCCTGCCAAGTCTCGCGCTGCGTAAACAAAAAGCCAGGGCCAGATTTAGCGTTTGAACCGCTCCGTGCTGAAGTAAAAAATGGCGCCTTTATAGAATAAAATGTACGGCGAACATTTATTTATAGCCAACGACAGAACTACAATGATAGGGATATTGCGAAGACAGTCAAAACACTTAACAAAAACAGGATTACGGGCAGTTCCTCAAAAGGGGGACAGGTTAGCTCGTAGACACCGGTGTTTCGTCATATTGGGATACATCAGTTCGAGCGTAACCATATGGGATGGAGATGAAATAAATGGTAATATCTGAAAAGGAGTCATGAAATCGAACATTAACTAAGAAAGATCAAATGTCAAGTCAAAGCTTTAGTTACAATCGCCTACTAAGCGCAAGCATGATTTGACGTCACTACGGAGACAGATATAATCAGTATCAGTAAATGTCTTAGCCCAGAAATATACCATAAAATAATAGGTATATTGCGAGACTTAACAAAAACTAGTATGCGGGCAGTTCCTCAAAAGAGTTCGAGCATAACCATAATCATTTCATAATATTTTTTTCCTCAAAAATGATATTTTCCTCAAAAATGATATTTTATAAACTTAAAAAACAGACTAAAAAAATAAATAAAAAATGTAAGTAATTTAGGAAAAACTAAAGCACAAGCTGCAACAGTGGTTTCAGTGGGGAATTTTTTATTCCCCGCCATCTAAAAACTAAATTATAACAATAACACATGATATGTAAATTTTTTAAGGATTTTTGGCAAATAAAATTATGCTATGGTAATTTTAAGGTTCGGGTACTTAAATCACTAACATCCAGGCATAGGCGAAAAATTAATGTTCACGGCAATTTATTTTATGTACCTTTTATGTTCTGTGAACTTATAAATTAATAAAATGAACATAAAATACTTTATTCCAAATAATTGTTAACAGTAATAATGTCCAAAAATTAACATTACAACTCATTAGCAAAGAAAATACACTTAAAATACTTCATTTCATAAACAAATTTTAAATGTTTACATAAGGAGAAGACAACAAAACATAATGGAGCATTTAGGTGAAACATTACAACGGGACCAAAAGTAATAAAACTTTTGTTACTGTTAAATGCCTTTTTTCAAAATTTAGACACTTTAAGCCAACAGAAAAGAACGGAGTGTACCAAAAGATTGTAGTGCATCATACGTTAGACAAACAGGACGACAGTTTGAAGTAAGAATAAAAGAACATCTCACGTCTCAAAGAAATCCAAGTAACAACGAATCTCACTCTGGCAAACATTTGAGAATTAATAATCATAATTTTAATATTAAGGAAGATTTTAAGCCTCTTCACTTGACTCGAAACAGTAAGCTTTCAAACATTTTGGAAAATATTAAAATAGCGAAATGTTCTCTGGATGAAAATGCAATCACTATCAAGTGCCACAATTTTAGGTAGAAGCAGCAAAAATGTCTAACTGTTTTAAAAAACTTAATGTTTGACTTTCCGTCCAATAAGGATCAATCGCTCAGTTTCGCAAAGTTAAAGCATTTTTAAACAATCACAAACAACCACGTACCTAGCCAGGAATCGATCCCGGACCGCCGGTGTGAGAAGCAAATATTGCTACCACTACACCACGACCACGAAAATAATGTTTGATTAATTACAAACTATTGACCCTTTCATTTTTTAAATCTTATTAAGAAATATTTTAATTTTTAAATTTTGAATTTTTTTAATATTCTCTAATTTTTTCATTTTTGTGGGTTTTAATGTCTTGATTTTTTTTGTTGCGTCAAAGGTTAGTAATTATGCATATACAGCAAAATAAACAATAATTAATTATTAAGTAACGCTATACATAATAAATAATAAAAATCTTAAACACATAAATTTAAAAAAAGAAAACTTTTCGTCTAATCCAGGTTCTTCTTTCATTGTGCCTAAAACCGATGCTGCATTTCCCCGTTGTACTGCCAAGCTTATTCTTTGGATGATATAATTTTTTGACTCTTTTACTGATAATTTTTCACTTATTTCTAAAACAAATTTTTTTGCCTCATCACCTAAGGGCCCTAAAGTATCTACAGCAAATGGTATGAAAATAAATCTGTTTAATAATAATTGTCTAAATAACTTTTTGCTAAAGTATGGGTGCATGTTGCATCCCATAATAATTATTGTTTTCCATATTTCCAGGGAATCAAAGTCATTCCGTCTGCTCGTTTTCCATCACTTCGGCATATTCCCAAAGGTTCTAATATGGAAGGACATTCAGCCGAAACTAAAGCCCTCTTGATAATATCATTGATCTACCTGTGCCTTGATGCACGCCCTGCACTTTTTTTACAGATTAGCCCATGTGAGCCATATATATCTGAATTTTCGCCGCAAATGCAGACGTGCACTCCGGAAACAGGGAGACCAAGCCTTAGACCAATTGATATCCGAAAAGTATTATTATCAAGAAGGTTTCCTAACGACGCAGACGGAAGAGCATGTAGCCATGCGTTGCTTTCAGGTGTTTCAGGAAGGCTGAGATTAAAAGTGATTTTGCATCTCTTATTCCGAGGCCTCCCATCCCAATAGGTAGAGTGCTCTGTAAATATGAATTTGTTTTGATTTGATTTGATTATTGCATATTTCTTGGAGCAAATTTTGAACAATGTTATCAAATTCAGTTGAATAGTCAGATTTCCAGCATGGTGAACCTCGAAGTAAATATGACATTTTAGGTATCGCAAAAGAGCATTTTAATAAAAAATATGCTATATGAGAATCTAATAATTTAAGGTTTTTAGCTATATTTTTTAAAGTTTCTATTTTCTTTTTAATAAATAATTTGGAGAAAATTTTTTGGTCTGATTTTGAAGGGACCGTACCAGTAGGAGAATTGAGGTTTTTCTGGTATTCCAAATATTAATTAATATTATTGTTTATTTGCAGTACGACTTTTCAAATTTTTTAAAATCCTAATCATTCTAGTCACAGATGGAGATACTTTAGATATATAATAATTTTTTAAATTTCAACGTCTTTGTTTAGTGTCAGTTACCTTCTATTAAAAAGTAATCTAATGTAATGACATTATAATTAATTTATGTAACAAATTTTAGGTTTATGTGTAAGTCTTTTAAGCTTTTAATGTTGTTTAGTGTCAAGTAGCTTTTAATCTTGTTGTTCACATTTGTTGACCTCCTGGATAATTAACTTGTAAGTAGAATAATTTTATATTTTAATATGTATTGTTAACGTCAATTTTTAATATTTTAAGTACTATTTCTTATTTCTTCTCTTAAAAACGTAACTAGTTAGTGTTATCTTATATTACAGATTTCCCCTTGAAGATGAAATTGTAACATTGCCGAAACGCGTCGGGGTATGAATAGAAATAAATAATTAATCTATTCAAAAATTGTGTAGAGTTGAGGATTTACTAACTTCTTTTCCAAAAATATCAAAAGTGCTTTTTTCATTTTTATTTTAAGGGATATAGTGCACCTTTATCTCCAACTTGCAAAAAATGCTATTTGTGCGCCTTGTAGTAGGTATTTTTATGTTTTTTGATTACCTATACCTCGAATACTAAAGATAATTGAAACAGTTCAAAAAGCCATACTATCGACGATAAACAGTCGATTTTTTAGCTTATCAATTAGTGCGGTTTTAATGTGTTAAGTTCCCATGATTTATAAACTTTGTGTTTATCGTTAAACGAGCGCTGCAAATCGACACATTTTTGTGGTTTATTCTAACTAATATACAATCAAACTAAGTGTACTTCTGTGTGTTTAATCCAAAAATCAACCAATATATTTTGTTTGTAAAAAAACAGAGTATAACATATTTAGAAATCATGTTTGCCTTGGTACGTCTTTTAAATATACATTCAGTTTCTGCCTTAAATGGATTAACAGCTTAAAATTTTGAATAAATCTGATCCTGTGCCAACTACCAAAGAAGTGGTGTATTTGAAAACTTCAATCCAGATCTCAGTTTAAGTGTTTATCATAAAATCATCTAGTGCCTCTTTGCCACGTATAAAAAAAGCTGTACAAACACGGTGTTTCATAATTCAATAACATAAATTTTGCGTTAAATTCCTTAAGTGATTTCGAAACAAAAAGTTCTTACAAACATAGGCCGCAAACGCTTACTTTTTGAGATACAGGGAGATTAATTTTTGTAAGTTTTTTGTTTATAACTTGTTTACTTTTTGAGATATTTAGTTCAAATTTGTCACGTATATTTACCTATAGGCACTACACTATCAGGCATGACAAATGATGGTAAAAATCTACAGGGTGATACTTTTTCAGGGATTACGTCGCTTTTTCTCCCGGATTTTTTTTGTTACCATTGGTAGATTCTCAAACAAGAAATATAATTCTTGTTTTATTTGCAACCTTCTCGTCTCTTGCGATTTTTTCGCATCTCTAACCATTTAAGAGAAAATAGCTATTGCACCAAAGGCTGTAATCATCAAAAGAAAAAATGCTCGAGTGTTGTATGCGAGTATAACAAAATAAACAAAAAAATGTTATCTCGAAAACTAAGCGTTTTGGACCTATGTTTATATGAACTTTTTGTAATCTCATCATCTCTATCAAATTTAGAATTAAAATGATGATATTGAATTTTATAAAAACCCTGTGTCATGTCATTTTAGGCAAAACAGCAAGTACCATTCGAAAGATACATTTTTGCCAATAATGATCATTTTTGCTAATTTTAAAAATACTCTTCCAATTTATAAGCACCTAAGCTCACACCATTAATGTATAATGTAATTTTTACCCATGTTGGTCAACGAAAACAACCCCCTATCCGCCACCCAAATAGCGTCAGATTGAAGATCCTCCCAGTGTAGCACCACCGAACACAACAAACTATAATGCATTTTTTTATCTTCATGCAGTTACCTTTAATATAGCACCGCACAATATATTTACCAAAACTCTAATTTTTAAAATCTACCCCCATCCTTTTTTTCCTTTTTTTAAAGGGATATCATCTAAGAAATTTGATCGACTTATCAAAAAAATGTGTCAAGACAAGCCATTTATCAAAAAAACCCTTGGCAGATTTTAAAAAAGGTTGTCATTGTGACAACAATTTCAGAACTGTAAGAAGCGGTCTAGTGCAACTCAACCTGTTAAATCATCATCCGGCCAAAAAACCAGTACTTAAAAAAAAATGGGCGTTCCCATTGTTGTAAATCATGGTCACTGGACAGCTAAAGCATGTATAAAACTCATTTTTAGCGACAAATCAAAGTTTAACCTGTTTCGAAGTGATGATGTGTGACATGTGAGACGACACTTCGAACCAAACTTTAATTTGTGGCCATAAAAGAGTTTTTTCCAATCTTTGGCAGTCCAGTGAGCATGATTAACCACAAATTTAAAACGAAAACATAAATTTTTTACTGAAAAGAGTGTTTTTTTGGCTGGATAATGATTTAACGGGTTGAGTTATCTTTACACATTATTTAAATACGATGATTAAGTTTCTTAGATGCTTTTCTTTGACGTCAGGTGATTCTCACCGGCAGAACAGATACTGTAACTTTAAAATTACTTATAGTTCTTTATACTATAGGTCAATGTAATCATACATTTTTAACTGTTCCGGTTTACTTGATACCCTCATTGTACCTTTTTATAAATTGATTTTTGATATCGATTGTAACTGCTTTTGCACGACCCATATTTAAAATTTTCATTAGTTACTATACCACCTATCAGTTTAATATAAATAACTCAAACTAACTACCTAAGGCTTTAAAAATAAGGTTATAAATGTTTGTTGTTATATTTTTGTCAAACAAAAATGTTTAAGAAGTCAGTTTAATAAAAAAATAATCTTTTCCAAACCAAAGAAAATATAAACAAGTTTCTATGTTATACGATTTAGAAAACATGTGCTCTTAAGACGGTTTTCCACCAAACGGACAGTTGAGTTTGTGTTTTGTTTGTGTTTTCTAGTTTTCGAACAACAAAAACAAATCGAAGACAAACCCAAAACTCTTGTTTCCATCAAGCGGACGGGGTTTTGTTTGAGTTTTGTTTTCGGTCCTTTTCCACTGGCAGTCGCTAGTCAGAACACATAACCAGACTAGCACAACGAAATAAAAGTAGAACATAAAAAAACTCAACACGACCCTTTCCACTAAACAGACGCGAGTTGCAAAACTCGTCGAAACTAGTCAAAACCTTTTGATGTTACCGCTTCCAAACGGGACTCGAAAAACAGAACTCCAACTGTCGCAAAACACGCCAGTATTGAAAAAGTTGGACAAAAGTTTCAGTTTTGTTTTATTCGACAAGAGTTTATGTTTTGTTTTTGTTTTGTCCGTTTGGTGGAAAACCGGCATTATAAGTCGTCGAAAGCTAATCTGTAGTCCATGTGCAAAATCTACTTAATTTGCTTTTTGATATAATTTTATAATTTTGTCCAATACTGTATCTTCAGATGAAGTTTTTTTCTCAAAACACGAGAATTACCTCCTTCAATATGAAAACATCTTATTCAATAACAACCTTAGTAGTTTTTTTTTAATGTGGCAAAAAGGCACTAGATGATTTTCTGGGTTAAATCAACAAAACACGTGAACCGAGAACTGGTTTAACCATTTCGTGATAAAAATCACAAAAATTCAAGCGACTTTGGTTTAATTTTAATTTAGTTTAATTTAAGTTTTTAATTAAAACTCGTAGAATTCAAGCCTTTGACAACACCCTTAGCAGGACCGCCTGCTGGGACTTCATGTGGTATGAATGAATTCCGATAAAGATATCAGATATTGAAAATAGTATGCTTGTGGCCAGATTGACTTCCTAGCATAGGCCAATTAAATGAAATGAACGAACGAACAAACGAACTAGTTGATTGGGTGAAAATTTATCAATTGCGGGTTAAATTTGTAGTTTTTTCTAAATTAGTTCTACAGATTTATTTTGGACACCATGAAGAGTGTTTTATTGCATCTATAAACCACTCTTAACTTTACTAACAAATTATAAATAATAATACAAGTACTTACCTATGGAATGATACTCCCGTACTTCTCCCGGACATTTTTCCACAAACCGCAAATGTTTTACGCGAATTGTTTCCCATTTTTCACAGAAAAAAAAACATAATTTTCCACGACAAACGCAAAACACTGCAAAATGTAAATAAACAACAAATATGGCGACCACTCACACAGCAGCTATGTGTCTACGTTACAAAACATACGCATGCGCACTTGAAAATTTGTGTCTGCTATACTTTACGATTTTTTAAACCAGTGCTCTAACGTATTTGGAGTGGACAGATGCTCTTATTAAATTTAAAATAACGGTAAATTTAGAAATTAGGCTTCTTTCTTTTATTAAACATGTCTTATTATGAAACACCTTTCCCTAAATAATAAAAACCAAAATAAAACCTACTTACCAATAAATTATTGCCTTTTTTTACAGATGGAAAACAAAGGCTACACAAAGGGCACAGAAACTTCAGGAACGGAACTAGAAACAGTTGTCATCAATGGAGAGCTTACGAAGAAAACCAATACGTGTACTCCAGAAGTTTGTAGATCAGCGAGGCAGAGGTACCAACCTCCAGATTTAGCGAACAATAGTCCATGGGCTAGAAAGAAAACGTATTTTTTCATTGGAATTATTGCGCTGTTAGTCGTGTGGATTTTAATTTATACTATAGTCAGTGAGTTAAAATTGGTTTGATTTGTGAGTCTATCAGCAATTACATTTCTGAAAAATGTGAAATGAAAAACAACGAACAAATTATAAAAAAATGATGCGATACGTTTATTTAAATAAACAAAAAAAGAACAAACCCAGTAATGTGCATCAGAAATGTGAAGGAGGGTAAAATAGAGTTACAAATCTCTAGAGACCTAAAGAAAACGTAACTTTTTATTATTAATTATTTTTTAATTGTATCATATAGCTAAACCAATTAAATTTGTTAGAAGTGCACTGTTAATATTTAAAATCGAAACATTTAAAATTGACATTAAAACGTTTCTGACTAAATAAAGATAAAAACAGGAAAGAAAAAAACAATAACATGAAGCAATTTGACGTTCATAAATAAAAATCAATTATTTTTATGAATCCAAGAAATATATTCGAAGAAAATATAGTTCCTAAATAATATTTTGTATATTTTATATTTTTGTTATTATGTGGTTGTTAACGCGTATTTTTATCTGTAAATAAAAACTTACGTAAAACTTAATTTTAACCATAAAATTTATTGCGAAAACTAAGTATATTATACGAATTTCGAGAGAACGTATCATATTTTCGGCTCGACCAAGCTGAAAATTTACTTAAAATAAATTAATCCATTACAAATCTGATACCTTCCTAGCTAGCCTATTAGCACACTTCAAGTGTGTAAAAAGTAAAAACAATTTTTTATAAATATCTCAGAAACTATAGCTCTTACGAGATAGGTATTGGTGATATTTAAGTTGGGATGAGCGACAATAGACCACTTGAGTCGCAGTGGAGGGGCGCACTCAACCTAACCTAACCTCTCTCTTACGAAGTTTTTACAAACTATTAATTTTAAATTTATTTCTCAAATTCAAGAATTGTAAGACTATCTTTTAAAAAGCGTACTAAAACCAACCAAACTTATTTAAAAAATCGCAAAAAGCAACAACAGCCGGTGATTGTGGTTATAAAAAAAGTTATTCAAGCCGTGTTTCTGTGGTAATAGGCTAAGGGCCTAAACAGCTGATTTTAAATGTCAAACAAGGGATAACCAGAGGTAATTACTAGTTATTCGCTTGAAAGCGGCTCTCTATAGAGGTGCAACCAGCAAGCCTTGTAAGATTGAGAGGCAGATGGCGCTGAAATAAATTCGTCTAGTACGCAATATTCAGAGACTACTATGATCTAATGGCATTTGTATGATAGGCATGAACCTCGGAATGAGGCAAAAATATTGATATTTTTTATAGAGAGAGCACGCTGCGCAGGAGGTGCTACCTTTTCTTTTTTACTTTTACTCTTCGATAATATTCTGTGGTTTTGGAAGTTCGCGCACGTTTGATTTTTAATTTATAACTGGATTTTTACTGCGATTAGGTAGTAATAAAGTTTTTTAAATAACTAAAGCCACTTTCTTCAAAAAGGAAACCGGCTTTTCACTCCTATAAAACTCGTTTTTACAATCAACGCATCGTGTTTTATTTTTTTTCCACAAAAACAATTTCAAAAATATACTTTAAACATTGACAAATACTTTAATCACAAATTACAAATGACAATCTCCTTAAAGTATTAAGTTCACAGAATACCGTGATTAGAACTAGAGAGAGAAATGTTGCAATGCTTAGCATTCATTGTATGTTCTCACTCTAAAAATCTCTTTAAATTTTTGCCTCAGTGTCCCATATACGTAATGTATAGCCGTGGCCGTTCCAGTTACTTCGTATATAATTCATTGATGAACGAGATGAATATTGCCTACTAGACGAATTTATTTCAGTGCCATCTGCCCCTCAGTGTTGCAAGGCTCGCCGGTTGTACCTCTATATGGGTCATATATGTACTAAAAGGTATTTGTGAAAAGTACCGCGTGATTCACTTTACCCGCACTGATTCATGCATTTATGAAGATGCCCTATAACTTTTTTATTTATGAGAATTTTATTTTGATGTAAATTGTTTTTTTATAGATTTTTTAATAAACAATCCACCTGTCGAAAGGAATTTCATCTGTCACTTTTAGTTTTTGAGATATTACATGAAGTTAATATTATCCTTATGGAATGACCCTCTCATTTACGCATGCTGGGATACCATTAGGAAAATATTTACCTACCTATTTCGGGATGCAATTTGACATTCGGGTTTACTGTAATTTGTTTCATATTTGTCTACTTGCCAGCATCATCTAGTTTAATTGTTCGGTATTCTTTAAAGGGTTTAAGGTCTAATGGTCTTTCAAATTCCTAAAATATCAGATTTCATAAAATAGTTTGTATGGAGAACAAATATATTAAAAAGGTGTCTGTACTAAAAAAAACTACAACCATTTCGAAAATAACCAAGACATCCAATTTTGGAAAAACTTTTTTTAAATCAAAATTGAGGTGAATTTTTTTGTGTGTCGAAAATAACAAGCTAATGATTGCCAACCTTCATCACGTAGACGGCACCTAAACTAAGAGAAAAAAAAAGATATATAGAGTGTACTAACTAAAATTATTTAAAAATACTTACATAGTTCCCGTAAAGGCGGCAAGCCAGTTACATATAGGCTTTCACTAAAAATGAAAATCTAATTAATGTAGTGTGTTTATTATTATCAACCGCTAAATAACCTAGAATCTAACGATGTTATCAGAAAATCTATGTATTTCTAAATAAGGGTTCTTGCGTGGATAAATCATCAACATATAGGTTGATATGTTGATGGGATAAATACATACAGTCGAACCTCTCTAACTCGAATCTCTATAACTCGAACCTCTCTATAACTCGAACCCTTTAAGTGGTCCTTGCACTTTTTATATGTATTTTAACCTCTTAAACTCGAATTTCTATAACTCGAACTCTCCATAACTCGAACTGTTTTGGTTGTCCTTTTAAGAGTTCGAGTTATAGAGTTTCGACTGTATATTTTGACTTATATTTTTCGTTGTTACCAGTTACCATCACATTTGCATGAATACTTGATTATAAGATGTAAAGTTTCATTCATTAATTTAAACAACTTTTTAAACGATGATTGCGCTAAAGTTTGTTTTAGACATTCAAAGGTTCTGTTATATGAAGAATATACACTGGTGACTTTAAATGGAACGCTGCCTCCAACGGATTAATATTTGTTTTTTTTTGGAGAAAAAACACTTCAACTAAGTTTTTCTTACGAGCTTTCCTTCTAACACAAAAAAAATTTAGTCAGACGCCCGGCAAGGAGTCGACTCACATACAAAGTTTTAAAAGAAGAAAAACAGAGTATAATTTTTAATATACAATTACAATATAAAAAAAATTATATTTAAAATTTTTTACTTTTGGTTTTTTGGAAAAAAAAACATTATTTTTCACTCACACGAATATTACAACTATAGTAGTGTGACCTATATGGCGATCATGACAAAAATAAGAAAAAAAAGTTACTCAGATTTAAAAACAAATCTTTGCGTGACTGTCTGTATGTCTGTTGGTAACGACCAACGCGCGTAACTCAAAACCTGCTTGGCTGATTTGAATGAAAATTGGTTCATAGATTGGGTTTTGGCTCTAGATAGTCCCATTTAATAATTAACAAAATCCACCGGACAAGCCCAAAAAAAGAGTTGGGGTAAGCTTAGGTGCCCACAAATTGGCAGAGTATTTTACATTTTGATGGCCGTATGCCAATTTTTTTTTGTTTTTCTTAACCTTTTAAATGGAATTTTCCGATCTGAAAAAAAAAGGTGTGTGAGTAGACCCCTTTTCAGGAGTCCGACCAAAATTTTTAGCATTAGGAAGAAAGCTTCTAAAAAAAGCTCAGTTGACGTGTTTCTGCTTTTTCCGAGAAACCAAATATTAACGCGCAAAAAGCAGCATTCCATTTAAAGTCGCTATGCTATCCAGAATTAGTCTGTAAAAAAATATATGGGTATTTTAATAGATGGAAAATAATATATTTTTTTACTAAAAAGATCCAAGTTAAATTCTATTGTAAATGGTTTTTTTATTAATGATAAATGTTAAAATTGTCTTTTACAAATTTTAAAAATATAACAATAAGATATATAATAACATTCAAATTACAACAAATAGGGCTTACAATAAATAAAAAGCGTTTAGATACTTTAATAGATTGAATAGATGTTTTAATAATGAGAATTATAAATGAGTTAACTTAAGAAGGTACCAAATTAAACTAAATTCTACCTAAACCAAAAATAATATATGCAAACTATCTCAAATTTAAAAATTTATAAAAATATACAAAAAAATACTGACCAAAAATAATATTTCCAAAAAACCAAGCGATTCTAGGATTGGCACACAAGAATTTAGACATGTATAGTCGATACAATTTGTTAACTATGCTTTTTCGAAGGCTACTTGATATAAATCAATTTAAAAGAAAACTTTCTTAGTAGACTTGTCTATTTATAAAAACGTTTCTTAAATTAATAGCTCAGTTACACCTATTTTTATTTTAATTGAAGATAGTTTGAAATATTAGGCCTTTTTAAGGGGCCTATCAAAAAAATATTATTTCAGACCTTTTAGACTTTCCTCAAATTGACAAGATATGGCTGCATACAAAATTGATGCATAAGTAAAATGAAAAACTTTAAAAAACCACAATCGATTTTTCCTTTCACTAAAATTTGTCAGTCTTAATAAAGGCCAAAAATTTTTTAAAGGTAAATAGAAAATTTAAAAGTATAGTTATAATTATTAGTCTATAATTGGGCGCATCTATGGAATATACAGGATGATGCAGTTTTATCAGATTTTTTTCAATAAAATTTTAGTTGTAACATTTAGACACTAAAAAATTGAAAAAATAGTCCAGTTCTCAAAGTGGAGTTTGCAAATTACAAAGAAACAACTCAGTCTTCTTCACTAAAGTCTTTATTGTTTCTGGTTTAATTTAGGACATGTTTCGAGTCTAAAGAGACCCATCATTCTTTGTTTACCTTGTTTCAGCTGATGATGGGTCTTTTTATACTCGAAACATGTCCTAAATAAACCCGAAACAATAAAGACTTTAGTGGAGAAGACGTTGAGTTTTTTTCTTTGTAACTAAAAAATTCTTGAACTAATAAAGAATTTCAAAAAAGTGATAAAGTTAAATTAGTTTGTTTAGTAAAATCTAAATTTTAAATTATGATAGATAAAACTGGGCCACCCTGTAAAACAAATCGTAAACAGCCATGAGGTAGTCACGGACTTCTTAACCTCAAAAGGGATTGTTGAAAAACCCAAACTACCACTGAGCTCTACCTTATTCTATGTGAATCAGCTGATCGTTCTCGTATTTTCTGTGAAATTTTCGTTTTTGTAGCTGCAATTTTTACGGATTTTACCAAAAGTTTTGTTTTATGTGTGCCAAATTGTACCAGCCATAGACGAAAGTTAAACGATTTCTCGCTGGCACTGATTTCAGTGTTGACACCAAAATAGAATCCACAACGTCAAACGCATAGTGCAGTGATTTGTTTTAACAAGCGTTAGCTATCCATTTTGAGGATAAGAAGTTCGTGAGTCAAGTACAGTAGACTCGCGCTGGTGTGAACACACGCTTGTGTGAACCTCCCAGTAGTGTGAACAGTGAGGATCAATGTATTATAGTAGTACAAAGAGTAACGAGTCTCGATCGTATGAAAACGGAAAAGGGGTGTTAATCAAATGGTAAGATTTAGGGGAATTACCAAGAATTACATAGTTTTAATTCGTTCTTTGTGGTAAATACTAGTACCATTTCATGTTTTGCTTTGTAAAATGGTAAAAACCAAGAAGTTTTTAATTCCTGCTCCCAGAGGTAAGTCTGGAAGGCGAATCTGAGAACGAAATGAAGACACCTGAAAAAGTTGCAGTAAAGTATGTTTTGGAATCACTTAAAGTGGTTACATTATAGTCAGAAACAAACAACATAGGTGTTAGAGCCTGAGAAATATTAAGACCGAGCAGTAGTAACTCATTGGTCAGCTAGATAAGTTCTGAATAAAATAACATTGTATTTTACCTAATGATATGTAAATTTTGAAGTTTTATAAAAATTCATAATTGTAGTATTTGTCGATACATTAAATTGTCATTTTCAGCAGAAACTTATAGATTTGCTCTAAATTATAAGAATAGTTACATTTAAAAGTTGATAGGTATGGATTTATTATTGGTTTTAGAATAGACCTTCCGTAGTGTGAACATGGTATGAACGTGCAGATTTTTTTTCGTGTTAACACTAGCGTGAGCCTACTGTATATTGAGATAAAAAAAATAAATGTTCTAATTCACCTAAAAATTGTCGTATACGTAATTTAAATTTAAAACAGTGTTTGAAACATTGAGTTGTATATCGCCCTGAAAGGGTTGAAACTTGTCGTTTTTACTGTTTTAAAAATGTTTTGAATAAGGATACTCATCGTAGAGCAGAGCTTGCTCTACAATGCGTGTTCTTAGTTTTGAGTGCTGTTTTTAATCACGCATGTTTTGACTGATGTTATGTTATCTCTCTAATTTTAAAGGGAAAAGCCGCATTTTGATATAGCAAGCCGTTTTAAGCTACGGGAGATTCTTTATTTATAAAAATTTCATTTTGATGAAAATACAACTGTCAAATTGAATTTTATCTGTCACTTTTAGTTTTTAAAATATTACATAAAAGTCTTATCTTTTTATAGAATGAAAAGGGTCATTTCTTAATATTCTTTGTATGATTTTGTATCTTAGTTTGTTTGCTGGGTTAAAAAGATTTTAGAATTATCAAAATAAAAAAAATATACACAGGGTGTTCATGGCATTTTGCGCACGCTGTGTGCAAAACGTTTTGCACACGCTTATGTCATTTTTGCGCACGCCTATGTCATTTCTGCATACGGGTCTCCCGTCATTGTGATTTTTGTTGTTGTCACCCATCAATATAAGTTGGTTTAGTTCCGTAGCAACCGTCACTGCTTGTATGTTTTGTTGATTAGATACGTCAAAAAATTGTTGAATTTTTAAAGTTTTGTTGTAAAAATGTCGGAAATAAAAACAAGTTAAATTAAAATTTGATTTTTCTTTCTTTATTAGCAGTCGTATAAAAAATATTGTAAAAAACTCGTTTGAAAACCTATTTGCACACTCCCTCGACTTGTAGACCTCGCCTTCGGCTCGGTATACCAAACTGTCTCGATCGTGTGCAAAGAGTCGTTTTCAAACCTTGTAGTTTAAATAACTATTAACAGGTTGTAGAACTCGTAAAAATAAGTAATTGTACCAAAAATCATGTATATAAAAGTTGCAGAATAAAAAAGTTATTAACAATTCGAAAAATGTAAAATTTAAAAACTGTAAGACCTGACTTTTTAATATTCTCGACGACCAGTCAATCAATCAATGTTTGTTTACAGGTGATACTGGGTATGGCTAATTTTTTTGGAGAATACAAATTACTCATCATTTGTTCATTCATTGTACGGTTTTCAGTGAGAATTTCGATTTGACCAGTTGTAAATAATTCGCTAAAGTGCGTGATATTTTTATTTTTTGGGTTAATATTATGTCCACTAGTTCATTGTTTTCATAGCACAAAATGCCCAAAAAATAAAAATATCACGCAATTTAGCGAATTACTTACAACTGGTCAAATCGAAATTCTCACTAAAAACCGTACAATGAATGAATAAATGATGAGTAATAAGTATCACCAGCAAAACAAAACATTGATAACGCAGTGGTCGAGAATATCAAAAAGTCAGGTCTAACAGTTTTTAAATTTAAAATTTTTTGAATTGTTAATAATTTCTTTATTCTGGAACTTTTATATAAATAATTTTTGGTACAATTACTTATTTTTAAGAGTTCTACAACCTGTTAAAATAATTGACTCAACTTTGATAAAAAAACAATAAAATATTTCGCTTATTTTCAAAATCGAAAAAAAAACAGATATTCCTTAAGAAAAATACCAACTTTATGTAATATATCAAAAACTAAAAGTTTAAAGATTAAATTTAAAATGACTGACTGTTTATTTAAAAAAAACCTATTGAAAAAAAAAACAATTTACACCTAAATAAAATTATCATAAATAAAAGTTATAACCCTCCCAAAATGCAGACTTTAAAAAAACCCCCAGTAGCTTAAAAACGGCTTGCTATATCAAGATTTTTATCTTTAATCATCTCTTGCACATCGAGGCTCGCAAGTGGAGGGAAACTCCCTTAAAAAACATCGAAGTTGGGACACCCTGTACATAAATTAAAGATCGCTAAAAATTAATTTTTAGATTGAGAAAATGTGTTATTAAACTAGTGCATTTAAATAACATAAACATAAAGACTTCAGTTATTATGAGTATAAAAATGGATTATTTTACTATTTTAGTTTTTAAATAATTTCCTAGACAGTATTATACAGAATACGTATAACTACTCGGACGGCAAACATTTTCTAACGATTTGTCAGAATAAACTTTTATTCTTCTCAGCAAGATTGTATTTATGAGATAGCAGAATCACCTAATTATTTATGAATATAATAATTTAATTTAACTAATGCTCGCTGAACTATTTGCTCATGCACACTTAACATTATCAAATTGTATACTTAAAATGATGGCTGGCACTTTTATTTATTTTGTTGCGAGACTTTATTTAACTATTCCTTACGACACTGTTGCTACACACTTTTATATTATTAGAAAGGTTTTCAGAACTTTCTAAAAGTATTACTTATATTATGTCTTATTTTGCAATGCTTTGTTTCATACTTTACTTTCATCAAAATGTATTATATTACTATTTATGAAGATTTTCGACATGCATTATCAAGATCAGAGTACATCGTTTAACTTCACTTTTCGAGATGAAGACCCATTATTTGGCCATCATGAAACGATGTTTTTAAAAAAGTGTTCTGATATTTGGTTCGAACACTTGCTAAAGGATTTGTTTTCATAAAAGAGAATATTTTTACTATTATTTCATTATTACGCTCAAAAAATATATATAAATAGTTTCCGTCGTAGTAAGGTAGAGATTATGTATGTTTATTACTTTTAACCTCAATTTTCTTTCTAGTTTTAAGTAATTTTTGACTTGGTTAAAACTGCCGAGCTACATGTTCATCCGTTTAGACTGCCAACTTAAATTACCGAGGCAAAATCATTTAATTTTGCAGTTTGTCTAGATTACCAAATTGCAGCATTGTCAGAATTTACTGTAGCCTTATTAAACTTACTTTCCTGTCAATTTTCTTACTTTTGATTGGATCGGGATCGAAATCCTTTTTGCTTTAAGACCCAATGCAAAAATAAAAACTGCGTCATCTGGCGCAAGACTGGGATATCCTTGGTTGAGACTTTATTGAGGCTGCCAGAAATCGCTTCTTGGTTGGTCGAGTCTGTTAATTTTGAGCTGGATTTATTTTTCTTGGATTCTCGTTTAGATATTTTGGTATTGTTATTTCACTTTTGTTTCGGGTACTCATGATAGCACGGAGATTCGATAGTGCGCTCTTTCCTTGGCTTTGTAATCAGAAACACCAAATACTACTCACCATACTATTTTCTCGTGCAAATCTTAATTAATATTAGTATACTTATTCATTAGTTTTTAGAACTTCAATTTCTTTACTATTTTCGAATACTTTGTAAAAACAACTGCGCTGACATCCATCTTTACCTACAATATTAAGCCACCGACCGATGCGAAACGATTATTTTCTGCGACATTGCCAGAACTAATAAACTTTTATCTTCGCCAAGGTTTCTGAAATTAGCCTCATTGAACATGACCTTTTTCGTTGAACACTACTACTACTTACTGTTATCAAGTAACTTTTGATTTTGTCGAAACTACCTGTAATTTTTTGTTATTGAATTTATTTAAATTCATTAGAAATGAGATGATACACGAGCAGCTTGATAGCTCTTGTGAACTCTTGTTATCTGCAGTATTGCCAGAAGTACCTAATGCTTTGTCGCGTTTTCAACATTTTCCTCACTTTTGATTGGACCGGCATTCCCAATAAGAGACCTATCTCTTTAAAGAGACCAAACAGAAGGAAACAGAGCGCCATCGGCCTTAAGACTGGTAGTACCTAACCTAGGTTTGGCTGAGACTCTGTTGAGGTAGACAGACACCACCTATTGCTAGTCGATGATCTATGGGTGTTGGCCTTTGGTTTCGAGTATTCGCGTTGGGAGGGAGATGTGATTATGAAATTCCAAATACTGCTCTCTATACTAGCTTTTCATGCACATTTTAATTAATATTAGTATATTTATTACCTACTTCTAGAATTAAAAAAATTCCATCATTTATCTACACTGACAAACTGAAACCATTGAAGCAGAAGAAATTTTTTCTTTATTATCCTCAGGATTGTTGCCGACATTATCCAAATAATGAACACATTCTTTCTCATTGAACACTAATACATTGTTATATAGTAAATTTTGACTGTCGAAGCTATATGTTACTTTTTTTAATGAGACTCATCACACATGAGTAAACAACTAAACTTTTACGAGATGGCACAAGCGGAGCTCGCGTGCTCTTGCGATCTCTCGTTGTTTACGGCATTGCCAGAGCTACCTAACTCTTCGTTACTGTTGGAACTTATTTTCCTATCAACTATTTTCTCACTTTCCATTGAATCGCCATTTCCAAGGAACCTTTGTCTTTTAAGAAATGACGCAGAGGAAACCACACCGCCATCTAGTCGTAGTACTTAACCTAGGTTTGGCTGAAACTTTGTTGATGGACACCACCTGTTGGTAGTCGATAATCTGTCGGTGTTGGACTTAAGTTACGAGTATTCGCGTTGGAATGAAGATGTGAATGTGCAATCCCAAATGCTGCTCCCTATACCATTTTCTTATGCACATTTTAAATAATATTAGTATATTTATTACCTACTTCTAGAGATGTAATAGTAGGGGAGGCCGTGAAGATTTTGGGAAATTATTTTCTTAGTGGACAAACATAGATAGAGTTCATTGATCAATTCTAAGCAAAATTTATTATATGAATATGGGGGTTTTTCTGATGGGTTTAGGCGCAAAACGAGGAACCTATTTTCTTAGTAATAAAACTAGTACTAGTAAAGGGTATACTTAAGTTATGGCTAATCTCTAAGTATGGCGAGTATTTCTGACAAATGAAAAACGATATGAAATGAGTGCCCTTATTCTCGTAGTTCTGAACGTTTATAGGTTGTATTATATTACCAGAGTTATCTGAGTCCCGTCAATTTGACACATTCGATTATGTTAATGTTTCTTATACCCACTTTTAAATGAGAAGGAGCGATTATTTGGCTTATTTTAAGACTACAGACTTTTGAAGTGAATTATTTTTTTTCAATTTTCGTTTAATATCTTTAGCTCAAACCTAAAATGTAAATTAAGCTACAGGGTGTACGTGACTAGGCACGCCAAACAATAATTAGAATCTAAAAGGAATTATTTCTTCAACAGACAGGATCCAAAATAAATTCCTTGTTTTATCTAGAAAACTTTTGGCATCTTGCAGTTTTTTTGTATCTGCGACCGTTAACGAGCAAAAAATTAAATAACTATTTTTTAGATTGGATCTTATAGTTTTTCAGGCGAGGCTTTTGTGATTAAAAATAACAGCCAAAATAATTTTCTTCATGACATTATAGTATAATCTACCATGTGAAAAAATTTCAAAACTAAGAAAATAAGTTCCTGATTTTCCAATTTTGAAACGCCCCTAAGTGCATTTTCGAACTTCGTAAATCAGCCAGAGCTATTTTTAGTTATAGTGTATTATAACATCAGTTTAAACGTCCAGTTTCAAGACTAAGAAATCAAGGGCACAAATCAGCCTCATTTTTGGATCCGAAACTTTAAGCCAGCGTTATTTTTCACCACTTGAAATGAGCCACTTTTCTTATAATGGTCATGATCTCTTCTTCTTAGTATAAGATTTAGAACTAAGAAAATGAGTCGACTTATATGATTTACTGACCTTGTGAACCCATCGGAAAATCATCACCAGAATGAAAAATTGTCGATTATTATCTAAGACTAGTTCTAAAAAATATTCTCGACCTACCCACTATAATATATTTACTGTACGTTTTTAAATATTTTTGACTGCTAAAATTATTAATATTCAGCATGATTCATCTTCACTGAAACCATCGATGCCGAAAAATGTTTTTCTTTTTATTTTATAACTTTTGTTGTCCTTAGCATGGTTGCCGACAATATCCAAATAACGAACACATCTTTTCTCACTAAACACTAATACACCGGTATCGAGTATGCTTTGAATCTGTCTAAACTATTTGTAACCTTGTTTTAACAAGACTCATCACACATGAGTGAACAACTAAACTTACGAGATGGCACACGCAGAGCTCGCGTGCTCTTGTGAACTCTCGTTGGCTGCGGCATTGCCAGAGCTAACTAACCCTTTGTTACTGTTGGAACTTATTTTCCTATCACCTATTTTCTCACTTCTCATTGGATCGCCATTTCCAAGAGACCTTTGTCTTTTAAGAACTGCCGCAGAGGAAACCACACCGCCATCTGTCGTAAGACTAGTAGTACTTAACCTAGGTTTGGCTGAGACTTTGTTGATGCTGGCAGACACCGCCTGTTGGTAGTCGATAATCTGTTGGTGTTGGACTTTGGTTTCGAGTATTCGCGAAAGGACGGAGATTTGATTGTTTATTGCTAGCATGAATGCTTTGTACCCCAGGCTAAAAAAGGATTGTCGAAATGTACCAGATGGACCAAAATTATATGTAAAAAATTCATTTGTTATTGGTTAAATAACTGCAAAGATTTGGTTCAGGCTAACGTGCATTAGCATAGTAAGCATTTCTCAGTGATTTTAATATCACAATAATTCAAATAAACTTTAGAGAAAAACCATATAAAAAGTTTGTAAGGGTGGTTTAAAGTTCGAAAAACTATAGAAATGATCTATGATTTTCAAAGCTAAATAATACATAAATAACTTAAAACTGTCTCTGTAAATGCATTACTGTATTAAATTCGTATTAGTATTTAAATATTGTAAAGGACCATGCGGAAACTAAATGGATGCACACGGCGACAAACAGACAAGGGTGAAAGATATTAGGGGAGGCCTATGTCAAAAAATTGATCGAAAAAGGCTAAATAGAATTTGTTTAAATAATTAATATGTAAAAATGTGGAAGTTTAAATATGGCTGCCATTTTTAAACCAAAATATTATATTTTTAAGTTTTGTGTGGATAAAATATCAATGCTACAACGAAAAAAGAGGTCTATGTTGCAAGGTATGTATAAACAAATTATATAAATATTAAAAACCATTGCATCCAAGGAAAAAATGAGTTAAATATTTAACCAAAATCTAGACTTTTAGATTTAGAATTTTAGAACCTAGGACTTTAGGCCCTTTAGTAGATACTGGTGTTTGTTTGTTTTAAACTACTTACCATTCTGTCTGAGTCCAGTAATTTAATATCAATAAACCTTGCCTAAGTCTACTGACACTTTCTATTGACTGATCTTGCGACTTAACGGCGTTAACTGTTCTGAGCACCGCCATGGCGTCTCGAAGTAAGATGGAAATCAGCAACGACCATTCAAGACAACTTGCCTCCATAAACAGCTGTAGAAGGTACCTGTAACAAAAAAAAATGAATGTTAGTTTTCTTTTTAGATCAGGACAAGGCAGAAAGAATGGTATTTTTTAAAACTACTGATCCTGTTCTCAGCACTACGCCTACGTAGAGAGACGGACATACGAGGTATGTTCGTTAAATAGGTTGATACTGAGTTGATAGGGTCAAAGTCTAACCATGGATGATTTGCTAGTGGGACTTTTGCATATAGAGCTAGAATAAAAAGTAGATAAATTTTAAAGACGAAGTATTCTCCACGAAAATTAATGCACTTTTTTAGGAATTGTGACCTGCGTTTGAGATAAATTCCGCGACCATCTTTTGGATACATTTCGAGAACGGATGACTTTTGTTGGCTTTTCTTCATCTTGAAACACCTAACAGACGACTGACGTTTATTTTCTGATTCATATAAGTAAATCCACCATTCATCACCACTGACAATGCTGTGCACGTTTTTCGAGGTTCCTGCCTCAAAGCGGTCTAGAGAGAGACACCAATTGACCCTAGCTTCTTTCTGTTCTTCTGTTAACAGATGCGGTATCCAGCGGGAAACTAATATTCTTACCCCTAATTATTCATGCAAAATTTTTTGAATTAAGGTTTTTGAAATCCATAACGAAGCCTCAAGCCTTCCGTGATGAGCATGCGCACAGCATTTTCCTAGGTGATAGCCGTTTTTGGTGCACCTGGCCTTGGATCGTCCCTAAAGTTATTCAGTCAATGCTTAAATTCTCCATACCAACGAGAAACTGTCGACTGATATGGTGCTTCATTACCGAAAAGAGAAATCAACTCAAGCAAGGCATTCCTGTTGAGATAACTTCCTTCGAAAGTTGTAAAAAATTATAGCCTGAAAATCTTCTCAGTTTAATTCCATTTTTCGACTGATTTGGTAACTTAAAAAATTCACAAAATTTTTTAGTCTCAGGGACTAAAAATTTTAAGTTTCTGAAATGGAAAAAAGTTATGTTTACGTAAGCTATTAATGATTGGTGAATTCGTATGGCTAAATTTTATAGTTATGGAAATCTGCAGTTCAACTGAGTAACCAAAATATTAATGTAAATCAGTTCTTAGAATGTATGTATATTAAATAAATAAATAAACTAAACTATATTTCTTTCGTTTTTTTTAATTTTTTTTTGACCTTAATAAAAACAAATGTTCCTAAAACTTGCGTGTCTTTTCTGGATAAAGTTTTTCTTAAGTCTGCTTCGCGTCATTTGTTAACTGCTTATGAGTGCGAGAAAGTCTCACTTTGCGCATTTGAAAGGAACTATTGTTGATATAAAAAAGGTAGATGTGAAGAATATATTTTTATTTAAGCAACACATTCTGTGAAAAAACATCCCAAACATAATCTAAAAAAAAGAGGCATGTCAAAAATAAACGTTAGTTGCGAAATTCACGGCAACACTGTGCACTGGTGTAGCACGGAGATATTGGTAACCTTGCACAAACGCACAGCTGCGATCATTTAAAAATACGACATTTTAATTCACGGCAAGAATGCGGCTCCTGATGTCTAAAAAATTGTATTAAAGAGAATTGGTTAGTGATTGGTAAAACAAACCGTACTCACCTAAGTTGCACTTCAGATCTATGCGAACCCCTTTTGTCAGTATTAGATAACTGTTCTAAAATATGCGTAGATGGGACTTCCCAATTGTCCATTGTAGGACTGTGAAGCAGATCAGTTCTGTCGTCACCCCAAGTCGAACTGACGGTGCTCATCATTGATTCATCTACGACTTTACCTTGGAGAGATGTTGATGGTAACCCTGTATAAAAATTATGGTAAGAAAGAAAGATTCGGTTAGGTTAAGTTAACTGTTATCGAAAAGCAACGAAGGATACAGGCTAGAACCACGAATGGATCGTCATTGGAAAAGACATTACGATGCACATGGATCCATAACGTCATTATCCTTCGCTCTCTTTCTCTTTTCTTCTCATGTAAATCTCTTTTCCTTTTACATTAATCGATAATGTGGAAGTTTGGCAAACCGACAAATTCATAATAAAATGCCCAATTTACCATAAAAACATTTTAGCACATTCAGAATATTTAGTAAATCTCCCCAGGTTAGTATAGCGGTGCTTTTTACACTTAAAACTGAGATTTTTCGAAAATCATGTTTTTTTAAAATCAACTTAACCCAACCTACATGGTGCGACCAAGAGATCCTAACTTATTTTGTCTTAAAGAGTCCTACTTTTAAAAGGTCTAAAACGGTTTTCAGATAAAAAAAATTGAAAATGGTGCGTTTGGAAAAACCGCTTTTGAAAAATAGTTTGCAATAAAAACTCATATGAACACGACATATAAGTGACGAGGAAGAGGGAGAGAAAAGCGCTAAGATTATTACGTCACGGATTCATACGCATCGTAATTTTTATCCTACAATGATTTCCAATACGTAAGAGTAACATTTTTGGTTAAGATTGGGTAACTCATTGTAAACCTTACTTAAAATGGGAAAACAATCTTAAAAATATCAACATTGGTTCAAGGTTTGGGTATCTTATAGCTAAAATGACCGCGGTGTTGTGTTGTCATCTGATTTGCGAAAAACTAGCGAAACTAACCAATGTTAGCTAAACAAAATGTCCTCCCACTGTAACGAAGTTACTATTTTTTTTATTGTTTTAATTAATTTTCTAGACTATTTAAGCTCAGACAGTTAAAAAATATTTTTACTGAAACCTGACTCAATTTTCGCTTATTAATTTTGTTTCATATTTTCCGAGGAAAAATGCCGTTTTGACATATGAATGTCATTAAAGCCTTTCAAAACGTTTGTTGCAAAAAGACTAGATAAAATAATATTCCGAATAAGTCAATCCACGTTCATTTTTAAAAACGTGGTTGGGTTTCATTCGGTTATTTCCGTTGGTTCTCGATTTGTAGCCGAGCTCTAGCCTATAAAACAGTAATGCCTTCGCCCATACGGGGATTCGAGATTTGTTTCTCGTTCGAGCACAATGTATAGGTGGTACGCGGTGTGTGTAGGTGTCGACCGGTTTCTGGTAAGAATGGGATTTATAAAAGAAACCTCGTTTTTGCCTTAGTCAAAGTTTTTATAATTCTATTTGATTTGAATTTATTTTGAACCGTGCAAATTACTTGTTTGTCCTTTCCCGATCCCAGGATTTCCCGTTAGTATCTTACATGTTTTCTGGTATTTATTAATTTTCTTTCGCAAGAAAATTAAGAAACAAATCGGGTTTATTACTTGTGGGCTGCAGGTTCGTCACCAAGTAATAATCATCCCGGATTTGACACACCAGTTTCCCTTGTCCTGGTTTTTATTATTTTTGTTCTCTTTCGAGAAAGCAAAAATGATAACAAAGCTATCGATTATATTTCGTGGGCCGTATGTTTCGTCACCGACTTATAATTGTAGCGCTTTGCTAAACCCCCCGTCCTCGTTTCCCGTTTTTTGTATTATTTTTGTTCTCTTTCAAGGAAGCAAAAATGATAACAAAGCTATAGATTATGTTTCGTGGGCCGTATGTTTCGTCACCGACTCATAATTGTAGCGCTTTGCTAAACCCCCGTCCTCGTTTCCCGTTTCCCGTTTTTTTTATTATTATTTTTGTTCTCTTTCGAGGAAGCAAAAATGATAACAAAGCTATAGATTATATTTCGTGGGCTGGATGTTTCGTCACCGACTTATAATTGTAGTGCTTTGCTAAACCCCCGTCCTCGTTTCCCGTTTTTTTTATTATTTTTGTTCTCTTTCAAGGAAGCAAAAATGATAACAAAGCTATAGATTATGTTTCGTGGGCCGTATGTTTCGTCACCGACTCATAATTGCAGCGCTTTGCTAAACCCCCGTCCTCGTTTCCCGAATCCCATTTTTTTATTATTATTTTTGTTCTCTTTCGAGGAAGCAAAAATGATAACAAAGCTATAGATTATATTTCGTGGGCTGTATGTTTCGTCACCGACTTATAATTGTAGCGCTTTGCTAAACCCCCGTTCTCGTTTCCCGTTTTTTATTATTATTTTTGTTCTCTTTCGAGAAAGCAAAAATGATAACAAAGCTATAGATTATGTTTCGTGGGCCGTATGTTTCGTCACCGACTCATAATCATCGCGGCTTTGTGCAGCCAGCTCTCCCGTTTAGATAAAACCTGGTATTTATTAATTTCTTCCTAATTCTCTTTTTATTTTTCATAATTAACGATTTTTTTTTTCTGTCACGATTATTGCTTCGTTATTGCCACCGCGACCTTATAAACTTAAAAGTTGGTATAGTTAAATTTTTATCCGTTTCTTTTGTAAATAACCTGTTACCTGTTACCGTAAGACATATATGCTCTCACCGTAAATTAAACCTGTTAAAGTGGTACCACATTCCGTTTCTATTTGTAAATATTCTGTTTAATTTTCCTTTCCGTTTCTTTTGTACATAACCGACATGAACCGAACCGAACCGCGAGACATATATGACCCGACCAGTCCTGTGAAACTTCAAAGTTGGTAAAGTTTCGTTTTCTTCCAGTTAAATAGCCGTAAATTTGTAAAATTATAGTATGTAATTAACTACCAGCTGTTTAAGGAAATCTTTCTCCAATTTTTTTTTATGTTGGGAAAAGTCTTTTTGGGGCAAAAAGAAATCAGTATTTAACTAACGTCCATCCGATCTAATCGGACCTAACCAGATTTGTTAAATCCTTTTGTTAGAGTTCCGAGGTGATAGGCGTTGAGTTTTAGGTCCTTTTTCATAACTTTCACTTTTTTTTAAATACCTAACTGTCTGTGCTAGAATAGCGCAAACAAAGTAAACTGGAGTTTTTTTTTATTTGACTTGATAGAAATAAGGCATTTATAGTTTTGTTTTATTTATTAAGTTGCATATATTTAGTTATTTTCTTTGAGGGTTTGTACCACTAAATTAAAATGACAAAATACACATAAACTAGTATTTATAGAAATTGAGTTTTTAATGAAATTGTAGTTTACTTACCTGGTTATTCTCCACTGTTTAAAAGCATACCCGAGAGGCAAGGGAGACTCTAGGCTCCCTTATTTCCTAGAGTGGCGCCCGAGGCAAAATTTCGATCGATTCTATCCCTCGAAATCCCAGGATTGAATCGACCGAAACCCTGGGACGTCAAAAGTAGGGGAAAATTCGTTAGATGACGAAACCCTCTTACACCACATAGCATAGTCTTAGACCACGACTCCCTGTCAGGGCTGTGTTTTAGGTTTCTTGTTTTCAACCACTCATACGTTTTTTTATGAGAATAAAATAAAGTGCAAGTTTTAACCTAGGTAACGCCGAAGTTTCCAAATGGTTAAATAAAATGGAAGATTTTTCTAGATAGATGAACGATGCGTTTTAGGTCGTACTTATTTTTTTAAATAATAATTTTCAACCCGCGAAATGCAAATCTACTTGTTATTGATAAACGCCGAACAAAAAAATTTGAGCAAGCCCCCGGATACATAGGTAAGAAAATGTATACAAAAATACCGGATAGCATAAAAGTTTTAAATTATAAAAAATTTAAGCATGAAATCAAGAATATATTGCTAGTAAAGGGGTACTATTCTGTCAATGATTTTTTAGGAGATTCACTTTTAGACGGCTGAGTGCCTGAAGGGGAGAAGACTAGAGATTTCACAAAAAAATTACCCCAAAGTTAAATTCACCCCGTCTGGGAAAACAGGCGTTTATTGAACTAAAACAAAGGAAAAAAATCGGCAACACGCTAGAAGCTTACCTTTTTTCATTTAACAGCAGTTTCACAGTTTCACTCACGGCGCCGCGGACTTTCTTGTGGATGGAATTTTGGTCTTAATCTTAAAACACGTGTGACTTTTTTCAGTGTCTTTCCGGAAGTGGTTCTTCATTCCCCTGTCAAATACAGGGGGGCGCAGCGTGTGCAAAGCGCGCATGAATTTTGTAAAATGATCAGGTGTTCAAAAAAGGAAATAACTTTCAATAAAGAGAAAAAGTATCACCTGATCGGAATTTTCCCAAATAATGAGTTTCTTTTTTAAAAGTTTGGCTAAAGAGCTCAAAAATATCAAAACAAAATTTAAGGTTAGGTTTTCCCAAAAATTCAAATAAAAACAAAAACAGAAAATAACTGGCAGCATTAAACAACTTTAAACTTCAGAAACTATATAAAAAAAAACATGTTTGTAAATTACTGAAGTCCGGTTTTTTTTAAACAATATGTTTCACTAGTTTGTAAGTACTTTTCTTTTAGTGTTAAGTTTATTTGACTTGTACATCCATTGTATTGTCGCTAACGTATGAAATATAATAATCTAACCAAAAACGGCCTGCCTTAAAGGAATTATTTAGGTCAAAAATAAGTAACTCTAACTTACGTAGCATACCAAAAAAGTACTTAACTTTCAAGAAATTTTTAAGGTCAAGATTAACACTGTTTAGAAGCTATGTTATCCTAAAAATCGAGAACATCAAAGTAAAATAATAGGTCAGGCTTAGCACAAATTGTCTTCTCCCTTTGCCTTTATAGCTGAACCGAGTGTGAAGACAAAAAGTTCGACAGTTTTTCCTAAATAAATTCTTCAAAATTTCATGTCTGTTTCTTGGGTTATTTGTTCCAATTTATGACATATCCTACAAACCTTTAACTTCGAAGTAATTTTTTTAAGGAAAAATGAAGAATTTTGATTATTAAGATGTGATTGAAAATTTTGACCCTTAAGCTTGCCAATATGCCCTAAAATGTTACTTGAGTCACTTGTCTAGAACCGGTATAAGTAGCGTTCCTATCAATATGAACATAAGCCTACTTTTTCCTTTTAAATAAACTGCAATGTCGTGATCAAAACATGGAAGACGACCAAAACCCCTAAACAGAAGAGTGAATAAACCATTAGTAAACTCAGCAAGCTTGTGCTTACAACTGTTTAAGAATGTATTTGCTGGGTGACATCGAATAACACGGCATTTAATGACAAAAGCAACAAATTTTGCAAAAAAATTCTTAAGGTAGACCTTTCCAAGTCGTTACTGGAGACCAAAAATTAAGATTTTTTCACCGTTCGACATTAGAATTTACAAAAAAAAGCTACAAAAAATGTTTATATATAAAAATTGCTTCATTTTTTGCGATTGAGTGCCTGTCATTTTATTTAGAATAGGAAACCTCCTGTCATCATTTGATACTGACAGTTGACAACTAATTGTAAACTTCTTGTAGTATGCACATTAAGAGAGAAGAATATGGGGATGCCATTAAATACTTACCTAAATTAATATTGGCACTAAAACTATGGCTTCTATCACCAAAAATAAACGAAGTCCTTTTTCTGGGGCTGTTCAGATTTCCGTTTTTAATATCGACCAATTCACCTATGTCAGATTCATCGGCCAGTTGACTAGATTGTTCTAATGTGTTGACCGGGCTGATCAAACCCGTATAAGGCATTCCCTAAGCAAAAACTTTAATTAGTCTGGCGGTACGCCCTAGGGTCACATATAATAAGTTTACTATTTGTCAGTAACGAAAAATGACACCTCCCAAAAAAATCAGTCACATTTGAGCTGAGCAGCTGAATTTAAAATTTGTTTCCGGTGCAAGATGACAACGATCTTGTGTGAAAAATATCGTGTCACGTAGTGAGTATAGGTTTTGTTCGGATCGGTTTGTTGTTCGCGGAGGGGGGACAGGTCATGGGTATACAGGCGTAAGATCACCGGGAGGTTTAAGTTGAAAATTTATTTTACTAACTGACACTTCTTTTTAAGGGGGGCTGCCCTCTTATCTTACGACTGCCGCCGGTGTTAGTAAAAAGGCCATAACAGATTATTTTGATAATACTTTTGAATCTAGAATTTTGATTTATTTAATTAACACGTTTAGTAAAAAACTTAATGAATGATTTTTAAAAAGTATAATATGCATTTTAAATGTTTCTAACTTTTTCTTATTTTAACTAATCTTTTTAAGCAAAAATCGACGTGAAAGGGTTTTTTTTTATAGTAAGTTTTTGACACATGGTTTAACGAGAAATTAAATATTAAGTTACATATTATGTTCGAGAATAGAAGCCCTGAATGCATTTGTTGACGCAATAAGTATGTTTCTCTTACTTTTCTGTAAGCGCGCCTCATTAGCATTTTGTACTAATTCGTCTTCTCTCCGCCGCGTTTTTCCTTCACCTCTATTCCAATCCTTCCCCTGTGACTCCTCAACGACAACAGCAGTCCCTTCTTGGGAAGACCGATTTCCTAAGCCCTTTAGGCACTCACTTAAAATTCGATACACTCTGGCTTAGGATGAGTTGGAAAAAAAGGACTACTCGAAAATAACGAGTTTATTAATCATTTCCATCACAACTAGACCCATAGGTTGGTCTCTTCTAGAGTATTTTAGCGTAGTTACTTCGATTTTTCGAAGATTTTTTAGAAGTATTTCTGTTGTGGTCCCGAAGAATTTCATAAATAATCATTTGACCTCCTTTTTTAATTTTAGAAATGAACCCTTCAAAGATTTCAAAAGATTCGATGTCCGAACTCATTTATAAACTTTCCTTGGTTGATGACGAGACATGTTCTTTTCTAATTTTGGGAGGGGATGGAGTAGGAGAACATGAGGACACGAACTGTTGGCTACACTGTTCCGCTTGTTTCATCTGGTTGCGTTCCTATTTGCTTTTATAGTATGTAGTTTATAGTATTTTGGCATTGGCAATTCTCTAAACGGTTTTATTTAGCTTGACACCGTATATTTGTCTATTTGTTTGTTTAAAATTGTTTCAAATTTTTGTCCCATTTTCTCTAAGTACTTGGTAGGTTTATAGTGTTCTAGGGGTAAAAATACAATTCCACATTAATGTATCATAAAGAAAATTAAAATGCCGAATTCAACGTAACGACTTTTCCTATTTATTAACTAATTTGCCTCGCGGTGCTTAAGGCAGTACAATTTTTAACTGAAAAAGATATTATTATTAATAAACCGATTTCCCTCAAACTTGAAACTTTGCAGTGCTTATGGTCACTCAATATAATTTTTAACTTAAACTTAAAAATAAACATTGGATCCAACATGGCGGACTTTCCCACCTATAAACCAATATGTCTTTTTCAAAATGGCGGATTTTCTTATTTTTGAAACGATGTGCTTTAAACTTAAAACTTTGCGATGCTTAGGGCCACTTAATACAAATTTTGACCTTAACTTAAGAAAATCAACATGACGAGTCCAAAATGGAGAACTTTCTCATTTATAAACCGATTTGTATCAAATTTGAAACTTTGAGATGTTTAAGGTAGCTGATTATGATTTTTAACTCAAAAATCAACATGGCTGATTTAAAAACGTAACAATCCCCGAATTCAAGGTAAAAATCTAATTATAATTTTAAACAAAATGGAATGCTTACTAGATCTTTAGACAAAAGGCACTGTCTCGGTCTTTTTAGACAATGTTAATAGTGATATTTTACAACGTGTGTAAAGTATCTTTTTATAAAGATCCAAGAAGTTATGGCACTCACTTCGCTCTGGTTACAAACTTTTGATAGAAATTTTTCGCCGTGCAATAGATGTCATAAGTATATTTTTTACATAATAGAGGTTTTTACTTGAGTCTTATAACAAACTCATTTTTGAAAATTATTGTAAACGCTGCGCCGGCAATAGCCTGTAGACAAAATAATGAATGGGTTAGTAGGTGGGGCCAGCATTGAATACTGATTATTTATTGGCCGTGTCTTTTACTACATTAGGATAAATGCATAGGTTTCCATAGTAACCTCAGGTAAGCCAATATTATAATTCTTTATGTAATAGCAGAGGGAACGATGATTTAACACCTAAAAATGGAAATAAATCTTTCTAGGTTAAATATGCTCGAAGGAACCCTCCTTGTCTAAAAGAATTTCGGGACTGATTCATACCGTAACTGATAAATATCAGTGTTCCTTCCTGTCGCAGGCTAGATAAGGAATCTCCTTCCAACCTTTCTGGAGAATTTTGAGAGTAGCATATTTGCCTTCGTGGAGAATTTAATAATAATCCTATCACTTCCGGGGGAAGTGGTCTTCGTATTTGTGCTTCTGAGAACTATCTATGTTAATTCCCGTTGCCGTGTTTTTGCCCGTAGTAGTATTTAACTGTATCTTTATCACATAAATTGCCATATTTCCAAAGATGTCCAAGGATTGCAATTGAATTTTAAAAGACTAACACAAATTGCCAAAGATTCCTAGAAGATTCAGAGATTACCAGGGATTCCCAAAAGATTTGTGGCATGATTTTAAAAGTAGCTACCCTCTTAATGTGTATAAACTCTAAGATAAACTCTTACCTGAAAACTCATGTACCCGCTGTCTCCTACTCTACTTGCCGCTGTGTTCCCTACATCTAATTTAAAGGCTCGCAGTTGCTCTTCTAGATTGTTGCAATGTGTACTATCTACTGGAGATTGAGGCACTAAAAATTATATTTTTCAATAAGAAAACTGTTTTGAGACTGATTTAAAAAATCAAAAGCAATTAAATTTAAAGATTGTCGTCTCTCCCCAATGTTTTTTATTCTTAAAAAAGCATGCGTCCGACATGACGAATAGAAATCACCATCAGTAAAAATTGATTTAGACGACTATTACAATAAAGGGTGCGAAGTTTTTAATATAGCAAACATTACCTGACATAGCTTCATTTATAACAGTCGGGTCGGGATAAGGCCAGTTAAATTCCTCATGTAGTTGTTTTAACGCTTTGACAAAATCATCGATTTTTGCAGCTCTGTCTCTTTCTTTGCCCAACCTGCAATATAAACATATAATTATTAAAAACCGAAACTAATCAAAATTCTCGTAAAAATATTTTCTTGAATTTTAAAGTTGTTACAGTTATTTAACTAGAAATAAAGACAAGTAAGTAAAGTAATATTTTATGAAATAAATCTTTGCTATAAAGCTTGTCACTTAAAATATCATTATCATCAAACAAGAATTTAAGTAAAACGTATGCTGTGCTTGTATTCAAGCTAGTAACTATGTGCTATACGACATTCAGATTAGACTTACCACGCCACCAAATGAAAATCCAGATGTGCCGCAAAATATCCCAAATCTGTCAAGCGTCGAGCTGTCAAAAGTCTTCTGGCGTGTTTTTGTAATATTACATCTAAGAAAAACTGTTCAGCTGTGTTGCTTGGAGAACTTCTAAAAAAAATGTTCGTAAATTATAACGATACATGTGTACCTGCATTTCTAAGCCAACGACAGCAAACAAGAATGAGACAGGTAAAAATCAAATAAAAACCACATAGCTCTTTTCATCGCTGTCTGAAATTTTCACGCTCTACATAAAGCTTCCGTCCAGCGAATGAAAGAAACGACTGTCGGCGGCGGATTTACGTGCGAAGTTCAGTATTCGTTGAAACGAACCATACAATTATTAAAACAATACATACATATCTTTATATCGAAATGATAATGATCAATATATCTTACTTGTTTGTTTCACTCTTAGGATTTGATCCACTGGGCATTGACTTTTTCCTGCTGGTATCTGGAGATTCAGGCACTACAACCATCGCACCTACAGCGCTGTTCGATCGCTCTACCAGTTTAGGCGAAACGGTGGTACTGTAAGACCTGTAATGAAAACAGTGTTGTCAAATGCTGTTATTGTTCTCAACCATTTTGGCTGTGCACAATAATACCTGTAATAAAAACTGTATTGTCAAATGCTATTAATGTTCTCAACCAAAACGGTTTTCGATGTGCACAATAACGAATAATTAAACCTGAATTTATTGAAAAATAGAATGAATCTGTGTAATTTGGTACCTGGCCTTATTTTCTCTTAAGAAAAAAACGGATCATTAATATACTTATTCCAAAATCCTTTTCCCGTCCGTATTGCTGTGGCTCAAATATAATTATAGGTATAGTGGGCCCAAATCACATTTTTCCTGATCAATCAGTATTTGCGCAAGCGCGAGGCTTGTCGTAAATTGGCACGTTTGACGTAACCGGCCAGTTCGTTATGTAGTGATATTTTACGTATGTAAACAACAGCTGAGTTGCCTTGGCGACCGACTCATCTGACACATGCGCAGTTGTGAAAAATACAATCAAGGATTGCTTCATTTTATTTTTATATTGGCCAATTTTATCAAGCATACAGTTTAAAAGAAAAGGGCAACTATGCTCCTCCTACCCATATGGGCTTAACTATTACTTGAGTCTGGAGTTAAACAAAATACATTTTAGTTAATTTTAAAAAAAGGGTGGGGGTGTATTTCAAAAATTAGAGTTTAAGTGAAAATATGGCGTGTGTGATATCAAACGAAAGGTAATTGAGTCCGGAGTTTAACAAAATACATTATAGTTTTTGTTTTTTTTAAGGGTGGGGGTAGATTTCAAAAATTTGAGTTTAAGTCAAAACATGGCTTGTGTGGTATCAAACAAAAGGTAATTTAGTCTGGAGTTGAATAAAATATATTTCAGTTTTTAGTTATATTAGCTCACACGTACACTATAACTATAGTACCTAGTGTGAGCTTAGGGGCCCATATATTGGCAGAGTATTTTATTGATATTGATTCTTAACACGAGGCACTGCACTAATTAGTCATTAACTTAATATTTTACTTGCTTTTTATTTATGTCTTCTTCTAAACGCTTTCATTAGAAAGGAACATTTATACTCTTATCTGGTTGTTACGAATATATTGATTTAGCCGGGCTTTGACGTTTTCTGTTCCTTGTTGTTTTGACTGTTTTATGTCAAACAAATTACGACCGAGCATTTTACAAAAAAAATTACCTTTTTTGCAACTATATCAATATTTGCGGTCATTTTAATATAAATCTTTATTTATTAGTTAAGTCCCTAATTCATATCTTCTTTAAAAGGTCTCAGCGTTTTATCATACACATATAAAGCGGCACACTACATGTACAAAGTAAAACATCAATTTTTTAAGGGAAGTTGTAGCTTCTTTATGGTTTTTGCCACAAAATTTGGTTTACCATAGCTATGACGCGGTGCCACTTTTATACATCCTCAACTATAGAATTAATCACCCAATGTCGTAAAGTTGTAGCAAAGTTTTAAAGCGTTAAACATTCACAAACATCCGAGTGGCGGGGATTTGTTTAATAACACATTGTTTGAAAACCATTTGTTTGAAAGCAATAGCTCTAAAAACATTTGTTAGAAATCATCTTTTCCTAACGGAGATTTGTTCGATATTTTCTTCAAATGAAAAATTGTTCGAAAACATTGTGCTTAAATGCAAATTTATTCGAAGATATTTTCTTTTAACAAAATTTTTAAAAGAAAATGTTTCTGAACAGTTTCCCGTTTGAACAAAATAAATCCAGCAAATGTTTTCAAATAAATTTCGGTGACCTCAAACATCCATGTGCCTTTTGGCCTAGCCAGGATTCACTGCTCTACCGACAACGATTCAAATTATTAAAAATATAATTCGCTAGCTTTTAAAAGTGTCTTGGAAATCCAGTATGAAGTTTAGATTAGTGACAATGACTGACTAACAACTCATGATGTTTAGATTAGTGACAATGACTGACTAACCTTCCTCTAGGACCTTGCACGTTTCCCAAAACCAGAGAAATATCTTCAGCATTTGGACTAACAGGTGGAGTTTGTTGAGCTATTCCCAATTTTTGAGGCAGGATAAAGGAAGTTCTAGTGGATTCACTTATATCGTTTGGATCTGTCACCAAAACAATAAGAATCTATTAAAATATATGCAGGGTAAGTCATAAGTAGGTGAACAAATAAAGGAGGGTGATTCCTTGGCTTATTTTATATAAACATAGGCCGCAAATACTTAGTAACAGAGTTACAGGGTGTTAAAATTTTCCCTGCCTTTGATTTTTTTTTGATGCGCCGCGCCGCTGCTGGTGGATTCTAAAATACAAAAAAATAACCTTGCTATGTTAAAAAACTTTTTGATTTCTAACATTTTTTGCTGCTGAAAAACGGCATGTCTTTCAGTTGTTTTTTATGTATTTTTGGTTAGGGAATATGTTTATTTCATGTTAGTCAGTCAGTCACAAAAGTGTAACTAACTAGGGCAATGCCTATATAACGAGGCCCGTTTATTAAATAAGTGTTAAAGTTTGGCTTATAGCACGCGGTTGGCAGAAGAACCACTGAAGCATCATATTTGACTCTACAACACGGAGTAGGTCTTGGCCTAGTCTCCGATATTCCATATTATTCACTGTTACTCTGCAATTTCTAACTCTTGTACCTGTATTACTGATAAGTAATTGATTTCTTCCTTGTTTAATTAAGGATATATTCAAGGCCATTTTTATGACACTGAAGTGTTATTCTGCTCACAATTCCCGTTGATTTTTTTGTGAATTATCAGAAGACAGTTGAAAGTGGATATGTTTATGTTTACTAATTTTTATACCTGTTTTACACTGGCAATTAATCCATGGATTTCCTTACGGTCAAAAATTTTAAGCTTGATTTTAGCAATGTAATACAGAAATCGACGTCAAACAAATTTGCGAGTTTCTTTAAGGATTTATTAACGCAATTAAAATATGCTCTTATTTTTACCATGTTTAAAGTCCATTTTTTAAAGAATACAATAAAAACTGTCAATAGAGTGCCAAACAATTATTTCCAGTAGCAAATTAGTAAACATAAACAAATCATATGCACCGTAAGCACTTAAGTGCGATTATGGGTTTAATCGTGATTAAGTCCTTGTTGCTTACATACAAAACAACAAAGAGGGAGAATGGATTAGCTAAGCCTTGTTACGGTGCATCCCAGGGTATGTATTAATCCCGCCATTAGACTGCATGAAAATGGCCTTGACTAAATTCATAAATTAATCCATGGAATAGTTGTCAGTGTAAAACAGGTTTTAGGAATTTTTCATAAATTAAAATGTTGGTGTTCTGTTATTAAAATATTACTTAAAGTAAACCAAAACCCAAACGAAACTTTTTGCTGTTTTTTTTCCGAACGCTAATACCTGCAAATTTTCTAGTAAACACTGGCTGGTACTCAGATCCATATTCAAGGAACACAAGGAAGAACATTCCGAACACTAATACATATCTTACACGGACAATTAATTCCTGAATTTCATTGTCAAAAAGTTTCAGCTTGATTTCAGCAAATCGACGTCAAATAAATTCACAAATTTCTTCTGTCGTAAATTTTGTAAAAGTTTTAATTTTTACTTCGACAGGGTAGAATCTAAAACTTACCTATTGCTCTTAAAAACCTTACAAGGTCCTTTGCAAGTTCCCACTTTGATTGTTCTAATGCTGTATTTAGCAACAGAGTGGCATACTGTCTGCTAACTGCTGATGTTTCTAAATTCTGTAAAAAAAATTAAAGATTTGATTTCAAAAAAGTATATACTTCATACTTAGTACCAGGTGGTAGACGCTTTTTACTCATTGGGCGTCGACCGGTGAGCTACTGCGCTGGCAGTCCGGTTCCAACAATGAGTAACAGATAGCATGATGGCGCCTCCAGGATCAAAATATTCCGGAGGTAAAATACCCGACCACTCGGATCTCCGGGCGTCGGGTGATCCTGGGGGTCCTTCATGCAAAGATATTAAAAGAAGACCAAAAACTCAACTCAGAATTGATTTTAGCAATATAAGAGGATTAAGTACCAACATGAATTCAGTTCACCAACACCTTGAAGAACAAAGACCTGACATCCTTGTTCTCACTGAAACTAAAATCAGTTCTGCAACACCTATTGTGAACTATCTTTATCCCGGCTATGACCTACACCACCGATTTCGACATAATTTTGGGATCTGTGTGTACATTAAAAATGACCTTTCATGTCATCGAGAGGAGAAGCTAGAACCAGCGAACCTCGATATCATATGGCTGAAATTCACCTCAAAGTCATCGACCAAGTTCATTTGCTGCCTCTACCGACCGTCAAGTAACACCGAGTATCAAAACTTTTTTGCGACATTATCCGAGAACTGTGATAGTATACAGACTAACCATCCACATGCGGAAATTGTTTTTTTAGGCGATTTCAACGTCCACAATATACCCTGGCTAAAACACCACAACAAAACAGATAATGAAGGCAGGGAAGCAGAAGCTTTTGCCATAAGTTGTGGTCTAACGCAGCTTGTCGATGAACCTACCCGTATCTCAGAAAGGGGTGAATTTACAGCGCTTTTAGACTTGTTCCTAACTACAAATCCTGACTTGTACACAATTCAAGTAGATAAATAAGATAAACTTATAAGAACAAAGTGCGAAATGTTCATACCGCCAAGCCAACAATCACTTCCTCGTAAAATGTGGCACTATAAATCGACAAAATGGAATGACCTTAAACAGTTTTACCTGGATTTTCCATGGCAAGAGGTTTGCTTTAAAACAGCTGATCCCACTATTTGCTGTAATGAAATAACAAAAGTAATCTTATCTGGAATGGATGCATATATCCCACATACAATAAAACGCAGAGCTAATGCAAAACCTTGGTTCAACAGCCAGTGTCAAACGGCTGTACAGAAAAAACACAGAGCATATAACTTTTGGAAACGACAACAAACCGCTCAAAACCACACAGAATTTATAGAAGCCAAAAATAGTTGCAAAATTACTATTGACGCCGCCAAAGAAACATACAATCAAAGAATAAAAAACAGGTTGCTAAATTGTCCAAGTAGTTTGAGGTCCTTTTGGTCTCTTGCAAAAGCCATTGGATCAAACTTCACCAAGTCATCCATACCACCAATTACAGATAAAAATACTCACTTAGCCACAACATCAGAGGAAAAAGCCAATATGCTGGCCAAAATCTTTTCCTCCAACTCAAACCTAACAGTGCCAAATGGAAAAACTCCACCGTTCATTGAAAGGGTTTCCCACAGCATGCCAGAGGTACCCTTTTGTCACAGAGAAATACGAAAATCCCTTAAAAAGTTGGATACAAACAAAGCAATGGGTCCAGATGGCATTCCCGCGAGAGTACTCAAAAATTGTGCTAACGAACTCACCCCAACTTTGGCAAAGTTATTCAATTTATCTTATAGGCAAGGAGTATATCCATCATCATGGAAGTCTGCCGCAGTACAACCCATTCCAAAGAAAGGAAAAAAGACAGATCCGTTAAACTATAGACCAATTGCTCTACTTCCGGTGATATCAAAAGTAATGTAAAGAGTTGTGAACAATCACCTAACCAAGTACTTGGAAAAGTACAAAATTATCAACGACAAGCAATACGGATTTCGAAAATATAGGTCAACTGGCGATTGACTTACATACGTCAATCACTTATGGCAAAAAGCGATTGAGTTCCGAGGTGAAACAAGAACAATTGCCTTAGATATATCTAAAGCAGTGCAAAGTCTGGCATGAAAATCTGCTCAACAAGCTCAAAGCAACGGGATTGTCGCCGAGACTTTGCACTTGGTTTGAAAGTTACCTTAAGGATAGATCCATTTATGTTGCACTGGATGGCCGGAACTCCAACTCTTACCAAATAAATGCTGGTGTGCCACAGGGAGCAATCCTTTCGCCAACACTTTTTCTGATTTACATAAATGACCTCAAAGATAAAACAGTAAATCCACTTTATTGCTTTGCAGATGATGGCAATGTAGTCTCCTCATTCATACCACCCACATGTCTCTCCGCACGTGAATTCCATTACCTTAGACTAACTGAAATATCACAGATAAAAAACGACTTGGAGATAATAGAGGACTGGGGCAACAAAAACCTTGTACAGTTCAACGCGCAGAAAACCCAAGCAGCCCTGTTTTCAAAAAAGACCAGCACCGGTGAGCCAAACATCATGCTATCTGGAAGTGCTGTCGCATTGCAGAGCCAGTTGAACATCTTAGGAGTCACTGCAGAGACCAACATGTCTTGGCACAGTCACGTGGCAGATATAGCTAAAAGGGCGTCCCAAAAGCTTGGTGTGCTATTTCGTACAAGACATCTGTATACACCGAGCCAACTGCTGACACTCTACAAAGCCCAGATTCGACCAACTATGGAGTACTGCTCACATATATGGAGTGCGGCACCCAAACATACCTTAATGCTTTTGAACACCGTGCAAAAACGAGCTATCAAGCTGATCAATGACCCCGCACTTACCCGTAGCTTGGATAGTCTCGAACATCGAAGAACTTTGGGCGATCTGTCTCTCTTCTACAGGTATTATCACGGAAGATGCTCTGAAGAGTTGGCACGTATGATCCCCCCGGGAGTAGCACCTACTAGGCGAACACGTCAAACAGATGGTAACCATCAATTTATTGTCAAAATAGAACCACCAAGAACCTCATTATATCAGAATTCATATCTCTGGAGGACAGCATCGCTGTGGAATAAACTCCCTGCGACAGTTTTCCCTGCAGGTTACAACCTGAACCGTTTCAAAACCAACACACACCAACATTTCCGCGCACTTGCCGCTTCTCGAGCGTGATAGGGATCACCTTGCAAGTGCGCATACCCGTAAAAAAAAAAAAAACTAAATTGATATATTAATAGACGTCACAAGGCCCGGCAAGTTGGTTTTGGATTAGTAATAAAAAACCTCGAACTAACTGACTAACTTGAGACGAAAAATGTAATCTTTAGTCAGGTGGTTTATATAATATTTTACGCAGTTTAAAAAGGAAGAAACAAAAAATATTAGATAATCACGAAAAAACATGGGATAACTGCGAGCAGATAATAATTTATAACGTTCTGAAGCGATAAAAACAATATATATATAACTTAACGGAAACATCTTTTTTTGTCCCTGATGATGATGAAAAATCATTATTTTAGTCCCTCAAAAAGTGTCTAAAGTACCCTGTTAGTTTACAAAGTGCAACACACTTTTAACTGTCAATTTTCTTTGGGAATTCAGATGTTGGTTAATTTTTGTACGATCCTAAGCCCAAAAATTATTTTAACTACATACCTGTAAAATAATAAGATAAGAAGCAGCTGTATCCAGCAATCCTTTGCTCATACAATCTTGAAATAAATCTCTAGGCTTGCCAGCGGCCGAAAATAAATAAGGCCAAAGCGCTATTTCTGTCTTTCTCGCACACTGGACTAATGTTTGTAAATAAACTGGAAACTCCATTATGAACTCGATAACGCTTGGTAACTGCGCGTCAGGAATTGGCTCTTTACTAGTAGCTTCTTCTTCTAGAACCTAAAAATAACCAACGGGTTATATTTATGAACTCGCATAGTACAAATTTATAACCATTTGTGATTACGTCTTGTTTATGTTTCTTTAAATTATGTCAAAGGCAAAGCCAAAAAATTGAAAAAACTTTGTGTTTGTAATTTGTTACTATTTTTGTCAGTTAAATGTCAGTGTTATATTACGTTATTGGAAAATAAATATAATAGAAGATACGTTTTTGTCACCGCAATGATCTTACTACAAACGGGTATAAATTGCTTATAAACTCTCTCTTTCCCTTTGAGGTAGATCGGTGCCCTAACCTCACACATACGTTAGCCACGTGAGTTGGAAAGTGAGTTATTGGAAATCTTTTTTCCTGTAACTAAAGTCTATAGCCAAACGAATTTATATACGAAGGTATCTTTTATATTTTGCATAGAGAAACATAGCGATCGAATGTCGTTACTAAAACTTAACCTCAATCTTTACCTAACCTAAATTCACAAAAATGTGATACCCATTATAGTTTTATAGCTATAGCGAATTTTTTGCGATACCTATTATAATTTTATAGCCATAACGAATTTTTTAATTTAACAAATCAGTCGAAAAATGGAACTAAACCGAGAATATTTTCGGGCTCTAATTTTTTACAACTTTCGAAGGAAATTATCTCAACACAGCCTTGCCGCGTTGATTTCTGTTTTTGGTAATGAAGCACCACATCATTCGACAATTTCTTCTTGGTACGGAGAATTCAAGCGTGGACGGATTAGCCTTAGCGACGATACTGTTGCTCGGTAACATGGACTTTGCAGGCATACATTTATAGGAACTTCTTTTATTAAAAACAAGTAAGGAAAAGATCCTGAAATTATATATATATATTTATCGGTTTCACAACGTTCTACGTCTTCCGATACCCAATCTCCACTCGTTTCTGTTTGCCCATAATTCATCATCTAGGCCTCTTATTCTTATTTCACTGTCTATTCCTTCTCTCCAGCTTCTCCTTGGCTGTCCTCGTTTTCTTCATTCATTCTTTGTACATGTCCGTACCACACCAGTTGTTTTGTTCTTATATCATCCACTAAAGTACGTTCACCCACTGTCATAATTTCTCTTATTCTTTGATTTATAACTCTTTCTCTTTTTGATTTCCCTGCTGCTCTTCTCCAATAGTCCATCTCCGTAGCGGAAAGCATTTTTTCCGTTCTATCCTTGATTGGCCATACTTCTGAGCCGTATGTAATAATACTTTTTAGAATGGTGTTATATACAAGTTTTTTGTTATGTTTTGATATACTTTGATCCCAAATTATTCCATTTAATAAAGTTATTGCTTTTCTTCCTTGTACGTTTCGATCTTTTATAGCTTTGTCTAGTGTTCCGTCAGCTGTAATTTTTAGACCTAAGTATTTATACTTATCACAGGACTGAATTCGCTGCCCGGTATTTTAGATTAGATCCTGTTTCATTCCACCCATACAAATGTACTCTGTCTTATTGAGATTAACCTCTAGTCCCCACTTATTTTACTCTTCTATTAGTTTTCGTGTCATATATTCGAGGTCGTCATAATCCTGAGCCACTACTATCTGATCATCGGCGAAACATAAAGTATACAAGGTGGTTTCGTCCAACGAAATTCCCATGTTTTGGCATTTTCTCTTCCATACTTTAAGGATTTGTTACAAGTATATCTTGAAGAGCGTAGGCAAGATACAGCAACCTTGTTTAAGACCTTTATTTACTTGAAAGCCTTTGGTTAGTTTTGCTTTTATTTTAACTTTTGCCTTACTATTGCGGTATAACTCTTTGATGGCCTAAATTAGTTGTACGTTTTATGTTTGTGTTTTCCAACGTTTTCCAAAGTAGGTTTAGTGGTATACTATCATATGCCTTCTGCAAATCGACAAGAGCATACGGACAAGAGCTGCATCTGCTTTACGTGGATTTACGTAAGATCCTGAAATTTTGATTGATAAATAAATAGATTCTTTACTAGATTATATAACATTTTGTCCATAGAGTTTTGATCATGTTTGGACACATACTTTGTTAATATTCGGTGGCATTTAAGTCAAATATTATATTTGAGAGATTAAATTTCACAACCAACTAAAATAAAAATAAATGGGGAGACCATGCGTTGACATTTTGTTGAGTCCGTGACATTACCTTAACAGCGAAACCAAACTTACTATACGTTAATTTTATTGTGGCATTGTCAAAATGGCGTGTTGTTATTTTTGTTGTTTTTATTGAAAGAGAAAGCAATTATCCGACTTTCCGTACTCTAATGGAAAAAATAATGTTTTAAGACCCTGAACAGTTTTTAACAGTTAAAAACACAAAAACGGCGGTTGACACGCACCAGACAACAGATAATTCTTAATCAGCTAACGAAATGTCAAACTAAAATCACAGCCGAGCGGCGGCCATTTGGGATTTGCCACTTTAACTTTGGTCAAATCCAATCCGTTTGATATAACGCGGCTTTTAAAAAAATTTGGTTTCCAATAATGAGCAATTAAAAACAAATATATTACCTCGTGAAGAAGAAGTTCTAAGGAATGTGGAAAGTATGGTAAACTCATACAGCTTCTGGCTATCTCCCAGGCATGATAACCTAAATTTCTTCTAATTAGTTGTCTAAGGATTTGGTGTAGGTAAACCTGACTCTAAAAAAACATGTGAAAGACATTTATTTAAAGTGTAAAAGAATTTATATACCATGCAGTTCAAGCTAGTATAAACAGAAAAAATAGGTTCAAATAACTCTTGATAATAATATATTACATACCAAGAGGTAAAAGTGGCACTTTATATCCGTTTATCCTTTTATTTGCCCGAACACAGAAAGATTTACAATTCAAGACATAAAACGACACTTTTTATCACAAGGCTTATAGGCTATTTTTTTCATTCTGAACATTTTTCAGAGTTAATTTAATGTTTTTGGAGTTTTTAGAATATTAAATTGTTATCGCTGATCTGTCACTCACCATCCCGATTTTTACTTTTTATCCCTAATATATTAATTTTCATCCCCCGATCCTATTTTTAACTTTTTATCCCTGATACGTCACTTTTTATGCCAGGAATAAAACGTGACACTTTTATCCGTATAATGTGGAATAAAAAGTGTACTTTTCATTTAGGTATAACAATTTATATTAAACAATTAAGTTGGCCGTGGGCTTCCCTATTATGTGTTGCCTTCGATTAATTAAAAGTTATATCATTAAAGTTGTTGCGTGATTGTGCGGACAATGGTAAATTTGACGTGATTTAATTTTATGTAGCTGCCTAAAACAAAGTATTTTCACGCCAATTAAGATATTTTCATGTTCTTATGACTTTTTGAAAAACTGCAAAGCGAGCCAGGCTAAAAAAATTGAAATGACATCAAAACTAAGTAGGGGTGTTTTTTATTAGGTGTGGTCTAAAAATAGTGAGGTGGGTGTTTTTTTCTGGTTTTCATTTTGCGCAAAGCTTTTATGTAACTATACATAACGATACTTACAGTTCTTTGTAAAATACTAAATGGTAACGAAAAAGGTGAATTGACATCTGATGTATATAGTACTGTGTCATTTTCAGCTCCTAGGATTATTGCATCTTCAAACAATATTGCTAAAATAAAAATAAAAAACATGTGTACAAGTATATTTTCACCAATATTAAATTTCTAACTGTGTCGATTTTCGCTGTGCAGTCTTGGTCGTGTGTGTGAACAATTTCCTAATTTTAGTGTTTATCTAGTGAAAGCTATAAAAACACGTTAGCAGTAAAATATACTCCGGAAAATAGTAAATATTTTTTTAATAAGGTCTATCATTTTCTCGGTCGTTTATCTTTGTATAAAACTGGTTATAGCACTTTTCCATCAAATCGGCAGTTGTCTACCTATCGACCTGAAGATCATAGACAGTGGAAAATCAAGATCTTAAATGGCAATTTTCAAAAATTTTAAACTAAAGAAACGCCAATATCCTCTTTAAGTTTGTATTTAAGCATTGTGATATTTATTGCCCTAACAAGTGATGCTATATTGCTTCAGGGAAAAATTGTTTATTTGTATATTTACTTTTTTTAAAATTTGTGATAATTTTGATTTGGACAAATAAACCATATTATTATTATTATTACTATAATAATGAAGAATTAACCACAGAAGAACATTGAAAAGGACTTACAATAGAATTCTCCAAATAATAACCGGGTGGGTATTATTAACATTCCATATGTTCAAGGGGTTTCAGAAAACATAAGAGGAATAGCCAAATATTTTTAAACAGAATTATCATCCAGAAATTCGATCACATGTGAGTGTGGTATAATGTAATATGTAGGAAACACGAACCTTCTTCTGGTTAGAGTAAAGGGAGGAGAAAGGAACATAATAAGTGCACAATTATTGAAAAATCATGCTTGGTGAAAAGCTCACAGGATTCAAAGATCTGCAACTAAGCTTTTGCATCAAGATACGCATTGGCCAAAACAAAAATTTATTGAAGCTGCATTTATAGTGCAGAAAAAATAAGTGTTTAGTCAACCAATCACGGACATACCAAACATATGGAAACCACTCCTTATGGTTAAAATGTTCTTTCTACTCAACCATTGTCTACTAGTTTAAAAAAAAAAGGATTTTTTAATTCATATACAAACCATAATGTAAGTAACGCTGAGATGGAAAACTAACCTGAACTGAGTTACGATTTTTCACATTTAATGTAATCCAGGACTCTACAGCGTGTCTTAGGGCGATCGAACAAAAATTACCGCACAGAATGAAGCACGTTATAAAACCCACAAGATTTAGCTATTGAGCAATAGATAATAAAACTACATTTTACTTACCTAAGGGATATATCCTTAAATGGAATGGTAACATAATTCTTTTTGACATGAAAGTATGTGGTTTATCAATGTCTCTAGGATAAAGCGGCAACCACACCCTCATTCCGTGGGCACCACAAAATAACCAGAGAGCTTCCGTCAAGTGAGCCTAAAAGTTTAAAAGAAAACAATCGATTTTTTTTCTCTAGTGCCAAAAATATTTTACTTTTTCAATCATATATCTTTTTCAGATCTCATCTACTAAACAAGGTTAGATATTATGGCAATTTCAACTTAATTTACAACAATTTTAGATTGTAGTTAGTAAGCCGTTAAACTACTGACAATTATATGTAAAAAAGTGTTTTCCTACGACCACGTAGGAAAAGAGCGAAATTTGCACCATTTTCTGTTTTAAAAAAGTGCATATTTTCTTGGGCGCACCCAGGAGGGACCTCGGGGCCGGGCCCTCTAGTAAATCTAAGATTTTTTTAGATGTTTAACACATATTTCATGAATAAAAAGATAAAATAGCATAAAATGAAATTATGAGTCCCCCCCCCCAGATGCCTCCACCCCCAAGACATATTCCTGGGTGCGCCATTGGTATTTCACACGCATATTGATTTCTACTTTCGTCACTCGGGACAAAAATATTTTTATCTCTAAAGAGAATAATGTCTTTAAGTCCTATAGCTTTGTCAATACCAAAAGCCAATGTATTGACAAATATACTTTCCCCTCTAAAGAAGAAAATAAAAGAAGGATTTTTACAAAAATAACAAGGCAATTCAGATCGTAGGAAAAATAGCGCACTTAACTAATTGAAAATATCGTTTGGTAATATACTATTTTTGGACTCACCTTGTCGACATGTCTTTTAGAAGGCACCCAAACATTTTCGACACAACTAGCGAGAACCGTGGGCATCAAACAGGCATATTTTTCGCCATTTCTTTCTTCCCGTTGAACCATAATAAGTTTTCCGCTAACATTTAGTACCTAACAATTACAAAGATAGGTAAGTCTACAAAGATTTTACATCACAAAATATGTCAACGAGTGTGTTAGTGTTGGTTTTTACAACAGGGAGCTCGAGCCATCAATGCATCTATAATCATATTGACAGGATAGAAAATAATGTCCTACTAACAAAATCGCACAAGTTTCGTTTATAAGCAAGTGCAGATTAACCCTAAACAATCGAAGGAAATTAACTTCTGTATACAGTGTGGAACAGCCAAATGGAATAAATTCGATGACGAATAAATGAGGGCGTGTTGGGAAAAACGCTTGGACGCGTTGATTTGTATTTTTAAATGCATTTTTTTCAGAAAACAAAATTAAATAGGGTGTGTCATGTGGCAGTGGCCAATACCAACTTTGTTATATTAAATGCAACCCCCTGTTTATTATTTATTGAATTCTTCAGAAAATTCTGGACATAATTCATGTACAATGTCCTATTCCTAAGTCTAACCATTTTTAAAATACTGACAATTAAAGAACGACAATTTCCAATTTAGAGGCGGAATATTTCGAAAATGGTTAGAACTATGGAAAAATGGCTTACATGTCCCTGTATCCTTATTTTTAATTATCTATCGATTAACATCAACCCCGACCACATCCGGTTTTAACGGAAAATCGGAAAATCAGGTTGTCTTTTATATTTTGCATATAGGAACATAGAGGGCAACACTGATCGAATGTCGTTACTAAAATTTATCCTCAATCTTTACCTAACTTAAATTTAAAACGTCAGTGCGATATATATAGTTTTAGAGCTACAGTGAATTTTTTAACAACAAATCAGTCGAAAAATAGAACTAAACCGAAAACATTTTCGTGCTATAATTTTTTACAACTTTCGAAGGAAATTATCTCAACAAGAATGCCTTGCCAAGTTGATTTCTGTTTTCGGTAATAAAGCACCACATCAGTCGACAGTATCTCGTTGGGATATAAAATTCAAGCGTGGACGGATTAGCCTTAGTGACGATCCAAGGCCACTGACACCCATATTGCGAGATTGACACATTATTGAGGATTTTAAAAACCTCAATTCAAAAAATTATGCATGAAGAATTAGCGGTAAGAAAATTAGTTTCCCACTGGATACCGCATTTGTTAACCGAAGAACAGACAAAGCTAGGGTGAATTGGTGTCAGAAAAACTCTAGACCGCTTTGAGGTAGGAAACTCAAAAAACGTGTACAGCATTGTCAGTCGTAATGAATCGTGTATTTACTCATATGAACCCGCAGATAAACATGTCAGTCACAGTACACCAATTGTCAGTCGTTTGTTTAGGGGTTCCAAAAAGTAAACAAAAGTCATCCGTTTTGGAAGTGTATCCAAAAAGATGGCGGCATTTGTCTCAAAAGCCGGTCATGTAGCAACAATTCCTCTGGAAGATCAAAGGACTGTTACTGCCAATTGGAACATCACCAATTGTTTGCCGAAAGTCATCGCTGAGTTTCCAAAAACGAACCCCGAACGACGAATCATCCTCCAGCAAGACAATGCAAGTTCGCACAAAGCACAATAAGCATTGAATTTTAACCCAACAAAACGTCGAATTGTTGAACCATCCTCCATACAGTCCCGATCTATGTTCCAAAGATTTCTATACTTTGCCGACAATCAAGAATAGACTGCGTGGTCAAATTTCAGGTCGCCAGACGAAGCAATACAATGTTGACACTATCAACAAACGAGCGGAGTTACAGCTTTGACAACTGGTTTAGGCGCATGCAAAAGTGCATTAATTTTCGTGGTGAATATGTAGAGAAACAATAAAGTCTTTAGAAGTTATCTAATGTTTTATTCTAGCTGTATATGCAAAAATTAAAAGAGAACCCTCGTACCAACGCCCAATTTTTGTTTCCCCCTGTCTGCATGTTTTATTTTAAAAAATAACTGGAATTTTAATCTTCTTCATCAAGTGGCATTGCAAGCCCTGGCGGGTCTTAGCCTAATTAACCAGAGCCCTCCATTCTGCCATATTTGGTAAATTTCTACTTTTGATGAATCTCAAGATGGTGGCGCAATCTATTAGGTGTTCTAATTCATAATCCAGTCGTATCTGCCAATAACCATCTTCTGTTTGCACTGGTCCAAAGATCTTAAGGGGCCTACAGACACGCGAAAATTTCTTGAGATTAGTACGTGCGAACTAATCTTTGCATACAAGTACGTTTGGTGGAATTGCCTACACACACGAAGACAAAATTAAACCTTCTAAACATAAACACGATATTATCAATGCGTTATGCCTAGACACCGAGAGATTTGCACGCGTACATCGTGCGCTCGAACTAAAATTCAAGCGGCGACTGAATACATCTTCGAGAGATATTTTAGACGGATATTGTCTATACACGAGGAGATTAGTATGCGCAAACTTGTACGCGCGTACTAATCTCTAGAAATGTTCGCGTGTCTGTAGGCCCCTTTACGAAGGATTTTTCTTTCAAATATTTCTAGTTGTTCTTCATTCGCTTTTGTAAGAGTCACATATGATGTCACTATCGGCCTAATTATTTTGGTGTAGTTTTCTTGTTTGAGAAATCTTGTTAGAATCTTTGAGTTGAGCAGGTTTTGATGAGCGAAAAAGACTTTGTTTCCGTCGATTATTCTCTCGTTTATTTCCTCTGTAATAGAGTTTTCTTTGTTTATGTTTGCTCTCAAATATGTAAACTTTTTCAGTTGCTCGAAACTACAACCATGTAACTGAAAATTACATATTTCTTGTTATTTTTAAAAAAGTTAATGTGCTTTTGGCTTCTGTATTAAGTACTGTTACAGTTCTTTTGTCTCTACTATGAACATCAATATCATCCGCGTAATCAACTATTTGTTGCCATTATTTACAACCGGTTCTTTTAATACCTTTAAAAGTTATCACTTACCAAGCTTTCGGAAGTCTTATTGCTGCCATGTTTATGACTAGTTTCTGTGCGTAAAGAGGTCAAGGCCACGAATGTTATACAGGCTGGATGTACTGCCAACGCCGATACGTCTATCGACTGAATTTTTGTAAGCTCTACATCTCCAACTAAAATTCAAGAGTTTAAAATCACAATCTTATTTACTCTGTTGTACTTAGTAACGAAATTGCCCCAGAATTAATATAGGGAGTTTTATGATCGTTGACGCTTCTTTCACTACGCGTCTACGCCATAGATAAATAGAGGTTATAAGCCACGGCAACAGCGAGGTGAAAAAAAAGCTTAAATCAAATGCGTAACGTAACCTCTGGTATGTCATTGTGAATTTAAATGTAACCAAGATAAGAGAAATACCATTTAAAGAGAAATCCTATAGCCTATAACACAGGGTGCGACAAAGAAGTCCGAAAACTTCTTTTGCGAAGACGAAATATTGTACAAATTACCTACCAAAAAATATATTCTGGTGATCTGTTTAGTAAAATGTGAAAATTTGATTCCAACCAGGTGAAAACTACTAGTTCTGTTACAACTTAATTGTAAGATATATCCTGTAAACTAGAAAAGGGCCAACAAAATTTATAAAATTTGAAGGATCAGCTAGGAGGAAAATGGTTTTGAAGTCAGGAAAGAGTTCATAATCAAAAAGTGCCATTAGTATTTTGGCACTATTTTCATGTGAGCTATACCTCATTCAAGCATACCGTGAGTGTATTTATTTAATTTAAAAGCAAAGCTACTACCTGAATCATTTTGTTCCAAATGCCAAATGGTCACCAGTGCATCCGATCCGAAAGTGATTAGTTGGTCTTCCAAAATATTGATTAATAACACAGTGGCGCTAACTGGCAAGATTCTGGCAAATTTGTTATCTAACTTTGATTCTTTGGCGTAGAAACGAAGTTCGTCAGTGTTATCAACAATGCTATAGCAACCTGCAAATAAAAACGTTTTGGCCTACCATTGTTTAAAATTTGTTTTAATCTATTAATGACTTGAAACGTTCTTGAAAATAGGCACCGCGTAAGTTCACAAAAGCCTCAAAATGAGGCACTTGCATTTTTCTCATCTGGCCCTTTTACAACCCTAATATATTCAAGCGTACATTTCTGCAAAATTTTAAGTTGATATGTTAATTCGATGTACACGTATCTCCGATCGCAGAAACATCTACATGACGTCATGGAAAGCGACAAGTCGTAGTAGTAGTAGTGGTGGGGAGACCATTTTTGGTCTAGCGACTAGGCGCGCCGTCCTTTTCGCAAACCCCGATTTTTCCGTACATCATATATCAAACTGATGCACGTGCCCCTTAGGATGCCAGTTTTCTTTCTCTAAGAGGACTTAATTTTGCCTGACACCTCTTTGTCGAGGGCAGGGATCTTTATACTGCGTAGCAAGTATACACAGTGCATCCACGCTTTTACACCCCTTCCGAAAGGTGGTCTGCTATATGTTGGACTTTCATCTATCTAACATGGCTATCGTCCCAGCGGAACTTGGTTACAGACGACAGACTTCTTTCCTTTTCATCACAACAGTCGTGGTCGTCGTGAGTTGACTGTAGGAGATTTATGCTGGCGCCGTCCTGGTTCCGACTATATAGCACTTATAGCAGGCTTATTATCCTTGGTTCCAATGTCGACCTATACTTCTTGCGTGCATCGCATCGCATGCTTATTCGATGACGGCTGTTGAACGCTGAAAAGGAAATCGGCGACAAATCGACAGATTTTTTTTTGTTTTTGCATGGTTCGAGACGCGAGATTGGTACCTTCTGCATATGAAGCCGACGACCATACCACGGCACTACCCTGCCGTCAAAGCGACAAGTAACAATCAAGTGTTATCCCTGGTATATATGGATGCGCGCTGACATACGGTGTGTTATTTTATCGTGGCGTAGATTGGTTGACACGAGAACATTACTTAAATTTCTTTAAGTTGACAAATTTCAGAGTGACGTCGTGTTCCCTACCACCCAAGGTTGTAAACCACAACATACTTATTAAAATTGATTGGTGAAAATAACTTTTCACTGTTTAAAAATACAGTCTTAATGGTATTTCTGCTTTTGTTTCAAATCACTACTCAAAAAGAATGTAAGAATATCTTGGCAACGTCAATAAAGCATATGAGGTTTTTCTGGCCTCCCTACTGGATATTTTAAATTTTGTTAAAGTCTTAAAAACATCATAAAATGCTAAGTACCAAGTCTTAAAAGCTGGGTGTTAAATTGTTGAGTGTTTAACGCATTTTTTTACCCTGAATGCAATTTTTTTAAAAATAACAAACTATTACTTACAACTATGATTCATTTAGTATATTGGCATATCTCTATTTTAGTTTACGTACCTAGTATAATGTAGTCTCTCCACCAGAGTAACCCTCCAGATACAATGAAGTCTTTTTCTTGACTTTCGTTGCCAAACAGCTTCCACCTCCGTGTTTGCATCGAATAGTGCGCCATACCCGTCCGTCCTGCTATCGCTACATTTTGACTTTTTGAGTCGATGGCTGAGTACTAAAATAAATAAAAATATGTAAAGAGTGATTCAAATTGAGCACTTTTAAGCCTCAAATTTCAAGACAATATTTTTGGTAAAAACTGCACTTTGGTATATCCACCCGTTTTTGTGCCAAGGGTACTTTTTGAAAAGTCTGTATATTGGGGCCTATAACGTTTTTATTTCTCAAAATTTATGTTTGGAGCAAATTGCTTGTTTATAGATTTTTTAAAGCATAATACAAAGGTCAATCTAAATTTAATTGAAATTTGAGGCCCGCAAAGGAGAGTTAGTTTTCCTCTATCTCCCCTAAAAGTACCATTTCCCACTTAAAAGTACCCAATTTGAATAACTCTGTACATGTAGACCAGGTGAATCTAATGCTTTTAAGGAAGATTTTGAATTTAAATGTATTTCCAAACAATGGCTTAACTATGGTCTGAAAGGAAGAGAAGGGTAAAAGAAGACAACTATTTATCAACATTACCTTTGTGTATTTAAATGCATTATTCGGATCTTAAATTAAGATTTAAGTACTGTAGCAAAACAAGGGATGGTTACCCCTTTTAGAAAATTAGAATTTTTCTATTATTTAAAAAATATGTACTTTTTATATAGGCATGCCTGGTTGGGTAGGCGATATCATGCCACTTCGAGAATATCGCGTTGCTTCGCGTTTCTCAGTGTCCTAAAATACAGCCGACCCAAATCATCGGGAACAGGAAATAGCCTTTTCGTCGCTTGGTGCTAAAAATATTTTACGGTTTTGAAAGACCTGGTCTTTCTAGGTATGTAATATGGATATTTTTTTAAATTGTTTTAAGTTTTGATAGGATTGTACTTTTGTAATCTAGTGGAATATTATCAACTTAAAGTTTTTATTCATATTTTTCGAAACAGTACTAGGTTTTGTTTTGTTCTTTTTAGCTCTCCACAAATAAAAACCATTTAAAACCTAAACTATTGGAAGAATATTTTCTTTTCCACCCAAAAGAACAAACCGTAAAACTGTTTCATTGCAGTACCATCAGAAAAGTACTTCACGAAACTGTCTAAAATCGCTTTAAGCCCTTTTTAATGTATCAAAATTTTTCCATCGAAGGTGAGTTTTTTAGTTTTGATAATGAATAATTATTGAGATCTGAATTTTGACGCCTTGACGACTTGACCTTGGCTTGCATTTTGTCAAAAGCTGTAAAGATTGTGAAAAATCCTGGATAAAAAATAATCGAAAGGATGAGCATAAAACACAGTCCAGCACCAGTGTCACCTAATAAAACAGAAATTTTTGGAATTCGATAAACCTTTACAAACTAATCGAAACAAGCCACAGACCGCCTATATTATGCTTAATTGTGTTAAGAAAGAGCACTTGCTGCTAGTTCCCTTCCTAAATTCTTTAAAGGAGATACAGTCCCGGCGAAAAGAAGAGAAACTACTTAAATTTGTATACAAAGCTGATACTGTACCAACCATCAAAGAACAAGTAGTGCATTTAAAAACTTTAATCCAGTTCTCAGTTTCGGCGATTTTCGATAAAAATCATTTATCACGTTTAAAAAAAATGTCAGGAGACGTAAGAGTTATATATACCCAGAAATTTTAATAACAATTTGACAAAGGATAGTCTACCCACACATAAATTTTTAAAATGCAAAAATGATCAATATTTGTAGGTCATATGTGTATATATACCGAACCGACTAGGCACACGGCGCGCAATTTTTCGCAAACCCCGATTTGTCCGTACACCATATACCAAACTAATGCACGTGCCCCTTAGGATGCAAGTTTTCTTCCTCTAAGAGTACTTGATTTTGCCTGGCACCTCTTTGTCAAGGGCAGGTATCTTTATACTGCGTAGTAAGTATACACAGTGGACCCATGCTTTTACAACCCTTCCAAATGTGGTCCTGCTACATGTTAGACTTGCATCTATCTAACATCGCTGTCATCCAAGCAGAACTTGGTTATAGACGATAAACTTCGTTGCTTTTTAGCGAAACAGTCGTGGTCGTCGTGAGTTGACTGTGTGATTGTAGGAGATTATACTGGCGCCATAATGATACCGACTTTATAGCACTTATAGCAGGCTCCTGGTTTATTATTCCTGGTTCCACGGCTGGCTGCGTGTCGGCGCCTGGACTACACCTGCGTATATTTTCGATGTTTAAGGTCAACTTATATTTTGCGTGCATCGCACGGTAATTCGATGACGACTGTTGAACGCTGAAAAGAAAGTGGGTGGCAGGGCGACGAGACTTTTTGATTGTTTTTGCATCATTGTTCGAGACGCGAACCTGGTACCTTCTGCATGTGAAGCCGACGACCATACTACGGCTCTACCCTGCCGCTTACAGTGTATAACTTTTACATCCATTTCGAATGATACTTTTGCAAAAATGTTACAGAAACAACTTTTTATTTTAAGTTATTAGCTCACACTACTACTATACTAAAGTAGTGTGAGATATGGTGATCCTAATTTTTTCGAGAAAAAAAAAGCTCCGATTTCAAATTTTTTTATATATCTTTGCGTTTCAGATGATTTTGAAACTTTTTTGTTGCGCCGTCTGTCTGTCTATCTGTCTGTCTGTAACGACCAACCCGCATAACTTAAAAACCGCTTGTTCGATTATAATTTTTAGTATTTTAAAAATAAACAAAATCCACGGAACGCAAGTCAAATAAAAGGGTGGGGGTAGATGTCAAAAATTAGAGTTTAAGTGAAAATATGGCGTGTGTGATATCAAACGAAAGGTAATTGAGTCTGGAGTTAAACAAAATACATTTTTGTTTTTAAAACAAGGGTGGGGGTCGATTTTAAAAATTAAAGTTTAAGTCAAAACATGGCTTGTGTGTTATCAAACGAAAATATTTATATTAGCTCACACGTACACTATAACTATAGTACCTAATATGAGCTTAGGTGCCCATATAGATTGGAAGAGTATTTTTTAACGTGACAAAAAGGCTCTAAATGATTTTGAGAACTGGATTGAAGTTTTTAAATGCAAAACTTATTCTTTGACATGTAGTACAAGATTAGATTTATATACAATTTTAGATCTTTTCACAACTTTTGCCTGGTACTGTAATTTTCATAAAAAATGTTCCTAAACTAAAAATCAGACAGTTTCAAGGACTAAACTTACTCTTATAGGCCAATTTGTAGCAGAATAAGTTGAAGGTATTGGAATCACTAACCATTGCCTGCCTTCGGCCAGTGTGGTAGTTAGAAACGCCGCACCTTCGCCAAAAATGCTTTCTTCTCTATCAAAACAAAAAAATTACAGTTTAGGTACTAGCCATTTAAAAAGAACACAAAAACAGAATAAAACTGAAAACTTTAGTTTATTTTTAAACTGCAGTTAAGAATATGGAATCGGATAGAACCACTAATAGACCAGGTTAAAATTTAGGATTTCCAATCAATCGTACCTTTTTACCAAATTTTGTACACATATACTGTACCCTTCCACGGTTCCAAGAACCTACTTCGTTAAGTTTTTTGTTAACTTTTCTGTGGCGCGGAGGCGATTTATTGATATACGAGATTTGTACAACTCAGTTTTTTGCAATTTTCTCAAAAACTAATAACTTTTTCAAAAAAAGTCAAGAGAGGAAACATACACAAAATCATGCCATCTATACTATAAAATTAAGAAAAAATCTAACCATTCGGTCTATACTATAAAATTAAGGAAAAAATCTTTTTTTTTATTATTTTATTTTTTTGCTAATCTTATAGTATAGGCCAAACAAATCTGTGTATTTTTTCTATCGCTTTTTTAAAAAAGTTTTCGTTTGGAGCCTTATATCTAGCGAAGCTCAAGGGGGATTTTGAAGGAGAATATATGGGGATGTGTCCTAGAGGCTAAGTAATAATTATACAAAAACCCAGCTTGCATCTATTTTTTTCCACGTTTCAGTGTTTTTTCACCCAATATGATTAGGCTATTCTGCAACAAAAGAAATCTTACCTATTGCTTCTCTCTGAAAAAATTTTGATTAAAGAATTCGCTGAATTCACGTAAAGCTTGTCTTCGGCTTGCAAATAGAGTTGGCTCTGGTGACTCTAAAATATAATAGTACAATTTACCTAACAACTTCGAAAAGTAGTACATTTTTACACTGGAATTGGTAGTAAAGGAAAGGTACTATTCGCACGACTAAAATACAATATCATTTCTTCAGGAATAAAAAGAATTAGCGCAGGAAGGTAGGTTTATTTTTGTTGAAAATAACATTTTTAATCACTTTGTAAAACTACAACTACGTTCCTCTAGTTGTTGTTGTTTTTAGGATAAACAGTACGGATGTAAAAATCCGCCCTGTTTTTTGAGTTGTTCTTGTCTTAAGAAGTTTATTTTTTGACCAACTATCAAAGACAAAAATTGCCTTATTATTATTATTATGCACCCTATTGTTTTTAAATTTCATTACTACTAAGTGGTGAAAAAATATTTTTCTTAGTATTTTTGTGATTGGTATAAACATTTAACGTATCTAGCTTGTTCTTTCAAAAAAATGTATTTTTTCGTTTCGAGCACATCAAATAAAACTTACCATACAGGGATTTCTAGTCAAAGCACTCTTGACAAAATCTAACTGAAGCAAGCTCGTCTTCATACTGTTTACATTATTTTCTAAATCTCTAGATGTATTGTCGTTTGATAAATTAGGTGAACCGTTTTCTAGTTTATTTGGTGAGGTTTCGTTTAAATGCTGATTGTCCTCTCTAATCATCCAAAGTTGGTAACACTCCGTAGTGAAATCCTTAAAAAACCAATAGTAAGGGACAAGCTACTAGCAATATGAAATTTAGGCGGAAGGGCCTAGCCTACTTTTCAGAGGAATCAGGAATGTGCAAAAAAAATTTTAGAAAGAAAATTTTGGGCTGGAATTACCTTTAGAGACCCGCATTCTTAATCCTAACATACTTGTTTTCCGTCAGGAGTCGTTTCCATATCTTTGGTATATCCGTGCTTGGCTGGCTTATAAATGCAGCTCCAATAAAAAAAATTTCGCCTCTTTATGCAAAACTATTCAGCCCGCTTTTTCAGTATTCCCAAATTGGAAGCTTTTTTGATATTCCTTTACTCTAGCCTGAAGAGGACCTTTCGTTTCTCCTACATATAAGTTACCACACTCACACTGGAATGGGTAAATCCATTCCCTATTATTCAAGGGATTTTCTGGTTCTGTTTTAAAAGTATAAGTGTTTGGCTATTCGTCTTATCTTTCCTGAAACACCTTGAACATATTGAATGTCAATACCACCCAACGGATTATTATTCTGAGAATTTGGTTTGTCTATAATTTTGAAGATCGTTCAGATTATTAATTTCTCGGTAAACCAAAAACGGGTTTGGTTTGGTATCTTTAACAAGTATTTAACTAAATTAATTTGGGACGTAATATTAAGTATACTTATAAAAGGTCAACACGAGTGATCTAGATCAAAACGAGACGTAAGATTGGGGAGAGGGTCAGTTCTACGTGTTTGTGCACGAAATTATAAAATGTAAACAATAAGTATATTTAGACCGGATTTTCAAAATTATTATCTCCACAGTCCTTCAGTATAACCTAACCTAGGTCAATTCATCGCAAATGTATCCTAACCTGGGCAGAACTGGACAGCCTATGATCCGTTTGCGATCATTTAATGGTTAGACTAACACCGACTTCGACGTCCCAAATACAGAAAAAGGGAGCTATAAAGAAAAATCAAAAAAAAAAATATTTTCAAAAATTTGTCTAATTATATGCACAGGTTAAGTTACATAAGATAGGACTAAAAATTTCGACTACACAAGTATATGAAGGTATTTTGCACCGAAAACTAAAGGAGAAATGTTTACGCCTTGGCAACTGACGCTATCTTTGGAAAGCCTTGCAACCCGTGCCGACGACGCCTGACGCAGTATTATAATTTGTGCAGGACTGACCCTCTTCCCCTCGTAAAGTCAAAATGAGTAATTTTTACAAACGGCAATTAACTTTCCGTGAAAGGTCACGTGTTATTATCGGTTCCCCTGGAGACTAAGAACACTCATCGTAAAGCAAGTTTTATAGGAAGCGAAGACTGACATTGATTTTCTATTTTTTGGTTATAATTTTTACCTGGTTGCCTCGGTTTGGTATTAGCGGCTCGTTCTTATTTTAAATATGTGGTTTTAACACCAAATTAACTGGTTACTTGTAGTTACTTTAAGGTAAAGGGCTTTAAGAGACAGAAGTACAGAGAGAAAAGAGATAATGTTGGGAGCATGTTCTAAAATTAAATTTTACGTATTGGCTCATACTCGTACTTACCATAGAAATAATTTTTAAAGGATTGTACTTTTGTATGTCAGTGTTCAGTCCGTAATCCCACCCCAATGTGCACACCAAAAGAGCGCCGAAGGTAGACCAGACCGCCAAACCGCCCTTTTCCCATGCAGCTACAAGGGCACATCCATCGTGTGTCCATAAAATCTAAAAACAAAAATATTTAGGAAATTGAAGAAGAATAGATTACCTAGAGGCCAAGGATACATTTTTCACTGATGTGTTTCCCTTTTTTGTAGCTAAATCCAGTTTTACATGTACAAAATATTTCTAAACTTAAATAAAGAGTTTATATTTAAGGTTTGTTTGAAAACTGAAAAACACGAAGAAAGCCGAATTTCATGTTTTTCACTTTTCAATTTTTAAACAAACCTCAAATTGTCGTAGTGACCCTACGAAATGTGACTGACAAGACAGATGATTGAACATGTTTTCTTGATTCTTTACATTTTCTTCCAAACAATAATTTAAAACTATTGTTCTTATTTAAATATGGATAAAACCCAACTCAAGTCACCCGAAGACAAAATAAAAACTGCAATTACATGAAACTCGACCAAATTTGTAAAAGACATATTTGACAAGTTTTCTTCAACTACTTAATGTAATGTTATCCCAGATACCAATCATCTTTCCGAACAACTGTCAAAGAGAGTTGCTTACTTTTGGTGTAAAGCAACTGTTAAATTGTATTAAGAACCTCTAGAACAGAAACTACGCTGACGATGAGAATTCAGACAAAGTTGTATAAAAAATGTAATACCTTATTTATGGGCCCAGGGTCGCCAGGATAATCTTTGCTACTCAAAATGCAGTGGTGAGATATTTCAAGGCCGCCCGTGCTGTCATCTACGTAGTAGGTGACGCATTCTGAACTAAAATGTTAAAAAGCTTTTAGTTTTATGTGCAGTTAATACAAACTTTAATTACTAAAAATGTATATTTTCTGGTTTAAAATTACGAAGAGATTTTAATTTAAGTTTCCACTTACTTTGATCTGCCAAACGTAATTAGTTTATATTTGTGATTTATTGAAGTTGAGGTAGCGTCTTCTATATTTTGAGCCCATATACCTTGAACTTGCTAAAAAATTATAAAAAATTAGGTTATTGATAAGACAATCTCATATTCCCCTCTGTTTAGTATTGGGTGTTATAATAATACTTGTTACGATTATATTTGCGTGGAATTATCCAGTCATATATCTCCATGCACCTCAGTGGAGTGGCCAGAACATAAAAAACCCAAAAATTTGTGCAACACATGCGACTTCGGAATCTAAGCGACCATTGTGGAGATCTTTGCTAATCCAGATTTCACCCCATACAGCAAGACCTGGCCAGGTGAAGCCAGGGCCTTCAGGATAGTCGATTAGTGCATATTTCGTAATACTGGGCTCGTTTTTTAACTTTTTTGATATTTTACCCTAGTCTTTGTCGAGATACAGAGCTTCAAGCAAGTTGGTGATTTTTTGAACTTTTTTGATAATAACTTTTTTTAAAAACGCAGTAAAAATATGAAACTTGGTGAAGTCGTGTATTGAAACAAGAGCAATACCAAACCATTAGGTTCATTTGTTGTTCAAAAATTGTTGTTAACCCTTGTAAATGAATTTTGAGAATAAATAAATAAAAAAACACTAAATAAATAAAAATCTAATTCGAAATAAAAATAATTAAAAAAAAAATTATGCGGTCAAATTTTTTTACAAAAAACATTTTTTTTGCATAAACTTTTATGAATGCCCTATTAAACGCAAAGTTTTTCTTGATATTTTTTGTTACTAAACATAAGTGACAGACATAATAATAAAATATCATTGATTTTTTAAAAAGAATAAGTAAGCAAAAATTAAAAAATTAAAAAATAATTATTTTTTATACATTTCGAACTCCTTAACTTGAAACTTTTTCTACTACTATTTTTGGATCACAATTAGCTAAGTATTCGTTTGACTATGATATATTTTCTTTTTTTTTAACCCTTTTTTCCCCCACTCCTCTAACTTTAAAAGGCTAATATCTTAAACACAGATGAGTGTTGAGCCCATGTTATATAAACTTTCTTATCAAAAATAACCTCCTCTATCACCTGCTGCACTATGGCCCCTAAGTTATGAGACACCCTGTATATATAATATATTTCTATTTTGTGTAATCCTATGGCCACCTAAGGCTACACCTAACATACACCTCAAATCGATAACAGAGGTGACTCCGTAATAGACTAGCAAGTATCGTGTATCGTTGCCAGAAAAAGTAATAAATCCAGTAATTTTGCATGAGTGAGTCAGAAGTAGGTGGAATGAAGAGGGGTGATTCCTTGGCTTCTTTTAAAACGAAGTGTAAAGGTCTGCGAATTCAGAAATCAAAAAGTTTAACAAACCAGGATTATTTTTTGTATTTTAAAATTCACCATTCATAGGCAAAAAAATTTTTAACGCCCGGTAGCTCCGTAACTTGTTAACTGTTTATACACTTTTAGCCTTAAGATACGCGAAAGGATCATTCTTATTCATTTATCCACCTACTTATGACACCCTGTATACTAAGCCGAACATGAAAAATGTAATATCAGTGCACGTTACCGGAAAAATAATAAGAAGAAAACATTTAAAGTCAGAGTGAAAGATGGTAAATATCAGTATTATTAAGTCATGTCACAATGATTTTTTTTTTGAGCTAATAATGATTTTTGGAAGCAAATTTAAGGTCAGCAAAGTCTTTATTGTAAAAATTTCAGTCAGGAATATTAGAAATGGGAGTACAAAAATAGTGTCTATCTGTTATTATTATTGTACTTACATTAGGATCAAATTTTAAACTAGAGGCTGTCAAAAATGCTGCTCTGCCGTCATTTAAAACTATTGAGAAACCGCCTACCAAAGGCGAATACTCCATGGCAGCAATGTAGGTATTTTCTTCTACAATTGGTATTGCTAAAACAAAAACAACACTCAAACAAAGCAACAAAATAATGTCACACAACCGAATACATGCGAAAAAATTACGATATTATTACATACTGTTACTTAAAAAAGGAAAGTCAGTAAGAGTAGTTTTGTATAAAATTTATCTCTATAATTATTAATATATTTTTTGGACGTGTACACAAGTTATAGGCATAAAACGAAGAAAGATCACCCTCTTACCCGTATTCATTACGGAAGATGATCCTAGTGTTAAGTTTTAGAAAATTTACGTACTAACTACCCCAAATCAGGGAACGTAAAGAAGAAAACTCTCGTGCCTCTATTTTACAACCCCTTCCTTGACTGAACAACTTTTTTTTTTCAAAATCGACGTGATGCAACAAGAAAATTGAAAAAACTTATTGAGTTCACCACCTTGTAAAAAACAGTGGCGGTATTAATTAACATTTGTCCATATAATCCTATATTTAGGAATCAAACAGGTTATTGTCTTCCTCCACTAATTTTCAGGGGGCATTACTATAGCACAACATCTTGAAAAACTGGATTATTTTTTTCGGCTACGCACTATTTCCCTCCCATATCTCTGCCTTTTAGTCACTAGAGAGGAAATAATAAAAAAGACATAATCCCTACCTTTGGATACTTGCTGATTAATACAAAAAGGTATCCTCCTCAAATCCAAAGTGTAATCTCTATTTTGAGTGCCATCCCACTTGTACCGAAGCACATGACCCTGAGTTGTGGCCAACATTATCTCTGTCATTGTTATACACACAATTTCGGATATAAGGCCATCCCATACTAGAGCTTCTCCGTCCTAAAAAAAAATTGATGGATACCGAAATATTTTATCGCAATTGCAACAAATTTATTACCACTGTTTTATTACTAAGTAAATCTGAAGCAATAGACAAACATTTTTCTTCTTTAGGCTGAAGAATTTTAAAACATTAAGACACGAAGCCTTTGACTGTCGGTAAATATTGTTACAAATTTAAGTTATTTAAATTTTACAGTTAGAATTTATTTAGGTTTAGTGTAGTATTAGGTTGACTTATCTTATGGTTGTATTCTTAGTCTAGGTTTTAGTTGCGTTATCTATGACGCACTCGTGCTCGGCCACGCACCTTCTGGAAGAGACGAGAATGCTCGTGAACCGAAGACGGATGGATGGTTCTCGAATAGTAGGCAGACCCTATATATAGGGCTGGACGTCGCGCATCGAGTCCGTCAAAGATAACGAATGGTACTGATCGCCAGATATTAACACGAAGTTAATAGGCCGATTAAAGTAGTGAATTATTAGCAAGTGCGTGTTTTTGTACATAATTTGTCGAAATAAATTGACAAATCGTTTTTGACATTTGCGAGTTTTTATTATTGTTGAGAACCCGTAACAATATGTATTTTATTACATAAACACAAAATTATTTTAAAAAAATTTTTTGGAAGCTTTGCGAATTCTCATAATTTAAACTTTTTTGTTTCTAAAAAACTCATAATTTTATTGTTCAAAATGTCACATTTATTTAAAACTGTTTTGCTAAAATATGCTACAGAATTTGTACCAATTTGTCAATAAATGAATAAAGTGTCAATAAATGAATAAAGTGTCAATAAATAACTAAAGTGAAAAATTCTACTATAAACTAATGTTTATTTTTCGTATAATCCTTTTAGATGATAACGCCTTGGCCCAAGAGTGCATAACCGCCTTTTAAAATCAATTGTCAGTTAGCTCTTAAGTTTTTTTTATTTTTCACAATTTCTGATATAAGGCCACCATATATATATATATATATATATATATATATATATATATATATATATATATATATATATATAAATATATATATAAATATATATATATATATATATATATATATATATATATATATATATATATAATATTTATCGCGGTTGTTACAATTTTATTACTATATAGTTTTATTACTGTGAATGTGAATCTAAACCAATAGAGAAAATCAGGGTGAATAATTTTAAAACCTTGAGACGTAAATGGCAAAAAAAGGAAAATGATAAGTTTGACTGTCTGTGCATATGTAACAGGATTAATTTTATTTTATTACATTGACACAAAAATTACGAAAATTGTGTTGATTTTTGATAGCTTTGCGAATTCTCATATATCTGATTTTTTTTCTTTTTTACTAGATATTTCTTTTTCTGCTTAAAACATCACATTCAATATCTAAAATCAAGGAAATTTAGCAAGTTTAAAACTGTTTTCCTAATAAATTAAAGTGTAATGGGTAACTATTCTAAGAACGTTTTTTTAAGAAGTCTGCCTGTCGCAAAATCTACAGAACAACCAAACTTATAATTTACTGAAATTTTTAGGGAAAATGGTGGTTATTCTAAATAGGATCTATAGTTTCATTAAAATTATTGGTCTATCCTAAGGACATTTTTAAAAATTAAAAATTTGGAATGATAGAGAATTAACGAAAATCTAAACGCTTTCAGTATCTAGCAAACTAAATGCCAGAAACTTGTGTGAAAACATATGGTATCGCAGGTATTATTTTTCATTGCTCCTACCAATATCCTAAGATAAGATTATACCGTCTCTATAGCTTTAAAAAAGTGTCACATTGACCATGCAGTGTTCTAAAAAGTCCCTTAAGGACGAAACAGTTAACTGTCAACACTTAATAGGTGTCCAGTAAATCTTGAACCCCCGTGGGTGTACAGCTTTCGAGCTGCCCACGGAAAAATACAAAAGAGACAAAATCTTTCTATGACCGCTTAGCCACGAAAAATTATTGTTATGTTTCCTTTTTCACAATTTCAGATAAAAGGCCATCTCATACGAGAGCTTCTCCGTTCGTAAACTATTGACGGATACTGACTGAACATTTTTATCGAGGTTGCTACAATTGTATCACTATGTGCATCTGAACCAATAGAGAATATTTTTTGTCTGCCAGGAATTATAAGTTTTAAGTCTTTGACTGTGCATATGTAGCAGGATAAATTTTATAATACATTAACACAAAAATTACAATATTTGTTTTTTTTCTGCTCATAATGCTATATTCATTATGAGTGAGCCAGACTCACACTGATGATTTATATTTGTTTTTCAAAAAATGTTAATATTCGTATACAACGCATAATTCAATGGACTCTTTGTGTACTGAAAACTTCGAAACTAAATCGATTTTGGCCAAAAATTAAAAAAAAAAAATGTTAATTCAATTTTTTTTAATAATAGGCACAAAAGGTATTAAAATAATGTTTTAACGAGTCAAAACAATAAAGTTTTTCAACAAGTTTTGTAATAAAAAAAAATGTGCCCATAATCTTAGTTTATATAAAATTTTTAAAAAACGGAAAACTGTTATTATAAAAAATTTAGTATGCGTTTATTTCATTTCCAGGGGAAATTGGCTTTGGAAATACGACTACTATGTCGGTTTAGAACGTTTGTTTGTCCGATGCCTATTCTCCACGTCCTTCGATCCTGACAATCATTTTCTGTCAGGTTTTTTGACTCATTGATCTTTGGATTGACTGTTGCCATTCCAGTTTAGGACGCCCTCTTTTTATGCGCCCTATTGGTTGCCTTTCTAGGACTTGCTTTGGTAATCTTTCGTCGTTCATCAGTTGTACATGGCCGTACCATATCAGTTGTCTTTTAGTAATTTCATCCGTTATGCTTACCTCGATTCCAATTATTTCTTTTATGATCTCATTTCTTATATGATCTTTCTAGATATTCTCATTCATCTTCTTATTACATCCATTTTTGTTTTGTATTTCTCTGTTGTGTGTCATCATGGCTTTAGAAATACATTTTGACTCGCATGAATATTGATTAGGTAATTGAAATTTGTCAATATTTGCGCATTATTAAACATTACCTTATTCTTGAGATTTTCGTATCGTGGTGGTGCATTAGTGGCGGTGGGGCAAATTTCCATTACTTTGCATTACTATTGATATTATTAATTTGTTTAAAATAATGTACAATATATGTACCGGGTGGGCCAAAAGAAACCGGATTTTTTTTTTCATTATAACTTTTGAACTATACAATCGATTTTAATGTGATAAACTGCACTTGGCAGAGAATTAATCAGAGTTTTGACTAAATATATTTTTTGTCCGCCATCTTAAAATTCAAGATGGCAGACGATATTAAATTGAAAAAAAAAACCAAAACAATTTCGGAAAATAAGAATAAACGTGCCTCTTTAAAGGGTCAAGTATGATTCTGTCCGACATCTTAACTTTTAAGATGGCGACAAATTTAGATCGTAATTTTTAAAGAACAATCAATTCTCACCATGATTTCTTTTATTTCACTAAGATCGGTTCAGTAATAATAAGTTTATAAGGAAATGAATGCAGACAGGCTTAGCAATGCAATCGTATAATCTATAAAACAATGGCTGAAACAAAAATAGATTTTTTGAGAACCACCACACCGATTTTACTAATTTATACCTTATATCTTAAATTTTAAGATGACTGTAAATTTTAATCATAGTCTTTAAAAGGCAATCAATTCTCACTTTCTATTTCATCAAAATCGGTTAAGTAGTAATGAATTTATAAGGGAATAAATGCAGACATGATTGGCAAGGCAATCGCATAATATTCAAAACAATAGTTGAAACAAAAATATATTTTTTTAGAACTACTGAACCGATTTTGCTGATTCGTACCTTGTTGTGCGTGGTAATAATGCAGTTTTTTTACTGATTTAAAAAATAATTAAAGCATGTTCGCAACACAAGAATAAACGAACATCTTTGAAGGGTATATTTTAATTTTGTCCGCCATCTTGGATTTTGAAATGGCGGACAGAAAGATAAATTTATTCAAAACTCTAATTAATTTTCTGGCATGTTCAGTTTGTCTCATTAAAATCAATGGTATAGTTCACAAGTTATAATAAAAAACAAATTGTCCGGTTTTTTTTGGTCCACCCGGTATGCACAAAAAATTAATAATGAATTCTCACTCGCTTAATTTGTTGGTAATGTATTAGATCAGGTCACAATCGGTTTTTTTTTAATTTCTAATAATTGGTTTATAAAAAGTATACATACCAAGTCTTTTTTTCATTTTGTATTTATGTTTTAAAATTCTTTAAAAAAATCAAAATCAAAGAGTTAAACTGTAAAATATTAGGTCGATACTAAGAGGTTTTTCACCTACCTAGTTGCCAAGTAGTCGAAGCAAATTAAAAATTTTAGAAGAAAAGAAAGTTTTGGTATTTTGGGTACTATTCCTGTTGACCAGGGTTTGGAAGAGGTATGTCTTCTGTAATTTTGCGTGAATACTTTTACGTTATTTCACTAATATAAATTGCATTTTTTTTATATACATTTTTTATATAAGATTTTTTTTTTTATTTAATTATATTTTCACCAGCTGTGTTTATTAATTAATTTTACCTGTACTTTTTATTGATTAGAGAAAAATTTATTTATTTAATTATAGCAAAAAATTTTGGAATCCAATGTAAGTACCAAAACTAGTGTACTTACCAAAACTAATGTAAGTGGAGGAATGGTTTCCTTTATAAACAGTTCTGCACTGTCTCTCCTAAGATTGGCATGGGGCGAATCTGTCTGTATGTAGAGGCCTTTTTGGTCTGATATCACATCCAGTTTGTAAAATAACAAATGACCTTCTGAAGTCTGAAAAGAATATTAATATTATTTAGTGAAAAGGATATAGCCAGCAAATATTGCAGCCGCTAAGTGCGGCAAAATCTGAGGGCACGGCAGTGCCTCGCCAAGTTCGCGCGCCGTAACCATCTTTTCTTGAAACATTTCAGCCGATATTTGACCTACCTAAACTACTTCGGAATGAGCTACGAATCTCAAACTTTGCACAGTAGATCTCCATGGAGTTAACAACCCCTCCAAGTTTCGTGGAATTCCATAAAGTAGTAAAGTAATTACGAAATTTCAAAAAACGTCGAAATTGCCACTCACTCACTCATGTATAGATCATCAATATTCTACTGTACTTCCAGACATGCTACAAAGCTGAAATTTGGCAGACTGATAGAAATTATGACCAAACCCCTGGAAAAAATCAAAAAACCCCAAAATTTTAATTTACTCCCCTCCCCTATACATTTAAAGTTATGTAAAAGTAGCATCGCCCACTTTCAGAAATGCTAGAGAGTTGAGCTTTGGCAGACTGATAGTAACTATGATAAAACTATAGAAATAAAGTCAAAAAACCCCAAAATTTTAATTTACTCCCCTCCCCTATACATTTAAAGTTATGTAAAACTAGCATTCCCCACTTCCAGAAATGCTAGAGAGTTGAGCTTTGGCAGACTGATAGAAACTATGATAAAACTATAGGAAAAAATTAAAACACCCCAAAATTCTAATTTACTACCCTCCCCTATAAATGTAAAGTTAAGTAAAAGTAACATTGCCTACTTCCAGACATGCTAGAGAGCTGAGCTTTGGAAGACCGATAGTAACTATGATAAAGTTATAGAAAAAAATTAAAACACCCCAAAATTTTAATTTACTTCCTTCCCCTATAAATGTAAAGTTATGTAAATGTAACACTGCCTACTACTACTCAGATTGATTCAGAAGATCTGAACAGTGTCTCACCCAAACTGATAGCTAACCTTTTTGGAGGATTAGGCATACAGTGGTGAGAAACCACTCAAAAGTGAGCCACAATAGACCCACTAGTGGTCGCAGTGGAAGGGCTGCAAGGCCCACTCATATATGAATCATCAACACTGCCTACTTCCAGAAACGCTAAAGAGCTGAACTTTTTAAGACTGAAAGACAATATGATAAAACTATATGAAAAAAATTAAAAACACCAACATTTTAATTTACTTCCCTCTCCTATAAATGTAAATTTATATAAAACTAACATTGCCCACTTCCAGAAACGCTAGAGAGCTGAGCATTGAAATGCTGATAGAAATTATGATAAAACCATGGGAAAAAATTTAAAAAGTCCAATATTTTAATGTACTCTCCTCCCCTATAAATGTAAAGTTATGTAAAAGTAACATTACCCACTTCCAGAAACGCTAGAGAGCTGAGCATTGGAAGACTGATAGGAACTATGATAAAACTATAGGACAAAATTTAAAAACACGACAATTTTAATTTATTTCCCTCCCCTATACGTGTAAAGTTATGTAAAAGTAACATTGTGCACTTTCAGAAACGCTAGAGAGCTGAGCTTTGGAAGGCTGATAGGAACTACGTTAAAACCATGGAAAAGAATTAAAAAACCTCAAAAATTTAAGTAAGGCATTGCAAAAGTTTTAAACAATATTCCGCATATTTTACTACTTTAAAAATTAAGTATTATCCAATTCCTTAAAAAAAAAAGTGAAATCATAACAAAAACATTTCATGTAAAAAAAAGCCAAGCACGCGAAAATGACATTCCGTAAAAAGAATTGAGATAAAAGTAAAGCCAAGTGCTCCAATACAAATTTCAAAATGAAAGGTTCTTACTAGGTTGGAAATATTTTTCTTAACTTGGCTATTACAGCTATAAATGACTCTAAGGCACAGTGCTAAATTGAACATAAAGAAGTTTGGCTGTAATAGCAAAGTTTAAAAAAATATTTCCAATCTAGTAAGAACCTTTCATTTTGAAATTTGTATTGGAGCACTTGGCTTTACTTTTATCTCAATTCTTTTTACGAAATGCCATTTGGCGTACTGGGCTTTTTTTTACATGAAATGTTTTTGTTATGATATCACTTTCCGCACTAGCTTGGCAAATATAACTATTACCGCACATGGACCAAAAACATTTTTAATCAGGTCTTTTTTTATGTTGCATTTATGTTTTAAATTCTTTAAAAAAATCAGAATCAAAATGCTAAACTGCAAAATATTAATTCGATACTAAGAGGTTTTTCAATAACTAGTTGCCAAGTAAGTTTTGATTGTGAACTCCCAGTAAAAAAACCAAGAGAGCTCCAACGAGAGACTAGACACTTTTGTTTATAAATGTTTTGTTTATAAAGATTAAAAAACTCAAATTTTAAAACATGTATATTAGGAACAACATTTAACTTTGCGCACGCTTTTTTTTAAATAATTTGAATTCTTAAAATGTTACAAAAGTGGAAACATGCTATTTTTACAAAACTTACAGCTATGACAATCTTGCTTGAATCAGGCTTCCATTCTGCAGTAATATTTGTACCAAACTTCTCCAGAGATTTGCTGTCTCTTCTGTGACAAACTATTGGTACACACGGCTAGAAAATATAAAATTAAATATTAATGGCAACATAAACATTTATTTTATAAAAAGGTTTTATTATGTAAGTAACGATTAAGTCAGAATAATATAAAATCAGAGGCATACAAAATTTTCTCCTAGAGGTACAACTTACAATTTTTTAAAACTTTTCAAGAGTTTTATCCCTCCTAAGATAAACTAAAACTACTAAAAGGCTAACAAAGGCCATAATGGCCACATATTCTAGGCAGCGTTCAAAAATTGTAAAAGATTGAATCTGAATAAATTGTAACAGCTGACCTAAAATTTGAACATGTATAATGACAGGTAATGCTACAAGGAAACATTCATAAATTATGTAACGCAAAAATTCAGGATTTTCTTAGTGTAATGTAAGGCGAAAATACTCCCTTCCACCCTTGAGCGTTGTATAGTTTAAGAATGGTTCCTAAGCTGTGTGTGTGCTATCTCTTGTATCCATATGGAGATTAGCACCAAATTTGAAAGTTTACACAAAAATAAAAAAACACTAATTTTAAAAAGTATTGCTAATTTTAATACACTTTTAATTTAATTATCACTCTTCTGCAATATTTGGTATAAGCACAGCCCCCTCTATAACAAGCCTGATGATCCTACTTTGAAACGCAACACTTTTGAAGGCTGACATTTCCATTATTTTATTATTATTTGTTAGCCTATGTTTTTGTTGTCAATTTAATCTAAATTTTAGATCTGTAAGCCTTTAACAATGTTATATTTCACAGTAGTTCAGGTTAGAGACCGTGTGTGTATGACATATTTTAAAGAAATAGAGACGCGACAAACCCATCAAAGTCACTTATACCCTGTTTCCATCAATGCATGCCCACCCCGATTCAAAAAACGCATCACGCGATGGCCCATGGATTTGCACCGGTTTTAAATGCAGTGTCACCTGATGCGTTTTTTGAATCGGGGTGGGCATGCATGGGTGGAAACAGGGTATAAAACTCACATAAAATAATTTATGTTGTCAGCGGTGAGTTACATCAATCCTCAAAATCGTTTATTTTTTTATTTTCCGACGCTTATGTATTAACAAGGATGGTAGGTGCGTCTCCCTCTAAACAAGGCTAGAGTTTTTAAATATGTCATACATACAGGGTTTCCAGCTCAGTTAAGTTTTCTTTTTTGCCTCTGCTTCTTTTTGAAGCAATGTCATGGTCCCGTACAGGTCAAGGTCCGCTATTTAATTGATAGGACATTCCAAAAACCGTATCCCCCAAATGCCTACACTCGCAGTGAGGTGATTCCCTAGGCTTAGTCTGTTCAAATGTTTGGCAATGAGACAGTATCCCGTGCGCATTCTTTTTATTGTAGCATATGTCTCATGTCCAAGAATTTCAATTTATAATACCATTGCTTGGTCGGAATTGCACTTTTTCTCTCCATTCATGTTTAAAAGTTTCTAGTATTTTTTAGTTTGCTAAATTATAAAAATATCTTCTCCAATGTAATCAAGTTGTTTAGGTATGCTCAATCCTACTCCTATGTTTGCCAGTTTGTCCACTCTTTCATTTTCCTTAATACCTGCCTGACCTGGGATCCAGGCAATGTAGATCTGTCATCAAACAGATTTATCATGTTTTTTGTATTCATTGTTATATAGTACATGCAGTTTTTTGTTTTGTTGTTTTGGCGCCCTGAAATCTTGAGAAAAATCCTGATCCTGACCAAAATAGAGTCTATTCTATAAATTCAGGTGAACTACGTCATTTTGAATATAACTAAAAGTATAATTTTGATAATAATAAAGATACTTTCCGCCCCGCAGGCGAAAATTTTGTGTTTTCAGTGGAAAAAACTTTATTCTTGTAAATTCACCAAGTTTTATTAAATTTAGTATCCCAATACTAATAGTATTCCTATCAGTTCTGACATTGTAAAATTGTTTTAAGCGTAAAAAATGTCTAACAAAAGCACAAAATATTAATAAAAACAATAAAACCACAAAGTAAGTAGTTATGATAAAACCCGGCGTGCGCCTTTTGGCTCCTACCTTGTCGGCATCTTTCAAACAAAATAGACGGGTGCCGGCAACTCGTCGCTGCATTTTGGCGTCAAATTAAACACCACTGGCATTTTTTTCCTTGTCATTATGCCTTAAAATTAATAGCCTATGACATTACTAAGTAGGCAATTAGAAATATTAATGTCACTACACTATTTTGTCTTGGCACCGGGTGTCTTTGCCACCCCTATCACCCCGGTTGCTTCGCCTCTGAGTACGTGTTAGGATCTAAGTTTCATCTTAATTTGTCTCTTGAACTTTTTGAGTCAGAGCACACAATAACATTTTTCACAGTTTTTCTGACATCGAGGGGTGGTCAGCTGCCCAAAGTAGGTGTACAAATTTTTCTACAGAACCCCACAGGACTATACAGGACTTCCACAGGACCCCACAGGACTTCCACAGGACTGTACAGGACTCCACAGAACTAAACAGGACCCCGAGGGTACCGGCGCCTAAGGGGTGCCCTAAGCATGATTAAGTACTAAGGCTGGCAAAGACAAATCGGCTTCTAAGAAAAACGAGAGTTGAGACGTGATGACTTTTTTTTTGTTTTTGGTCCCGAATTTTTTTATGGGCGCCTTTTCAGCCACAGGACTATACAGGACCCCACAGGCAGGACTATACAGGACATGTACAGGACTATACAGGACCAAAAATTATTAAAGTCCTGTAGGATGGTGTACAAATTTGGTTCAGCTGATTACCCCTCGATGCACATTCTTAGTAGTAGTAGTAGTAGTAATCATGCTTTATTGTCTAAAGATTTATAACATCCTTATTGACAAAGCTATCCTTACGCTATCCTATATCTAAATTTATAAAAAGTGACATTGTAAATAGAAACACATTAATAGTAATAAAAATAGACTTCAAATAACAATTAAGTATAGCGCTAAGAATAAATTGAATTAACATAACAATAAGTAAAAGAACAGTTAAAATATAAAATACGAAATAAAAAGTAACAAAATAAAATAAAACCATACACAGAAAACATAGTCATCAGTCAAAAAAAAAGTAGGTTAAAGAAACAGAACAACATTATAAAACCAAAATATTCAAAAAGAAGAGAAAAAAAGTTCTTTATTTCTTGATATGATTTCTGCCATACTCAAGTTCAAGTTCATACTGATGTTCATGTTGTCCGGTAATCCTTCAGAGTAATTTATAACTATTTTTGGGATGTGAACTCCAAATCTGACTCTCTCTGCAGTTTTTGAAGCATGAGTGTATACAAAAAATTTTTTTTACAATATTATGTTTTTTTTCAGAAATTATCTTTCTCCTGTGTTTAGTTTTTTCGAGAAAAAAAAAGTTGCTCCGATTTCAAAAATTTTTATATATCTTTGCGCTTCAGATGGTTTTGAAACTTTTTTGTCTTGCCGTCTGTCTGTCTGTATGTCTGTCTGTCTGTCTGCAAGTCTGTCTGTAATGACCAACCCACATAACTCAAAAACTGCTTGTCCGATTTAAATGAAATTTGGTACCTAGGCTGAGTCTTGGGCCGTGGTGGTCCCATTAAAAAATGAACAAAATCCACCGAACGCAAGTCACATAAAAGGGTGGGGGTAGATTTCAAAAATGAGAGTTTATGTGAAAATATGGCGTGTGTGATATCAAACGAAAGGTAATTAAGTCTGGAGTTAAAGAAAATGAATTTTAAGTTATTTAAAAAAAAAGGGTGGGGGTAGATGTCAAAAATTAGAGTTTAAGTGAAAATATGGTGTGCTCGATGGCGTGTATGATATCACACAAAAGGTAAATGAGTCTGGAGTTAAACAAAATACATTTTAGTTTTTAAAAAAAGGGTGTGGGTAGATTTTAAAAATTAGAGTTTAAGGCAAAACATGGCTTGTGTGGTATCAAACGAAAGGTAATTAAGTCTGGAGTTGAATAAAATATATATCAGTTTTTAGTTATATTAGCTCACACGTACACTATAACTACAGTACTTAGTGTGAGCTTAGGTGCCCATAGATTGGCAGAGTATTTTTATTATTGGTCATTTCAAAGTAGGATCATCATGTTATAGAAGGGGCTGTGGTACAGTCGGGGCTTTTTAAATTGCCGTTCTCAAAAATAAAAAATATTCATATTTGAAATTCTGAAAAGTATTTTAAACCAAAACAAAAAAATTGTAAACCTTACCTCTGTCTGTACACATACATATTTAAAAAAAAAATATATTCTTTATATGGTTTAGAGCTCAGTTTAGACATATAATTTTAGTAATGAATTGTCACACTATGTGTTGCCTAGTTTAAGGAGATGACAAAAATGTAATCATTTTGAACCTGGTCCATAGTGGGCAATTTTAATATTATCCATAGTGGGGTAATGGAAAAAAACAGTCCATACTGGGGCACACATAAATAATGCTTATTTTACACATAAACTTGTGTAGGTCTGTGTGTCTGTGATAAAAAATTGTGGAAAGTGTGTAGCTTTAAGAAATCTGTGGATAGCTACTATTTTTTTTTGGTTGCCACAGTGGGTGAGGGAAAATCTTAAAGGGCACTAGGAAGATAGAATGCTATACTAAGTACATTTAGAAAAAACACAAGCAATGAAAAATGCTTAAAGTGTATTAACCCTGATTAATCCTAATAAAAATCTATAAACCAACTTATTAAGAATATTTCATTAAAACTTTGCTGACCTATATGTGACTGACTGAACTTTATGACCTATATGTGTCCCCCTTTGGACCAATATTGTGTCCCACTATGAACCACCCATGATCTATCTATACTGGGACAAGCAGACTTACAGCTTACTGGGTCAAAGTTGAAACAACTGTTACACTTTTAACTTATTCTAGAATAGAATTAAATTCTATAAAGGCATCCTTAAGGCAAGCAATTAACTAAACCACCAATTATTTAAGAGTTTAGAACAAAAAAATTAAAACAGTCCCACTATAGACCACTCTGAGGGGTGAACAGCTAACTCAAAATGTGTACACCGATTGTGAAAATCCACAATCTTTTGCTAAGATTGTGAGGGATTGTGGCAAGATTGTGAGGGATTGTGGCAAGATTGAGAGGGATGGTGGAGGACTATGCAGCGGCGTCGCGTGCCTGATGGGGAGGGGTGGGCACCGTCCCATCAAAAATTCTTGTGACCAAAAAAAAAAAGTCATCATGTCTATGGTTTCTTTGGCTGCCCTCTTAATTTACTGTTACCGGCCCTACTACTTAATAACCGAGGGGTGACCAGCTAACCCCAAAATGTGTACGCCGATAGTGAAAATCCACAATCCTTTGCTAAGATTGTGAGGGATTGTGTAAGGATTGTGAGAGATTATGGTAAGATTGTGAGGGATTGTGAAGGATTGTGGTAAGATTGTGAAGGATTGTGAGAGATTTTGAAGGATTGTGACAGATTGGGAGGGATTGTGTAAAGATTGTGAAGGATTGTGAACAGACTGTGAGAAATGTGTACACCGATTGTGAGAGCTGTTCACCCCTCGGACCACTCTCTCCCAGGTTCTTTTTTAAAACTTTGTTATTTCTTAAATCTCTTTTTCTGTGACTTTAATACAGGAACTCTCCATCCATCTAGGATCAATTGCTACTGTTGCAAATATGGGATGATCAGCTGAACCAAATTTGTAATTGCTCCAACAGGACCTTCAAAAAAATTCTTCTTCATATAGTGCATTTTAGTCTCCTGTATATAGTACCCTGCTAAGCAAAACCCAAAATGGGATTTTTGGTTTAAACAAATTATAATAATATACACTATCATTTATACTAGAGGGGTGATCAGCTGAGCCAAGTTTTTACACCATCCTACAGGACTTTAAAATAAAATCTTGGTCCTGTAGTGTATTTTAGGGTCCTGTGAAGTCCTGTATGGTAGACAAAATTTGTACACTACTTATACTAATGTAAAAAATCATACAACTACTAAAAGCTCGACTATACTATTTAAATAAACATTTACAATTTTCCTCACAAATTTCTTTGTTCAATAAGCCACTATGCATGCAGGGGTCTTGCTTAGGGGGGCAGTTAAGTCCTGTAGAGAAATTATGTACACCTACAGTGGGCAGCTGATCACCCCTCAGTTGCCAAGTTTGAGCAAAGTTTTTTAAACAATCACAAACATCCATGTAATGTGTTAAGCAAATGTGCTACCACTTTGCTATGGACTATGACATGAAGGTAGGTTGATGCATAAAGGTCAGATAGCAATGACATCAAATCCGCGCCAGAATTCAAATCTGTCTTACCTTACAAAACCATATAGACAAGGAATCCTCAGTCAAAATAGCCACCAGAATCTTGTCCCTATTACAAGTGATTTGTCTCAAGTGGCCCTGTCCCAAATCTGGGAAACGGACCACTTTTGGCCAGCCCATAGGGAAGTACATGTTCTTCTCTATACAGATTTGTTTAATTTTTTTACAATCATGAATGGAAAACCATTGAATTTATTAATAGAATAAATTATAAAAACATTTTTTTCATATTTTGATCCAACGTCAACAAAACTTTTTTAGGTTATGCGCATTTTATGTCAAATGTCTTTTTCTTAAGGAACATATCAAAAGCCATCTGGCCAAAATAGAAGGTTGTATTTCAAATTTAAGGGGGACTTAATAAAGTAAATTCTATTGATCGGTATCTCATCAGTGGCGTTACAAACACCCCCGCAGACCCCGCACCACGGGGGGGCCCAGCCAGCTGGGGTGCCCACAAGACTTTGGTTGATTTTCATAGATTTTTTTCCGATTAAATCAAAAAACTACTTTATTATAGTATTTTATTGCTTTCCGCAATCCGCAATATAATTTTTTAACCGATTTTTTTTTATATAACTTAACAGGATGCGGTTCCATAGAATAATAGGCAGCGCTACCTATTTGGTACTGCATGCAGCTTTAAATAAAGAAATAGCAGATTTAATTTGGTTTGGGGCAAAGATATTTTTTTAATTGTCGCTACTATTTCGGAGATTTACATAAAATATTGGGTAAATCCCCGATTTAGTTTCTTGGGTTGCGTGATTATTTGTATATATTAATAATTTTACTGAATATATTTCGCGAACGCGTTCACGGTTTAATTCGGATTAAGTGATAATACATACTAATAATGAATAAAAAAACTAAATACTTAAGTGGTGCTCAAAAGCAAAATATACATAAAGAACAAGACAAGAAACTAAAAATATTTTTTAAAATTGATAATAAGTGCAATTGCAAGTACTGCAAGTACGAGTACAAGTGTAAGTGTAAGTGCTACCCCAGAAGCATCAGAACTCAAACCTGGGTCGGTAGCATCTGTAGCAACAACGAGTTAAAGGCCGCTTGACATGGTGCATGACGCGCTGCAAATATTTGCAAGCAAAAAATTTCGGTCAAATTGTTGCCTGCAAAAAATCTTCTTTTCGTTTGACATTGTGCATGGCCATGCATGGATTCCCCAGAATCTAGGTAAAAATTCCCCAGTTTGCATGCAAAAAATGGCACCGGACCGATACAAATGGATTGCCTGCAACAATCAGCTGGATTTGTACTGCGCATGCACCTGGGCAAAATTTCATGCATTTGCCTGCAAATTTTATTGTCATGCACCATGTCAAGCGGCCTTAAGGAAATTAGAAAGCGGCGTTAATTCCGAGGGTGAAACACAAAATTTCATTAACCAATCGCCGGAATTATCTGATGTAGTAAAAGACTCAGATTTGCATGATTGTCAAAAGGAAAGCAATGAAGTAGAAGTAGATGTATTAGATTCGGACTTAGCCCTTTATAGTGACAAAATATTAGGCTCTAAAACAAAAGAGAACATTTTGAAAGTTGGGTCCTGCAAACCACAGCATAATTTCACCAAAGACGAAAAAGGGTGGTCATTTAATAGCAACTATTATAGTTTTATCGCAAAAACTGGACTAGAAAGAATATGGCTTTGTTATTCCCTAGATTGAATGCTGCATATTGTGAAGCATATTGGCTTTTAGCACTAGCAATTAAGAAAAAAACGGAGCGTTATGATTTTATTATTCTGTTAGTATTTCAAACAAATATTCTAGAAAACATTGATCTGACATCAAAATTACTGCAAAAACCAGATATAGGACTTGATTGCGCGACCAATCAACTCAATGAAACTTTAGCAAAAATTCGCAATATGAGAACAAATTTTGCAGATATTAGAGAAAAAGCAGTTGTTTTGGCGAATTCGTTTAACATTAATCCTGTTTTTGAAAATAAAAAAAAAGAGGAAAGTTTAAAAAATTTATGAAGAATTATTAGACGATGAGAGATTAAGCGATGCCGAACAACTATTTAAAGTGGACATTTTTTTCCGTACAGATATTCTTGCCAATCAGTTGAAAATAAGGTATGAAAGTGTTAATGCCATACTAATTTAATTTTCTTATATCCTGAGAAATTAACTTCGTTAAGTAAAGAAGAATTGTACGGGAAAGCGCGCAATTTACAAACTACAGTCGAACCTCCCTAACTCGAACCTCTATAACTCGAACCTCTCTATAACTCGAACCTTTTAACTGGTCCCTGCACTTTTTATTTGTACTTTAAACTGTTTAATTCGAATTTCTATAAGTCGAACTCTCCATAACTCGAACTGTTTTGGTTGTCCTTTTGAGTTCGAGTTATAGAGGTTCGACTGTATATACCATAAAGATATGTCCATTGACTTTCCTAATCAAATTTTAAGCCTCAGAACGGGCCTTAGAGATATAGTATTTCAAAATTAAAAACAGTGTATGAACTTGCGGATCATTTATTAATAAAAAATCAGTGCGTTTCTTCAAATTTTCCAAATGTATCCTAATGTGGGCCACATCAGGTATTATGTGGGCCACATTAGGTAGGTATCAAGTCCATAATCTAGGGTTAACCCCAATTAAATTATCACACGATTCCTAATATTAATAAAAATTCCCGATTTAGGTGGGAGTGTCCTGATTTCTCATGGCAGGGGCCATTCATCAAATTCCCGATTTTCATTTAAACCTCTTGCAAAGCAACCTCCTTCATTTCATGAAACAACATGTGAAGTTGTGAGGTTAGAACACACAACCGCCAACGAAACGTCAGTCAAACAACGGCCAACAAGAAAAAGAACGCGACGTTCCCAAATGTCGAACAGGGGGTTTTTTTCGCCACACGAGGTCATACACCAACCTTCAAAATCATGCGGAACCTAAAAAAACCGGTACAAAAACAATAATGTTCGAATCTGGCAAAAAAACGATAAAATGTGGCTGCTGCAAAAACACTATAAAATTACCAATTTTTTTACAAAAAAAACTGTAAAATTCAAAGGGCTATTTTAAACATCCGGCTCGAAGGACCAAATAGACGGCTGAATGCCTGAAGGGGAGAAGGCTAGAGATTTCACAAAAAAATTACCCCAAAGTTAAATTCACCCGTCTGGGAAAACAGACGTTTATTGAACTAAAACAAAGGAAAAAATCGGCAACACGCTAGAAGCTTACCTCTTTCATTTAACAGCAGTTCCACAGTTTAACTCGCGGCACCGCGGACTTTCGTGTGGATGGAATTTTGCTCTTAATCTTAAACCACGTGTGACTTCTTTCAGTGTCTTTTCGGAAGTGGTTCTTCCATCGGTTCTTCATTCCCCTGTCAAATACAGGGGGGCGCATTAATTTAGCAAAATGATCAGGTGTTCAAAAAAGGAAATAACTTTCAATAAAGAGAAAAATGATGACCTGATCGGAATTTCCCCAAATAAGGAGGTCCTCTTTTAATGGTTTGGTTAAAGAGCCCAAAAAATATCAAGGTTAGGTTTTCCCAAAAATTCAAATAAAAACAAAAATAACTGGCAGGATTAAACAGGTGCAAAAATTTTTATGAAAAATCAAGTACCTACTTTTTGGAAAAAATGGTGCCAAAGAAGAAAATTTTTAATAACAACGAAAACAAACATTTTAGAAAATTAAAATTATTGAACAAATAAAGCGGCAAAATTTTCAGGAAAAATGGGACCAAATACAAAAGTTTTGGTTAGTTTTAAAGGTATTTAAGCGCCGCAGTTAGTTAGTTCCGTAGCTAGGTATTTTTGAGTAGGCAAACAATAAATTTGGCGCCCCCTACCTAAACCCTTACTCTACAAAAATTAAAAATAATAATACTTTGCGGAAAAAACGGCTAAACTAAAAAAAACACTAAAAATTTAAAAAAAATGCGTTGTAGGCGAAAATTTAAAAAAAAATCAACACAGAAAGAGTTTGTATAAATTACGCCACAGGCGAAAATTTTAAAAAAATTAAGTATCTGAACAAAAATGGGACCGCAATAGAAAACTTGTACATTTAACGAAAAAAATTTTTAGTAACAATATCTTTTTTGAAAAAAATGGTGCCAGAAAAACTTTGTTGGTAAGAACCAAGAAAAATTACAAGCGTAAATTTTTGGGGCTAATTTATTTTTAAATCTTCATTTGGGCGCCCCCGGGCGCTTGTCGCCCTAGGTAGGTGTTACGGGACTGTGTTATCTAATATTAAGAATTACAGGTGCACTGAGTTTGTTTGGTTTTTTTTTTTTTTCTTTGAACGGCAAACATTATTTTTCTCGTAGCAAGCAAAAAGGTCTTCCGATTTTACGAACGGGGGCGCCGGTAAAATTGTATAGTTTCCACACTGCCTGAAAAGATGCGTAAAATTGCTTAACTATCTAAATAATAAGTTGCTCAAAGTATTATTTTTTTACGGTTGTACCAATTTTTAGTTTTTACTACTTAATAAAGCTTAGAGTGCCCATGGGGCGCCAGGATCCTTGAGGCAGTGGGAAGGCGAGGAACCCCCCCCCCCAACGCTACTGTAAGTTGGGTGATCTCCTCTGGAAAAAAAGGTGGTAGGTCATCAGTGGACCTCTTTCCGGGGGTCCGACCAAAAAATTTCAGGGTGAAAGCCCATGAAAAAACTCAGTTAATAAATTGAAAAGTTTCTTGGGTCAAGTCTAAGGCTTAATAAAGTTTTAATTAAAGACGAAACGTTGCCGCAAGACTAATTGGTTTTTCTTTTCCATCCCTAAACCCAAGAAACTTTTCAATGGAATTTACAGGGAACAAATCACAATCAGTGAATAAACAAATATTAACCATTAACGCCAGCGTTACAGTTTAATTCGCCAACCTGTAGGTCGGGTTTTAATTTTTAAAATTTAATATTTTATATTAATTATTGGATGAGGCATATAATAAAAAATAATCTATAATTACATAGGCATATTGCATGTTAATAATTCAAATTTAATTTTTTTATCGTTTTATACAGTGGCTGGAATAGCCAAGTTTAAAAAAACATTTCCAAACTAGTAAGAACCTTTCATTTTGAAATTTGTATTGGAGAACTTGGCTTTACTTTTATCTCAATTCTTTTTACGTAATACCACTACTTGGCTTTTTTTTTACATGAAATGTTTTTGTTATGATTTCGCTCTTTTTTTAAAGGATTTGGATAATATTTAAGTTTTATAGTAATAAAATATGCGGAATATTGTTCAAAACTTTTGCAATGCCTTATTAAAAATGTTGTGTGTTTTTTATAATTTCCTATGGTTTTATCATAGTTCCTATCAGCAGTGGCGGCTGCTACAGGGAGGGCAACGGTTCAGTGCCCTCGCAAAATTAAACAACACACAGTATTTTTAATTGATTTATTTAAAAAACGTTAAATCATCCCTTACGACATGATTGTTAAGTTCTTTTTATTATCTGTGGTTAACAGCAAGCGATTAATTGCAGTGGCGGTTTCTCCATAAGTGCACATGTGCACCTGCACTCCCAAATTATACTTAAAAAATATTAAACTTTGATCATTGCTTAATTTAATTAATTATTACCCCAAAAGGAATTCACTAAAGACTGGAATATTATCTAGAAATTAATACCCGGTATGTATGTATTTGTATTCGTGTTCAAACCAAGCTCGAATCTAATTCTTTACGGTAATTTACTGGAACCAAATTCTATGCACCGTGGATGTTATGTCGCATGCTAATTATAAAATATAGAAAGAGAGGACGACATGTCCCAATAGAATTTTACAGTACATAGAATCTCAACCTTCCTTCGGCACCGCGCTTATACGAAAACTAGCCTCGATGCCGCCCGCACCCCCGTGATGCCTCACGCGTTCACGGTTTGCGTTGCATTTTAGAGCAGTTCACGCGCACTTTTCAGTCCTGCGCGCTTAGACAACTTCCTATTCTCGGTCGGGCGCTGGCCGTTTGTTTTGATTTCGACGATTTGGTATTTACGACAATGGCGGAAGTTTCTAATTCTGATAGCATTAGCGTGCAATATTTAATGGCAATTTAATTTTCATCTTTGCCATTAGAAGGGAAAATATATGTTAACTAGGTATGATACATTTATTATTTATTTATAATTACAATAATAATAGGTAGGTAACTAATATCTAAATTTTTTAATTATTTGCTCTAAATTATATTATACCTCAAAAGGTTAACGTGGCACTCAAAAAAAAATTATGCCTGCGCCGCAATTTTTTTTTTGGTGTGCACCTCCAAAGCCTTTTACCACGCGCCGCCACTGATGAATTGAACTTTTTTAGCGTAAATAATTACTAGCCGGCAGCGCAGCGCGGGGCAAGGTTTCAATTTCATCCGTTTTTCAGCCGGGTATGGGTGGATGTTCTCGAGTGGGGACGGGAGGAACGTTTGTTTTAGTTGAAGTCTGCTATCATCATCGTGCGAAAGCATCCGTTGCCCTTGCTACGAAGCCGGTATATCGCGTGTCATTGTTTGTTTTTGTTATCGTTTGTTTATAAAATAGAAATAAATACCGTCAATTACATAATCAACGGTGCAAATTTAAATACGTTGACATATAAACTCCGATTACAAATAAAATCTTTAACCTAAAAAATTAACCAAAATTTTAGTGCAACTAATGCCGAGGGGTGTTCCAAAAAAAGTTATAATAGAAAATTGAATAAAAAATTATACGATGCTGAAAACTGATTGTGCCATGCCGTTGTGAAAAAAGAAATGCTTTTTTTGCTTTATTTGTCTTGTTATGAACAATCCACGAAGTGATCCTGCGTGTGACAAAGGGAATGTGTGGTATCAAGCACTTTAGTGAAAAGTTAAAAAGACACAAAGTAAGTGCTACTCATTTAAACCACATAGCATTTTCTATGCTAGGCAAGACTGAAATTAGGTCCCAATTGAATAGTGCCTATTGGGAAAACATAACCGAACATAATGAAAATGTGGCAAAAAATGGACATATACTTGGTAGGTTAATGGACTGTTTAGAGATCTGTGAGATTTTTGAGGTTGCTCTACGGAGCCATAAAAAAAAGCGAATGGACTTTATCTATAAACAAATAAATACTACACCCAGTAGCTGCCTGTTTGGAAAATAATTTATCTCATTTTTCATGCAATTTAGATTTCTGCTCCCCCAATTTATAACATCACCCGCCGCCACTGCCTATTAGCTTTCTAAAGCGTGTCTGCCAGCAAATAAAAATTTTGGGGTTTTTAAATTTTTTACTATAGTTTTATCCTATTTCGTATCAGTCTGCCAAAGCTCAGCTCTCTAGCGCCTCTGGAAGTGGACAATGTTACTTTTACATAACTTTACATGTGTGGGTGAGGGGAGTAAATTCGAATTTTGGGGTTTTTTGATTTGTTCCAAGGGTTTGGTCACAATTTCTATAAGTGTACCAAATTTCAGCTTTGTAGCATGTCTGGAAGTACAGTAGAATTTTGATGATCTATACATGAGTGAGTGAGGGAGTGGCAATTTCGACGTTTTTTGAAATTTCGTAACTACTTTACTTTAAGTCCATGAAACTTGGAGGGATTTTTGACACTATAAGGATCTACGACTGTGCAAAATCGTAGCTCATTCCGAAGTAGAGTTTTAGATAGGTCAAATATGGGCTAAAATGTTTCAAGAAAATATGATACAGCTTGACGGGGCACTACCATGCCCCCAGATATCTCCCTTCATTCAGCTTCTCACACGATTCTAACTTAAAATCGTAAATCTCTTATTGTAGCAGCCAAAATTTTAACCCTATAAGTGGAAAAAGTCATTTGTTGTAAGATATTGAGATCGTAGGGGCATCGGATACTTACACTTACACGGGTGAAAATGACACAGTTTTTAAAAATTTTCCCCAATGGAAGTCAATAAAGGATAACCCTGTACCTACCTGTCTTGTGTTTTTGTTTAATAATAATTGAACCGTCTATAAAATTCATAAATTATTGCTTTTGTTTACTTTTGAATTAGCTATAAAATCTAACGAAAATTTTAAATACACATTAGGAAGACATTATTAGGTTTGACCTACCATTAAAAAAAAAACTAAAAAGTTACCACCAGATAGAAAATTATTTAATATTTTCAACAGCAGTTGTAATAATGCACTTGCATAAATATATCCCCGAAAATATAAAAAGAGTTTTTATTTTTATTTTCATGAAATTTTGGTACACGTTTTTTGACGGTGAGCCTTTCAGTAGATATTTAAATTTATTAAATTATTTATTAATCTATGTTAATAATATATAATTATAATAGATTATAATATATAATATAATATAATATAATATAATATAATATAATATAATATAATATAATATAATATAATATAATATAATATAATATAATATAATATAATATAATATAATATAATATAATATAATATAATATAATATAATATAATATAATATAATATAATATAATATAATATAATATAATATAATATAATATAATATAATATAATATAATATAATATAATATAATATAATATAATATAATATAATATAATATAATATAATATAATATAATATAATATAATACAATATAATATAATATAATAAATATATTTATTTTATCGTATGAAGTTGCAGAAGTTGTTAGGTAGGTACTTAGTGAATAATAATGGTTTTATCGTTTCATTCGTTTTAGGCAGTAAACTACACTTTATTAAATTTATTTTCCGATGGCCTTCTTTGGTGACAAAAGTTGTAGTTTTCTATTCTCTAACTACATATATTATCAGTCTTTACTTTAGCATCAGCAACATCATTTTGAAAGGATCGAAGATAACAGTCTTAAAACTTGTTAATGCTATTCTTGTAAATTGGGTGAGAACACATTTTCTTTTAAAAAAAATGCAATTTGACCTATTATATATAATTTGGTCCCACCCATACAGGTAACTAGAATGTGAGACGGAATACCCATTCAAAGAACTACTGCTACACTGCCTATCAAAATTTTTTATTAATAAGCAGAGTTGGCAACTTTAGGGAAATTTTCCTATTCTAGGAAAATTTTGGCAGATTTAGGGAAATTGCAGAGAATTTTAGGGTAACTTTGGGAATTTTAAAAATTAAAAAATTTTAGTTTAGTGTAGGTAACAATTAATTTTAAAATAATTAAAAAAAAATTATTAATTAAAACTAAAAACAGGAATAAGCCTAATACTCATGCGTCAGTTGAGTGATTACAAACATAAAGAATGTTTTTTACAAATACTGCTACAACTGTAAGATTTGCAACCAGTTTTTGTCCAAAATGAAACCTAAAACTGTATGATCAGGAACTGACTTCGATGATTCTTCCGACTAAAGCTGAGGGATGATAGTATGTAAGGTTTTTCATTGATTTTGTTTAATAATTCCATAAAGTTTTAATTTAGAAAAATATTTTCCAAGGTTCGAAACACCCAAAAAATGTAATTTTTAGATTCAAAATGAATGAATGACACCAAAAAATGTAATTTAAAAATTTACTTTACCAACCCAGGAACGCCAATTTTTAAATATTTAGGAAAATCTACGAAAGTTTCAAAGTGCGTATAGGGAATTTCCCACAAAAAATGTTGACAACGCTGTTAATAAGTATAACCAGTTGGTTCTAATAGATATAATTTTACTGTTTTAGGGTTTCGTGGGAACCATTGTAAGTGTTATTATAGGAGATCTAACAGAGAAGTATTTACAAGATCCCAATTTGCCGTTTGAGGTAAGTCCAGAGATATGAGGGGGTGTGGAGAATGAGCTTCGACCTGCGCAACTTTGATAATTATTTTATTTATTTTACACTATTCTACAGTAAAGCCAATTACAGAATAGGTAGTAGAAGGAATACAAAATTTAAATAGAAATGAAAAAAGAGAGCTAAGCTCAAAGACATATCGAATTGTAATCAAAATTAATTAGAAAAAAGAATGGTAGTCATAGAATACATATATCTAAATACTGTAAAAAAAAATCTAATTAGGATTATATTTTTAAAGGTTTCAAACCCTTTTTTATAGTCTAAGCTAAAAGCACAGTTTCTTAATTTGAGATACAGGGAAGTTAAATAAATCTAGTCATGTTGAGGATTCAACATGGACACCAGAATGAGGCTTCCAGACGATAGCACTATACTCCAATACAGATCGTACAAAAGCAAAGATCAAAATTTTAATAAGGTCAGTGTTAGTGAAGTCATGAGTAATTCTTATTATGAAACCCAAATAATTGTAACATTTATTTACAATATCAGCAATATGATCAACAAATAACATTGTGGGATCAAAAGTCACTCCAAGGTCCTTAAAAACTTTAGGCCTGTTCAGAATTTGCCCATCTTATAGAATAATCAAATAAAAATTTATCTTGTTTTAAAGTAAAAGTCATAACGATACATTTTGATGGATATAATGGTAATTTATACAGCACACCAGTCTGTTATTCTATTAATAGCATTCTGAAGCTTCAGGCATGATTGCAGACATCCCACTCTTATATACAGTGCTCGACATCGAACGTTTGTCCTTTATGAAAAGCGTATAAAAAAGGATGAACTTATGGAAAAGAAGAAGTTAGTGACGGACCAAAGACGAGCGTTTGCCGCTGTAACTCAAAATTCATTAATAGTTTTTTATTACTAAACAGGAGCAAGCACACTAAGATTTCCACTTTAAAAGACGAAGAAATAGTCATTATTATTTATTTCGTTATTTTAGCTTAATTCAGGAAACATTAAATCGAGAAAAATTCAATTTTTTTATATTTTTTTCTTAAGACAATAACCTTGCTCTTTTATTAAAGTCGCTCCTCGCGCCGTTCGATCTGCTCGCGGCGGCTAACGAAGTCAAGTTGCTAAAATAGTTCAGGCCCTACGGGGTCCGATACTGCGTTTAATGATAGAAGCAACACACTTGGTATGGATAGGCATAAGACTCGTCCGAACATTTTACGAAAAGGAACCACCCCCCCCTTAAACGTACTTTTTGATAGTTTTTTGCTAATAACTCGAAAACAATCAACTTTTTCAAAAATCTTCTGGATTTTTTAAGCGAATACAATTTCCTTTCCAACCATGTACCTTAGTACCCTCTGACGGTAGTGGTGCACTTTTCATTAGCGTACGAAAGAAGGGAAAAAATTTTTAAATATTTTTTTTCTGTTTTTTTGTGGTATTTTTTATCCTTAACACAATTTTTTTTTCAAAAAAATATTTTTGTTTAAAAGCCCATTATATACAGTTAAATACTTATTAAGGTAGGCATGTTTTTTTAAATAGCCGCCTTGAAATAAAAATAAATGTTTTTGTAGAAATCCTTAAATCAAACAAAAATTTTGAACATTCATTTTTGTAACTCAGTAAATAAAAATAGAGAGTAAATTATTTTTAGTTAGTAATAACTTAAAACTGACTTTCTAGTTAACCTTTTTCAAAGTGGGGATCCCTCCTCTCATCCCCCTCAAAAGTGCTCTCTTACAGTATTTTCCCAATTATTTGCAAACTTTTAACTTGGAAAAAACAACTAAGTAATAACTATTAAGGTTGATGAAAAGTCCGTTCTAATGATGTATAACACGCCCCCCTTACATCAGTGGCGCACCGTTTATGGGCATTTAAATAAATTAGAGGTGTGGAAAAAACTTGTTTTTTTTTTTAATTTTCTTAAATAACGACCTTTTAGGTACAAGTACGACCTTTTAGGTACAAGGAACAAAGATGCAGAAAGTCCCGCCTGACAGAGTTTAATTAAGAACAGACTGTGGTCGAGCCTATCGAAGGCATTCAAAAAGTCAGTAGACACCAGTACAGTACCTGTAGACAATCATCAAATGCATCAGTAATATATTAAGTAACGCATAATAAGTTTGTTACTGTTGAACGGCCTTTTATAAATCCATGCTGCAAAGGAGAAATTTTATTTTTCATATAAAAGCACCAGTGATCATTTAGGGCCACCTCAAATACTTTGAAAAAATTATTAATTATTGCCACAGGCCTATAATTTTCCACTTTATTAACTTCACCCTTTTTAAAAAGAAATGTAATTTTGGAGATTTTCCAGGATTTCGTAAATTTGAAAGATGCAATACACAAATTAAAGTGCCGGAATCCTGAAAAAATGCTGGTATCTTGTCAGGTCCCACGGTTCCTTTGGGCTTGATTTTGTTCAGACAGTTCAATAAAACATAAATAAAAATAGCCTACTTGCTGTTCTTAAAACTAGATTTCTTTAGCGTGCAATAAAGCCCATAACCTTGTGAATTTTGTAGTTTCAAGAGAAAAACTTTGTGATAAGTTTTACAATTTTATTGTATTAAAAAACACTTGGCCATAGACAAATGACAGCACTTAACTGACAAACTTAAAAACTGATTGACAATAAAAATAATGTATAGGTTTAACAACAATAAAATATTCCAAGATGCTGCATATTTCAATAGGGATATATTAATATATATAAATATATAATATACAGTCGAACCTCTCTAACTCGAACCTCTATAACTCGAACCTCTCTATAACTCAAACCTTTTAAGCGGCCCCTGCACTTTTCGCATGTACTTAAACCCATGTAACTCGAGTTTCTATAACTCGAACTCTCCATAACTCGAACTGTTTTGGTTGTCCCTTCAGGTTCGAGTTATAGAGGTTCGACTGTATATAAATATATATATATACAGTCGAACCTCTCTAACTCGAACCTCTATAACTCGAACCCCTCTATAACTCGAACCTTTTAAGCGGTCCCTGCACTTTTTACATGTATTTTAATCTATGTAACTCGAGTTTCTATAACTCGAACTCTCCATAACTCGAACTGTTTTGGTTGTCCCTTTAGGTTCGAGTTATAGAGGTTCGACTGTATAAATATATATATATATATATATATATATATATATATATATATATATATATATATATAGTCGAGTTCCTGTATGTTGACATATTTGGATATATTCATATATCCAAATATGTCAACATACAGTGGGACTCTAGGGTAACCCTCCCCCCTAAGTAAAACCTGAAACTAGATTCCAATAGCAATCCAAAAATATATGTTTTGAAAGTTACCACATAGAGGGAGGGTTAGCCTTTGCTAGCTTTCGGTCTTTAAAGTCTATTGTCTACTGTTTTTTATTTCGAAACTGATGACTGATGTAGGTACCAAGCTAGAGTTGACAGTAGAGTCCTGGAATTTGCAGGGTTTTCCTGGATTTGAGCTTAAGGTCATACATCCTGCAGACACCTCTTGGGGGACGCCTAATGTCCTGGATTTTTTAAACGCCCAGCCGAGAGTTTCTCTATAATTAAATGAAACACCCTGTATAAAATAATATTTAAAACATTGCCACATATATTTTTTTTATTATTAGCCTTTTACAAATAAATTATTCGCATTATTTTACTTAATTTAAACATTTTTTTTTCCCAAATTTATATTTTGTCGGCTAAGAGCAGATCTATCCTGACATTTTGTTCATTTTTCGTTTTATAGCGGATCAAATAGTTCCTTTTCAACAACAATTAGTTATAAAATAAACTGTTAAAAACTGAGTTACCGATATAGAGCTTTTCATTGGGGGATATAGACTTAGGTGAAAATCATTGGGGTATACATGGAAGTACTGGGGAATAAATATGGTATTTCCCCACGGGGAAATTCCAAATATTTATAAAGAGAAAGACTGGGGAAATGCCTGTACAAATTTTTGACATTGAGAATCCCTTTGTACTAGTGCATTCATTAAAAATATCTGTAGAAAACGGTGTACAATTTGGGAACAAAAAACCCTATACTGAAAAATTTACTTTTTGAAGATAGAATAGTTCGCTCTTGGCCGACGATTTTTTCAAAGGAATGTGAGTTTTGCATAAAAAATTTTTTTGTAAGGCTACAACTTATTGTTATAACACAAAGTAAGTATAAATAAAGAGTATAAAAGCACAAAAAACACAACTTAACTCATGCTGATTACTGTTTTAAACAATATAAACACATTAAACAAAAAAAGTAAGGTTAGCTTTAAAACGGCCTACCTTCATTGCGCTCCATATGAAAGAAGTGCGCAGTGGTCGAAGCTCATTCTACCCATCATTTAATATCTCGGCCAATTTTCAGGTATTTAAAAGTTTGTCTCTTTTATATAAATAATTCTTAACTTAGGTGTAAGTTTTTTAAGGCACTTTGGTTTAAAGCGTCTGTAAAATGTCTGACAATTGTGCAAAATTAGGGCTTTGCCTATCTTATTGAGAAGGGATACATTTTTGATATTTACTCTAATGCTGATCTAATAATGTTTTTAAATTTTTGCCTTTCTCACGTATCTTTTAGAACCTAGGTCAAAAAGCGAAAAATAAAATTCGTGAATTCACAATACAGCTCAATGCTCACGTATATATTACAGGAATATTTTCACTCATGACACTGATTTGTCTCTATCCGATCATGTATAGTGAAGAAGAAATTCTATTTGGTATGCCTACTGCTGAAGATTTTGGTGATTTAGGTGGGTTAAATGACTTCTCAATACGCCACTTGTTTATGCACGAATAATTTTTCTGAAAAGAAAAAGAAACTTTAGAAAAAACACGGAAAAAATCGCAGTCTTGGATTTATGACATCAGACGGGTGCTCTTACTCAAATTTGAGGCAGACACCCGGGAGTTAAAATTAAGTGATTCATAACCAATCGATTTGAAGTAGTAAAACTTTCTCCTCATTTTTTTTGCAAACAAAAAGTATAAATAGTTTTTTTGTAAAACTAATTTTGCAAAAGTTATAAGCCAAAGTTTGTGAAAAAACACGAAAGTCGCCATCTTGGATTTATGCCGTCACACCGGCCCTCCCACTCAAATTGGAGGCAAACATTCGTTGAATTAAAATTGTGTGATCTATTACCAATCGATCTAACGTAGTTTAAAAAATCTTCCACAACTACCCCACGGGATACCATACGGCTCTTAAACATATGGTTTACATCATCATTAATTTTTAAACTCACTCTTTTTTAGCTTTAGTGGCATCCTCGGTCTATGTCCATATCTTTTTTCACAATTCATTTTCTGGCTGTCTATATTCAGTGGCGTACGCAGGGGGGTGGCTTAGAGGCTAAAGCCCCCCCCCCAAGGCCACGGAATATTGACCTCTAAACATTAGTTTTTCCCATAAATCAAGATTACTCTGCATCGGTCTGCGCCCAAGCCCAGGACTTATTTCTGCGTACGCCACTGCTATGTTTAAACACACGGCTTTTTTGCAAAATCCAGGCTTGAAAACCCTGTATAAAACTTGAGAATCTTAATAATAACAATGCTAACCAAAAATATTCAAATTGGTACAGGAAGTTTAATGTTAAGTTGGCACTATTACTAACTTCGTTAATTAGTTAGAGCTACAGAGTTGGTTAAATAGGCAAAGTTGTGGTATTTTTTTGTTTTCTCCGTTTATTACGATGGTGGCAACGGAAATAAAGTTAAATGGTGCGTATGGTGTCCGGAGATAAGAATAGCGCCAAGGTAACCCCTAGTAAGGTCACTGTATAACGAAGTTCCTTCTAGAAGGAAATTCGTTATATAGTGACCTTAACCCCTAGGCCTGTCGCAGGAGGCGACTAAAGGGGCCTCGACCCATGGGTAAATGGGTAGGCGGTAACGGACGGGCATAGACCAGTACATTAACAGAAAAAAAACTGGTAATCTTTGGGATCACATCATATATAACATCTATGTTAAGGGGGATGGGTTAATCTGGTGATTCTCTAAATGGATTCGGTGGCCTGGCCATTCAGGAAATCACCACATGGGACAGGGTATATGGATTGCTCATTTGGAGCTAGCAGCTAGTGCGGGCACATTGTGGTTCTTGTCTGTTCTATGACAAAATAACAAAGTTATTAAAAACTTTCCTTTTTAAATCTATCGAAAGCTACATAGCTGTCTGTCTTTGTTAAGAAAATCGTTAATATGTTGTTTATTTTTTCCCATAGGAGAAAAATTCCAAGGACAACATTTGTTTAAAATTAAATTTTCTATCGATTGGAGGTTCTGTATACCGGCTGTACTAGTGAAAAAATATCTTAAATATTTTTTTTACTATAACTCACGTCCACGTAGTTCAACTTTTCTTTCATTTTCACTACCATTATCAGCGGAAAAAATACTTACTATAAGTTTGCCTATTTAACCAAACCTCGCTAAAAATCGGAAGTTAGCAATAGTGTCGACTTAACTGTAAACAGTCTGTATAGTACAATAGCGGATTTGAGAGGGGGGGCTCTAGTAACACAGGTACGTTTTAAATACGTTTTGTGGGTCTTTTTTACGTTTTTTAAACGTCCCCGCAGAACGTTTTTCAAACGTCCCCACATAACGTTTTTAAAACGCTCTAAAAACGTTTTTCGGACGTTTGTCAAAGGATCCCGCCCGGAGCTTATGGGCGGTGGCTTTCGGTTGGATTTCTTTTAAATTTCAGTATGTTGTAGATCTTGATGCCCTGAAGAAAAGTTATCATTGCCCCATCGTCGTCCGACCTATGGTTTCTAAGATACAGGGGTTCAAAGTTTCAGTTCTTAGCTTTTGTGCTTTTTTCACAAAAAATATTTCAAGTAATTTCTACCAATTCTGAAAAATGATTTTATTGTTTGTTAAAAATTATAAAAAAATATTTATTTAAAAAACGATGCTTTGCAGAATTAACTATAAAAAAAACAAACGGTGGATTTTTTTTTTGTTTTTTCCTATCTTTTAGGAATCTCTCAAAGAAACCAGAATATGTATATATGGTAAAAATCGGTTTGTAAAGTTTTTCACAAAACGCTGTAAAACTCTAAGCTTTTTAGGATTTGAGTTTTTTTTTAGAAATGCAAAATACTTTAATTTTTTTAATGATAATATTTAAACAAATATAATTATGAGGTTAATAGAATAATTTTTGTTGCTCACATTCCTTTTTTAATCATTTATTCATTCAGTGGCGTGTAATTTACCAGGATAAATGTTCGAAATCCTAACTTCTTTTAACATTGATTTTTGGCGACATTACAGGTAAAATAAAAAAGTTTAATAATATGATTTGTCAATTTGACATTGGCAAGTTAAACGAGTTAAAGGTGAGCTCTACATGAAAAAAAGTTATTCCGGGTGAGCCAAAAAAAAACGGACAATCTTTTTTCATTATAACTTTTAAACTATACAATCGATGTTAATGGGACAAACCTCACTTGGCAGAGAATTAATCAAAGTTTTGACTAAATATATTTTTTTGTCCGATATCTGAAAATCCTGCAGATGAAATTAAATTGTACCCTTCAAAGATGCTTGTTTATTTTTGTGTTGCGAACATGTTTTAATTATTTTTTTAAATCGGTAAAAAAGCTGCATTCTTGTCACGCACAACAAGTGAATCAGCGAAATCGGTTTAACGATTCTGAAAAAAATATTTTTGTGTCAACCATTATTTTGAATATTATACGATTGCCTTGCCAATCACGTCTGAATTTATTTTATTATAAACTCATTACTACTGAACCGATTTTGATGGTAACAATGCAGCTTTTTTAATGATTTAAAAAAATAATTAAAGCATGTTTGCAACACAAAAATAAACAATAATTTTTGAAGCGTACAATTTAATTTCGTCCGCCATCTGGGATTTTGAGATATCGGACAAAAAAATATATTTAATCAAAACTCTGATTAATTCTCTGCCAAGTGCAGTTCGTCTCATTAAAATCGATTGTAAAGTTCAAAAGTTATAATGAAAAAAAATTGTTCGGTTTTTTTGGCCCACACGGTATAACTCTTTTCATGTAGAGCTCACCTTTAGCTCGTTTCACTAACCCGCCAATGTCAAATTGACAGATCATATTGATATAAATATATCATATGATTAAAAAAGTACTCTGAGCAACAAAAATCATTCTATTGACCTCATAATTATATTTGTTTAAAAATTATCGTTAAAAAAAAAGCGAAACTATTTTGCATTTCTAGAAAACAACACTAAAATCCTAAAAAGCTTAGAGTTTTACAGCGTTTTGTGAAAAACTTTACAAACCGATTTTTACCATATGTTAAAAGATAGGAAAAAACAAAAAAATTCAACCGTTGCTTTTTTTTATGGTTAATTCTGTAAAGCATCGTTTTTTGAATAAATATTTTTTAATAATTTTTATGTTCGGAACGCCACTGAATGTAGCAAATTGTTAATAGGTCCAATTTTTTTGTTTCTATATTACAAGCTTTTCTTGTGACCTAAGCTTTGATATGTAACAAACAATAATATCATTTTTCAGAATAGGTAGAAATGACTTGAAATCGTTTTCTGTGAAAAATGCACAAAAGCTAAAAACTGAAACTTTGAACCCCTGTCTCTTAGAAACCATAGGCCGGACGACGATGGGGCAATGATAACTTTTCATCAGGGCATCAAGATCTGCAACATACTGAAATTTAAAAGAAATTCAACCGAAAGCCACCGCCCATAAGCTCCGGGCGGGACCCTTTAATTTTTTATACCTTCTGGGACGTTTAATAAACGTTTCAGTGACGTTCGGAAACGTTCCAAAGCGTTTCGAGGACGTAAAAAAAATGTTTCAAGGAGTCTAAAAAACGATTTATGGGACGTTTAAGAAACGTTTCAGGGGACGTTTAAAAAACGTTTCTGGGGACCCCCAAAAAGCGTTTCGGGGAACGTTTAAAAAACATTTCATGGGACGTTCAAAAAATAGGACGTTTTAAAAACGTTTAAGGGATGTTTTAGATACTTTTTAGAGACGTTTTAAAAACTTTTTGGGGACGTTTTAAAAACGTTTTAGGGACGTTTTAAAAACTTTTAAGGGACGTTTTAAAAACGTTTTCGGGACGTTTTAAAAACACAAAGTCCAAGGCTCGAGCCCCTTGGTATGGGCCCTTACATATTGGGCTCTTTTATATCGAACCTTCTTAACCTTGACTCCACTCGAATCTCAGTACGGTAGAACCCAAGTAACATTTCTTTATTTATAGCAGAAGCTAAAAGGTTGCCCCGCCTTTCCTTAAAACCATTAGGTTCAATGTTTGGTCGTTAGCACGTTCCCATTACGCTTATATACCCCTTAGACCTACTAAATGGGACTCCCCAATTGGTGGTGGCAACCTATGTATTAAACTCATTATAAAACCATAAGAAATAAACGCTAGCTTCGCCCTCTAGCGGTTTCACCTGTATAGAACCTTTTAGAGCCTAAAGCTATTATGCCAGGTTCTAAAAGCAACTCAGAAACGTCCTCTATCCTGTTATAAAACTAGATTTGGTAATTTGGTATCCTGGCAATTCTGTTGAATACCATAATACCTTTAGAGTAAAGAATTTTTCCTATAAAAGCTTTAGCGATATTTTAGATTCACAATGGCTATATAAAATAATTTACGTCATAAAATTGCCAAAAATGTCAGAGTCCCAAAATTATTGTATCACATAAAAATATGATAAAAATATGAGAAGTTTGTCATTTTGTGGATCATCAAATTGCCTGCCAGTCTTATTTTTCTGATAAAATCGTATCTGAAAAGCTCTCAAAACCAGCGCGCCAGCTCACAAATGCTTTTTAATAGTTTTTTGATAACTAAATAACAAATATTTAAAATAAAAAAAAATAATTTACACTATTCACCATTAAAAAAGTCTGTTTGGTTAACATAAATCAAAATTAAAGTAAAATTATTTTTAAAAAACACTGCTAAAACGACTAGATAAATATTTTCTGTTTACAATATTTTTAAAATAATTCTATATACGCCATTATCGTTTTATAGTGGTCACTTGGTTTTATTTGTTACTCTATCGCAACAAGGATTTTTGAGTGCGCTTATGAAACCAATAAAAAAGAGAAGGTAAACATAGTGAACATAACCTCACTTAAATTTTTTGTATTTGTTTTTTAAAGTGTTGTGTTAAATTTAAATGTTTTTTATCGTGCAATTTGCACACAATCAGGAGGGCCAGTGCAATGATATCCGTTGTGCTTGCAGGTTGGAGGGAAACCTCTTATATTGGCCGTTTAAACAGGCCTTATCTAGGCTTGGGTGCCCTACCCAGGAGGATAATAAATAATCAATCTTGCAATAGGTAGGTACCAATCTGTAATAGTACTAGTAAAAACTAAAATACGAAAGTATTTATTTACTTCTGTTAGAACCCTTAAGGAAACAAAGTTTTATATGACCGCCTATTTAAATAATATTTAATATGCAGCTATGGGTAACCATAAATACAAAAGAATTAAGTTTAGCTTTAAGCCTTCCAATAAAACCTGTTTAAAATGCCTAAAAGTAATGGCAAAAACCAAAAGTCTGAAGTTTATATTTACCACTCTTAAAAACCTTAAGGAAACTAGGTTCTATATGGCCGCCTATATAATCATATTTACTATTAAACTACTGGTACCTACAAAAACAAAAGGATATAAGGTAACCTTTTAGCTCTATTATAAAACACTTTTGTTATGACCTAAAGTAATGAAAAAAACTAAAAGACCAAAGTTCATATTTATTTCTTTTTAAAAACTTTAGGTAAAAGGGTTTTAAAAGACCATCTTTATAAATCAGAAATCAATAAAACCAAAAGTATCTAAAAGGAACAGAAGAACACTTTTTGGTTGTATAACACCTCTTTAGGTAATTGGCAATATAAATTACCTTTTTGTAGCCAAATTGATCCTAAAAGCCATAACAGCACCCTCTAAATAACCTTGGACCAAATTAATAAAACCTTGAGTGGTAATAATGTTACTTGGGAAAAGTTTTAAATTTAGGTTTTTATGATCAGCATATATAGATAATGATGATGACGCTGGTAAGAGAAATGTTTTATAAACGTCCTCCCTAGCGCGTCTTTAAAACGTCATTTCGGGACGTTTTAAAAACGTACTTTTTGGGACGTTCTAAAAACGTGCTTTTCGGAACGTTTTAAAAACGTACTTTTTGGGACGTTTTAAAAATGTACCTTTTAGGTACGCCAAGTTACGGCCCCAAGAGATCTAAAAAGTACATTTTAAAAACGACCTGCCTAGCGCGATTTTAAAACGTCGTTTTCGGGAGTTTTTGAAAACGTACTTTTTAGGTACGGAAAAGTTAGGGTCCTAAGAGATATAAAAAGTATATTTAAAAAACGTCCTGACCAGCACGTTTTAAAAACGTCCTTTTTGGAATGTTTTAAAAACGTAGTTTTTAAGTACGCAAAAGTTAGGGCCCTAAAAGTACATTTCAAAAACGTCAATCCTTGCATGTTTTTAAAACGTTTTTTTTGGGACGTTTTAAAAATGTAATTTTTAGTTTTGGGAATATTATGGACCTAAAGAAAGTATGTTTTAAAAATGTCCAAAAAGGACGTTTTTTATATGTTTCATTTTGAACGTTTTAAAAACGTTCTTTTAGGTATGGGGACGTTGGGACCTAAAAACTACGTCCCTGGGACGTCCGGTGTTACTAGGGGGTAATGTGGTAATTACTCACACCTAGAAAAAAAATGCACTTTTTGCTAACAATTAAAGGGAAAAATAGGAGAATTACCCCCTAGAATAAAAAATTCAACGATTATTAGCGCCCCTAGATTTTAGTCCAGATTCGCGCCTGATGTCATATGATTTTTAGTCGATAAATTCTGTTTAAAATTTAAGATTAGAGTTATGACACTCTTGGTTCAGATTCATAGAGACAAGCGCGGATTTGAGTGGGGGTAACGTGGTAATTACTCCCTAGAAAGAAAAATATATACCCCCCTAGAAAAAAAATATATTACAAATAATTTTTTCGCCGACTGATTACCCTCCCCTAGATGCGCCCTTCCATAGAGGCACGATTTAATACGCTTTATATGTTTATTTGTAGGTCTCAATATATATAGGATTTTCTTTTATACATCTTCCTCTCTTTTGGCATATATTATGACCAATCACTCTCTTATATTTCTTTATTTCATGGGATGCCTGTTGCTTCACGAAATCTGTATGATAGATAAAATGCTAAGTCTAAACCAAATAGTGTAAGTATTAGGGATGACTTTTGATACTTTCATTACTTTGATTCCTTCGATTATTATATATATATATATATATATATATATATATATATATATATATATATATATATATATATATATATATATATATAAAGTATATATTTTTGTATATTTTTGTACATTTTTTGAGTTTTCGTTTAAGATTGTTATTATTACGGCTCATTTGCGGACAGATGTTTACGGGACAATTTTTTTTTGTTTGGATAGCCCCTACTTATGGTTTTCCGTTATATTTTTCGGACACCCTGTATATGTTCCCAAACCTAAACACTAAACATTTAAAAAATTTTAAATACTTGATAATTCGTAATTTTTTATTAGTCATATTTATTCCATCTCGTTTCCTGCGCAGCAATGGCTAGAGAAGTTATTGTTTTCGACATAAAATTTTTTTAGCTTACACTACTACTATACAATAGTAGTGTGAGCTATAGTGATCCTAATTTTTTCGATAAAAAAAAGTTACTCCGATTTCCAAAATTTGTATATATCTTTGCGTTTCAGATGATTTTGAAACTTTTTTGTTGCGCCGTCTGTCTGTCTGTCTGTCTGTAACGACCAACGCGCATAACTCAAAAACCGCTTGTCCGATTTTAATGAAATTTGGTACCATGGCTAGATCTTGCGTCGAGATGGTCCCATTTAAAAATGAACAAAATCCACTGAGCACAAGCCAAATAAGAGGGTGGGGGTAGATTAAAAAAATTAGAGTTTAGGTGAAAATATGGCCTGTGTGATATCAAACGAAAGGTAATTGAGTCTGGAGTTAAACAAAATTAATTTTAGTTTGAAAAAAGGGTGGGGGTAGATTTAAAAAATTAGAGATTAAGTGAAAATATGGCGTGTGTGATATCAAACGAAAGGTAATTGGGTCTGGAGTTAAACAAAACATATTTAAGTTTTTTTAACAAAGGGTGGGGGTAGATTTCAAAAATTAGAGTTTAACTTAAAACATGGCTTGTGTGGTATCAAACGATAGGTAATTGAGTTTGGAGTTGAATAAAATATATTTAAGTTTTTAGCTATATTAGCTCACCCGTACTCTACATCTATAGAACCTAGTGTGAGCTTAGGTGCCCATATATTGACAGAGTATTTCAGATAACGCTGAAAATGTGTTATTTGGATCTATGTATTTTGATCTATCTTAGCAATATCGTCGTGACGTCTGTCTCTGTGTGTATGTGTATTTCTATCCGTAACGCGCTAGCTCCTAAACCGCTACCACTTTTTATGAAATTTTCATAAAAAATGAACCGAACCGAACGAGCTGGTTAGATTTTGGTCAAAATCGATTAACGCTAATGACTAATGATAATTAAGTAATTGCAAAAATGCTAACATTTTAAAGAGGCATTGCATCAATATGCGGTTTTCAGAATGTGGCAGACCACATTTTTTTCAATAATTTGAGTCATAATCAAAAACTTTTACGATCTTTCATTTCTGAGATATTTACAAAAAACTATTTTCAAGGCTGATATATCATGGAGTTCACTTTGAGTGTGCAAATGAGCTATCACGGAAGGTATCAGATCCATCATGGATCCATTTATTTTTATATTTAATATTTTAGACCAACTTTAAAGAATGGAGATAAAGAATCGGAATTTATATCAGAAATGTTGTGTAATAACAGTTATCAAAATGAAGTGAGTCGTATTCTTAAGGAAGTTGTACAATATCACTGCCGAATTAAAAAGTAAGATATGGCATATATTACAGCTTGTCCCATTTTCAATGAGATTAAATGGGAAACTCGGTTATTATTAGATATTGATTTTCTGATTGCACCTTACCGAGCTCTTTTTTTAAGCCCTTAAAAATGGGTGTGGTGTATCAGATTTTTTCTGTACCCTGTAGTTTTTCTAATACAGGGAGTTATTGAAAAAATTGCATTTTTAATAATCCCTTATATCTCGCTTATTTGCATGTTACTTTTATTGTACAAAAAACTTTTTATAACAACTTTTTTAGAAGAAAATATTGAAGTTGTCAATTTTTTAAAATATTGTTTAGTTTTTGAGATATGGTCTTTATCATAAAAAAACTAAATACGGACCTAAATTTTTTTTAATTAACATTTTGATTGGTTTCATGCTATTATTATCAGAAAATAATAAACATTTATTATTTTTTGTTTTAAGGTTAAAAAAAATATTTCAAATTAAAAAAACAATTTAGTTCGAACCTGGGAATTTCCACCATAAATATAAAAAAAAAATTCTAGTTGAACGACTTTTAGTTTAACTGTTTTTATACTAATTTTTCTTTAAAAGCAGTCAAAGATATAAAAAAAATTTAAATCTGGATATGGTCGATTTCCAGCCATTTTAGAATAATTTTGAGTGAGCCATTCACAAAAACGACAACTTTTGTTTTTCCATGTTAAAGTAAATTTCATGAGTTGCTGTGCTACCATCAATAATTACTATGATATTATGTTTGTAACTTTTTTACGGTTTTTACTTTATTTATAAATCTTTTTAATAAACGTTTTAAAACATATAAACTAAAATTCCTTCAACTAATGTGTCTTGCAATTTTTAATTTATCTTCACGTTGGACATTTTCAGGTTCGGACGAAAACCTTTTTAACCTTAAATCAAAAAAATATTCAAGTTTTATCATTTTTAGATTATAATAGCATGAAACCAATTAAAACAGTAATTAAAAAAATTCAGGGCCGTATTTAACTTTTTTATGATAAATATTTAAAAAAATTGACAACGTCTTTATTTTACTCTAAAAAAGTTGCCATAGAAAGATTTTTACAGAATAAAAATATCTTGCAAAATAAGCGAGATACAAGGAATTAATAAAATTGCAATTTGTTCAAAAACACCCTGAGTTAGCGAAACCACGGGGTATAGCAAAAATCTGATTACACCATTTTTAAGGGCTCAAAAAAAGAGTAAGGTGCAATCAAAAAATCGATATCTTTAATAAAAACCGAGTTTCCCATTTAATCCCATTGAAAATGAGACACGCTGTACAGTAAAAATTAAAAGCTATATTAAAGCACTGTTTGCGGAAGCCAAAAAAAAGCTTAATAGAAAAAATGCAAGTAGAAGAAAAGAAGGGACGACTGCCAATAAGTGCGCCCGGGAAGTACAGGAGTTGGGCAATGAGAGCCTACCAAATAGTTACCTCTGAATAAATCGCCGTACTCCAGTTATACTTGCGACATTATGTAAAATAAGTCGAAGGGGAATGTACAAACAGCTTTAAAAAATTTTGACCAAAAACCAGAGTAGTGGGAAGGCAGGAAACTAAGCACATCTGCACTGCAATTAATTGCTCGCCCAAGAAAATATTTCCTTCTTTTATTTCTTTGTTGCGCACATCAAATGCACATTTAATAATGTTATTAGATACTTTAAGTGGATATACGCACCTCGCAAAGCGTTTTCGTTAGCGTAACTGGAAAATGCTCTAATCTGATTGGTCAGAATTTTGTTTTGACAGCTCACCACGTCGCTGTGCTTCACGGTCCGTAAATAAACCGGTTGTCTGGTAACTCCCAGCCAATAAGAACTCGGCAGCCTATGACGCGGCAATATGCCTGCTCCCCGATCAATAAAGAGAGACCTATACTATGAGAGAAATATAGATAGATGCCGCCAAAATAACAAAATTTATTAAAAAATTTAATAATTTAAAAATTTGTGAAAAAAATTCAGTTTCATAAATTTTCAACAGTTTTATAAATATCAGATTCAGGACACGATTATAAATACTTTTCCTAAGTTAATTCGACACTGTTCATATTAATTTAACTTTTTTCGCCGTACACTGCAATATTGATTTTTTTTGTGTAAGTAGGTAATTAAACTAAGCTTTTTTTGAGAGATTTTATCAAAAAAATTAAAAGAAAGGAAATTGAAATGACTTTAAGTCAATGGCAGTAAGGGAACATTCATAAATTACATAACGCAAAGATTCAGGATTTTTTATCCCCCCTTCTTAACGCATTTCAAGAAAAATTATAATGAAAATACATTGACTGTAACGCTAATATTCCTTCCCTCTTACTTGAGCATTATACAGGGTGTTCCAAGTTGAGTGTCCACCATTGCTAACGTTTTTATTATTAAAGATAGAAAAAAGTTTAAATTGGCAAACTAGTAGAATTTTTGCTCTTTAAGATGCTCAAATAAAAAAAATCGAACATTGAGTTTTCGAGTTATTTCAAAAAACATAAATATAATTTTAAAAAATTATAATAGTTTGCCAATTAAATTTTTTTTTCTATTTTTAATAATAACAAAGTTAGCAATATGATGGACTTTTAACTTAGAACACCCAGTATATAATTTAAGAATGGTCCCCATCAGTTTTGTTTTTAAATCATATTGCAAGTAACAAAAAACTATACCTATCTGATTATAGAATAGCTACAAAATAATTTTCTTTAACTTTTTTACTGTTTTTCGACTCTTATCAGTCCCTGTATCATCAAGTTTTCGTTTCACCGTGGATTCATTTTGCTTTTTGGTATTTATATAATTGATTCTTATCATCACTCTTTGTTTTACAAATAAATTTACCAATTTATATGGAATAGAAACTTTTTTAAATATAAATTTAGTGGATCGCTTCACAATATTTGTTTTAATAAATTTAAAATTGGCACCATGCAATTTTATGAACCATTTCTCCATTTTGTTAACATTTTCTTTCCGTGATGGTGAAGGCTCAGTTAAGCCGCCATCTTGCACCCAATATGACATGGCATATGAATGCATGTTGATTTGTTCATTTTTATATGTATAGCAACCAAGGTCAGGGAACTCATTGTGATGCTTTCGTGCTAAAATCCTGGAATAAAAATTAAATCATTTTTCCAAAATTTCTTTTAGATAGTCTTAAATACCCTGTTTCCACCAATGCATGCCCACCCCGATTCAAAAAACGCATCAGGTGACGCTGCATTTAAAACTGGTGCAAATCAAGGGCCCATCACGTGCGTTTTTTTAATCGGGGTGGGCATGCATTGGTGCAAATAGGGTATAATACATTTATAGCAAGCACGGAACAGGTATAAACACTAGGTACAAGACGACAAGACCCAAAATGTACAAAATTTCCTGGCAAAAGACGAAATTACACTATAAACAGCGTTTGACTGCTGATTCCTAGGAAAACTGTGACGTAGCTCTGACGTCACGGCTTTCATGACAGCGAGTTACCAGACAACTGGTTTATTTAAAGACCGTGGCTGTGCTTCACAGTTCGTAAAGAAACGGTTGTCTGGTAACTCAGTTGTCATGGCGGCCGTTACGTCAGTGCTACGTCACATTTATCCAAGGAATCAGCAGTTACATTGTGTTTCATAGCGGGTTTTGACATATTGCGAGCATTTTTTGACATTTTGGTTTTATTTTCGCTTTCTAATTGTTTTAATGACACTTCCGTGGTTGCTATATATTTAATAAACGCTATATCTAAAAAAAATTTATCATGTGTACCTATTTTTTGTTCGTTTTCTTTTAAACTCCAACCAAAAGTAAGCAATGGCTCCAAGCCATTTTTATTGCTTAAAGGTTGAACAAATAATTTGAGATAGGTACTTAATCAACGCTTGTTTCATTCTCTCCTTCTTAAAATTGGAGAAAGAATATAATCAATAAGCATTTAAAATTGTACATTAAAATTTTATCAATAAAACGAGATAAAAAATTACATTTGAATTATTAACTTGCAGTATAACGTTAGAAGGTTGATATTGTTTGTTATTTGAGTTGTTTCAAGGGATTTCTTTGTAATGCAAAAAATTTTTTGATGGCCACCCGGAATGAGGGTTACTGATGACCTCCAAATTTTTTTTTCCAGAAGGATCACCCAACTTGCAGTACTTCATTTGAAAGCTTTTTTTGATATACTCTATAATTAAACCCTTGTTTATACTTTTTCATAAACTTTCAAATGCGGTATTCTCATAAAATTCTCTGAAAAAAGTTGTGAGTAAACCCTTCTCCAAGGGTGCGACCAAAAATTTTTTGCTGGCACGTTTTTACTTATTTCTAAAAAGCCAATTATTAGCCTGCTAGAAGCAGCGTTTCATTCAAAAACGCTCAAAACCAGATTTTATTAAAATCATTTATTTGGATAGAAAGATTTTTATTAAGTCTTATGCAGTTCCAACGAGCCGGTTCTTATTATTTTTATTTAATAGATAGTTTAAGTTGTGCTACGTGTTTTTACGTAAAACTGCACGTTAAGCGCTCTACGTTTTGTTGCAAATTTGAGTTTAAGTTGAATGTTTTTACGTTACCATAACAAGTCTACTAATAGCAGAGAATATGGAATTCGGCACTGTGTTTTTTTGTTTTTTTGTCTTTTCAACTGCAGTAGGAATATATTTGCAAAGAATCGTTTGTACTGGAAGCGGAAATTATCGTCTAGGCCTCATTTTTTGATCGGTCAATCAACCAATTCTATTCTTTGGTAACGTTAAGGTGCCCGCAGACTGCCGTAAGCTAACGTAAATACATAAGCTCCTAACGTGACCTAGACGACGGTGAGACGAAGTGCGCTTGCGTAACTGTCAAATCTCATGCTTACGTAAAAATACTTAGCACAACTTAAACTATCTATTGTCTAAGCCAATGTTTTGTACGGGCTTTAAATATGTTAAAAATTGTTTATGATTATAAGTTGATAGAGCGCATGTATATCTCAAACTGACGTGTGTATAAAAAGCTAAAGAGAAGTACGTGATGGGCTATTTATTTTTAATTTTCTTTGATACTTTTATTTTTTATCATTCTTTGATAGAGGATTTCATCAAACAACGTTTTTACCTACAACACGCACTAACAAATACATTTCTTCTTAATAGAAATAATGGGCTAAAGAGTTCGGTCAAAAAAGTTTAATTCAATTGAACAAGAGCGTCTAGTTAAGTTAGAAAAAGCATTTATAATGGTGTCCCTAATTTACTATTTATATAATTATTGGAATTTTCAACATAGATTTTTAAATTATTACATTTTTTAATATATTTTTACATTTTTCCGATTTTTAAATTGATTAGGTATCTTTATTTCTCTTTTTATTGCTCGTGGAGCAGGCTAACTGCCGAGTTACCAGACAACCGTTCCTTTACGAACCGTGGCTGTGCTTCGCTATGAGACACGTACGGATTGGGTGTCTTAAAGCTACACGTTGTCGTGCGTACGTATGTTTTGACTTTTTCATAATAGTCCTCTGCGAAGATTTAGGAATTGAAGGAAAAACAGCGTAGACTATGCCAAGCACGATAATTACCAGGAGTAAATCCAGAGAACGCAGAAAATTGAGAACAAAGATGTTGATGGGCTATCGAGGAAACAGACCACCGCAGCCGTCGCGTCGGTGACATTGGGGACCATGCGATAGGGATTTCCAAGATAGCAGAGCAAGTAATGGGGTCAAGTTTAGCCAGGAGTTTGCTAGTGTGGTAGCAAGCCAAGCAGAAGTCAGCGCAGTATCGAGAGTCACGAAGTAAATTTCATTCTAAATATTCCTAGTAGTCTCAAGAGGTTAGAGGCATAACAAAAAGCGGACGAGGAACTAGCCAGGGAAGAATAATTACTCGCCGCCCAAATGACCCTAGCAAAAATGTAGATAGAACAGCAAATAAAAATAAATAATAATACGTTATTTAGCTTTAGAAAACCGGAGCATAAAGAGTATAAGTGAAAGTTGTTGCTCCGAGTTAGTATATATAGTATTATATATAGATCTAGCTGAAAAACTACCAAATCAAGTTTCTGTTAAAAATTGGTTATAGACAAAACCTGTAAATGCAAAAAAAAACAAGGTGAATGTAGCAATGCTACAGATCGAAAACTTAAGGATAATAAAATATAAAAAATAATTTTATAACCTTTCTATAGCAAGTTCAAGCACTCAGAATACCAACTTGGATCCCATACAAGAAATAAAAACTTTATTTGTAAGACCAAATATTGACAAGAATTTACCAATATTTTCTGGAAATACTAAAGAGTACCCAATTAACAGTACTATAACATTGAGAGAAGAAAACAATTTATTTGCCTAATTTTATTACGCAATTTAATAGTACTACAACATTGAGAGAAGAATTTATTTCGTTTAAGAAAATGTCTTGTAGGCACTGCATGAAAAGCAAAAAATATTATATAGGGTGTTCCATTTAAAAAACCATCGACCTGGCAAATTTTGACATTTATAATTCTTTTTTGACATTCTGACACAAAGATTTTTAAACTTCGTAAAAAATTATAAAACTTTTGTATTAATCATATTTTGATATCAATCCAAATAGACGATTTAGTATCTCATAGAGCGATCGCAGCGACGTAGTGAGCTGCCAAAACAAGATTCTGACCAATAAGATTACAGCATTTCCTAATTACGCCAACGACAACGCTTTGCGCAGTCCGTGGCAACTTTAACAACTGTAAACAAATTGTTTATAAATACCTTACAATATATGTAACCTTTTTTCGTTGTTACAAAAGTCACTGTCCGCTAAATCTTACATGTTAATTATTTAGGCAAGTTACCGATGATAAAACCGATTTTTAATTCTTTTGATGGATGTGTTACTGAAAACAGATTCTAATATATATTGTGCTTTTTAAAATATTAACATATTGATACTTTAATATAGTAATGCATCTACAGACATAGTTTTAAATTATTTATATATTATTTAACTTTGAAAATTTTTGTTTAAAGGTTTATTTATCGTTCATGGATTATTTCTCTAGTTATTCAAACTTTAATTTGAATTTTTGTAAGTCAAACCTCACTGACAAATGCTTATTGTGCTATTCCACCTTAGCGTAGACTAAATTTTTGCAGTAATTTGACCTGTCAGTATTAAAAAATACACTTAAACCAGTCGGTATCAACTCCATAGACTTAGTACTACACTTGGTCTAAGTGCCAAGTTTTAAGATCTTAGTTAATACTGGTGTAAGTGCCTAGTGTCTATTTAATTTACTTATTATGCGTGAACGTGGAAATGTACTATTTTTTAGTTTTGTTTTTTAGGTACAGGGGTTTGGCAGGTGTCGCTGTTCTATTCCAAGGGTACATTTATTGCCAAATGTTATACTTGTTGTCGGGAATTATTGTGTTCAGTCTTGTATATGTAAGTATAGGGTGTAGAAGCTATTTGAATGACATTTGTGCTGTATTAAACATATACACTAACACCAAAACACACTTTCCTTAGTGTTCAGTTATATTATTTGTATAAATACATGCTTTATAAATCTTTGCCAGGTAGCAGGAGCATTTTTTAATCCCATTGCTATTGATTGTCAAAAGTACTAAATGCAGATTTCTCTTGATCTTTTGGGTTTACTGGTAATTGAAAATACCCAGACGCCAGATGCATAGTGGAAAATAAACCTGCTTCAGATAGTCAATCGATTGTATCTTCTAAATGTGGTAAAGGAAAAAAATCAGTTTTAGTGATGAAGTTAAGTTCCCTGAAATCTATACAAAGTATATACTGAGGTTCATTGCCTAATCATTTATTAATTTCCTTTTTTAAAGTTTTCCGTTGTTGAAGGTATAAGGTCTCTTATATATAAATAGAACGCCTTCTTTTTTAACGGGAAATTGTCTTCTGTAATAATGCCGTGCATTATTTTTTATATACACCTTAGAATCTGATTAGGATTTTTGAATATATTATGTACATACTCTACAATTAATACCTGTAGCTGTTTCTTATTTGCGTTTTCGAGTTATTAAGATGAAGTTGACACAAAACTTCATCTATATCCCGCTTTATTATTTCTCAAATCTGAACTTTCTCTTCACATCCTTTTTCACCAATAATAGCTTCCGCTGCAAAAGCTATTTCATGCTTTCTTAGTACCAACAGAGGTTTGTCTGTTATATTTACCATTCGGATAGGGACTTCATTTCCTGTTTTGCAGAGACGTCAGGCTACAAGAAATCCTTGGAGCATATCCTCACGTGGTTCGATAACTACGTGAGAAGCCTTACATTTTGATGCTGTCTGTATAGTAACTTGGCAAAATATTTTTTGTGTTACTGGACTTTGTGTATACTGGGACTTTTTCACCTATACTAGCTTTTGCCAAAGATTTTGCGTCGAAAATAGCTTTTTAGACAGAACAACACAACCATACGCTAAGTGGGACTCGAACCCACAAGCTCGCGAAACGCCGTGATCGAGGCAGTCCGGTTGAATATAAGCTGCCATCATAGCAGCGATACATCCGAAGCAGGACCACTTCACAAGCGGACACGAACTCACTTTGCAAAATACTCTACTTTTAGGTGGTATTAATAAATATTCTGGCAACTGAATGCTGAAGTTGCTGCTATCCTTTATTTCTTCAAATGAATTTGGCCTTGGCTTTAGACTAGACTTTAGATGCGTCAAACTTACAGTTTTTGTTAGTTATCTCAAATGACTTTCTTTTTTTTGATTTTCTCTTTTTGTTTTTTTTTTCTGTTTCAATTTTTCGCTGATTTTTGTTATTACTATTAGCAGCTGCTACTTCGAGTTTCACTGATTCGGAATCTTGAGCGTGCAGGATTCTCTGACCATGGTATCCTATTATCTGAGTTCCTGAACCCTTTGTTGAGGTAATCAACAAAGTATTCTTACTACCCAGTCTTTCCTGATTAACTCTTGTTCTCTCACAAAAATCTGACAACCACTGTGAAATGTCTCTCAAGTCTACTTCTTTACTAACAAAACAAAAAAGTTTCAAACCTGATCTAAGATTTCCGTTGTATGAACACTTGCTACAATTTAGAACATTTTGCAGCATCAAAAAGAATACTGTGGTACTTAAAAGCGACTAGTGATTACTGCCTGTTTTTCTCCAAAGATTAAAAAGATTTAAAGAGGCTTTGAACAACAATGAACGTGGAAGAACAAACAATGAATAAAATATAATGATGGGCAAACTAATTAAATTAATTAAAAAACGTTATTTTTAATTTAAATATTACTTTCTTGGACTTAAAGGTTTGTCCTTAAGATGTCTTTATTAATATTCCAGTAAATCAGATTCATGTCCACTAAAGCTTTTAAAAGTCGGCACATTAATTTTATATTTTATTTAAAAAAAAAACTACTCTACTACTCCCTTTAATTTGGAGGCAAATAGGTCTTTATTTATGTTTTTACTTTCTTAAATAAAAGCATATTTCACCATTGTGTGTTGCCAACCATTAACACTACTCAGTTTTGTCCTAATATAAAAGAAGTGTTTGTTTGATCATTAACATATTTGGTATTTGCTGAATTTTAAGATTTTATTAAAGCCGGTAGACGAAGAAAAATGTCCACTCTTTAATAATAGTCTGTCAGCACAAAAATTGGCTTTGAATCAAAGATATCATAGTAAGACCAAACATATTGACATTCGGCACCGCATTATCAAAGAAGCTATAGTCAGATCAAGTGGAGCTTAGGTATTTGCCTACATATCCTGAGATGTCCTGACAAAAAGTTTCGGAAGACCAAAGCATAAAGTTTTTTGTGAAGAACTTGGTCTAGTTGTGAATCAATAATGTTTAAGGGCTGGTGTTGGAATTACATGTTTCACTATAAACATTAACGTGGTGACCATTCATTTCTTATTAATGTTATGATTGATATGTTATTGTCAGTTTCGATAATTCAATAAAATTTTCTTTAAAAAATTTCACTGTGTTCAGAAGTCTGTAAAATATTCCTCGAATATTTTTTGCTTATAAATTAACTTCAGTGTTGTGGAAATGTCGATTTTTGCAAAAAATATTGCAAAACAGTGAATTTTTTGCGTAATGATTCAAAACATAACTTTCTCTTTTTTATTTTTTTAGGTTGGTGGCGACGATCGAATGAGAATACTTTTATTTCATATTGTTTCAATGTGTGCGATCTCCTGTTTATTTAGTCATTGTGGACATAAACTTAATCTAGAAGTATGTTTTCCGATCTGCTCACCAAATGATTCACAGGCCTGCATTTTTAACACCTGTAATGTTGCTTTTAGTTTTTTTTGTGTCAAAATAGTTAAATCCAAAAATATTTTTAAAAAAATTCTACATTGAAAAGGTACTTTTATAACATATGTATTAAAGAAAAAAAAGACAAAAGCATACAAAATATTTGTTTATTCTTTGTGCTTCTTAAAAAAACTTTCTCTTTTTTCAGAAAAACTTCTTTTGGTTGCTTTTCTGCTATATTTAGCTAAAGGAAGATCCCGCATTATTGTCTAACTTATACATTTACGTCTGATATCTCGAAAAAGACGACTTGAATAGAAAATATCTTGCGAGAAAACTTGTTCAAGTGTCCAAGGGATAATTTGACCAAGGTTCATTAAAACTAGTTCAAACGTTTTCAAGATAATTATGTCATCCTGAAACGATGAAAAGCTTTATTAGGAAGATTTGAGTAAAAATTGTCTTGATGCAAAAATTGTTCAGGTGGGTCCAAGGGATAATTTGGCCAAGTTTTATTAAAATTAGTCGAACGGTTTTCAAGATATCATATGGCATCATGAAAAGATAAATTGCTTTATTTCATTTTTTCTTTTCTGGGAAAAAATTCGCAAGAAAAATCTGTGGGTGATTGAGACAAATGGCATTTTAATTAGTTATTTTTATATAGAAACAAAGCCTGAGAATTAAAAATCGGGTCATCACAAATAACATGCAGGCCTGTGACCTACTTTTACGCGTAATGTTCAAGCTTTCGCAGTTATTATCCCAATTTTCTTTTAATGTTTAAGATATCCAAAGTGCGGTTTAAGGACAAAAGAGCAACTTATCAAAACGCATTATGTCTATCTACAATAATTTTTCAGGAGAGCCAAATAACTGCTTTTTGTCCTTACATATGAGACGCAATCAATTTTGTATTACATTTAATAATACAAAATTGATTGCGTCTTAAAAGCAATAAAAAATAGTTCTTGTGGCTCCTGAAAAAGTATTCTAGAAGGACATAATGCGTTAAGGTGGTCCTCGATAAAGGAAAATTCTTGATACAAAACAAAAGTTTTTTCTTTGGCATAGTTTACAATAAATTCTTGTTTGTGTTCATATTGTTGTATGCCTTTATTCACTATAAATAAAACTATTCGTAGGGTGACAAAATGGAACAGATACTATACGGCATTCCATGGATAACTTGGAATAAAAAAAATAGAAAGACTTTGTTGATTTTAATGCTTAATCATGAAAAAATACTAGCAATACCAATTACAGAGACAATCACTATGGATATTACGTTTCTAAGTACAGTAAGTGCAGAATAATTGTGTATTTAACCTTTGATCCTTGAACTTAAACAACCAATAAACTCGGATCAGTACCAAGCAAATAGGATATTTGACAAATTTTAGAAAAGAGTTTAGAATGAGACATAAATCCCTAATTTGCTACGCAAAATTATTTAAATAGTATATTTTATCATGACAACATTTAAAATCATAATTTCCGATTTGAATTTGCCGCTAAAACGCTCATTTCTAGCATGGCGTTGCAATGACATCACAGCGCAGTAAACTCGCGGACAAGTACACGGCATTCAAGTGTTTATTTGATTTTGGTCTGTGTTTTTACTGTTTTTGTGTAAAAAAATGTCCTATAAGTGGTGTGTAGTGCCTCAGTGTTCGAATACTAGCATAAAAACACCTGAAAAACTATTTATTCATGTGCCTACAGCAGTAAAAGAACGGAAAAAGTGCCTAGAACTTGCTCGAAGAGACCCAAGGGCCTTATCTAATACATCTTCACTTTGCATTAGTAAAGATCACTTTGATGTGAGTATAACTAAATTGTTTCTATTAATTTTTCTCACATTGTCTATAATATATAACTATTTTGTAAATGACGATGAAATTTTTCAGGTTATGTTTATTACAAGGGGTGTAACAAAGTTACTAATTTCTATCTTTGTTAGGTCGGGGTAATTTAGGTTAAATTGTTTCACAAGTCTCCAAAAGTATGGGCAGGTCTAATTTTTTCGTGTAAAACTCTCGTAATCCATCGGCCGTAAGTAGAAATTACAAGTTATTGACTCCAGATGCCGTGGGGGATTTTCGTAGTTAGTCGGGATCATTCGAAAATGATCGGTTTTCTTTGATCCCCACCTCTGACTTCCTGGGGGCTAGTCGAAGTCATTCGGAAATGATCGGCTATCTTTGGTCCCCACCTCTAATGTAGTGGGAATTAGCCGGAACCATTCGGAAATAATCGGCTTTCTTCGATTCCCCACCTCTAATGTCGTGGGGGTTAGTCGGAGCCATTCGGAAAGGATCGGTTTTCTTCGGTTCCCCACCTCTGATTTCGTGGGGGTTAGTCGGAACCTTTCGGAAGTGATCGGCTTTCTTTGGCCTTCCACTTCCGAAAAACGAGCACTTCCGAACAGAGGCTATTTAAGCAATCGACACATCGTGTTCAGCCCCTTTTTATCCGTCATCGCCCGCCGTAGCAAGATTAAGTGCTAAAACTAAACTCGCGATATTTCTAGTGCACCTGTACCGAGACTGTCAAAAAGGTAAGTGCGTAGGCTATTTTTTTAAAGTATTTATTTTACGCTGTTTTTTATATTTAATGCAAAAATGTTTTTCTTTTCCTGGGTAAATTGCAGACGGTTTTTCTAACCCATTTTATTAAATTCGAATCTCTCTAACCCCGGACCCCTACCTTGGAGGCCATACAGGTAGGCACGCGTTCTTTAGAGCTGATTCCAAAGTTGGTAGATTTCCCCAAATCACCCTGATTTCCCGGACCCCGACCTTGGATGCCATACAGGTAGGCAAGCGTCTTCCAGGGTTGATTTCAAATTGGTATATTTCCCGGACCCCTACCTTGGATGCCATACAGGTAGGCACGCGTCTTGTTGATTTTTAGTTATTTTCCGGTCCAGAGAAAATGCAATTTCCTAGCTGGTGTAAATAGGCTTGAGCAAAAGAAAAATTGTATTTTCCAGTTTGACCCGTTTTGCTAATCCCGAACCACCCTAACTCCCGGACCCCTACCTTGGATGCCATACAGGTAGGCACGCGTTCTTTAGGGTTGGTCCCAAAGTTGGTAAAATCCCCAAATCCCCCATCAGACAATGCATATGCAGGCTCAATGTAGGACTGAGCAGTGCATATACAATACTAGGCAGTGCATAGGCAGGACTAGTATGTATGTAGAATGTATTCAGAAAATTTTGTCTTAAAAAAGCAATTTTTAATTGCTTCTTAATGCTTAAAATAATAATGATTGAATTAAACAAAAAAGCAAAACATATAACCTAACCTCAAAATCTAAATGAGTAAAAGTAGGCGGACAATATCATAAAAAAACTTTCAGTTACATACAAAACAACTCATCGAATACTTACATCAACATTCTAACGTTTCTAAATTCCGCAGAACAAAAATTACTGTTGTTGGCAAAGAAGCCTGCCACCATAAAGGAATTCAGCATTGGCAAGTTGGAGCTATCGGCTTTGAAGAATCCGTTTTCCATTGAAAATGTTTTTTTTAAGCAAAACACAAAATAAAATCTAATTTAGGACGATAATTCGCACTTCAAACCAAAGCAAACATTACCATCCATAAGAAAATAACACAGAAAATAGGTTCGTTCCAGGCGTTTACTGTTTTGTGACGTCACTCGCAGCTGATTGGTAGACCGCCTGTTTTGAATCACGTGGCTAATTGTTTTAATTCAATGAATTTATTTAATTAAAAGAACTATGAATTTGAGAAAAAATTAAACAAAAAAGTTTGTTTTTAGCATTCCCAAGACCTAAAGAGATATCTAAAAATAAATATATATTTATTTTCTACTACTGTCAAACACCCTATTGTAACCTGTGCTATAATTGAAGTGACTCTAAACCATCATTCTTATTAGAAAGCCTAATTTGTGCTCCGTATTTGCATGTATACGTAAGTGTAAGATTTGACAGATACGCAAGCGCACTTCGTCGAGGTCACGTAAACAGCATCCGTACCATGCAGCAATTTAAGAGCACCTTAACGAAACCAAAGAAGCACCATTGATTGATTGGCTCATCAAAAAATTATTTTTGAATTATCTGATCTCTGTATCGTAAAATTTAATTGTCGCGCATGCGTATAGCGAAGATGAAACATATGAGAGCAAACTCTAACCCAAATTTACTCTTCTTTTTGTTAAAATTATTTTTTTTTCATCAAAGTGCTTGGGCACACAAGATGCCCTTTTCAACCCACTCATATAATGAGGACGGAACCCAATTATTAGAAGCCAAGTTTTTCACTAAACTTCAAATCGATTAATAATATCAATATTATATATCCATATTAATTATATCAGGTTCTTGTAATTTAAAATATTGCTTTCTTTTTTTAAAATTTTTACATGTTTATACCTAGTTGAATATAAAAATTATAAAAATGCAGCAAATTAAATTTTCATTTGTGTCATGCATCATTAGTTTTTTACAAACATATTTTAACTAAAAAATTTCAACTTATTATCATATCCTCTATTGACAAGATCAAAAATTATACAGCTTATTTTGGTTTTTAAATAATAAAATCAAGATCTTAGGAATGAGATCTTACTTCTCAATTAAACACATTTTAACTAAAAATGTCTAACTTATTATTTTATCCTATTGAAAAGATCAAAAGGTGTTTTTTTAAATCAAAATGTATGTTATTGACATAACAAAATTTTATATGAAATCTAAGTAAACTAATTAAACATACTTAAAACAAAAATAAAAAATCTGTCCTATTATCAGAATAATTAACCTCACAATCACATTAATGAGATCAAAAAATTGAAGTCTCTGCACACGACGGAATCACGAAAAACGTACTTTTTTTTAATTTTGTTTATTGTGTCTAATGTATAACAAGATTCATATCACAAAGACTTTGACAAAAGAGAAATTTAACTTACTAGGGACCTATTGCAATAAAGCCAGGCACAAATTGTGCCGGGCACTATATTGACAGTTTCGCATTAAGAACTGACAGTTGATCTTTCAAAACTGACATACCAAAGTCGAATTTAGAAATCCAGTCGCTTATTTTCCATTAATAGTGGCGTCACTATTAATTCCGGCTCTTATAATACTCAATGGCCTAATCTTGAAAGAAGACAGCTGTTCTTATAATACGAAGCTGTCAATATAGTACCTGGCACAATTAGTGCCTGGCACTATTGCAATAGGTCCCTAATATAAGCACTAGCATTAAAGTAATTTAAGGTTCATATCAAGAAAAACTTCGTGAAGACGAGAGGTCACGATGTATTCCCCTACTTTTCGACTACCAGCCTGAATACGGGTCTAAACAGCGAAAAATATTTCAAAACACCAGCCAAAATATATTTTTATCTCTTTTACTTCTCTCCTACACACATTAAGCACAGCAAGCAGTCGATGAACCCTATTTGTGTCTTATACCCTGTTTCCACCAATGCATGCCCACCCCGATTCAAAAAACGCATCAGGTGACACTGCATTTAAAACCGGTGCAAATCCATGGGCCATCACGTGATGCGATTTTTGAATCGGGTGGGCATGCATTGGTGGAAACAGGGTATTAGTGTATTGTATAAGTAGTAGGTATTTAGTAACTTGTATGTTTTATTACCTTTGTTCTGAAATGATTAAAGATAAAAAATCCGTCGGGACATAAGTATAGCGCACGCATATATTAGTGAATGTTTACAGATAAATTTACTACATACGTGGTTTCAATTTAATTTGGTTTTGGTTCGGCATGCCCACTGCATAACTAATAAGCATTTATTAAATTATAAGTACTAATTTTTCCAATAAGAAAATGTTTTTAGATATGTAAATTTAAGGGCGTGGATTTATTTTAAATAAAGTTGAATAGTCAGTTAGTTGGTTTTAAAATAACCAGAACTACTATAATGGGTACTATTTGGCAGTATTATTTATAATTCTGTGTTAAAAATTATATATTTTTTTTTAGTACTTAAGGGGCGTGTATGGTTTAACCATGGCATTTTTGTCCATCAGACAAAATTAAACTTATATCTGGACTGGATCGATGCACAATATAAGCCAGCTACTTACAACGATTAAAGCAAATTTGTTATAGTCAAAAGTTAAGATTTCTGCGAATATAAAAAATTATAACAAAATATTAAAATAGAATTTAAGTAAATATACTAATTATAGATTTCTTTTTTTTAAATTTAGGGATATGTAGTGAGGCAGGATCAGGAATATCACGGTACCTAGACCGGTCCATGGACTTTTTATATATATGTCATATTTTTACGTCACTGGTGGTCCAGCTGATTTTTGTAAACAAAAGTTAGGTAGGCTTTGATGAATATTTTAGATGTTTTGCAGTTTCTTAAAAACTTTTCTTCTTGTAGAATGCTTAATTATTCTTGCCTCGCTTCATTTTTACTTACAGAAAAATTAAAACACGTTGAAAATAGCGTGTTTGTTTCAGCATCGAAAGTAATGTTAACCTACACCCATTTGTTTATTTCCCAAGTCTTCTGTTTGCCGTAGATACTAAACGATCACGCTCGGCTTGACTTGTATTTTAAGTTTTGTGTTAAATAAAAATAAACGACTAAACAAAAACCAATAATCTTCTAAAAAATATTATTTTATAAAGATTTGTGAAAATACATTTGAAACATTGCAAGAATATTTATTGTTCATTAAGGAGATACCCTACTTTATTTACCAAAATCAGCTGGACCACCAGATATATATTCTAGGACCGTGGTAGTATTTACATATAAGATATTTATAAACTGATAATGAGTGCTTCGCACCACCTTTTTTCTAAGATTAAACCACAAAGTATATTGCTATACTTTGTGATTAAACACACCTACTACCAGTTTCCTCGCTTAGGATAAATACCTTTCCATTTGTTAAAAAAAAACCAAACATTCGAAGAATTTATATTAGGTTGTAAAATTTAGTCATGAATTTGTTTTATATATATTTTGTTTAAAATAAAACGATCTTATCTTATCTTATTTTCAAAAATATTTTGAAAAACACATAGGTATATTTTAAAATTGTTATCTCTGATACCTTACTAAGTATAATAAACTTTATAAAAATATTACCATCCAAAAGAGAAAGAACCGAAACAACGACCTCTTTACAACACTGAAATTTTAAGATGTATTGTATTTTTTTATTATTTTTAGTTATTCATACCATAGGTATAAAGGCTATTGGGTTCGTTAAAACAACTTGAAATAAAAATTATATTTTGTTTTTATCTATTTTTGCGTTTAAAATTATAATTTCTATCATTGGGAATTTCCCCTTTGATTATACAATTTCCCGCTGCTCCACAACACTGCTTTAAGTAAAGTAAAAACCTATTTTTCATTCAATGAGTGAAACGACAGCGAACCAAGGAAACCTAGTTTATGGCAGAACGAAAACGTCCACCGGTCTATAAGGAACAAAGACATTTCGTCATAATTCAACAATACATTCACCGCATTCGGTTTATTTTGCAAATACATAGGAAACGGATGTACTGCTAACACTTTAGGGTACGTATCTCAGCAAGGATAGGTACAACACAGATAACTCAGTGATATCTCATTTTATAGGCTATTAGTTGGTCTTTATTTTATGTTATTACAGATTTTCTCAAAAATAAGCAGTTTCATAGTTAAAGGCCACTAAGAAAAAATTGCTCAAAATCCAAAATGGTGGCGAAATGTTTAGCCACGTTGGATAGAATAGACCGGTGTTTCGATCTTATATATATATATATATATATATATATATATATATATATATATATATATATATATATATATATATATATATGTCGAATTTTCACGTTGCTGGTAGTCCAGCTGATTTTTGTAATTAAAAGTTAGATATGATCAACTAATATTTTTTGATTTTTTTGGAAACTAAGGCAATTTTTCTACTATTCTTTAGTATATTCTTATAAAATAACATTTTTGAGACAATCTAGTCGTTATTTTTTTTAGCCCGCTTCATTTCTCTATACACAACAATTAATTCGAATAAAATAATGTGTTCGTTTCAGCTTAAAAAATCATCCGCTGACCTACATTTTTGTTTACTTCCTAAGTGCTCGGTTCACCTTTGATACTAAACGATCACATTCAGTTTGACTTGTAGTTTAAGTTTTGTGTAATAAAAAATAGAGCGGGCTAAAAAAAATAACGACAGTACGTCTAGAAAATGACATTTTATACGGATTTACTAGAAAACAGTACGAAAATTGCCTTAGTTTTCAAAAAATTCAAAAAATATTAGTTGTTCCGTTGTTTATATCAGACCTAACTTTTGTTTACAAAAATCAGTTGGACCACCAGTGACGTGAAAATTCAACATATATATAAGATCCGAACACCGGTCTATTCTATCCACCGTGATGTTTAGCGTCAACTCGAAAAACCATTCGTCTGACAAAAAAACGTACAAAAGCGTTTTTGTAGGAAATTTCATTGCCTTTAGATTTTGTTAAAAACTTTGTTTCGAAAACATACGGTAACGAAGAAATTAAAAAAAAAACCTTTTTGTGCGCAAAATTTGTTCTTAGGACTCCAATGTTAACAACATATGTCAAAATCGCGACTACACCACCTTTTGCGCGAGCTAAAATTCTAACAAGACGCTAGCCCTACCAAGTCCACTTTGAATCATTGACTTCGCATGCGCAGATCTACCAATATTATTTACCTCATGTATTAGAATAGATGAACAGGGTGATTTTCACTTGAATGATTCTAACCACATAAAAATAGAAAATTTCAAAAACCTAACCTAACGACACCTAATGAAATCTAACCGAACCGAACCAAAGCAAACTAAACCAATAATTAAAAAAAAAAAATATTTCCTGACTTCTTACCCGGGATCCTAGAGCATGTGAATCCGAACCGGACCGTACCGAACCGAACCCATCCAAACCTAACCATATCCAACTAAACCTAATTAGCAGTGTTGTTGTGTTTAGGTTAGGTTTGGTTCGGTTTAGTTGGGTTCGGTTCGGTTCGGTTTGGTTCGGATCGGATTCACATCCTCTAGGATCCCGGGTAGGAAGCCAGGAAAGTTTTTTTTTTTTGAAAAAAATTATTGGTTCAGTTTGCTTTGGTTCGGTTCGGTTAGATTTGATTAGGTTTCGTAAGGTTAGGTTTTTGAAACTTTCTATTTTCTTGTGGTTAGAATCATTCAAGTGAAAATCACCCTGTATTTATTTATTCTAATACATGAGGTAAATAATATTGGTAGATCTGCGCATGCAAAGTCAAGGATTCAAAGTGGACTTGGTAGGGCTAGCGTGTTGTAAAAGTAAGAGCTTTTTTTTTTAGTAACTATTGATGCGCTGTTCGTTTCAAAACATCGTGCACCATTTTAAAAAAAAATTTAGAAATACGAAAATCTCCCGTAAAAAAAATTCAGTTGAGTCAAACAAAAACTCACTGAACCGCGCCGCAAATCCTTTATCTATAAGCCAAACTTCCTCATTTGTTGGTCGGTCTTTCCCAACGATTATAAACATACAGGATTGCTTATTTCCATTTAACTAATGTTAGCGTCGCTCAGCGAGACGAACAGTGTCTGCTTACGTCACCAGCGGACCAGTTGCTTTGTTTGTATTCAGAGTTCGTGTGATTTTAAGGTGTTTTTGGCGTTTTTACCTCCGTTTTTTTGCGTTTTTTCATTTATTGGACGGTGTGGTTGACTATTTAGGAGGTAAATCTGAGGACACAGCCGTGCCTCGCCAAGTTCACGGGCCGTACCTTCTTTTCTTGAAACATTACTTGACCTATCTAAAACTCTACTTCGGAATGAGCTACGAATCTCAAACTTTGAACAGTCGTAGATCTCTATGGAGTTAACAATCCCTTCATGTTTAGTTTCATGGAACTCCCAAAAGTACTGAAGTGGTTACGAAACTTCAAAAAACGTCCTAATTTTCACTCACTCACTCATTTATAGATCATCAAAATTCTACTGTACTTCCAGACATGCTACAAAGCTGAAATTTGGCAGACATAAGTCTACCAAACCTCTGGAAAAAATCAAAAACCCACAAAATTCTAATTTACTTCCCTCCCCTATACATGTAAAGTTATGTAAAAGTAACATTGCCCACTTCCAGAAATGACAGACTGATAGGAACTATGAAAAAACTATAGAAAAAAATTTCAAAACCCCAAAATTATAATTTACTTTCCTCCCCTATAAATGTAAAGTAATGTAAAAGTAACATTGCCCACTTCCGGACACGCTAGAGAGCTGAGCTTTGGAAGGCCGATAGTAACTATGATAGAACTATAAAAAAAAATTTAAACACCCCAAAATTCTAATTTACTTCCCTCCCCTATAAATGTAAAATTGTGTAAAAGTAACATTGTCCACTTCCAGAAATGCTCGAGAGCTGATATTTGGAAGGCCGATAGGAACTATGATAAAACTATAAAAGAAAATTAAAAAACCCCAAAGTTTAATTAACTTCCCTCCCCTATAAATGTAAAGTTATGTAAATTAGCATTGTCCACTTCCAGAAACGCTAGAAAGCTGAGCTTTTGAAGAAAACGCTAAGATTTTAATTTACTTTCCTTCCCTATAAATGCAAAGTTATATAAAATTAACATTGCCTACTTCCAGGAACACTGGAGAGCTGAGCTTTAGAAGGCTGATAAGAACTATGATAAAGACATAGGAAAATATAAAAAAAAACTCAACATTTTTAATAAGGCATTGCAAAAGTTTTGAACAATATCCCGTATATTTTACTACTTTAAAACTTAAATATTATCCAAATCCTTTAAAAAAGCAGTGAAATCATAACAAAAACAATTCATGTAAAAAAATCCAAGTACGCGAAAGTGGTATTCCGTAAAAAGAATTGAGATAAAAGTAAAGCCAAGTTCTAAAATACAAATTTCAAAATGAATGGTTCTTACTAGCTTGGAAATGTTTTTCTAAACTTGGCTATTACGGCTGCAAATAACTCTTAGGAAATTGAACGTAAAGAAGTTTGGCTGGAATAGCAATGTTTAAAAAAAATTCCAAACTAGAAAGTACCATTCATTTTGAAATTTGTATTGTAAACCTTGGCTTTACTTTTATCTCAATTCTTTTTTATGGAAGACCACTTTCGCGTACTTGGCTGTTTTTTACATGAAATATTTTTGTTATGATAAACCTTTATAAATGTGAATTAAGTGAATTGATATAAAGAAAGCACAATTTTTTGTTGAAATAAAAGCTTTGTTCCCTCTTTCAGTGTAGAAATATAAATATATATACTTTTATATTATTATATTTATATGGACTTTTAATTTTTTTTTGATTTTTGGAAACTCCTTGCTCATTAAATTATTCACATTAAAGGAAATTGGTAATTATGCCGCAAACGTACTTCTTTTTTTAAACTGATTATTGGAAAGTTTATTTTGTAGACAGTTTCTCCAAGTTTAGTTTCAGTTTTTTTCTTAAGTTTTTTTAGTCTCTTTATAGAAGTTTTCAGAAACATGTTACAGAAGAAGGAGTGAAAACGGGCGCTGGGTGGGATAAAAACAACTCATAACACAAACAATGTAAATCATTTGAAAAAAAACTTATGAAAATCTATTGATTTAAAGCATAAGAAGTTGAAAAACACATCTTATTTGGCTGTTTTCTCCAAAAACTGACTGGTTTTTGATATAATAATATAATAAATATTGCAATTTTAGATCTGAAATATCAAATAAATATCTTTTTGTTACTGCATAATATAAGTGTATTTTATTATATCGGCAACAAAAACAATAAATTATACATCTAATAATTTAAATTGATAAAAAATCCTACTTCTATTCTAAAACTTTCAACTATTTAAAAAACAAACTCCAACATATCGTCTGGTAGGAAAATTCAGCTCTCAGAGCAAACTCTTGATTTATCAAATCATTTGTTTTGAATAAATGAAATTATTAATTTAATTTACTAACACGAATAAAAAATTTGTTTGCAAATAAGCAAGAAAAAAGCGGGAAAAACTCACGATTGCAATCTGTATTATATGAAGCGCGCCGAGCAGAGGTCCACTAGTGACGTAAGCGAGGCGCCGCCTACCGCTAAAAGATTCGAGCAAATAGGCAATCCTGTGTGTTTATAATCGTTGGGTCTTTCCTTGTATTGATGTGGTTTGGTTTCGCTGCCAGCCCTTAACTTAAGTAAACTTAACTGAAATTGATAAAGTAGCCCATATGCAAGCATCTGGCCAAAAGCCCTAGAATAAATCTACAAAAGAGTGTGGTTATGATCGCTTCATTTTTAAAATATACTTATTTACCTAATCTGTGTTTAAAATTTTGTAGATTTCAATTTTTGAAAATTTACATCTGTGTTTACATAGACTTTCAGGATTTTACATAAAAAATGCAAAGGGAAAGACGAAATAATGCAGGTAATCGAATGTCAAAGTTGTTGGACGAGGAAGAAGAGTGTAAAGATGATTTCTACAAAGAAAAATATGGTGGATTTCAAGAGACAGAAAGTGATAATGAATATGAGTAAGTTTAAAGCCGAATTTATATTTAATTTAGGGCCGATCTTATCTTATTTCATAATTTATTTGAATTAGGGAACACTTTACGTTAAGGAACAGAAAAAATATTTTGTTGTGGTGAGATTGTCCCTGATTCTTATTATTTAAATCTGAGGGGGTGAATAGCTCTCACAATCGGTGTACACATTTTTCACAATCTTGTACACTGCCGTCCTAAGTAAGACCCACCTATCTGCAAAAAAATCAAAAATGAGTAAGGTCTGAAAATGGCTTTAAATAGGTAATAACGAGGGGTGAACAGCTCTCACAATTGGTGTAGGGGAAACTGTTGTATACTGGGACATGTTTCATAGTGGGGCAAATCAAATTTCCCACCACAGTTCCCAGTTAAAATTTTGAATAAATTACAGTGTCATCTATGCATAGCGACATCTACTAAAAACCACAATTTTGGCTACTTGAAGTATTGCTTTTGTTTAATATTGTCCATAGCAATTACAACACATGTCAATTTTTTCTCTGACTCCACATGTCCGATGCTATAATGCATTTATACATGACTTTTTTTGTAAATAGTGGTTCAACTTGTTACTTAAGGTGTATAGAAGGTAAGTTTAGGTAATAGTAGCATTAATTTCTATGGCCTAAAAAAAAATTTAACCTAATTTTAATGGTGTACCCTGTTGTATAGTGGGAATTTTAAACATGTTGTATAGTGGGACTTAGTTTTAAAGTAGCTTTAAAGGGTGTATAGTGGGACTATTTTGCTAATGCTATTATTTTATTATTCATGCAAGATAAAGCTTCAAATATATTAAGAACTTGATTAAATATTGCAATGAGTGAGGTTTTAGTTTAATTAAAAGTTTACTTACAATTTTATTTTTATTTTTAAAGAAAGGGTGTATAGTGGGACTATTTTGCTAAAATATTATTTACGGTTTTATTTTTATTTTCAGAAAATGAATAACTCTAATAGTACCAAAAAAAGACTCTGAAAAAATGCTAAGAGATATGAGGAAAGCAAGCACTCTCATATTGAAAATGCTGAACAAATGCAGAAAGCAGTGCTAGCAGTTACAGAAGCTGCTGAATGAGCTGCCAGGCAATGTATTTTTAATTTTGATCTAACACCCTATAATATAGAATAGGTTATATGAATACGAGTTAGTTGTTGAAACTGTTGTTTGTATTGACCATTTATGATCTTTAATAACCTAGTTTTAGAGTTTTGTTTTGGTTTTTTTTTCACCAATAAAGATTATTTTCATTTATGAAATATGTTTTATTATTGTTGTTTTATAGTATTTTTAGTAATAAAAACAGATTTTTTTTCCCTGTTGTCCCAGTATGCATTAGGCCTATTCCCACTATGCATGTATAGTGGGAATCTGATGTATACTGGGACTAGCTCATTATTCTGTCATTCTTCTTTTTTGTTTGCATATTATGTTTACTATAGCTGCACTTAATGCTAATGCATGGATCTCGAGAAAAATCACTTACTAAATCAATCAGCTTTATATGCAATATCAATTAGAAAAAATTGTCCCATTATACAACAGCTTCTCCTACACATTTCTCACAATCTGTTCACAATCCTTCACAATCTTTACACAATCCCTCCCAATCACCCACAATCTCTCACAATCCTTCACAATCTTACCACAATCCCTCACAATCTCTCCCAATCACTCACAATCTTTCACAATCCTCCACAATCTGTGGTCTCTTCCAAAGATTTTTGATCACATCACCGTCTTTAAAGAGCTTTTTATCACACAGAACACCAATTTTATCAGACAACTTTCAAATGTCATCTGTATAGCTACTTTTAAGTAGTAGACTGCTCATTGATTTAATGAATTGGGGAATACCCATAGACCTAACCACAGAAATCTTTAGAATTTGATGAATTATAGAATTTGTTGTTTATATTGGATGTGCATTTAAAAATGTTGTTGTTCTAGCTGATTATGAGGTAAGTTATACTTGGGTAATATCTACTTATGCAGAGGCTTATGCATAATTTGGTAAAAAAGGGACAAATTTAAATAGTGGGCACCTAACAATCCCTATCTTTACCAGTCTCATTTTTACTTGAAAAGGGATGGTTATTAGGATTGTCACCTTTTTAAGAGAAAAAAAAAACTAAAAAAAATATATCCTCTTTAAAAAATCAAATAAATAAATAGGCAGGTATATAAAATGTTTTACCTACTCGCGTGCGGTAAAGTAATTACTTTACCGCACGCGCATCATTTAGAAACCTTAGCAACTCATCAATAAGAGCTTCAATATTTGTTTACATTTCAATTCCATCTAATTTGACATGTTTATTTATAAATTACATTCAAGTTTTTGAAAAAAAAAATACTCATAGGTAAAACATTGTACCATTGTACCTAACACATGCGGAAAGTGTCTTTACCACCCTTGACCCTTGTCGTCGCGTGCGGTAAAGTATCACTTTCCGCATTTGTTAGGTAAATAACTATAACAAGCGATTAAGATATGTCATTTTAACAGGTGGGTATGTAAAATGTTTGACAAGGGATTAAAATGTCATTTTTGGCATTAAATTCTAGTGTTTCCAGAAAAATCATGCAACTTTCTCCATTTAGCCTTTAATGTGTGATTCTCGGTGTCTACAATATTGACAAAGAAATCTATTTAGTGAAATACAACCCATCAACCTGTACAGGGTGTTTCAAATTCGGCACTTTTAACTAGGAAGGGTACTTCTAGGGAAGATAGAGGAAAACCAACGTCCCCTTTGAGAACGTCCTAAAATTATGTAACACGAAAATTCAGGTTTTTGACCCCCCCCTAGTAAAGCATTTTCAAGAAAAAACACATTAAAAAACATTGAGAGTAACGCATAGCCAAACCCCCCCTTCCCCCTCTAGAGCGTTACGTAATTAAAGGACAGGCCCTTTAAGATTTTTGGTGAAAATCATATTTTTATATATCAACATATTGTGGCGCTAGGGGGCCTTTTTTTAAAATCTGCATTTTTGATTGGCCCAATAATTTTCAAAATTTATTTTTGGTGTAAATTGCTTGTTTGTAGGTTTTTTAAAGTTGAATGCAATTGTTAAACTAACTTTTATGTCACTTTTAGGTTTTGAGATATAACACAAAGTTCCTATATTTTTTTCCTATAAAATGACCCTTTTTTTTGAGTTTTAAAATCGGGTTAAAATTTCCTTTAAAACAATTACACAGGATGTTTTATTTTTTATATTATTATTATTTATGTTCTTCTTAGTACTTTTTTATAATTTTTATTATTTTTTTAATTTTAATTTTTTATTTCAATTTTTATTAAAAACTGGGTAAAAATATATGTGTATGATAAAAAAGGACATATATGAATAATAAAAAAAAATAACAAAAAGTAATCATCATTTTAAAGGAATTTTTATGCCCATTCCGAAAATCAAGTAAAAAAATGGTTATTCCATAAGAAAAAAATTGTGTGTGCTTAAGACCACACGGCAGATATGTAAACTTCAACAAGGCGACATTAATAATACTGGCCTTCATCTGCATCATCATATCGCCCTGCTGACTGTTCCTCTCACAGTTAGTCGACTCGAGCCGACTTCGCGCGAGCGTTACATAGCCGAGCGTGACGGCTCAGTTCAATTCAGTACCCACAAAAAGTGCTAGACGCGCCTAACGAAGTTTACACTTCAAAAATTATAACTTTGTGTTATATTTTGGAATATAAATGTCAGAGATCAAATTTAGTTTGATAGTTGCATTCAGCTTTAAAAAACCTACAAACAAGCTATTTACACTAGATAGTCTAACTACATATTTTTATGTTAAAGCTAGGATTCTCTCGAGTGCCGGAACAAAGATCGAAAGACAAAAGATTGAAATACAAAAAGTCGAAAAGACAAAAGACAAAAGATCGAAAAACCCAAGATTAAAACTACAAAAGATCGAAAAACAAAAGATCGAAAGACAAAAGATCAAAATAGCGCGTTTCAAAACATCGCTATTACATAGTTTTTTCAAAAAAAACTTTCCTGATTTCTTTTCCGGGATCCTAGAGGGTGTGTAACAAAACCGAACCGAACCAAACCGGTTCGACTATGGGGTCTCTTTCTAACATATTTTTTCAAAAAATAAGTTTTGTGCGGTTTAGTTCGGTTCGGTTCGGTTACACACCCTCTAGGATCCCGGGAAAGAATTCAGGAAAGTTTTTTTTTTAAATATGATTGAAAAAGAGACCCCTTTATCGAACTAAATGATTTGTGTTAAGTATGGCAAGCCATTGGTTTATTTAACGGTTAGGTAATTTTACCTTACCTGACCTTGCCTAAACTGTTTATGTGAATATACCTAAGCAAACATGATACGCGTCATTTTGTATATTTCGATCTTTTCTTGATCTTTTGTCTTCTGATATTTTGTTTTTGGATCTTTTGCCTTTCGAACTTTTGTCTTTCGATCTTTGTGTTAGTCCACGGATAGAAAAAACGCTAAATGCAGTGGACTGTAAATATTTTAATTAATGATAGCGCGAACAAACATAAATATTGATATGAAATTACGAAATAACCTAAACGTCCATAGGAAAAAATATTGGTGGCACACAACGGTAATCAGACAAATGCACTCACCTCTTTTGCAGCCAAATTCTCCACTTCCAAGGGGCCCCTGATGGATCTAATGATGTCACCACGTAGCTGAAGGGTTGAAGTTTCTAGTTCTATGCTTCAGTACACAAAAATCGAGCACTTTCAGGTGTAGATATTTGAAAATAGTTGGAGAACGAAATTAACACGCCTTTTTCTCTAGGCGATTGACAAGGATCTCACTGGTTGTTGGTGCGCATGTCCAAATACGCGGAATGCGCTTTGTCCTTCATACAGTTGTGTGTTTTTAAAAATATATATAAACAACCGCGAAATTTAGCGGGAGCTAACATAACTGCCCTCCAAAACACACAAATTTAGAATCTCAACCGGACAGATATAGATATAAGAAAAAGAATCGACCGATAAATATAAATGAATGAAAACAGATAAGTATCGTAAGTTTATTTAGATATAACGAAATCCCGAAAAAAGGCAAAACAAACAAACAAAAAATTCAAAAAAATTAAAAATAAAAAAACCTATTGTAATACCCGGTAAAAGGTAGAAAATTAAAATTACTTTTAATTTGGCAAGAGGCACAGTTTTACAACTGGCCGCTTATAAACACCGGTAACCGTTTTTACCGTCGCAACACGCACCTGACCGTCCCCGCCGGGATGCAGTTCGATGACCCGACCGACCGGCCATTTCAAAGGCGATTGAATGTGATCACTTGTTATGATAACCAAATCATTTAATTTGATATTTGGGGACAAATCAGTCCACTTGTGTCGCTGTTGTAGCGTATGCAAATACTCTATAGAATACCGTTTCCAAAAATCATTATGTAGTTTTTGGATTAGTTGCCATCTCGAGAGCCGATTTAGGGGAACCTCGGACAAATCTGACTCCGGAATTTCTGAATTAAGGGGTTCAAGTGTGAAAAAATGCCCAGGGGTAAGAGGTTGAAGATCGTGTGGGTCTGAAGAGGCAGGAGATAAAGGGCGACTATTAAGTACAGCTTCTATGCGACAGGTAAGGGTGGACATCTCCATGATAGACAGCTTCTGGTCGCCGACAACTCGTACAAAGTGAGTTTTAAAACTTTTGACGCCAGCTTCTGCCAGGCCATTGAAATGTGGACTGAGAGGAGGTCCCAGATGCCAACGAATAGAAAGTCTGGTGGCAGCACTTCTTGCGTAATCCAGTAATTGGTTACGAAACCCTATAAAATTACTGCCTTGATCTGACCAGCATTGCGTCACGCTTCCGCGTCTGGAAATGAATCGATGGAATGCACCTACGAACCCTTCGGTGGACAGTTCCATGGTTAATTCCAAATGCACGCAATGTGTGGCCGTACAGACAAACACACAGACATACGATTTGAAAGCTTTACAACCACGGTAACGATGAGGAATCACAAAGAAAGGTCCACAAAAGTCGATAGCTACACTCGAAAAAGGTTTTAGTTGATTGATTCGATGAGCGGGAAGTGAACTCATTATGGGCGGTCTATAGGGTTTAGGGTTGATTCTAAAACATTGCAAGCACTTGGATATGGTTCTTTGAATTGCCCGTCTGGCAGATAATATCCAAAATTGCTGTAAAAGCAGATTATGTAATGTTTTAAACCCAGGATGAAGATATTGTCGATGAGCGGACTCGATAAGAAGAGTAGTTAAACGATGGTCACTCGAAAGTAAGACGGGGTGTTTTGCAGAATAAGACAAAAGGTCAGATTTTTGTAATCTGCCACCGACTCTAATGATATTATTCTCATCAAGAAAAGGTGAAAGTTTTCGCAAAGGTTTCGGTATTGGTTTATCCTTAGATAACGCGGAAAAAAGCTCAGAAAAACAAGAACCTTGCACGCGTTTGATAAGAAGGTGTAACGCACTTTGCATCTCACCGGTGGTAGGAAAAACAATATTCTCAAAAATAACTTTTTGGTCCGGCGGCTTAGTGGGTTTTTGATAGGAATGGTTTTGAAAAAGGTTAACTATTCGAAGGACATAACAAATGATACGTTGAATTTTTGATATAGAGGAATATTTGATAAGAAGCTGATCTAAGAAGTTGACATCAATTATCGCATTGCAACAGACTTTTGGCTTTTCCTCCAGATTAATATCTCCGAAATCAATCGGCATTTTTGATTTATGAAAATCGGGCCATTCGTTTTCGGGAGACCACAAAAACGAAGGTGCGTTCCACCACATGTCATGTGACATGAGCTGTGAAGGGGTGGCCCCTCGTGACGCAATATCGGCTGCATTCAAAGCAGAAGGAATGTAGCGCCACGAGTTTGAGGGAATGATTTCTTGGATTCTACTGACTCGATTTCCAACAAAGGTTTGCCAGCGATTAGGAGGGGATGAAAGCCAGTGCAATACGACTTGCGAATCGCAGAAAGTAACGATATTTGTAAAAGTTATTTTTCCTTCATAGCTAGATAAAACGAAGTCAATTAATTCGCTTAAAAGAAATGCGCCTAGGAGTTCTAGCCTAGCCAAAGTTTGTGACTTTATAGGCGCGACCCTAGATTTTGCAGATATGAGAGAAACAGATATATTGTTTCCCTCTTCTACACGAAAATATACGACGCCTGCGTAGCCTCGAATTGAAGCGTCACAGAAGCCGATGATTTGACAGGTATTGGTTTTTGACAGTTTGATTTGTCGGGGTAATTGAAAATTGGAAAGAAGCGGGAATTCAGAACGAACTTTGTTCCAAGAGTCGATGATAGAAGAATCTGGTTCTTCGTCCCAGCCTATTTTCGATATCCACAACTGTTGCAAAATAAATTTTGCTTGTAGCAACAAGGGACAAAGAAAACCTAAGGGATCGAAGATTGTTCCTATGATAGATAAAATAGAACGTTTGGTTGGGGGTTTGTCCTTCATTCGGCATTGATAAGAAAAAATTTCGTTTTTTGGATGCCATTGAAGTCCTAAAACTTTGATAAAGTGGGGTTCCTCCTTGTCGAAAGAGAGAGGCATTTGACGATCGGACTCTGGCAATGTTGCCAATAACTCAGGACAATTGCTTGCCCATTTTTTAAGTTCAAATCCTCCCGACTTCAACAAATCATTGAGTTCTGTTTGAAGGGAGAGAGCTTCAGAAAGCGAAGGGCTAGTTCCCAAGATATCGTCGATATAGATTGACGTTTTTAGAACAGTACTAGCCATAGGAAAACGTTCCTTTTCTCTCTCTGCCAGCTCATTTAAGGTACGCATGGCTAGAAAAGGTGAGCATGTCATGCCAAAAGTGACAGTAGAAAGTTCCCACACTGAAAGTGGGTCCTGTGGAGAAAACCTCCACAATATCCTTTGATAAGGACGGTGATAAGGATTGATAAGGACTTGACGGAACATATGTTTGATGTCAGCAATGTAGGCAATAGGATTAAGACGAAACGTAAGGAGTAAAGAAGCAATATCCTTTTGAAGTTTCGGTCCAGATAACAATGTGTCATTGAGACTAATATTTTTTGGGGTGACTGCCGAACAATCCCAGACTACCCTTAATTTTGTACTTAAGCTTTCCGGCTTTAGTACGCAATGATGTGCTAAAAAACACGATACGTCGACGTTTGGTTGACTAGATAAAACTAAACTCATATGATTAGAATCGATATAGTCTTGCATGAAACTTGAATAGGCAGTGTACAGATCAGGATTTTTGATTAATCTATTTTCTAGAAGTAAAAATCTACGATAAGCTTGCGGATAAGTATTTCCTAGGTCAGGGTTTATTTTATCTTTAAACGGAAGATCTACCATGAATCTACCGCTCGGTTGCCGTACTACACTAGCAGTAAAAATTGATTCTGCCTGTTTTTCTTCCTTTGATAAGATTTGTTTTTTAGGCAAATGTTCGATTTCCCAAAACCTAGGGAGAATGACCTCTAAAGGAGGTGAATGACTCGTTAAAAAACAACTGGTTCGTTCCGTAAGACTACCTACTTCGTCAACCTTTCCCATGACGACCCAGCCAAAAATAGTTTCAAGGGCTGAAGGCTGCCCTACCTGTCCAAGGACCCTGCCCTCCTTGAATATCTGTGCGAATAGCTCGCAACCAATAACCAGGTCCACAGGTCTAGATTTGAAATAAGATGGGTCGGCAAGTTTAAGGTTTTGCAAGTGTTTCCACTGATTATCGTTCAAAGAGAATGTAGGCATATTGGAACATAGTTGTGGAACCACAATTGCTTCGAAATTAAGTAAAGGAGTGACTTGTCCTTGTGGCTTAATGTGACATTGAACGAGCCCTTTGGAAGTAAAAGGTGTAACTTCGCCTAGGAAGATTAAGACGCTGAATACACTTTTCACTGATGAATCCTGTCTGTGATCCAGAATCAAGCAGTGCCCTTACAGGATGAAAATTTCCGCAACCGTCCATAACATCTATTATGGCGGTGCATAAAAGAAAGGTACCTGAAGGTCCTGAGGCATTTAATGACACATGAAGATTATTGACAGGTGGTGTGTGAATGACAGGACTAGTATCTTGGCTTCCAGACTCTTGATTAGTTTCTAAGATATGAGTTAAAGTGTGGTGCCTTTTACTATTGCAAGTCCTGCATGAATATTTTGATTTGCACGTATCTACATCATGCAAGGGATGAAAACACGCTAGACATAATTTTTTCTGTTTGACGAAAGATAGGCGATCGATAGGTGAGAGATCAAGAAATGTTTGACATTTCGAAAGCACGTGACCTTGGTTACACCGGAAACATTTTATTCCCGTACTTGAATTAGTTGAGGTGCCAGCCAGTCCTATAAAAGGCGAATTGGATGATTTATAGGTAGGCTTTTGCCCAAACTGATTTCGCATAGAATTTGAATTTTGATAGGTAGGCTTTTGCCCAGACTGATTTTGCATAGAATTTGATTTTTGATATATAGGCACCTTTTTGGGTGCTGTTGATTGAGGAAGTGATTCCAAAACTTTACATCTTTTTTCTAGAAATTGAAAAAGTGACTGAAAAGTGGGAATTTCGGTATTAGTATTGGCGTGACTCATTTCGAAATTTGAACGCGTTGGAATATCTAATTTTTCTAATAAAATGAAAAAAATAATAAAGTCCCAACTGTCAACGTCAAAGCTAAGTGATTTTAAAATTTCTAGGGATTCAGAAAAGGTGTCAATTAAATTACGCAATTCTTTAGCTGACTCGTTTTTTAAGGTGGAGTTCATAATTGAGCTTAAAGCATCATTTGCGAGGTCTCGCTTGTTTTGATATCTATTGACTAATTTGTCATAAGCAATTTTATAATTTTGATCAGATAAGCTAATCCCTGATATCAATTTTAAAGGCTCATCCTCGAGATATGAAAATAAATATTGAAGTTTTCGAACGTTACTTAGACTTTGATTTTGATCTATAATGTTATTAAAAAGATCGAAAAAGCTTGGCCATAATTTTTTATCACCTCGGAATATGGGAATACCTAACTCTTTGAGTTTTGGAGTTTCAGATTCGTTTTGTCGAACATATGATCCCGAAAAAGATGGGGCCTCAACCGGAAATATTTTAGAGTAAACCCCCTTACACGCATAAAAATATTTACGAGCTTCTGAAAGGATCGCATCCTGCGTTTTAAACTCCTCGTCGTCCGTGTCGTCTATCAACATAATGACGTCATTATGCGCCAGCATGCATTTATCGAAGGTGTCATCCAAATCGGAATTCCTCACTTGAAACTCGTTTCTCGCTCTTTCATCCTTTTCCGCAGTCTTTGACAACACATAACACTCGGTGATCGCAGATAAAAAACCCTTGCGTTTTTGTACGGCTTTTTTGACAGACATGATTTTACCTTTGAAATGACGAAATTGTCGGTAAATATACAATTAACGCTAAATGAATGCTTCTGAAATAGAAAAATGACGAATTGTCGAAAATATGCACTAATTTATCGCAATTGATGAAAATTGTTTTAAATATCGAAATCATATGGTACACCACTGAACTTTTGTTTTGTTTGTTTTGATTCCTACTCGCTTTTGTTTATACCACGCGGAGTAGACCCGTTACTATAGCAGCGGACCAAAACCAGGTACTGCGCCGACTTTCTCTCTCGGCGTTTCAAATACGATGATGCGAAAAATTCAAGGATGCGTTCTTATTGCAAATAATTATTAATACCGTCGTATGGATTTATTATTTAAAAATAATTCGGCTCGAAAGGAACACTTTATGTTAGTCCACGGATAGAAAAAACGTTAAATGCAGTGGACTGTAAATATTTTAATTAATGATAGCGCGAACAAACATAAACATTGATATGAAATTACGAAATAACCTAAACGTCCATAGGAAAAAATATTGGTGGCACACAACGGTAATCAGACAAATGCACTCACCTCTTTTGCAGCCAAATTCTCCACTTCCAAGGGGCCCCTGATGGATCTAATGATGTCACCACGTAGCTGAAGGGTTGAAGTTTCTAGTTCTATGCTTCAGTACACAAAAATCGAGCACTTTCAGGTGTAGATATTTGAAAATAGTTGGAGAACGAAATTAACACGCCTTTTTCTCTAGGCGATTGACAAGGATCTCACTGGTTGTTGGTGCGCATGTCCAAATACGCGGAATGCGCTTTGTCCTTCGTATGAAGTTGTGTGTTTTTAAAAATATATATAAACAACCGCGAAATTTAGCGGGAGCTAACACTTTGCCTTTTCGATCTTTTGTTTTTCGATCTTCTGTATTTTCAATCTTTTGTGTTTCGATCTTTTGTTTTTTGATCTATTGTATTTTCGATCTTTTGCCTTTTCGATCTTTTGTTTTTCGATATTTTGTCTTTCGATCTTTGCTCCACCACCCGATTCCCTTAACGGTCGCGTACACCGCGTCTACCACATGATGAAAAGATATACCAGTAATACGGATCTCTTTCAAACCAGTGATGGACGCGTGACTTAGGCGTAAGCGACCGCGGAGGGAATCGTAGCTTTAACTGCATGTTAGCGTCCTCTAAATTTTGTTTAAAATTTGAGTTTAAGTTAATGTTTATACATACGCGCGCCGTGTGCGTAGTCGCTAGACCAAAATGGTCTCTCCGCTACTACTAATGTTTATAATATGTAACAATAATTTACCTACCGTTACACTTTTATTTTTTTGTCTTTTTAACTGCAGTGGGAATATATTTGCAAGAAATCATTGTCATTTTTTGTTAATATGACCTTGACAAAGTGCACTTGAGTAGAGTCCCTGTCAAATCTCATGCCTATTTAAAAATATGTAGCATAACTTTAACTATCTAGGTACTAAAAAGAAATATTGAAAAAATTCTAAAATGCAGACCTTTCGAAAAGGGGCTATGAGGGCTGCTATATCAAAATCCAGTCTTTACTAAATATTGTATCTAAATTTGAGGCTTGCAAAGGGGGGATGGTTTTCCTCTATCTCCCCTAGAAGAACCATTTCCCACTTTAACGTGCCCAATTTGAAACACCCTGTACATCATATAACAGGAATAAGCTCCAGAATAAATATGTAAGGGGGTACATATATAATGTAGTAGTGATCATTTAGGTAGGTATATTAGTTTGAAGTACTTACCTTTGTGTATTACAGGAATTAAACTATGTAGGTAAATAAAGCTCTAAACAAAAATGTGTTCTTATATACATAATCCTTACTCAATCATTCACAAACGGCCACAATCAATCACAATCCCTCATAATCTCACCAGAATCTCTTATTCATTACACAATTTATCACAATCTTACCACAGTCCTTCACAATCCCTCACAATCTTAACACAGTCCATCACAATCTCATCACAATCCCTCACAATCTTACCACAGTCCTTCACAATCCCTCACAGTCTTTCACAATCTTACCACAGTCCCTCACAATCTTACCACAATCCCTCACAATCTTACCACAGTCCCTCACAATCTTACCACAATCCCTCACAATCTTTACACAATCCCTCACAATTTTAGCAAAAGATTGTGGATTTTCACAATCGGTGTACACATTTTGGGTTAGCTGTTCACCCCTCTGGTAATAATTTCTAACTAAAACAAAAAATATATTACTATGTAACTCTTGGTAAGCATTTAAACTTTAAACTCGCTTTTCTCTAAATAAGTGAAAACATAGATAGTCTTACTAAGAACGGCAGTACAATCCTTACACACTATCTCACAATCTTACATACACAATACCTCACAGTCTGGGAAAAGATTGTGGATTTTCACAATCTGTTTACACACTTTGGGTGAGCTATCACCCCACATTTAAATCTAATAACCTTATACTTATATCAGCGACATATTGCACAGTGGACTACTTTTGTGCCTGCCAGATGTTTTTTAGATTTGGTTCTATTAAGAAACAATTAGAAACTCTTATTTTTGGTGTGGGTTTTAAACAAATAGTAATAAAAACTAAACTGTTTCATATAAAAACTACTACAATATTCACAACCTTGAAAAAAAATAAGAATGTTCCATGTTTTTCTGGCAGGCTTACACTGAAACTTACACTTTAGCACTTAATTTTCTCTGAGGAAGAAGTCACAGGAAAAAAAAATTGTACACCAGTTTTTATACACCTTGTTGATTTCACAAAGATTTCATGAAGAATTCACAGATGTCTGAAAGATTTTACAGATTTCTCAGAGATTTTGTTAAGGTTTTACAAAGACTACATCACAGAAAAAACCAGTTCAAAATCTATGCTAATGAAATGTCTTTAGATTTCAATGTTTCTAATTTGGTGAGGAAATAAATAAATTAATTATTAGAATTACAAAATTAAGTCCTGCACTCATAGCATGACTCATAGGGTTGGATATCAATGATGCTAAATCTAGTCTAATTTCATATATGGTATATTGAAAGTACTAAATGGTAAGATATATCAGATATATGTATATCTCAGTGTGTGTATGTGGGAACCTGGAGAATGTAGTACAAAAAGATTAGGTAATTCCATGTTATCTCAATGCAAAATAAATTCCCCCTATTTACTGGAAGAAGATATATGGTATAGTCCAAATTATACCCATTTGTAATGACGTCATTTTTGTTTATCTTTGTTTAGTATATTATAAACAGCGGTGACAAATTTTTTTAAAAAAAGTAGTGTCTATGATTTAAATAGGTATACGTTTTTTTTCTCACCTGGTGACGTCATTACAAATGCGTATAAGTGAGACTATATGTATGTATTCAAACGTGGTGGCAGAGCCGACACATACCTACATACTAAGTTTGACTAAAGTGGCATATTTTTTTTCCACCGGGCACATAAAAAAACTCTGCAGATTACAAGAATAAATAATTTAGGCTTAACACTTTAGCTCAAAGATAAGATAATGGTTATCATTGTCCAATTTTTGCAAAGTTGCCATATTTTTATAAAATGGCAAATTCCTTAAACAAAATAGATATTGATATATTTAATGTAACTTTAAATCAATTTAATAGATTTGTTAAGAATAATGCTCACTTGGTGCAAAGGTAAGTAAGATTTTGAAAATTTCAAATTATTTATTATGTTTGGACAGAAATAAATAAATAAAATTTGACTATTCAACTAGTTGTCAATGGACACTCAATTGACCATCCCCAATCGTATAGTTGTGTCATATAGCACTTCTTTTTATATTCAAAATATATTTCCACTTTTTTTTTCAGTAAACATAACCAAAGTAAAAATATTCTAGGTGTCTATGCCTCATGAAATGTTAAATTTTTGAGTTCACCATCATTATATTTGAAAATAATTATCATTTATATAAATTCCCCTTACAATAGCATTTGGTAAAGTGTATGCTATTATAAAATATAATTTTTTTCATTTCTTCAGATTTTTTTTTTACTTTTAAAATATTGAATTCTTAACTCCATGATTGTTCTCTAGTTTTTACAATATGCTTGCTTTAAGTGGCCAAACGAACAATATTAATAATATGTATTGTGACTACTACAAGTTTAGTGCAAATCGAGGTGCAAATATAATAATTGACCTCACTTCATTAATGTTTTTGATTTTTCTGATTTCATTTTCTTTCTTTAGGTTGCTTATTTCTTCTTTATATATTGTGTTCCGTACTTTCTGTTCTTTATAACCTGCATAGAACTTTGGATCGCCGTCGTGGTGTAGTGGTAGGTAGCGGGTTCGATTCCTGGCTAGGTACTTCCTCCTTTGTGTTTGTTTAAAAATACTTTAACCTTGCTCGCACTATGCGAAACTGGGCGATTGATTCTGATTGGATGAAAAGTCCCAGTATACCTAATTAAAAAATTAAAAACATATCTTTAGATCCTTTTGGTATTCCTTCATTTCACTCCTGATATCTTGAAGGAAGGCAATTACATCTTTTAATGTAGGTTGTTTGGTTTTTTCCATTGTTTTCTTCCTAAGGCTTGGTTGGTTGGTGGTGATCATTTGATTCCATGTATTTTGTGTTTTTGGTCTTGCATGTTTTGCATAAAAACTTTTTATTCAGTTTTGGTCGAATTTGGAAGTCCAGGGGCTTAAATTCTGTGGAAGCCAGAAGAAACTAACACCACAGTCTGCGTTTTTATTGCAGTTCAAATAATCTGGGAATCCCGGAGAATCATCTGGGAATCCCTCCTTGATTTTTATCTAACCATGAACTAATTTTTCCTAAGATGAAAATCAAATATGATATAAATACAGCTTGATACAGTTAAAGATAAAGATAAAAGATAAAGATACTTTTATTGCAGAACAAAGTTAACTTAAGAAATTATACATTCTAAAACAATTTTTTTTAGATTAGATTCCACAAAAGGACTAAAAGGGCAGATTTTAATTTTTATACTTAACATTAAAATCACAAGCAATTACTTTTATAACATAACTCATATTGAATTTTAGCTCTAATTTTTATTAACCTTTTGATTTTTAGAGTTTAAACAATTTAAATAAATTAATGTACATTAAAAAAGCAATTTTATTATAAGACCTGAAAGAGGTGACGACGATAGGCAAATCTGAATTTTGTTGGAGGAAGATTTTTTAATGCTGTTGGAATATCGTTATATATCTTGCAGACGTTCTAAGAAAAGGACGGATTAAAAATAGCTCTTCGGTGAAGAGGTATAGTCAATCTACCCTTAAGTCTCAAGCCAAGATTGTATACGTCTGTTGTGTGTGTTACTTTTTTACTTTAGTAGCTTTAGGTTCATGTAAGCACTCTTAAGACACTTTGTTACATGATCAGAGACTCTTAGCCCCGTATCCAGAATCAACCCAAGATTTCTAGTGGACCTGATTGATTGATTGATTTGTTTATTTACACTTTTACAATTTTACATGTATTTGTTGAATCCATGTATAAATAAGCAAAGGGCTTGCCCAAAAAGTTTATTTAAAAACTTGTCTAGGGCTTTGATGTTTTTGCTTATTTTAATTAGATTGTACATCGGTATGTAAGATAAGTATGATATATAAAGTTATATTATGATAACGTAAATGTAAAACAATCACTTATTAAATTTCATCATAAAGTGTTATAAAATAGTTCATTGGAAAAGTATTCACATATACAAAATTATAAACCTGAGAAAAAAAAATCATAAATATTTTGTTGTTGCCTGAATAACCTTTTTTTTAAGTGTCACCAAATGAAATTATTTGGCAAAAAAAACTTAATAACTAATTAAATAACACTGCATAAATAAATGTTTTATCAAAATAATTTAATACGAAATTTTTTTTTACTGAGCTATTGTTGTTATTTTCTCGTAAATGTTTGGATTCATTAAAATCCAAATGTTAACTTTTTTTTAAATAGGTTTTTGGACTTTACATTTTTGAGTTCGTGTGGTAGTAAATTGATAATTTTTGGTCCCAAGAATAAAAAGCATTTCTGTCCTATTTTTTTGTTAAGTTTGGGTACAGCAATTTTATTTACTGTCTTGTTTCTAGTATTAAAAGTAGGCAATAATGTTGGATTTGAATGCATGAAAAATATTAATTTTTGAACGTAAAGCTGACCAATTCTCATAAATTTGAATTCAAAAAACAGGTCATTTGTAGGATAGATTTTCGGTTTTTTATAAATGATCTTAATTATCCACTTTTGAATGGTCAAAAGAGGCTTGGCAACTCCTCCCCACCGAATTATGCCATATTGAAGGACCTGGTGAATGACAATGCGTCATTTGATATTTTGATTTTTAAGGTGTTTTCAACAATGTTCTTATTTTTGCCAAACACCATAATATTTGACTTTTCTGGATTAATCGAAAGCTGATGTTTTATCGAGTTCTCGAGCACAGAATCAGAGTTAATTTGTTGTTCAGCAAGAATAAGATTTTCAAAGATAAAATTATATTTGACTTGCTTATCATCGCAGTAATTATAGGCTCGAGAAAATTCTAAACAACTTGCTATGTTAAATGTGTAAATACAAAAGAGAAGCGGGCCTAAGATAGAACCTTGTGGCACACCGGAACATACATACGTCCCCCATAGTAGATTTTTTACTGTGCGTTTGAACAAACTATTTTCTGTCACTTAAATAGGATCTAGATAAATTTATAGCGGATTCAGAAAATCCAATAAAATATACAATTGACAACAAAAGATCGTGGTTAAATTGTATCAAACGCCTTTGAATAATCCAGCAATATTAAGACAGTTGTTTTACCTAAGTTTTTGTCACTTATTATGTCATCCACCAGATCTAACGCGGCTGTGGCGCAGCTATATCCAGACCGAAATCCTCTAGTTGGTAGAATATTATATTTATTGATGTGTTGTCGAATTTGGTCAGCCATAGCTTTTTCTATTATTTTGGACATGGTACAGAGAATTGAAATCGGTCGAAGCTCGTTAAAACTCAAAACGTCTGGTTTTTTTGGTAACGGAATGACCCTAGAAATCTTCCAACAAGTTGGAAAGTAACTATCTAGTAAACAAGCGTTTATTATATTTGTAATAAAAGGTAAGATGTAAGGACAACACAACAATAACATTTGAATATTAATAATTTCATCCACTCCAGTTGCATTTGATTTAATATTAAGCATGTACTCAAAATTTTTTTGTTGTTCCAGTAGATGAAAGTGAAATTTAGAATTAAAGTTTGTAAATAAGTTTGAAGAATAAAAATGAAGCGGCTCTGGATTTGCAAGTTTTCTAGAATTTTCTAAAAAAAAAAGCATTTGTTTCATCTGGTTTATTTAGTGTGTCTGGTAAAGTACTTTTGTTTGGTATTCTAATAACATCTAATTCTTTTAACGATTGCCAAACTGTTATGTTTTAATGAAATCATTTTTTTAGGCGGCAGATAAAAGGTCGAAAGTACTTTCGACCTTTTGTACTTTCGACCTTTTGTATTTTCGACCTTTAGTACTTTCGACCTTTTGTACTTTTGGACCTTTTAGACCTTTTATCCGCCGCCCCATTTTTTTATAGTCCCAGTTAACCATGGCGGTCTTTTGTTTTTTATTTTAATTTCTTTCAATAGTGCAAATGTGTCAAATAAACCCATTAACAAGTTATTAAAACAAGCTATTTTTAATTCGATATTTTCGATAAAGTATATATTTTCAAACGGGGTGTGAACTAACATTTCAGCTAAGATTTCTCGATTTAACCTACCCAGACCTCGAGTTTTAATTGTTTGAGTTAATACTTTTGATTCGAAACTAAGGTTTGCATTACTAATTGATGATCAGAAAAGTCAAAGACATTTTTGTTTCCAGAGCTACTAACATTTTCCTTGTTGGCTACTATAATAAGATCTTTAAGGGTAGATGAAAGTTTACATTTTTACATTATTTTGTAAAAAATAATATTCCCAACTCAAATGAAAAGCATTTTTTTCATACTTAGTTGCTTGATTGACCTCCGCTCTGCAACGGCTGGGAAACAATGCGGTTTTGTAAAAAAATCAGGTTTTGCACTTGTTAAGATTCTTGCATATTTCTTGGGAATAATATCTCATCTATTTGGCACAACTTGTAAAATGTCGCTTAAAGTACAATAAGGTATTGTTAGGGAAAAACAAACAAGGCGACAGGGTAGTGCCGTGGTATGGTCGTCGGCTTCACATGCAGAAGGTACCAGGTTCGCGTCTCGAACAACGGTGCAAAAACAAAAAAAAAGTCCGTCGCCCTGTCACCCACTTTCTTTACAGTGTTCAACAGTCGTCATCGAATCAACATGCGATGCGATGCACGCAAAATATAAGTTGACCTTGAACATCGAGAATACACGCAGGCAGAGAACATATAACATGTTATTTCTTCGATGACGCAGGTGTAATCAAGTAGCCGACACGCAGCCAGCCGAAGAACCAGAAATAATAACCCAGGAGCGTACTATAAGTGCTACATAGTCGGAAAAGGAAAGAAGTCTATCGTGTATATCCAAGTTCTTCTGAGACAATAGCGATGTTAGGATGTGCCTTGCAAGTTTAAAATTTAATCTGGAAAAGTTTAGTTAGTAGTTGGTAGCAAACTGTATTGTAAACAAGAGCTATTTATAGCTAATAAAGTGTTATATGCGGAATTCTCTTTTAACTTTTTAGCATAAAAAATGATGTGATTTTGACATCAGTTTTTCTGTTCAATAAGTATCTGAGTTTCATATTTACAGTATCTTCTAAGTAATTCTTAGTCAAAACTTATTAATATTTTCAAAAGGCCAAGTATTTGCAGGAAGAAGAATGATAAATCAGATATTATGTCATTACCGTCCTCCTTCTTCTTCTCGATAGTAGAATGCCTAAACACAATATATAAATCCATTTATGCTAAATTTCAACAATACAAGTAGTAATAATCAAGCCTAAAAGGCATTGCCAGTTTTCTATAAATTATTTTACATATTAGTCTTGGAATAAGCAGGAAAAGATATAATCTCTTTAAAATATATATCTAAACCAATGTTCTAAAGAGGAATGTGCCAAGTGAAATTGCATACTGAAAGAAGATTGTCTTGTAGATGTAGAGATGTAGTGGTGCCTTAATTTTTAAAAGCAGAGGAATATATTAAGGGGATGGTAGTTACAAGATGGGAAAGGTAATGACAATATAGGGTTAGTAGTAAAATATTAGAGGGAATTATAAAAAAATATTTACTTTAGAAAACTTTTTAAGCAAACAAAATACGTAAACTAAAAGTAAGTCTAAATAGGAACAATTAAATAACTTAACTAGTGTTTCCCAGCAGCTCATCATATTTGTCGTTTTTGTTTGTATTTACATCAAAAAGTCTGTTAGAGATTGGCTTTAGAGAATTTTCCAGAGTACCCAAAATCTCAATACGGGGTCAAAATTGAACATCTGGGGTTTCGGGCCAATAGAATTTCTGACCTCTCCGATTCATGAAAGTAATCTTAAATTGGTTTATCACGTTTTCTTCAACGATTCCAGGGTACCAGGCATTGTCATAGATTGCAGTAACCCATTTTTTTAACCCAGAGTTTACGCTAGTCAATATCGACATAAAAAAAGCAAACATTGCAAACGCCCATGTATTTACAATTTTTTTATATATGGTTAGAATCCTTGGGAGTAGTTCATTCCCAAGTTTGCAACCCTGAAATCCCTGTGCTATTCCCGTTGGACTTAAAAAACAGGTACTTTTTTCAGTTTTTTGGAAAAGAACACCTTAAGGAAGCCTCTTTCGGATACTAAAGTAATTTTTTCACGCCAGATAAATTTTCTACAATTTTAGGGTAACCACAGCTCTCTAGGTCTATTCGTTGCGGTGGAACGTCATTACCGTCCCCTTTTAAACTTTCTTCCTGGGGATCCTAATGATGGGGATGGTAATGACATTTTAACATGTTTTTCTTTCAGTGCATAAATTGAGGTTGTACTGTTTCTTTAACAAAATAAGACCAAAACTTTTTTGTAAAAATAAATAATTAGGCGGTAATTAGCATGTTATATTTTTTCTTACCCACAAAAAAAACTACTTTTGTTTATATGCAATGAGGGACTGATTTCCACTACCTTTTCTAACTATAAACATTGAGCGCCATCTAGTACAATAAAAATGCCTTTAGGAAAGGGGAGACAGTAATGATGCATAACCTGGGAGAACGACATTCATTGAAGAATAGCGTTTGACAGTGTTTCTTAAGTCATATTAACTAAAGGAAATTAAACTTTAAAGGGTTTTCAACCAATAGGAAAAGTCTTAGTAGACGGATGACAAATAGTGTTTTATAAAAATGTTTTAGAAACATTGGTTTCACAGTTGGGGATAATGATACTCTATTTAGAAAACAAGTATTTGAACCATTGACTTCTATACCCTTTTAGGGCGTTATACAACTCAATGATTTGAACATATGTATTTTTCTATTTTTGCTTCTTCTAGATATGTTTGAAACACTAATTATTTTTGTCAAATTTAAAAATTTAGATCTAGATCCTTTGTTTAATTTTTATGGAATTCTCAGGAGGCAAAATATTTTTACCCCTCTTTCGAATGTTTTTTTATGACTACAAATACAATTATGACATTTGTTTCACAGCCAACTAAGCGATGAACTGTTTTTTTTTTTAAACAAATTCACATTTTCCGTCATCCAAACACAATGATCTCTATATATCCAAAGATAGGCTGGTTATACATGGTGAAAAGTATATTTTTATGCTTAATTTAGTGATGTATAAATTTGATTGGCCGTACTAGCTAGTACAAAACTACCAAATACAAATATACATTTTGCAAGATGTCAACGTTATTTAAATTTTTCCAAAAACACAATTTTTAGTTGTCGCTCGATATTTTAAAAAACCCTGTAGATATTTAATAATAGTGCAACTTTTATCTCATTTAATCAAAATTGTATCTCTGTCGTTCCCGAAATTCTCATGGGGTCATCTCTTTTCAGAGCCAAGGATGACGACGAAGATATTGTTGACTCAGACTTTAGTATTGACGAGGATGATGAGCCAATATCAGATGCAGAAGAGGAAGGCGTGCCTCGGAAGAAGAGACTTGTCACCAAAGCTTACAAGGTAAGCTATATACATGGGTGAATCAAATATGAACCGGAAATTTCTATTTAGTTCACCATAGATAAAGGGAGTGGCGGGACAACTTGATATATATCTTTGGTTAGGATATTAAGAGGAGGGGGGTACGTCGATTTGGCGCGCCCAAGTTGATGAACTGTTGATAGCAGATGTCTGAGCAAATACGTAAGAGCCTTAATATGGGGCATACACATGGATTCACACACGCGATGCTTGAAGCTAGGACCCCCATTTAATTCCTAATGTTCCTTTTTCGGGTAGACAGGATTCAGGTTACTGCGCATGCGTCAGTTTTGGTGGTTTTGGAACATACTCCGTTACGTCACTACATTATTTGACATTCGTAAAAATTTAGGGATATGTCTATTTTTTTTTTCGAAAAACTACTTGGACTGGGTGAAAATTTATCAAATGTTGGATTAAAATTGCAATTTTTCTAAAATTAAGAGTGCAGATTTATTGTGGACACCATGAAGTATGTTAAATGGCTTCTATAAACCACTCTTAAGGTTACTAACAAATTATAAAGAAAAATACAAGTACTTACTTGTGGAATGGCACTCCCTTACTTCTTCCGGACATTTTTCCACAAACCGCACATGTCTTATGTGAATTATTTCACATTTTTCAAAGAAAAAACATAATTTTACACGACAAACGCAAAACATCGCAAAATGTAGATAAACAACAAATATGGCGTCCACTCACACAGCCTACGTGACAAAACACAAGCATGCGCGCGCACTTGAAAATTAGCGAATTTACATTTGCTTTTGTTTCCAAAGCAAGCTATGACTGCTTCACTCATGTCGGATGGCCGAAAGACCTGGAGAGGCAGCACGGCGAAAAGCTAAGTTCTTGTAACGGTTTTTTGACATTTCAAAAATGTACTACTAGTTAATTTTCTGCACGAACGCCGTAGAATTATTGCTGCGTACTACTGCATGCAGCCTATCGGCAAAAAACGTGAGATATGCTTATTCGTAGTGAGATTTTGCTTCATGGAAACGTTCTGCCACAGACAGCTCCATTGACTCAAAGAAAATTGCAGGAAACGCATTGGGCAACACTTGAAAACTCGCCTTATATTTCTCATTTGTCGCCATATGACTACCACGTATTTGGCCCCCTTAAAGAACAATCGGGAAGTCACCACTTTAAGGGCGACGAAAATGTAGAAACCCTCATGCGCAATTGGTTATGTACAGTTTTATTTGATAAAGGAATTAAGAGACTTTTGATCCAGTGGAGAAAAACTTAAATTATAAAGCAGATTAATTAAAAACATAAGGTGTATTCAAATTTTTAATTACTGTACCCAATAAAATTTTTAAGAGAAGATTCCGGTTCATATTTGATTTACCTTGAATACTACTTCTACTGCTTCTACTACTACTATGTCGGTTCCTTCGATCCTGACAATCATTTTCTGTCAGGTTTTCTTAACTCATTGATCTTTGGATTGACTGTTGCTATTCCAGTTTAGGACGATTTTGCAGAAAATCGATCAACTAACTCGTTGTCACTTGTTACGACGACAAGTCATAGGCTGTTTGATACCCTGCATAATGATCCGCACTTATTCCGCGCGGAAAGGCGATTTTCAAAAGTGCTTCAAGTTGTTAAACTAGAGATTATATGGTGATTTCTTTACGTTTATTTAAAATATTTAATATTTATTATAATTTTTCAAATATGTATTATATATATTCGACTGAAAAAGTCTGGATCGTTACGTATCAACTGCGTTTGTAACTTAATTATTTCAATCATGTATCAAGGGTTGTCTAGGTGCTACATTCAGCTGCCGCTTCTTGCCGCTGTATTAGCTATAATTTATTGTTTCAGCGTTGGCGCATGGGATTGACCGACGTAATTTATTTAAAATGTGGTACAAAACACCAGTTTCACAGGATAAAAATCAATCCGTTTTGAACTATGTATGTGAAAATAGTGAATATAAAGATTACGATAAAGAATATCAGTGCATGGTAAAAAATTGATATATAGTATAGCAAAATTAAAAAATTTAGTTAAATTTTTATAAAAAAAGCCATGTTAAATAAAAAAAAGCTATAAGCTAGTTACGTACGCACACTCTCAAAGTATCAATTTTTTAAGTTTTTTGCTTAAGAGGAAAAAACGATATCCAACATTATTTTTGGAGGCGACTGTACCATCTCCAGAATGCACAGTATATTAAAATCACATTTTTTAAACGCTAGTTGACATTTCCTAACTTTGAGCATCAATTTGTCAAAATTAAATCCATAAAATGATTTCGATCGTTCAGAACCGACAAGCTGACCACCGTGCGCGGCGTCGGTTCAGAACCGAAAACAATGAGTTAACAAAGTATAAAAGGCAAATTCCATATATCTGTTGTAAACTTATTATGTGACAAACTTAATTTTTCAACAAACATAACTTTTTGTAAAGAATGGTCATCAGAAAAGATGATACAAAGCACGATACAATAAGACACGGTATGTTAGCGGTCATCCATATATACCGCGAATTGATTGTCGCTTTCCGTGACGGCATGTAGCTGACAAAATAGCCAAATTGGCATATAGCTAAAGTTAAATGATGTCCAAGGAATTAGCATATTAACTTGAATCCGAATGTCTGTGGTATTTGTCTTTTCCGGTTTATATTCGGCAATCATCTTTGATACAATTTCTATATATTTAGGATTTTTCGTTCCAATGTCTAACTCTTTTATTTATTCTCATCATAAATTGTTATCTTTGCTTCTTACAAAGCACCACACCTTTGGTTATGTTTACTTCAGCTTTTTATAATAAGTCGTTACCTATTATCACTTTAACAATATTGTTTCTTTCGGTACAACATGAAATTGCATATCAAAGTCTTCATAACAAATCTCAACATTCATGCTAAACATTCATTAAGTTTTAACTTTATTGACTCCAATTCCATGCAATGTAAGTATGTTAGCTGACAGCTGGCGATCTTTCAAATTTTCTTTATAAAAATCTTGTCTTCTTCCGGTGTCAATAAACTTTTTCTTAGGTAGTACGTCTATTGTTGAAACCTTCGCTTCCTTGTCTTTTAAACTGCCTGCTCCATCTGTGCAATGGGATAAAACGTGTCCAAAGTTGTCACATCGGAAACATCTCATGCCTTTATTTTTGTGTAGGCATTCCTTCGCTTTGTGTCCACGATTTCCACAGTCACTTGTTTGCTTCATTTGATTTACCTTCTTCATTTCTCTCTTCTCTTTTACCATAATCTCTTCTCGGTTTTGATTGTTTTGAGGTATTTGATTTTCTTTTTGTTATATTTTCATACAACTTAATATCTGCTCTTTAAATTCTTTAAAATTTCTTACTCCATACAATACTATTTTATTATTTGAATCGTCCAGTATTCCATCTATAATGTACTGTATTGCAACTTCGGTCTCGATAGTAGCTCTGATTTCTATCTCTCGCCTAATCAAAACATATTCTTGCACGCTTTCATCATATTTATCGTTTCTTTCTATTTGACTGCACAAATGTATGCTTGGGTATACTAAAGAAGCTTGGTAAAATTTGGGCATAACTGCATGTGCCTTAATTTGGGGCTTTTCTGAAGGTCCATTTTTTTTAGAACTGAAAAAACTAAAAGTGGATATATCTCGTAAACTATCGTTCATAGCTATGAAGTATGTTATTATTTTATAAAGTAAATTTTAAGCCCTATTCATATATGTAAAAATATATAGGGTGTTTCCTTTAAAAAAAAAGTTACTTTTACCTGCCACTTGTAGTAAATGTCAAAATAAATTACATACCGTAACCAAAAGAGAAAAAATTTGCTGATTTAGACGCTTTTTAAATTTATTCTTTAGGACGAAAATTGTGGCATTTTCCTACGGGAAGAAATATAATGAAACACCCTGTACATGACGTAATGAGCGGCGAAAACGCATTTTAGTCCACGTTGATGACATACCGTGTGTTAGTGTATCGTGATAGAAAAACAGCAGATCGCTTTCTTTCTTATACTTCTGTTTTTATTTTAAATCTAGGAGCCAGTAGCGACTCCAAAAGACAAGCCTAAACCAAAACCAAAAGCGCCCAAAGAACCCAAACCAAGCACTAGTTATACACATGATGATCTATCTGGTAAGTTTTTAAATAATGTTAGAAAAGACTAACAACTTTCAATCAGTCTTTTATGTTTATGAGGTATTTGACTTAAATCATCCATCAAAACAAACGCTCTTGTAATAACGAATAAAATGCTTCTTCAGAGTTACAAATTCATTTTATTAGAATAGAAGGGTTTAGGGCTGATTTATCCATTAACGCAGCTGCTTAGGGTGTCAGACTGATGGGGACAGCAAAAGGTTCAGTTTGTTCACAATGTTGGTGATAGCAGATTTAAAAAGACGCTTAGTTGCTTACCAACGTGTTTATGAGCGATTTTCTGTCCTAACAAATTTGCTGAATTTGGAAAATGCAAGAATAGTTAAAGTTAAATGATTTAGATGCTCCGCTGAGTCAAGAATATTTATTTAAAAGCGCATTTATAAAGCGATATTAAATCTCCATCAGATATTTGCAAGTGCTTAGAGAAATAGTCCATTTTTGCCTTAAATTATACAGAAACAAACTTTTTTTTCTCTTTTTTTTTTTAATAGATGACACTAAATGATTTTGGATCGAAAATCGTCGAAACACGGAAACTGATAACTAGACTAAAGTTTTCAAATGTACCACTTGTTATTTGATAGTTTGACCGGTACTGTATATTAAGTCAGAAGGTTTTGACTAAATAAAAGTTGTCATTTGTCCTAATAAAAATTGTCCAGAGTTTTTTCAACTTTCCATAAGTTATTCACGGAGAAACCTCACCAATTCTAATAGGCTATGGACCCTCTGCTTTTCCATAAGTTACTAAATAAAATGGGCATTGGGAAGATTACCAGAATGTTTTTAGTAATTTATACCATTAATTTAAGCCATCATTTTTATATTATTATTAATTTTATTAACACAAAAATTTGTTCAGAGTTTTGCGTCTAGTAAATATAATTTAGATGAAGAAAAAAGTCGCATGCTTTTTGAGAGGATTATTTATTGTCAGTTATACGTAATTTACTCCGTTTCGGTAAATGGTTTTTTATCTTCTTTAAGGCTGAAACAACAAACAAACAACCAAAAAACACAAAATATTAGTTTTGTTACAAATAAGATAAACTGGTAAAATAATTACACAATATATAAAAAGAAATGAAAAATGATTTTGGGAAATAAGCACCTTTATTTGTAAAGTGTGGGTGGTTTTATTTTTGTAGAGATATTAATTACCAATTAAAGACTTACCTCAATTATTATAACTGACAGGGGTCTGGTTTCAATTTATATTTTTAAAATTAGTTTTTTCTGTTTAAATTAATATTTTATGTGTCTTTTTGGTTTTCAGTTTTGAAGAACGTAAACAACCATTTACCGAAACCTTGGTAAAAATTACGATCTAGTGACAATAAAGAATTGGTTTCTGGCTTGCGATTTTTTTCGCTATCTAAACTGAAATTTTTTTAAGGAATTTACTTTTCTGGAGGTATTTAATATATGCAACATTTTGTAATCTTCATTTAGTTAAATCACTTTTGCGCTATCGCTGGCCCGTTTGTTTTAAAACATGGCAGATATCAGTTTGAGTAAATTAAATCTTCCTAACAATTTTTTAAAAATAACAAGAAACCTAACTGTTTTATTTGTATTATTCAAAGTAATAAAAAATTTATTTTAGTTCGCACACATTTTTCATAAAGTAGTGCCCTTGATAAGCCGATTACGTAGACCACAATTTTCTCCGGACACACACAATTGTAGACTGTATGCCGGGCGAAGACTTTTCGTGAATTATAAAATACAGATACCGAGTGAAGATACCAGAGTTAATTCCGTCAAAAAAGCCCTAGTGAAAAAAAGTGGCACCAGTTCAAAAGAGCGATATTTATAAGGGCGACAATTCAAAACAGCGATATTTCCAGCTATTTTTCAAAAAAATTAAAAAAAAAGCTTCAGTAACCCCATCTAACATACTATTTAACTGAAGCAAACTGAATCGAACCGAAATGGGTGTTGTTGTAACGTTTGTCAATTGACCGAAAACGTATCCTAACCGGTCCAGATACCCCCGGACCTTTTTCTACCAAAAAAAAAGTCCCCGAGTCACAGGTTAGGTAGGATACGTTTTCGCTCAATTGACACAGGTTAGAATAATCCCGAGTTTAACCTCCCAAAATGAGGATCGGAAAGCTAATTTAGGGAAATAATTTTTCGAAAATATGTTTCGGTTGGGTATCACAACCTCTAGGATCCTGGGAAAGGAGTCGAACTGTTGCTGTTTTTAATGTCACGTTTTTAAAAGTCGCTCTTTTGAACGTCGCTGTTTCGTTATATCGCTGTTTTGATATGTTGCTGTTTTAAATGTCGCTGTTTTAAATGTGGCTGTTTTATTATGTCGCTCTTGTAAACTGTCGCTGTTTTAATATGTCGGTGTTTTATATGTCGCTGCTTTAAATGTCGCTGTTAAGTATGTCGCTGTTTAAAATGTCGTTCAAATGAGACCGCTGTTTTAAATGTTGCCGTTTTAAATATCGTCAAAATGCTTATGCGACAATTTTCCTCTCAACGAATCACCCGTTATTTAGTTTTTATTGATTTGATTAAATTCTTCTTTTCAGAGAGGAAATCCAAAAGAAAATCAACGGCAGCAAAAACAGCTGAAACTGAAGAGAGACGAAAAATAAGGGACCAGGAATTAAAGAAAAAACCAAAAAAAGTGGCGATTGAAGAATATATTCCAACACAAGAAGAATTACTAGAAGAAGCCAAGCTAACGGAAGTGGAAAATATAAAGTCATTAGAAAGGTACACATACACATTGTGTGACGGACCGAACATCGAAAGACAAAATATCGAAAGTACAAAATTTCAAAGGTACAAAATGTCGAAATTACAAAAATCGACATCTAAAATATAAAATGTCGAAAAATAGTAAAAGCAAAAAAAATAAAACCTAACCTTACCTGGTTAAGTTGATATACGAAAAAAACAAACAGGTTAGTATATACAAAACAACTTATCTATTCTGGTTAGGTTATTACGAAAAAAAGTATTACCTGACCAGATCGAGTTGGGTTTTATTTTCTTTATTTTGCATTTTAACATTTTGTTTGAATATTTTGTATTTTTGGCATTTTGTGTTTCGATATTTTGTCCGTCGCCTATACACATTGAGCAAAAGTTATAGGGCCGATGGGCGTGTTGTTGTTGTGTACGCAACAAAGAAATAAAGGAATAAAATATTTTCCTGGGCGGCCATTTAATTATATGTACTTGGGTTTTCTGCCACCTCACTATCCCGTCGTTTTATCAATATATTTAAATTATTTAAAGCTCTTTATACATCCTACTACATACTGCCGCAAATATGACACTAGTACCAAACCAAACGGTATTCGGACGGCGTTTTATTCAGGGGAAACTATTTGGTAGACTCTTCGCCGCGCATGTACTTGCCGGGCGCATTTATTACCAGTCATCTCTCCTTTTTGCTCGCAGACATATTTTCTATATTGCTTTTGTTCGGCGTATGCGTGAACATTTCGACGAACATTAAGCCGCGCAACGAGTAGAACGGCGAGCAAAACCGCGAATGGGCTTTTTTGATTTCGACGAGCAGAACAACGAACAAAGCGCTTGTGCTGTTCCCACAAATGCTCTCAGTTTTTTTCCCTCAAGATTTAAATGTGTGTTCTCTGTTTCATGTGGTCCCGTCCAAACCAACGAATCCATTCTCGCGCATTATCTTAGTTATCTGGGAAAAAACCCACAAGCGATGGGAATGGCTAGGATTCGCCGAATCATTCGAGTGGTGTTCAACCGATGCAGGAGAAATAGAGATAACTGCATAATGAGATGACCCTGTATCATTAGTTAGGCTCCTTGTATATCGATTACTCAAAGGCGTTTGACAGGATCGATCACGCCATTTTCATAGCGTTGTTAGATTATATTGGTTTCTCTAATGGTGCGGTTGATCTTGTCAAAAGTTACCTTTGTGTAAGGAGTCAGTCAACTCGGGTTGGACAGCTCAGTTCTAGTTTAAAAAATTTTCAATCTGGCGTAGCTTAAGGGTCCGTCCTGGCACCTCTCTTTTTTACCTTAGAGATCTCTCAATTTGCCAAAATGTCTAAAATTCACAAATTTACACAATTTTGTTGATGATGGTCAGCTCTACAAATCTTGTACATGGAGTGATCTGATTGAGAGGTGCGACCAGATAAACTATGATCTAAATAGCCTGGTAAGCACTTGAATAAAATATTGTCTGTATGTTAATCCTAGCAAGTCTCAAACTTTGTTGTTTGATAAAAAGCTAAGCTGAAATAAGTGTCATAATAAAATTTAAATTTTGTTAACAATCAAGTAAAAAATCTTGGATTTATGTTGGACAGCTAGTTAAACTATGAACAACATGTATTCGACGGAGATTTTCTTCAAAACTAATCTACAGTAAAAGGGATTTTTTAAATAAGCGTACTAAAATCATCCTCTGTAACTCCTTGGTTCTGTCACACCTGAACTAGGGAGATGTCATATGTGATCGAAATATCCGCCAGTCGGAAGTAAGAAGACTCCAACTCCAAAATTCTTGTGTAAGAATGATATGTGGTCTTAAGAGAAGAGATCACATCTTTGACCTTTGACCTTTGACTGGCTAAACATGAACCAAACGCTTTCTACATTCCGCAGTATTTTTGCACAATAATTTACTTCAAATTTCCTAAGTATTTGTTTTAAATTTTCTTATTTAGACTCAATATCCATGATCGCAATACACGATATAAAAAGCTTATTGCAATAAATATCATATAAAACCTTGTCGTATCATAAAGCCTTCTCTACTTTAATAGCAAAAGGTTACAGCCGAATTCCTTTTTCATATAAATGTCTCAATAGTTTAAGGGACTAAACTTCTTTTTCATATTTAATAGTTATATCTATTACCTAAATACAGCCGACAGGCTTAACTTCCCGAAAAACCTTCCACAGGCTATTGTATGTCTTCTGGACTTTTCCTGCGTCGTAGTCAGTTGAGCACTATTTGAACTCGCTGACCGTTTCTCCAATCAGCCTGTTGGCTGTGGTGTTGAACCGACTCAGGAGAAATAGAGATAACTTGTACCCATAAGATACAGACATCTAAACAAGGTATGACCCTGTATCATTAGTTACGAGATTCCCTGTATATCGATTACTCGAAGGCGTTTGATAGGATCGACCACACCTTTTTATAGCGTTGTTAAATTATATTGGTCTCTCTGATGGTGACGTTGATCTTGTCAAAAGTTACCTTTGTGAAAGGATTCAGTCTACTCTGGTTGGACAGCTCAGTTCTAGTTTTAAAAATCTTACATCTGGCGTAGCTCCTGGGACCTATCTTTTTTACATTATACACCTTTCAATTTACCAAAATGTCTAAAATTCACACAATTTTGTTGATGATGGTCAGCTCTACAAATCAGAGAGTGACCGGGCTGAGAGCTGCGACCAGATAAACTAAGATCTGAATACCCTAGTAAGAACTACATTAAAATATTGTCTGTACGTTAATTCTAGCTAGTCTCAAGCTATTTTGTTTGGTAAAAAGCTAAGCTGAAATAAGTGTCATAATAAAATTGAAATTTTTGTTAAGAATCAGAAACAAGCCATGAACTATGTATGAACAACATGTATCTATGTTAATTTGGCGGAGATTTTCTTTAAAACTAATCTACAGTAAAAGGGATTTTTTAATAGGCGTACTTTTTAAAAACTTTTTGATCTCTTGAAATTTTTGGTATCTCTAACGGTTTTTGAGAAAAAAGGCAAAAAAATATTATTTTTATCTTTGATTGCTATTCAGAAATTACATAAAACTCGCATAAATTTTGGCATGCTTAATGATGTATGCCTTGTAGCTAAATACACGTTCCAAATTTAAGCAAAACATCTCAAAAACTGCACGAGCTTAACCTTTGATACCTTGTACTTCGGAAACTAAGCATGGTTTCGATGTTTATTTGAAGTTTTTCTCTTTAAATCACTCAAAAAAATCATCTTCTGAAGATTGGCGATATACTTTATTAACACCCTGTATTATTACCACTACTACATTGAAGTGTCAAAGAAGGTTTCAAGAACTCTCTATTTTTTAAGGTATCAAAAATTGGAAGACGAAAGAAAAATTAAAAAAGTCGCTGTGAAAAAAGCGTTCGTTGGTCCAGTTATTCGCTACGTGTCAACAAGAATGCCTTTAATTGAGGAAGTAAAGCCGCATAAAAATGAAAGGACGAGAAGACAAGAAAAAGATGAAAAGAAGGAGGAGAAAAGTGAAGTTCGAAAGGATGACCAGTATTATGAGAGGACATTTGTTACGCTTATTGACGATCCAAACGATACAGCTTTCAAAAAACTATTCAATGTTAAACCACCCCCTACCAAACCGAAAAGGCTGAAATGTGCTGTGACCGGGTAAGTTAGAAAAGCTATTTTGCGTAATTTCTTCTCTGTCTATCTATCTATTTCTATCGATCTTTGGACATAGGCCTCCCCCAATATCTTCCCACATTTTCCACACGCTTGTAGAAAAAACTATTTACCGCACTCAAGTAGGTCAAAATAAATCCAATTATTATCATACAGTAGTTAAAATTTTATTTTCTGAATGAAAATATAATAATAATAATTGGATAAGAGGAAAAATATTGACTATTTTTATATTTGTTGTTATTTTCTTTTCTTTACAACCAAGTTTAAAATCAGACACTAGAGTAATAACTGCTTACTTTTACTAAAGGTGGTTAAAAAAATCAAAATCAAAATTAATTAATGGAAACGTACTTTATTTTTATTTTTATATTTCTACTTAGGACATTCAGTCTTTTCGTGTACACATTTTCCAGTTTCAGTATTTACAACATAACCTGGATCACAAGTACAGGTGTCCAAAACACACACGGTGGCGCAATTCTGAAGTCCGGGTTGCGTTGGTTCAGGATTAGCGCAAGTTGGAATTATTACACATGGAGAGGCACACTCATTTTCTTTTCCATGTGGACCGCAAAGCGCATCACCTAAAATATTTGAAGAAAATGTTGTCAAATTATACATATTTGAGATTACGTCATTCGTATTTTTAAATATTTCTCTATCTTAGCAATATCGTTGTGACGTCTGTCCGTGTGTGTGTGTGTGTGTGTGTGTGTGTGTATATCTGTCCGGCCCACGATAGCTCCTAAACCGCTGAACCGATTTTATGAAATTTTCAGGTAAAATAGTGTACAATACTGTAAACAGCTGATTAGATTATAAATCAAATAAGTTCAGTAGTTCTCCACCAATTTTATTATTACAACGACATGTTTCGAGAGTATACGCTCTCATCTTCAGGTTGTACACTAAAAGAAGATTAGGTCTAATAAATGCCCGGTACTTACAATTTCTTATAAAAATAATTTATTGCAATCCTAGGTCTAAAAGTCTAGATTTTGGTTGAAGGCTTAACTTATTTTTCCCGTAAATGCAGTAGTTTTTAATATTTATATAAATTGTTCATAAATACTTTCCGATATGAGTTATGTTTTTTCGTTGTAAGACATTATGTCCGCAAAAACTTAAAAATAATTAATAAAATATAATATTTTGGTTTAAAAATGGCAGCCATATTTAAACTTCCAACAGTCATTAGAAGATGTCCAATGAAATCGGTGTAAGTCAGTGTCAGCTGTCCGCTATATTTTACATGTTAATTATTTAGACAAGGTAGCGAAAATAAAACCGATTTTCAATTCTTTTGGTGGATATGATACTGAAAACAGATTCTAGTATATCTTTTTACAATATTTAACTATTGTACGGTAATGCATCTACAAATATAGTTTTAAATAATTTATGTATTATTTAGCTTTGAAAATGTTTGTATATAGGTTTTTTAATCGATCATGGATTATTTATATAGTTTTGCGAACTTTAAACCACCCCTCAGGGGTGGTACTACAATTTCAGACTATTTTTAATCAGAATCCTGATGACTGCACGGACCAGATTTCCAAAAATTACATATTGCTATAAAATTTTTATGTGGTTTTTCTTTATTTCTAAAGTTAATTTGAATTTATATGAGATGAAACATACTGAGAAATTCTTCTCATTGTTATCATATTGCATATTAGGATTAACCAAATCTTTGCAGTTATTTGACCTGTGAGTATTAAAAAAATACAATAGCACAAGCTCTAAGATTTTTTTCAACACCATTTTAATACTTTTCCCCTCCCTCTCCCCTCCCCCACCTCCACTCAATGTTTGTAGAAACGCACCTACCTACCCTTTGGGCATAGTTCAATGTTTGACACAAATGCATGATTTAGGAAATAATTAGGTACCTTAATTTAGTTAAATGACTGGCTGATTAAGAATTAAACCTAAAAGTTGGAAATTAAAAAGAAATTATAAATCAAAACACCCAATTGCTAAATCTACTTGTACCTACTAGTCGCAGTTGGGTTCAAAATTACCCAATAACCTGATTTATGAAAAAACAAAAATGTATAATTTCGTAAGTGCCCTTTCGGCATCAAAACTAAAAGTTGAAGCATGTCGTACATTATTAACTGCTACTAGTAGGTACAAGAAGATTTAGCAGTAAGTGTTTTTTTTATGAAAAATTTTTTTTTTGCTTGTTTATTAATTTTAGTCCCGTTTTGACCTAAGACAGATCTGGTAACCCTAACCCTAACTTACCTTTAGCGATACACGCAAAAACTGCTAAAACAATAACTAGAGAAAAGGTTGCCTTGAACATCATTTTAATTAATTATCAGTCGCTATTTTAGTTAATTCTGAACTATAGATGCCTAAAAGGTTTAGCTTTTAAAGAAAATTCCTTGTTTAATTAGGTGCGAATAACAAATTTCGATGTTTTTTTAACAATAAAGTTTAAATAAATATGATGTTCAAATATATTTGCTAAGCCTATTATTTAACGAAACAATAACAGATTTCAAACAATGATACAATTTTCATATTTGTAAACCCCCAACAGGAATGCAAATTAGCGCCTTAAGGTAAAAGCACAATTCAAAATACAGGTTTCTGAATATTCATTCTTTATCTTCCACTCTTCTCTGTCTGTCGCCCTGTTCATCCATCTGGTTCCCTCGTGTTTCTTCAAATCATCCGCCCATCTCCTTTCCCCAAATAAGATGGGCTTCCCCTACTTATTTCATTTTCCCAAGGTCTCCAACACAATACGTCTTTCTCTCTGATTTTAGATTTAAATATACTCAACCCTATATTTTTTGCTGCTGTATCCAGTTCTTTTCGCATTTTTATCAGTTCTTCTTTCTTGTCTGTTATTAAGGCGATATCATTAGCATATCTTAGTTGGTTCAAGTATTCTCCGCTTACTTTAATGCCTATTTGTTCCCAATCTAAGTTTTTGAAAACATCTTCTAGGTCCTGGTTAAATAGTTTAGAAGATATTGTGCCACCCTGTCTGACATCTCTTCTCATGCGGATGTCGTTGCTTCGCTATATATATTGGCTATTAAGTCTATATACCTGTGATCTATTCGGTTAAAAAGAGATTCAAGGCAGAATTGGATTACTGGATACAAAAACCTACCAATAAAATTAATTCTATAAACGAAACAAAACTCAGGCAGATTAGGAAGAGTCAGGGAGGTGGGGGCTTGGGAAACAGCTGCTTATTAAGTTACAGCATTGATTTTCATTTTTTGTTATCACTATACAGGGTGTCCCAGGAAAAACTTACATTGCACTATATTTTAAACAACAAAAGATAGTAAAAATTTTTTAGGTCAAAAGTAGGGTTAGATTTTTCGAGTTATTCAAAAACTCAACACTTTCTTACTACTACTTGTAAATTGTACGTACATATCATAGGATTATTTCTATCCAATAAAACGCTTTCTTTCTGATGCAAAAAAAATTGATCGGACAAACCGGAGAGGGTTCTCTCACGTGCAACTTTTTCTTTTAGGAGGAATGACCCCACTTAGGGCACCTTGTTCGAAAACGAAAGAAAAAGATAAACAACATAATAATTTTTTTGTAAATGTCAATTAAAATTCCAAATTTTTTTCACCTTTTGTTGTACATCACTTAAAAGATTTTGAACAAAAAAACAACAGTATATTTTTTCAAAAAATAATTTGAAAAAAAAACAAAAACATATTTTGATTGACGTATGTTATAAATGCATTCAATTGTTTTTGTTTTTTCATTTTCTTTTAAATGAGGTACCACTAGTTAAAAATTTAACAATTTTGACACATTATTATTTCTTCTTTTTAAAGGAGGTACCATAAGTTGATTGTTTGTTAGGAGACCCCTTTTCGGAGGTCCAGTTTCCGTGTTTTTTTTTTCCAAAAAACCAAATATTAACGTACCAGAGGTAGTGTTCCATTTAGAGTCGTCACCCTGTATAAGTAATTGTACCCGGGTTACTAAATATTTATGCTAAGAATGTTCTAAAAAAAATAATTTAAATTCACTAAAAGATTACTTAAATCTTATGTAAATAATCCAGAACGTAAAAATAAGCCAAAATTAAACTAAAAATGTTTGCAAATTGTTATTCATCAATATAATTCATTTTCCAAACATATCGGTCGTTCCTTGCCACACTACAGTCAAAATAGATTAACATTAACATTTGCACATTTTGGTCAAAGATTTGACTCATTTTTTCCCGTGGATGCAATAGTTTTGAATTTTTATATAATTTGTTAATAAAATAATGCAAATGATGATATATCCACACAAAACTTAAAAATAAATAAAAAAAGGAGGCATTTACCATGCATTGGTTTGGAATCTTTAGACAATGTCAGAGTTGGATTTGTTACTACAACTCCAAAGTTGAAATTCCATTACCAGCCCAACGAATTGCTTTGCTTGCGTTTGGTCACAAGTAAACACTATCCAAACGAATTCGTTCGCTTTTGTTCGCGCTGTATGAATACACACCTTGTCTGGTCTTTCCAATGCACTATTTTATTTTAGACTGCCAGCAAAATACGTAGACCCCGTGACGTCAGTTCCTTACAGAAACAGTACCTGTCTCAAAGTGATCCGTCTAGCTTACTATCAAGAGTTGGAAAAGAATGGTGACAAAAGTAATCCTATGGTGGCTGAGTTCGTCAGTTGGTATACTAAAAATAAAGATAGACTGCGTCGCGAGATGGTGCTACATGCTCAAAAGATTGGTTTAGGTGTATAATCGTAATCTGGTATGTAATGAAAGAATGCAATTTATTATTTTTTAAGTTAGACTTTTATCATACACTTTTTACTTTTGATAAAAATTATAAATAATTTAATATTTCCCTGCGAAAAATGTTTTTTCATGGTCCTATCAAACACGTTTAACTACGGTATAGACAGGGCATTTTGTTTACTGGATCCCAGAATGAACTTGTTTTAGCATTTTTTGCTATCAGAACAGAGGAAATACAATGACTATTTTTTAAGAAAATAAAAACTGATCAGTATATTTTGATGAATTTGATAATAGGTTTTTAATTTTGTGTCCTAAAAAACTTCAATTTTCATGGATTTGTACTTAAAACTGGAAACAGGGTAATGACGTTTACCTAAGAACACACACATCGTAAAGATAAGCTTTATAGGAAGCGATGCCTGACATTGATGTTCTATTTGTTGGTTATTAATTTTGACATATTTTCCTCGGTTTCGCATTGGCGGCTAGGTTTTATTTTATAGATGTTGTTTTACACAGTCTGAAGGTACTTAAAATATACAGGATGTCCCAAAAACCCGAGTCCACCCAAATATCTATTGAAGATAACTGAACCAGATTTAAGACAAATAATCTATTTAATGAAATGGTGTGCCGCAACTACATAGGGGCTGTCAACTTAAAATTTCTAAATTGAAACCCTTATCGTGTGATACCTCGTTTTAAAGCTTTTGTGCAAAAGGTCTTTTAAAAACCAAGATGTTGACGTAACTGTCACTTCTTTACGCCAAACATATTATGTTTACTGTCTTCAGTTTGAAGTGTTTAAAATGCCACGAACAAATGAAGAAAAAGGTGAAAATATTTTAATGGGCGAACAAGGTGTTTGTTATAGGGAACCTAAACGCGTTTTCAACAATGCGTTTACCGACAGAAGTGTGTCCGCTAGAAAAATAATTTCAACTTTATCTTCATTTAATTGCGGCATCTTAAAACATTTCAAACTGAAGTTTGTCGAAAAATGTAGAAACAAGTGATATACGTCAACGATTTTTTAAAACACCTTTCAGAAAAGCTATGGTAAGACAAAACTTGTGAAATTCGTTAAAAATGGTAAAGGAATAAGTTTGACAGTCGCTAATTTTGACGCCTTTGACATAGGCAAGGGCCAGTTAATCCAAGATGTTGGTTTTAGCAAAGACCTTTCAAACAAGACATCACTCAATATGGTTTGTGTTTAAAACAACGACCTTGTTAATTTTGACAAAAACTGAAAAAATTAGGTTTGGCAGTCCATCGCTTTTGAACAGCCTTGACACAAACATTTGACAGTTATCTCAAAATGTTAGTTTTTCAAAGACCTTTAAAATGAGGTATCATTCTATCAGAAATTTCATTTTAAAAATTTTAAGTTGGTCACCCCTATGCCGTCCTCGAATGTTGGGGCGACACACTTGCCCTTCCATAAATTTACCTATTTTTATCTTGTTGCTATCGGTTACTGCCAAATATGGTTTATTTATCTTTAATAGTTCAGAAAATATTTGGGTGGACTCGGACTTTTGGGACACCCTATATATATTTATGTATTTAGAAATAAAAAGTTATGCTGAAAGCTATTTAGAAACTCTATTATTATTAGATAGGTCTTTAGACTGTATTAAAACCACATTTTTAAAATAAAAACGAGCCGCCAATGCGAAACCGAGGAAAACATCAACGTCAGGCTTCGCTACCTATAAAGATTGCTTTGCGATGAGTGACCTTACGTTTACTGGTAGACAGTTTTCGCTATTATTTTTGGAAAAGGTAATATTATTTAGAAAATTTTGAAGATTAGAACTAAAATAATACTAGGGAGTTTTTGGAACGCTTGATACTTTGTTGTGGTAGTGGTAAGCACTGCGTATGCACACTAGAGTAATGTCATTCCGTAGTAGTAATTAACCACTTACACTGCCGGAAGCTACGGAACCCTTTCGTTATGATAGTGGTAATTTTTTATTGTTGATTTTTTGTGAGGCGTGTATTAAAACTGATAAAATATTACCCGTTATTAGAATTCAAAACATTCATTGTGTAAAATAAGGCTAAAACAAAGGTTAGGTTTTATTATTTTGACTTTTACAGGTTAGTTTAAGTCCTAAATGTCTTTCAGAAGGCAATTATTAGTGACGGACTATCAGAGAACATTTTCATTGTTTTATAAACCACTAATAACCCTGCTGCCAAGGTAGGTTGTCTTTGGTTAAAAGAACAATGAAAATGCATGATGTTTGGACGTTTCTTGATTAAACACTCTTTGTTAGATTCTCGAATTTAAATGAAGAGAACGAATAACTGGACGGTGCATCGCTAATAATTGCCTAAAAATTCTGAGAGAGCGGCCCGTAGTAGTTAAACACCACAACGGCTGTCAAAGTTGTCAAAATTTAAGGTGCTCCAAAAACTCCATATGAACGAAAACTTTAAAGTCATTTCGTCTAATTAATACTACAAATAATTGTTAGAGTACAATATTTTTATTTGTTTTTGTTTCTAAAACATATCAAACATAAATTAAACTTTATTTTAAGGTGTAATTTTATTACTACCTTCTTATTAATATTATAAAACATAATATTAAAGTTTAATAAAAATAAACTTTTTTGTTATCCACGACCATTACAAACTAATATTTTTGCGTAAAATTTCATGACTGGGGTTTTTGGGACAAGAAATTCATTTTGTTGATAGTTTTGATGTAAATTGTACCATCTGCACTACGACTATCAGGAAATTAAAACAAGTTTGCCTTAGGGTACTGTGTTTATTTAAAAAAGCACTTATTATTTTTACGCAAAAAAGTTATATCTTAGAAATGTTGCTCCGTGAAACTATTTTTGAGATATTGTAAAACTATTTTTGAGATATTGTAAAACTCAAGGTAAAAATTTTAAAAGATATATAATTATTTGTTTTTTGCACCTTAGGTATAAGAAGTATGCTTTTTATCCCGCATAGATAGAAACTGAAAACAATTTTGAAAGTGAATTAAAATGTAAAAATGTTTGCCCATGGAAGGTAACCCATTTCAGAGGTTTAATGTAGGTCAAATTTTAACCGCAACTTTCCCAACTTAAGGAAGAAACCCTGTATATATTCTGTTTAAAGGAAAGACATATTTTCTCTGATTTCAAAAACATAATATAGTTTGCTAATATCTAGTTCAGTTATTTAAGTTACAAGTCGAATATCATTAATGATACTCTTTAACTTTAACAGTAATTTAAAACAAATATATGTAACTCAAAAACGGTCTATCCAAATGTTATCAAACCATATTTTTGAAATCAGGGCAAAGATATCTGCCAAATAACATACATCCCTTTAAGTTAAGAAAGTTGCTGTCAAAATTTGGCATAAGGAATCAAGGTCTTTATAGTTTTACACAGGTTGCCGAACCGAACCGAACCTTTCAGGTTATTGAACCTGACTGGCCATCTGAAATCAGATAAAAAAATCTACGTACGCCACCGGGTTGCTTTATTCCATTTGTTTTATGGAAACGCAGTCGTCGTCCAGTTAATTTCACATGACTGGTCAAATTCTGTAGGCAACCAGTGTAAAAGTATAAAGACCTTGATAAGGAATGACATTTAACATTTCTGACATAGTCCCAAAAGATAATATGGAAACAAAAAGTTTTTTTTTTCTGTCACCTACATTAACTTTGTTACAAAGGCCATGCAAATATTATAACGAATGATCCATGACAAAAGTAGCCTTGTCGCCTCGGGATTTCTATAATTTTTAAAACTTCAAAACTTCAAATTTAAAAAATCTGTGTTGATTTACTTATAACTACTTACTTATTAAATTCATAAGCTCTATAAATGTGAATATCTCGAAAACTGTTGCTCGAAACGATATTTACAAGGTTAAAAATGCGCAAAAATTATAAGAAAAGTGAAAGAATTTACTTAAGATAATAAAAACATACAAACATACTTGGATTATATATTGATTATTAGCAACTTTTGAACCTGTATAGTCAAATCTTAATATTTTTACCATAGCTTACCATAGCAATGTACAGTTTAACTAAGTAACCTCAGTTCTGGCATAAAGAAGTTACTTTATGGTTCTGGGACAAATTGTATAGTATAAAAATGGTCGTGGATAAAGCATAAAACATAGGATGGACATTATATTATTACACAAGTTCCAGGTTTTTTTTTTTTTTTTTGAAAAATTGGTCTACCTTGAGGTGCATGGGTTGGAACTTCAGTTGAAAACGATATAACATCGGATGTCTTTTTTTTGGAAAAATGCTCGTTTTTTTTTTCAGCTGCGAGATTTTTCATGGTATGTTTTTGTATACATGGTGGCTCAAAAATAAGTAACGATTACCAACTCATGTTTTGAAGTGAAATCACCTATTTTGATCTTACTTTGCTCCGATACCTTTTTAATTTTTTAGATCATTGAAAAAATCCATCTACATGATTAAATTTTTTTTTGTTTTTAAGTGAATTTATTCCAACCCACGCGACCTCACTCTATGTTAGGGATGTCTTACTATTATGGTGTAAGGTACTCAACACCATTTAAATGACCCGCATCTCTGGCCCGTTGTTGGGCTAAGCGTTCTCTATCAAATCCGTCGATTCCCAGACCTAAGCGTTCTATTATTTTTTCTCCCTTTACTCCATTTACTTCTTGGTATTGACGAGCTCTTCTGGCGCCGACATCTGTAAGAATGCATTTAATTAACACGATAGCTCCTAAACCGCTAAACTGATTGTCATAAAATTTTCAGGTAAAATAGTATTCGACACTCTAACGAGCTGTAGATTTTGACCAAAATCAATGGATGCTAATGACAGTTTTTTGACAATTAAAAATTTTTAAAAATGATAACTTTTTAACGGAGAATTGCATCAATATGCTCAATAATTTGTGTTATAACCAAAAACTTCGTAGGATCTTTAGTTTCTGAGATATTTACAAATAACTGTTTTTAAGGCTCATATATTATGGCTTCACTTAAACTGTGCTTATAGGCTAGCTAGGAAGGTAGGTAACCAACATGCAAATGTGATCTCAAATTTAGTTATTTTAACGTTTTTTAAACTGAATTTTTAAAAATATGTTTATTTTCTTCTGTGAAAAAAAAATTGTGGGGAAATTATTGTTTTGGATCCATTGCCTAGTACTTTAGATAGAAATAGCTTAAAATGGTACTTTTTCTGGTTTTTCATATTTAGGTTTAGTGGCGACAAATACATTTTTTATATAAATTAAAAAATAATGAATAAAAATTTGCTTTATGAGTCACTAATGACTCCATAGAGAAACTCAGAAACTTATTTTACAGAAAAAAAAATGCCAGCTGGGCGTTAGCGACGCTATACGCAATATTTTAAACATGGATCTGAAAGGAGTGCATGAAGATGTGCTCACTGCAGGCAGTAAATAAAGGGCATGTGTCATGCTCTTTATGGAAGTTCATATTGTGTTAAGTAGCTTTGTGTATCAAAAAAGACAAAAATCGTTTAAAATGTCTCATACTAAATATGCCAGTAGATACAGAGTTGCAGAACACATTTGCACAGCGCAGCAGTCCTTTAAGGTGACTACTAGTATTTTTGCAGATTTTCAAGTTTTTGTAGAAAAATATTCTAATTTTTGCATTTTTTTATACTAAAACTTCAGTCATTTTATTAGTTTTTGAAAAAAAAATTGCGTACAAAGAGTTACCGGTTTTTGCTAACAATTTTCAAGGTATTTTAAGCTAAACCTCAGTAAAAACTTACCTGGATCAAAAGACCATTCTACATCTTTGTGCAAAACTGGAATTCCGACCAAATTAAACTGGATGACATCTGTTAGTAGTCTTACCACGGCGTTACTTGAGGCAATGTACAAAAAAAGTAATACCTACAATACAAATGTAATTTGTTAGTTGATAACAGGCATATCAAAATTTATTAAATTGCAGGGTCATTTTGTATGCCTGGCCTCTTATTTAAGGGTTAATTAAAGTAATGGAACAAAAAGTTGCATATTTTTATATCAAATATTAACAGCAACTAAAGGGAACACATTGTATATTTTTTATCAGAACGAAAGATTCAATACCCCTGATTTTAAAAATGTATAGTTTTGAGTTATGTGAGGTTTAAATTAATGAGAAAGTGATAGATGGTTTCTGTATACTTCAATGTAAATTTGTGACTTAAATAACTCAAACATGACATCAAAATACTTTGCCAACTTATGGGTATCTAAATTCACTCGATCCTTCCCCCACCCTTTTTTTTGGCTTATGGCATTTTTAAACCATCTAGAGCTGAAACCCAACCTATGTACTAAATTTCATTTTCATTTCAGTAAATCATGCACGCGGTTTTTGAGTTATGCGAGTTGGTCGTTACAGACAGACAGAGCAATAAAAAAAGTTTTAAAATTATCTAAAAGACAAAAATATATACATTTTTGAAATTGGAGAAATTTTAAAATTTTTATTTTTGACGCGATCACCCTAGCTCACACTACTATGGTTGTAGTATACGTGAGCTAAAACTATATATTTTTAAAATCGGAGTATAATACATCTTTGTTTTTTGACAGAAGATATACACAGTGTTCCTTCTAGCTTAAGAAAGTTTCTGCCAAAATTTGACATAAGGAACAGCGCCGTCTCGTGCCGCAGGCGAGGCGAAGGAGTAAACACCTGTACAAACGTTATTTTTTTTTATAATCCATTGCGTCTTAGAACTCCTAGAGCATGCTACGCCAGTTGAAACAAAAAATGACATTATAATTAAAACTTTTTGCCTATAAATATGTTGTTAATCTCTTTCAACTGGTGTATGATGCTCTAGGAGTTCTAGGACGCAACAAGTTTTAAAAGAGAATAACTTGTATACTTCACCTTGCCTTCGGCACATGCCGCAGTCAGTGATTCTTGGCAGTCTAAAAGATAACACGGAAACAATTATGCAATTTTTCTATTTAAAGTTTTTTTCTATCACTATTAAAAGGCCACGCTAATATAAAGAATGACCCTGTATATCAACACAGTTGATAAGGGGTCTATTAGTAAAACGAACTTGGTTTTTACTTTTATGATTTTCTTTCTAAAAGAATGCTTCTTTTTTAGGAAAGTTAACGATCCACGTACTGTAACTTACCAAAATTCCAAAGAATTTCATATTTAGACTATTTAGACAAATATGTCACTATTATCACAAATTATACTTGTAAAACGCCAAAGTAGTTTGGTTTTATTTAATAATATAAATAAACATGCGAGGTACACCTTATGGTATGAAAGAGAAAGTATACCAATGGGTTCTGAACTTGTAAGGCCAGCAATATACAAATTTGCTATTTATTAAGTAATATTTGATGGTTTATGCATTGATGACATAATATTGAACTAAGAAATTAATGTGTCATAATAATAATGTGCAAGTTTAATGATAGAAAAGATATTAAGCCTCGTTCTGACGATGCAACTTTATTTGGTGCGAATTTCGGAAAAATGCGTTTTCAGATGTAAAATCGCTGTAATTTTCACAAATAGTAAAATAAAATGAAGTCATGCATAATCATTGTGTTGCTACAAAACAAGGGGTTATAAGAAGTTTGTATTTAAAAGCTTTAAATATTTTCAGTAATAATGCAAAATAAAGTACAGAAGTCTACAACATTAAAAAGCACATACAACAGAATGCGCTTATCCAGAGAAATTAATAAACTTAACGACCTCTAAAATTAAAAACAAACCAAACGTAGCAAATTCTCAGAATAATAATCCGTTATGTTATTAACATTTTATATGTTCAAGAGGTTTCAGAAAACAGCGCAATAGCCAAACACTATAATATTAAAACAGTATTCTATTATTAGTAAACAATAAGGAGTTTTGTAACTAAAACAAAACCATAATCCATCCAATTAGGGGACATTACAAAAATCCGGCTTAGCGGATCATGCTTGGTCAAATGATCACGGGATTCAATGGTCTGAAGCTAAAGTTTTGCATAAGGAGTCATTGGCGAAAACGAAAGTTTATTGAAGCTGCATAATATAATGCAGAACAAAGAAGTTTTTAGTCAACCAAGCACGGATGTACCAACCATATCAAAACCACTTCTTATGGAAGACAAGCGTTTTGGGGTTTAAGGGGGCGTCACACTTTATTGCATAAGTAGTAGGCTGTATAAATAAAGACAATGCAAGTCCGAAATTTTGTTTGTATGAATGAGTACTTAAATATCTCATTTTTAGGGGGCGATAAAAATTGCGGTGATAAAGAAGTAATAAAAAATTTGAGAGAATTTTTTAAGTTAAGAAATCAGTCGAAAAATTGAATTAAACCGAGAACATTTTTGGGCTATAATTTTTACAACTTTCGAAGGAAATTATCTCAACAAGGATGCCTTGCCGTGTTGATTTCTGTTTTCGGTAATGAAGCACCACATCAGTCGACAGTTTCTCGTTGGTATGGAGAACTTAAGCGTGGACATATTAGCCTTAGTGACGATCCAAGGCCAGGTGCGCCCAGGAAAACATTGATGCTTATCATGGAAGATTGACATATGACATATATTTTTTATTTATTTATTTATTTCAACAGTATCTACAGCAAAAAGCCAATTACAGATACTTTCTTACATTAAAAAAGATTCTATAAAATACGTCACTTGCACTACACATGATAAATAACAAACAAATCAAGTTACTTATTAACTGCTGTGCACTTTTAGACCTATATATTTTTTAAAATTTATTATAGCTAACATTGTCAATATCAACATCTGAAGCAAACTTGTTAAATAAGATGCATACATTATAGATAGGAGAGCTTTTAAATAAATTAGTTCGTGGATAAGGTAAGTAAAACATATTTTTCGACCTTGAATTGATTCGATTTATGGCAAAAGGGAGTTGTACAATTTTATCAGGACAATTTCCCTTGAGAATTCTGTAGAAGATTGTTGTTAAAAAAATGTTAGTTCTTCTTTGGTTTAGTGACAGTCTATCAAATATTTTTAATAAGATCTTGTTGTCACAGCATCTTTGTGGATAAATCCGAAACTTTCTAAAGTGCATGGCTTTTAAAAATTTTCTTTGAACTCCCTCAAGAATACTAATCCAAATGTCATATTGGGGGGCCAGATAACACTTCCATATTCCAGTATTGGCAATACCAGACTGTCAAATAAATATAGGCTTACGTCAATGTTAAAACTTTTAGTATTTCTACAAATAAACCCAGCAACTTTCTGGGCACTCTCACTTTTAGAAATAATATGTGCTGAAAATGAAAGATTAGCATTGAAGTTACACCTAGGTCTTTTTGTTCAGATACACGCTCTAGGTTCTCATTATTGTATAATCAAATTCAATTAAGTTTTTGTTACGACTAAATAACAAACCACCAAAACATTTACCCAAATTTAAGTTAAAACCACTTTCCTCGCAATATAGGGCTGTGTCCTGAAATTCTCTTTGGAGTGTTTCAGAGTCTTCCAATTAGAAAACTTCAACAAACAATTTAAAATCATCGGCAAATACCAATGATTCCACATTTTTTACCTTAGAAATAATTTTGTTGAAGGCAACAATAAAGAGAAGTGGTCCGAGATTTGACCCTTGGGGCACACCAGAAGAACTTACATAAATAGTAGACCTGTTACCTTTTAGTTCCACGAACTGATATCTTTTACTTGTGCTAGTTCCCAAATAATTATTATTAAATTAGTTAGGAATCGAGAAACATATCGCGAGATTAAATCTTTATTGGGGATTTCAAAGACCTCAATTCAAAAAAATTTGCATGAAGAATTAGGGGTCACAAAATTAGTTTCCCGCTGGATACCGCATCTGTTAACGAAAGAACAGAAAGAAGCTAGCGTCAATTGGTTTCGGAAAACTCTAGACCGCCTTGAGGCATGAAACTCGAAAAATGTGTACAGCATTGTTAGTGATGATGAATCATGGATTTACCCATATGAACCTGAAAATAAACGTCAGTCGTCTGTTTGGGTGTTCCAAGATAAAGAAAAGCGGACAAAAGGCATCCGTTCTCGAAGTATATCAAAAAAGATGGTCGCCACATTTGTCTCAAAAGCAAGTCATATAGCAACAATTCCTCTGGAAGATCAAAGGACTATTACTGCCGATTGGTACATCACCATTTGTTTTCCGAAAGTTATCCCTGAGCTTCGAAAAATGCACCCCGAACGACAAATCATCCTCTACCAAGACAATGCAAGTTCGCACAAAGCTCGAAAAACCATTGAATTTTTAACCCAACAAAATGTCGAATTGTTGGACCATCCTCCAGACAGTCCCGACCTAAGTCCCAACGAGTCGCCAGAGGAAACAGTCGAAACATGCAATTTTGACAGTACCAACAAACGAGTGGAATTCAAGCTTTGACAACTGGTTTGAACGCATGCAAAAGTCCATTAATTTTCGCGGAGAATACTTCGAGAAACAATAAGTTATTTATTCCAGCTGTATATGCAAAACTTAAAAGACAATCCTCGTAGCAGTAACTTACTGCGAGTTGTTATGAAGGTTACGCACATTTAGAACTATTATTAGCCTCCGTTTCCCCACAGTGGATACCTTAAATTGGTTATTGTATACATTCTTCCTTAACACTATTGTCTCTTATTACGAAGAACCTTCATGCTTAAAAATTATAATTTTCTATCAGTTATATCTATCAAGCTTGAAAAAACCACCAAAAATAATTAAATTATTTTAAAAAATTATTCAGCGCAAAATTAGTAATTATCGAGGCAAGCAAAAATCCTTTTAATTTTTAAAGTTAAAATTTGTTGTGAAAATGTACCCAGCCCTTGACCTTAAAAGCATTATTCTTATAGAAGTTCTTCTAGCGAAATTGGGAAATAATCATGGCAATTTAAGTCTTAGTAATTATCGAGGCAAGCAAAAATCCTTTTAATTTTTAAAGTTAAAATTTGTTGTGAAAAGGTACCCAGCCGTTGAGCTTAAAAGGATTCTTCTTGTAGAAGTTCCCTCTTATTGGGAAATAATCATGGCGATTTAAATCTCGTTTGTTATTGCTTATATTTTAACATTTAATTAGATGCCGAACAAAATTTTAACATGTAAATCCCATGGTGCATGACAAAAACAAATCACTGTAAGGGTGTTCCTAAAAGGTCTTTACACCACCTTACCACATATTTCTGAGGTCCAAATAAGTCAATTTAAAGAAACTTACCTTAGTCCCAAATTGCTCCGTTTTTGAGAAACAGGGTGAAGTATAAAAATAAAAAGCAAATTTTCATTATACTACAAACATTTTTTAAATGTATCACTTTTAAAATCGGTACCTACCCAGAGGTTTTTTGGAATGAGAAACCCGCATATTTAAACATTTTCACTGTGGCCGTTAGAGGGCCGCTAACACGTTTACTGTCCTATTGATATTTTTTTTTAGTCTTACTTATTTGAAAAGCTATATATATTTTTTGTAACAAAATGTAGCTTTTCCATCTCGAGTTCTCTGTACGTAAATCCTTTTTAAAAACAGCTTTTAGAGGGTGTTTTTTCAAAAGGTAACAGATGCTTTTTTGGGCATTTGTCGTAATAGGGAAAGTGGGTCAAGTCAAATGATGAGTGTCCTTACAAACATGGCAAAATTTCGAAAATGTATCGACTGTTTTTTGAAATATTTATATTTATATTTTACTACAATAGTCGAAAACTCTCATGGTGGTCAAGATATTTTTTTTTACTTTTCGGACTTTTGAGTAACTTCCCAGACCACTTTAATTTTTCCTAGCTTCAGCTTCTGTTTTAGAATGTGAACATCAAACACCCTGTACAATGTTTTTTATTAGAAATAATTAAAGGCGTCACTCGGTATAGTTACAATTTTACGATCAACACACAAAATTTACTTTCCCTTTTTGCGACTCGATCCACTGTGCAAGTCATTTAGTAAAAAGTGTTATAACTGTAAATAATATTGTGTAAATTGTGAGTTAGTGTGCCTTAGAAAAGTCGATTTTCTAGAAAAGGAACAGTGCTTTTAAGTTTTTAATAAAGAAAAATGTTTAGAAATTGTTTAGTTTTGGTAAGTAGCAATTTAAAATATTGCTTTATTTATTATAGAACACGGATATTTTTAAAAAACGTTTCTCAAATAGTTTTTATATTTGGAAACCACTTTTATAGTAAAAGTATCCTAACTGACCTGATAGATTAGTTTATCTTTTGCTTCTCGCAAAATTTTATGTATAAACCTTAAAATTTTGTTTTTCTCAAGAAAAAAAAAAGGTTTTTCAAAATCTTTCATCAAAAAATGTTTAAAACCTAGTTTTTGAAAAACATTCCTTTGCAATTACATATGATTCAGAACTAAGCTAAAGAAAATTAATTTTTATTTTCGTATTTTAGGTAGTTTTGTTGATTTGCACCCTCCTTGCTGTTGAAGCTTTACAACCCAAAGCACCAAATTTTCAGTATTTTGAAAGGTAATTTAATTTTTGCTATAGGTAAACAAATAAATGAGGCTTTAGTGTTATTCTGCCCTCCTCAATAAACGTCTTAAATAATAATTTAATCAAGATAATTGAGATTTTTTAAAGTTGTTGTTGCGACTTGACTGCTAAATGAAATAATTATTATGATTTTGTTACAAGAATATATTAGGGATTATTTATTTAATGTAAGATTAGAAAAAACTACAAGTCTTAGTTTTTAAAATAATTAACAATACAAAAATAAAAAAAATGTTGCTTCTTTTAACTAAAAAGGGCAATATTTATTAAGATATAGCTATGTCAGTGGCAGTATTATAGAAGTAAACGGTGGGAATGGGACAACTGGGCACCGCCAATTCGGCGCCGCCAACTGGGCGCCGCCAACTGGGCGCCGGGCCAACTCGGCGCCGGACTAAAAAATTTTTTTTTTGATAAAATGTGTAGATGAAAAACAAAATCTGCCATTTTGGATCCGCCATTTTGATTTTTTTAAGTTTGAGTAAAAAATTTTGTCAAATGATCTCAAGCAATGTAATATTTCAAGTTTGAGACAAATCGGTGAGTAAATAAGAAACTCCGCCATTTTGATTTTTTTAAGTCTGAGTAAAAAATTTTGTTAAATGACCTCAAGCAATGTAATATTTCAAGTTTGAGACAAATCGGTTAGTAAATCAGAAAATCCGCCATTTTGGATTCGCCATTTTGAATTTTTTAAGTTTGAGGATAAAACTGTAGTTAGTGATCTCAGGCACTACAAACCTTTTAGTTTCAGACCAATCGGTTTAAAAATAAAGAAATCCGCCATTGTTGCAATAAAAACGTAAATTGTAGTGTTACAAGGTTACCAAACACTACAACCACCAAGATTCAACGACTTAATGGATTTAACTTTACTTAACAAAAACAAATTTCAGAAAAATGGCGTAAAAGATTTTTTAAAGATGTTTTTATATAAACAAACATATTTTATAAAAAAAAAAATTTAGTCCGGCGGCGTTGAGTTGGCCCGGCGCCCAGTTGACCCGGCGCTTAGTTGTCCTAGACCGGTAAACGGTATGGGTGATTAGAAACAACAAAATAAGAAAAAAAGTTCTTATAACATGAGGGTCAAAATTCTCCTATAAAAGAAATTTTGAAAATTGTACAATTGAGTTTATCTACATTGGTTTTTTTGTTTTAAGGCCAAAATACAGATATCCATACTACGACGAAAATGGCATAGGAAAATTACTTTATGGATATGGCGACGATAAACTATATCAGTACAAAGTGTTTACGCCTTTAGAAGGAATCCATTAAACTAAAAGCTTAATTTAGTTTGTAAGAAAAATATTGTAAATATTTGTGTTATTTTTGTACCTACTTTCCAATAAATGTTCATATTGGTTTCTGAACAGTTGTGTTATTTTGTATTACTTACTGGGCCTAGAAAAGTTATTATTGACTGCAATGGGAAAAATTTTAAAACATAACTGTTAAATATATTAATCATTTTTACAAACTAGGAAGTAGTGAAACTAGAGATCGAAAATTTTGCAAAAGTTATGTTTGATAGAGATCACTGTGTTTAGGTGGGATTCTCCGTGAGGGCCGCATCATAACAAACCTGGTTTTTTAAAAATGTTTTACAGGGTTTTGAGAGAGATTCAGTAACATTACACTTAATAGTTTTCGAGATATTTTTTGTTTATTTTGATAGAATCGCCATACCATACTGAAGCATTTTTTATATGATAGCAGCCTTTGGTGCAAACTTCGCAGATAAAAAAAGGGCTTTATTTCTTGTTTTAAAATCTACCAGCGGCTCACACAAAAAAAATCCGGGAGAAAAGGCGATATGACCCCCTGAAAAAATATCACTTTGTAGATTTTCACTACAATTTGGCATGTCTAATAGTGTAGTGCCTTTAGCTAAATATACACGCCAAATTTAAGAAAGAAAAATGAAACTTTATTACCATGTATATCGAAAATTAGACCTATGTTTATATAAACTTTTTGTCTTGAAATCATTCACTTTAATATCCTATTGAATTTTAAAAACCTTGTATAATGTTCAAAAATAATAATCGAAAGTTTTGGGAAAGTTGCTTTTCTTTCACTGACCTTAAAATAATAATTGTTTACAAACCAATAATTTTTTAATTATACATTTGCAATAATGAGAGGAACTTCCGAATCCATTCCGCTTCATCCTCAGTAGCGTCCTATTCTTTAAATTATAGAAAAACGAGAACGGTAATATGTGGCTTTAATCTTAAATCCCCCCGTGTCTGTGAGTGAGTATCTTCTCACTAGAGACTCTGTATGTACGGTTGCGGACTTTTTTAAAGTCATTTTAAAATTTACTAAACTCGTCTGGAAAGCCCGGAATTTCAGAAGGCTTACAAAAACTGCTAAAAAAATCGTTTATAAATCATGGTACTGATTTTGAGCCATGCGGTGTTGCACAACTATGCACTGTTTCTTTGTACTCTACAATTATCGAAAACATAGAGACATTAAAAGAGTGGGCGCGTGTACCTATGCCATGTTTTAAATAAATAAAATATGTCATGTAAATGGTGATTCAACTTGGCACTTTTAAGAGGGAAAGGGTACTTCTATGGGAGATAGAGAAACACTAACACTCCTTTGCGGGCCTCAAATTTCAAGACATTTTTAGTAAAAACCGCATTTTGATATATCAATCCAACCAAGTTATATTTTATTTTAAAGAATGACCTTTTTTTTATTTGAGTTTTAAAATCAACCTAAAATTTCCTGTAAAACGATGTATCACTCGATCAATGTTTTATTTTAGTTTATTTTTTATTCTGTGTTTTTTTAAATTTAATTTTTTTTTCTTCAAATTTTATTTAATTTTTTAATAAAAACTGCCTCAAAAAAGTATATGATAAAAAAATTAAGAAAATATGTATAATAAAAAAATACAAAAAATTATGTCGATTTTAAAATGCAAGTCAAAAAATGGTCATAATGTAAGAAAACATAATATGTGTTACGTCTGGGAAATTAAAAGTGACAGATAAAATTTAGTTTGACAATTGCAATAAGTTTTAAAAACCCTACAAACAAGCCAATAGGGACTTATTGCAATAAAGCCAGGCAGTAATTATGTCAGGCACTATTCTGACAGTTTCGCATTATAGCAACAGCTGTCTTTTTTCAAAATTAGGTCTTGTAATATAAGAGCCGGAATTAATAGTGTCGCCATTATTAATGGAAAATAAACGACTGGATTTATAAATTCGACTCTTCGAATTTTGAAAGATCAACTGTTAGAATAGTGCCCGGCATTACTGTCTGGCTTTATTGGAATAAGTCCCTATTTACACCCAAGCGCGGATTTGAGGGGGGTAACGGGGTAATTACCCCCCCCCCCCGAAAAAAAAATGCACTTTTTCCTAATAATTAAAGGGATAACAGGAGAATTACCCCCCTAGGAAACAAATTATATTACAAAAAATAAATTCATCGACTATTACCCCCCCCCATAGATTCTAACCCAGATCAGCGCTTGTTTACACCAAAAAATAAATAATCTAAAAACAAATTTTACCCCCTGACACCCCTTAGGGGCCATAAAGATAAGTTTTTGTCACAGGTAATGGATCAATACCTGAATACTTAAAGGATATAAAATTAAGAAGTGGTCAACCGCAACCGTTTGGTGCAAATTTGCCAACATAGGGCAGAAACAGAAAAATTTTTGCACCTACCTAGGGGGTCTCGTTAACAGCTTCGAATTTTTTTTTTGCATAGCAGGTCTGTGGTTAATTATATGAGATTCTAACTTGATAAGACATAGTTGTGCAGGTGCAATAGTCTAGAAGATAGAAGGCATAATCTAAAAACACATTTTGCCCCCTGAATATATAAATTTTTTGACAGCCAAAGAATAAGTACGCGAAGGCCGATGTGCGTGACAAGTTTCGTTACTTTAGCTCAAACCGATCAGAATTGAAAAAATATTTTGACACCCTAACCTTACTTTTTGACTGAGATAGTGTTGGTCGGATCATTAGTAATCGATTAAAACAGGTGTTGTAAAATGTTCATCAAAAACTCCACGAATGAACCGATTGGTCTATGCATCTAATTTCACTATTTTTCTATACTAACATAATTTTTGATCAAAAATGTTTGTATTCATTTTTTATATAAGAACCAATAGAACAACTTTCATCAAAAATATTGCCACCTGTGCCAATAGTGAGATGAATTTACTGCGTCAACCAATAAGGTGTGTATTCAAGAAAGATTTCTCTTTTTTCCCTAATTTTAAGAACAGTTACACTCCTGTAATAGGTAAACTATTGTATTGCTATTCTTCAAATTAGGGATAATTAAGAAATCTCCCACGAATACAAGAATTGGTTGGTTCAAGCAGCTTATTTATTTCCGTTTTGACACAGATGACATTATTTTGAAAGAAAATTGTTCTACTGGGTTTTAGTCAAAGAAATGAAAACAAATATGTTGAAGAAGCTACAGGGTGGGAAGGATCCGACGCAATTGTCACACAATTCCAGTGGAGAGTCTACTCTGCTAACATGCCCATCAGAAGTGGATGAGTAAATCCTGAAATGTATTCTTCGATTTTTCTAAAAGTCGCAGAGTTGGGTTTTGATTTATTCTTTGTCCCACAATTCTCCACTTCTTCATAATATAACGCGCGCATAATGAAATTTTTCGAAATTTCATTTTTAGCTAATTTATTTAACAAAAGTTTTTGTGCATGACGCCAGAAAAAATCCGATCGCGAGCTATTGTTAAAAAAATTTCTTCAAACTGAATTTGCAGAAAATCTGACACGCACTAGTTATATCACTACAACGTTGTTATAAACATAACTGTACTGGAAAGAGGCCTCTGGAAATGACTGCTACAAGCGTGCCGGCATTTTGCATTTTAAATAAACCTCAAAGTAAGGCTTGGATAAATTAAGACTACTGATAATTGATGCCGCTCTCTCAACGCCATCTTTTTTCTAAGCTTAAAAAAACACCCATTATCAGCTACCTTAGGATAAATACCTTTTAATTTATTTAAAATATGCCAAGTAAGCGGCTACGTCAACTCAAAATCCATAATTCAGCGTTCTTACGGCACAAAATAAAACACTCATAAGTCCAATTTTTCCCAATTTGGATACGTTTTTATATTAAATTTTATTGGCATTGTAACTTAAGAAACATCAAAATTAATTGAGATACTTTAAAACTCTTAAAAGATAAATTAAATAATTGGCAAGCATTTGATAGTGGGTATGACAACAAACTCAATTGGTTTTACAGCCACTAAGTGAGAAACTGCTTTTTTAAATAAATTCATATTTTTCGTGGTTTCAAACAAACTAGAAGGTCTAGAAAAAAATTGACCATCCGATTGCCCGTGATCGCTTATACAAAACTTAAAATTTTTATCAAATTTGTATACAAGAACATTTCAATCAATTTTTCTAAAACTCAATTTTGAGATTTTGCTAGATATTTTGAAAATTCCTGTAGATACCTGATTAGGCTCGGAATGGCGCAACTTTTTTCTCATTTAACCAAAATTGTATCTTACCGTTTTCTAAATTCCAATGTAGTTACTTTTATCTGGGACACCCTGTATTTTCAATGTTATGTTGCGCATAAAAAATCAACTTTTTTAACACAAAATAACATTTAATAATTATAAATATAAATATTTGGAAACAGAAAAATATATCCTGACCTAAGCAATAGTGAAATAAAACATTATGTATAAGAATTGGTGCTAGAACATTAAAGGCTTATTTTTGGTTTGGTTCTTAACATACGCTGTGAACCGCTTTAGGAATTTCGGGTACTCCCGTTTGTACACTGCCCTCAGTACCGACGCTGGGGCCCATCCACCAGGATTCACTGAAAATAAAAAAAAATATATTTTAGTTTATTTATTTTTGACCGAAAGGAAAGAAACACTAGAATACGTGTTTAACTGAATAAATTAAATTCCTCTTATTTTTGTGTAGGGTAATGCAAATTGTGCACTTGTGGCAGTTAAGGTACTGCCAGAAGAAATAGAGAAAACCGGCCTCGTTTGCGACCCTCAAATTTTAAAAGAAGTTAAATGGTGAAAACCACATCTTGATCAGAGATTCTGTAACTAAAGATTTGATTTCCCAACCAACCAAAATAAAAAAGTGGGACACCATGCGTTGGACATTACTATTGAAACAGAAACAGGAGTAGAAGGGTACTGGTAGGCAGCCTAACCAAACTTTGATTTTATCGCGGCCTTGTCAAAATGGCGGAGACTGTCAGCTGTTGATATTTTTGTTGGAAAAAAGAGTTTAAAAAAATCTCGCGCTTTCTCTACTCTAATGTAAAAAGTAATATTAAGACCCTGAGGAATTTTTCGACAGTTGGAATAATAATAACTGTAATGATAAAGACCGCGTAGAGTTATTTGTATTTATATTGTTTCCGTTTATAATATTATATTTCGTTAAAACACTAGTTTTTTTTTTGGACAGTTTCGTGATGTGGTGCTGATGTGTTTTGGTATATTTTCCTTATAATTCAATTAGTTTATGTTTTTCTGATGCTCGTAGAAAAACATTTGTTCCTATCACTTCCAGAAACCTATTTTGCCGCACTTAAAGTTTTAACGGAAATTGCGCGCGGAAAAATCGTTTTTCTGTACTTGTATGTAAATAAAATAGCTATTTTATAGTTTTTTTAAAGTCATACAGTCAATCTGAATTTCATCTCTGTCACTTTTAGTTTTTGTGATATTACATAAAGTTGGTATTATTTGTGGAATGTCTCTCTGTTTATTCGATTTTCCAAATAGGCGTGAAATTTCCTTTGAAATAACGTGTCACTCAGGATCTTTAACAATTTTAACTTTTTTTTAAATTTCTTTATATTCTTCGTAATTTTGGTTTTTATTTGAATTTGTTACTTACAAGTTAAAGAAGTTAGAACGCAATCCGCTAAGAGGATATAAAGTTTTGTTTTCTCAACGTGAACCTAAAAACCTTAATAGTTTACGATATGCCTACCTTTTGAACAATAAGTAATTTTACATGAAACGTCATCCCTCGTGACATTCGTTCCGTCTTTTGGAGGTGTAACTTTGGTTTGACATAACAAACATACTGTCAGATATATCCGAACGCATTTTCCTTGATTTGCCTAAAACAAATGATTGACATAATTTCAAATTAGGATTAGAGTTAACCATACCGCTTCTCAAACACGACGGTTTTGTCGCCGCGAGTGCTGTCAGATATCCGAATGCATTTTCCTTAATTTGTCTAACACACTGACATAATAATTTCAAATTAAGATTGAGGTAGGGTTAAGCACAGTTTCCCAAAAGCCACTGTCTTGTCGCAGCGAGTGCAGGGCACTCGGTTTAGACGCGTAGGAAGGATTCTTTATTCTCGATACACAGTTGAAAATCTTTAAACAAGTCACAGAATGTTAAAGTAATTATGATCTATCTCTTCTCCTTCCTCTAGGCTAATGATGGACAAAACTGAAGTGAAAGCAGTCGCTGCTTTGTACAAATAGCAGCTTTTTAAAAGCCATCATTCAAAAATTTGATAACCAAAAAAAGGTCCTCGTTCTCAATTCTTGTCCACCTCCCTACGTAAAACTTAACTTTTATCAATTCCAATCTGCTATTTATAAAAGCAGCTTTTGTTACAGTCGATTGCAGTTGAAAGGTTCTCGCTCAAATCGCAGCTATCAAATAGCAATTTATTAAAAAGCAACCGATATCTACTTTGGGAGCTTATTCTCTAAGTTCTACCGTGGGAGTGAATGTTTACTTCAATCCACGATTCGATTACCTTTGGTTGATATCAGACATCTCAGTTCTTCTATTGCAAAGCAAGCAGTAAAAATAATCTCTTCCGCGTTATTTTAAAGTCAGATAATATTTACTGACAAATGGTAACCGTCGATTGAAGTCAACAGTTACTACCAGGGAAGAACTTACAAAATAAGCACCCTGGAGGCATTCACCTCCTTGATCCTCATCAGTTGAGCTTGTCTCATTCCTTTCGTTTCTTCCCAGAGCGCCTGGCATTGTCTGTTCAAGTCTACTTCTTCTCTATCTTCAAGTGGCATTAAACTCCTTGTGGCTTTCAGCTCAGATTAACACCTCCTTTCTGCCCTCTCTGGTACGGTTCTTCGCCATCTTCTTATTTCCATATTCTTAATGTCATCTTCAACATCGTCTATTCACCTTTTTCGTGGCCTCCCTTTACTCTCCTTCCTGCAGGTCACCAGTTCATTTTTTTGTTCCTGTCTCATCCATTATCTGTATATGTTAATGTATTTAGATTTTGACTCGTTTCTTTTCAGTCCTCGTTTTATCGGTTAATGATCTCTCGTTTCTTCTATGAACACCAGTATCATCCGCGTAGCCATCTGTGTTGATTTGGTGCCAATCAAATACGTTAAAGCATAAATATGGGGCATACCCATTTATTCTCACACGCGATACTTGAAGGCAGGACCCCTATTTAATTCTTAAAGTCCCTTTCTCGGGAAGACAGGATTTCGGTTACTGCGCATGCGTTTATTTTGATGGCTTTGGAACATACTCCGACACGTTACTAGATTATTTGACAATTGTCAAAAGTTTAGGGTTAGGTCTATTATTTTTTTCTAAACCAGTTGACTGGGTGAAAATTTATTATTGTGGATTAAAATTGTAGTTTTCCTAAAAATAATTGTGCAGATTTATTGTGGACACCACGAAGAGTGTTTAATGTCATTTATAAACCACGCTTAACTTTATTAACAAATTATGAAGAAAAATATAAGTAGTTACCTATGGAATGGCACTACCTTACTTCTCCCGGACATTTTTCCACAAACCGCACATGTTTTTCGTGAATTATTTCCTATTTCTTACAGAAAAAAACATAATTTTACACGACAAACGCAAACACGGCAAAATGTAAATAAGTAACAAAGATGGCCTCCACTCACACGGCAGCTGTGTGTCTACATGACAAGAGACACGCCTGCGCACTTGAAAATTCGCGTCCGCGAATTTATATTTGCCATTTTTTCCAAAGCAAGCTATGAGGGCTTTATTTAGTTATTTTCGATTCTTTGAACATGTATTTATGCTATACCGTATTTGGTGCCAATATATCCGCGTGTGTCAATCATCCTAACAGAAGCTTCAAGGACCATATTAAACAGTAATGAAGGTAACGCATCATCTTGCCTTACTCCTGAAGTTACGCAAAATGGCTCTGAGAGCTGTTTTTTTGAGAAGTTATTTATTTTGACTATTACTTTGGAAGCGTTGATAAGCTTAATGTATTTTGAGTGGGCTAAATCCGGTATCATTCGCTCTTGATTTACGCTATCTAAAGCATGTTTAAAATCTACATAAATACTATATACAGTGAGACCGAGCCGTTTGGAATAAATTTGCTGGTGGGTTAAATATAAGTTTTTTGGAAAAAACCAAAAACACGTCGATTGAGATTTTTAAAGAACAAAATTTTTCTCGCAATTCGTTTTTGGCCGGACCCCCAAAAAGGGGTCTACTAACATACAACTTTTTTTTTTCAGATGGGATAACCCCCTTGTAGGCTTTTCCTACAATTTGCCACATAACAAATATTTTATCTCAGGTAGATCTGTTGGACCGAAATCCGCATTGATATTCTCCGATAGACAGCTCAAGTCTACTATTACTCAACAAATTACAAGCAGATGACTTACCGGATTACTGGTTATCTCTGTCGAATTATTCACAACTGTCCACATATCAGGTCCGTCTCTATCTTGATCGTTGGACAAATACCGCATGTGCGACCAGAAAACGACGTCTCTTTGGCTTGCCGGCCATATCCTTTTGTGGATCTGGTGGAATATTAGTGTGTCATCTGATATCGTTTCTGTTATAGTCATGTGTTCCAAGGTAGCTAAAACAATATACGTTTAAGGCCGGTATTAAACTATCAACAATCTTTGACAAAGAAATAATAGTTCTTGTTTGAGTTCTTGTCTAAAAATATATTTTGTGTGAAAGTGTGACAGTTCATGTTTTATATACAGGGCTACTGGTAATTCGATAGGTTCTTTTAAAGATGTGATTGGGGAGGTGGTAAAGAGTACAATTATTTTTTTAAGATACTTAAATTTTTATGTTTTTCTTCAAATGGTAGACCTTGACGATCACCAGTATTTACTAAGACCTTAAAACTTAGCATTTTAGACCGGGTTTAAGTATCAAGTCTTATAGACTTGATACCGATCGGTTTAAGTAATAATAATAATAATAATAATAATTAATGCTTTTATTGTCACATTCAATACAGAAAAATTACAGTACTTAGTAATAAATGTAATTTTTTTAATACTCACAGGTCAAATAACTGCAAAGATTTGGTTTACCCTAATGTGTAAGCATTTCTCAGTAAGTTTCATATATAAATTCAAATTAACTTTGGAAATAAAGAAAAATCTCATAAAAAATTTGTTACGAAATGTCATTTTCGGGAAATTTACTATGTGCAGTAGTAGGATTCCCGTTAAAAATCTCAAGTCTCAAATAATCCAGGATTGATAAAAAAATTTATATACAAAAATTTTCAAAGCTAAATAATACATAAGTAACTATGAAACCTTCGACCAAAATTTAGACTTGTTGACCTAGGATTGTTCGCGCTGTAGACCCTTTAGTAAATACTGGTATAAAGGTTTAAAACTTAGTTACCCGTAAATCTCCTCTACATATTTTTAATATTTTCTATCTATGTTTGGAATAAAGAAAATCCGGAAACAATAATTTAGATCGTAAATAAATTGTAAATAAAAATCGCAATTGTGTATTACATATTCTATTGATTATTTTTCCAATAATCTTTAAGCCACATTTGTCAAAATGTTGTTAAAACTTCCTTCATACCATAGCTTTCTAACAGAACACAACTGCTGTCAAAACTACTTGACACGGTTTTGGAATTTTAAAGGAATAGCAATACAATTTCTAAGACTAGTTTCCATTTAAAATTAAACTTGCTTTATAAAAATACGCATTTTCAGTGAAGGCGAAATTCTACTAGATACTTACTTTCCCAGTCATACCGGTAATTAGGATGGAAGAAGTAATGACAAACTTCGTGTCCTGTAATGCCCTTCACGACATGTACTGCTTTCAGGGGATCACACACGAACCCGTCAATTTCTTCTTCTCTTCTGTACATTTTCATTTCACCTGAAATATAAATCAATGTGTTCAGGATCTCAGAAAATTTAACCTAAACAAACCTTAGGGTGCCAAAATGCCTTCTGTTACAAGGGTTAGACTATATTCTAAATAACAGACAGACAGAATATAAAACGAGAAAAAAGAGAGCGGCATAGGACGGGGTTGCCACTAAAGTTTAAAAGTAAAGGGGGTGAGAAACAATCCAAAATATCAAAAACGTCAAAATCAAAAAGTTTATAGCCTCTCTAATCTATCGGCAGAAACAAATATTTATTTACCGAACTAATTCGGTTAGTTTAGTTTGGCGCGCTTCGTAAAGGTGAAGCTAGCAATATACAAAAGAAAGTCGTTGATGATTAAAAGAAAAGTTGGTGGTGTAGATATTGCTTTACTATTAGAAATTTATTTTGAATGCAACCAGGAGTAAAGAACGGCTGCATTAAATATATAATTGACCTGCAACAACCCTATAGCATTTCTGTTTGGCCTATAAAGATTCTACTCCTAGATCACCCTGTATGTACACACATACCAAAAACCGTACAATGATACAATCATCCAACAGTTAGCAATTTCAAAAACATAACCTAAAAAAACAACCGTTAGCACTAAAAGGAATCAATAAATTTTCATAATAATATTAACACTTGACGATCATAACTGAAGGGATCCCCACTAGTTTAGAAAATTATGATCAAAAGATGTCCCCCCTTGAACCAAAATTTGACGTCACGAAAATCCTTTTTAATTTAACATATACACATCCAAAATGGTCTAGAGAACAAAGCCTAATAAATTTTAATATTTTCTATTATTTATTTATATTGTCAAATTAACAATTAATTGTTTATTAGTAACTGTGTCCCCTAGAGCATTTTGATATGTTTATTTCAATTTACAACCAACTTACCGTCTTCTGCAAAAAGTTGCCACCCGGTTCCACATTCGCCAATGCCCATTTTCGCCATTGCAACTTGCTGTTTGACTACTCGGTCGATCTGTTAAAATAAAAACATATTATTCAGCTAACCAACAAAAAAACCATTTTCATACAATTTGTTGTAAAATATAATACAAGCACGGTTTTGCCAGAAACTGTCCACATTACGTGGAAATATTTTAAAGACTGGAATTTTTATACATGCATCTAAACCTTTTATGACAAATAAAAACCTAATTTCAGAAAGCTCTATTAGCCCCTGCTGTACACCCTAAACACATGGAAATGGGTGTAAAAGCGTGAAAATTCGTTACATATAATGTGAATAAATATAACAGTGGTGGCTGTGCTTTCGGGCTGTTCGGCCGTCGTCGTTGGAAATTCGTTCTCGACGTTTCGCCATCTCGAGTGGAAGGCATCTCCTGAAGCTGCCATTGCAAAAGTTTTGAATAATATCCCGTATATTTTACTAATTTAAAACTTAAATATTATCCAAATCCTTTAAAAAAACAGTGAAATCATAACAAAAACTTTTTACGCGAAAGTGGTATTCCGTAAAAAGAATTCAGATAAAAGTAAAGCCAAGTTCTACAATACAAATTTCAAAATGAATGGTTCTTACTAGTTTGGAAATGTTTCTCTAAACTTGGCTATTACGGCTGCAAATGACTCTTAGGAAATTGAACGTAAAGAAGTTTGGCTGGAATAGCAAAGTTTAAAAAAACATTTCCAAGTAAGAACCATTCATTATGAAATTTGTATTGTAGAACTGGGCTTTACTTTTATCTCAATTCTTTTTCGCCATACCACTTTCGCGTACTTGGCTTTTTTTACATGAAATATTTTTGTTATGCTAAACCTTTAGAAATGTCAATTAAGTGAATTGATATAAAGAAAGCACATTAATTTATTGTTGAAATAAAAGCTTTGTGTTCCCTCTTTCAGTGTAGAAATATAAATATATATACTTTTATATTATTATATTTATATAAACTTTTAATTTTTTTTTGATTTTTGGAAACTCCTTGCTCATTAAATTAATCACATTAAAGAAAATTGGTAATTATGCCGCAAACGTACTTCTTTTATTAAACTGATTATTGGACTTGTAGACAGTTTCTCCAAGTTTAGTTTCAGTTTTTTTCTTAAGTTTTCTTAGTCTCTTTATAGAAGTTTTCAGAAACATGTTACAGGAGAAGGAGTGAAAACGGGCGCTGGGTGGGATAAAAAGAACTCATAACACAAACAATGTAAATCATTTGAAAAAAAAATATGAAAATCTATTGATTTAAAACATAAGAAGTTGAAAAACACATCTTATTTGGCTGTTTTCTCCAAAAACTAACTTGTTTTTGATATAATAATATAATAAATATTGCAATTTTAGATCTGAAATATCAAATAAATACCTTTTTGTTACTACATAATATAAGTGTATTTTATTATATGCGCAACAAAAACAATAAATTATACATCTAATGATTTAAATTGAATAAACTTTTAGAAAAAAATCCTACTTTTATTCTAAAACTTTCAACTATTTAAAAAAGAAACTCCAGCATATCGTCTGGTAGGAAAATTCAGCTCTCAGAGCACACTCTTGTTTTTTCAAATCATTTGTTGTGAATGAATGAAATTATTAATTATAGCGCGCTGAGCAGAGGTCCACTGGTGACGTAAGCAAGGCACCGCCTACCGCTGAAAGATTCGAGCTAATAAGCAATCCTGTGTGTTTATAATCGTTGATCCAAACCTACCTGATTTTATCACGACCTTGTCAAAATGGCGTTGACTGTCAGTTGTTGTTATTTTTGTTGTGGTGTTTTTGTTGAAAAATAAAGAAATTCATTTCCTACTCTAATGGAAAAAGTAATGTTTTAAGACCCTAACGGTTTTTATCAGTTAGAAAGCCAATAAAAAAAAACAGCGGCCATTTTTGATTTGCCGCTTTTACTTTGGTCAAATCCAAGGTCTTTAGAGGATAGGTTACCTGGTAACTTTCTGACCAATCAGAGCCAGTTGTTGAACGCGGGAAATGACGTCACCCGGAGTGCCCATTTAAATAAAAAGCATTTAATATAGTAGGAAATCTTCAAGTTTCTTGTGTTCCTTTATTGATTTAAATGTAAATATGTTTTGTTATTTTTCTTAAAGTGCCTTTAATAACAATATTCATAAAATACGTCAACTAACTTAAATATAAAACTTACCTTATACCAAATATCACAAATGCATAATGTCTTGGGAAGCTTTAAGCTTCTTAAGTCCGTTAAAATAACTACAAGTAGAAAGTATAAGTAAACTAGAACAAGTGATTGTTAAGGGAGAAGAAACGAAAAGTCCTGCTTACTTCACAAATATTTTATTGTCTAATCACGACGCGTTTCGGTTTTTAAAAAACCATTGTCAAGTGGTCTGGTAGACAGTTAAGAATCATCTTTGAAACAAATGAAAAACTGGAACACACAAAAATAAAAAATTAAAAAACATTTAAAACATTAGGTCAATTAATTGTATTTTATAAAAATTACGTGTTTATATCTGTTTGACTGATTTTTAATCTGTATGTTGTTTTAGACTGTTTTAAATGTTTTTTAATTTTTTATTTTTGTGTGTTCCAGTTTTTCATTTATTGTTTCAAAGATGATTCTTAACTGTCTACCAGACCACTTGATAATGGTTTTTTTAAAAACCGAAACGCGTCGTGATTAGACAATAAAATATTTGTGAAGTAAGCAGGACTTTTCGTTTCTTCTCCCTTAACAATGGTTCAAGGACTTCACCCTGGAGAAATCTACAATTCATTAGAACAAGTCAGTTACGGTTTTTAAATAAATATAGTTCGAAAAAACACCACAAATGTAAAAAATAAACCATCGAAGATTAAAAATCCTTAAAAACACATGTAAACACAGCGGTCTATTCAAATTGTGGCACTCCAAATGACGCGCTGTCACCTCTCACCCCGCTTCGATCAGAGAGTTACTAGGCAACCTATTCTCTACAGACCTTGGGTCAAATCCAATCCGTCAACGTTCTATTATCCGTGCACATTACACAAAAGCCTCTTCTTTCTCTCCCTGTCTAGCATAAACGTCAATAAAGGATACTTACTTCTGGCCATAATTTATGCTGTTCCGCCGGCGATACAGGTGGCGGTGTGATCGGAATCATCTGTCCGCTAATCAGTCTTTCTCTCAGCTCCTGCTCCTCCTCCATCTTGTCCAACCCCGACTCTATGGCATCGTAGAATTCATCGTCCGCTAAGATACTGTGAGGACCTTCCTGTAAAAAAAAAAATATTATAAACTTTTTGAAAAATAAAATTAGATCATTTTTTAAACCTCTTCAGGTACGTAACGTAAGAACTAATTTCGGCGCACTACACACAACTACAATATTTTTTCAACAAAAAACTGAGCGAATTTTTCCTGAAAAAATATTACAAGAATATTAAAGACGGTTTTGCGGAAAAAATGTATGCAAAAATACGCACCATTATATTTAAATATGACAGTTGGGCGCGCACAGAATATTTTCCATATATAGGGTTTCTTTTAAGAGTTCTCTCAAGAAAAGTTTTACTAAGAAAATCACGAGGTTTTAGGAAAAACAATGTTACTAAGATATCACACCGTCATCGTTTCACGAAAATTGTAAAATCTCTCTTTTAACGATGCAATTTTCCGCTGCAATTTTACAAAATCTAACAGAGATTTATTCTAAATCCCTGTAGAAATTTTTGCGTCTTATGAAGGATGTATAAAATTTTCATCAGTTTCTGGTCTTATTAAACTATTTTTTTAAAACTAAATTTATATGTAAAAATGTTGTTTTCTAATAAAGAAAATAAGATGATCCACAAAGGTAAATCCAAAATCAAAAGACATATGTTTAAAAAAAGACAGAATTTATTTATTGACAGCTGCCGATATCACATAAAAAACTCCTTAACTAAATAAAAAAAAATTCTTAACAGAAATCCAGTTTTTTGTATTCATCAAAGCTGGAAAACATTAAAAATTCAGAAGTTTAAAACAGTATTTTTCTACATGTTTCCAGAAATACCGAGTTTTTAACTTCAAGTTTTTTGTCTTAAAAAAGTCGTCAAAATTGACATATAGAGTGACGTCACAAAATTTTGATTTACGCCATTAAAAAAACTTTCAAAATAGATTGTTTTTTCTATTTTATATTTCAAGTAAGTAGAATAAACCATTCAAAACAAAAAACTCATTCTATTATTTAATGTTTGACACTTTTAACACATTATTGCTACAAGCTTAAAATACTGTACAAACGTGTTTAAAAGGCAAGGTCTGAAGTATTGCAAGAAGAGGAGCCAATGTCTGTTCCAGTACACCAATAACAACTTGGGGTCCATGCCCATTTGCTAAACTCAAGCTTTGTACTGTATCTACTTTTGCTGCAGCTTTATTTTGTAAAGAACTATTTACCGGATGTGCCAAAAAGCTGACAAAATGTTTTATGTTTTAACTTTTGAATAAACTGCACTTTGCAGGAAATTTATCAGGCTTTTGCACGCAATCGTTGCCCGCTTGAAGTCCAAAATGGCAGACAAAATCACACTTGACCCTTCAAAGAGACTCCTTTGATGACTAATTTTAGGTTCCGGAAATTTTTTAGATGTTTTAATTCGTAGAGAAGCTCTATTTCCGCCATGCACGAAGTATCAATCATTAAAATCGGTTTAGTGGTTATCAAAAAAATTAGTTTTAGTTTCAACTATTGTAATACAGATTATGCGATTGCCTGTCTGCATTACTTTCCTCATAAATTAAGTTTCATTGAACCGATCTCATGACTCTTTAGAGAGGCTGGTCTATTTTTATGTATTAAAAGCGCCTTGAAATTTTTACACAACTTTACCTCGTTGTGTCATCGAAATTCGTTTAGTCGTTCGCGAAATATAAACTTTTTATTGACCCTTGAATATTCTGTCTACAGGCATTTCATCATAAATTCAATAATACTGAACCGATTTTAATGAAATAAAAAGCATCATGGTAAGAATCGATTCCTTTTTGAATATGACTATTGAAATTAATGTAGATATGCAAACGACTAAAGGCAAACAATCGTTAGAACAAACACTAATATCTTGAGCACGACCCTACCATAGACCTGTTTTTTAGTATATGCTTCTAAAATAAACTTTATAAATAGTACTGCCATTAATTTTTTTTGCCCGCTTTTTACTTTATCTTACAGAAAATTTAAAATACTAGCAAAAACGATTCTGATTATTTAGTATCGAAAGTGAAACGTGAACTTGGGATGTAAACAAATGTTTAGGTGAGCTTATCACTTTCGATGCTGAAACAAACACATATTCGTTTCTTCGTATTTTAATATTAGTGCAAGAAAAATGAAGCTGTCTAAATAAATTAACCATATAATAGCAGCAAAATTAGTTTTATAAGTGCATGCTAAAAAACATACACAAAATTTCTTTAGTTTTTAAGAAACTCCAAAAATCTAAAATATTCATCAAAGTGATCTCCTAACCTAACTTTTGTTTATCAAAATCATCTGGTCAATCAGTGACGTGTGCATGTAGTCATATATATAACAATCCATAGACCAGTCTATTCTACGGACCGCGTATCTTGAGAACTATGACCTCGTTTTGCGTGGCGGACCCAGATTATTTATAAAAGTTCAAAAATCTTCTCGCAACATAGGAAAAATCAATATTTTATGGAAGATGAAATTAATTTAGTTGATTGGGTTTCTATATGGCGGAAAATTTCAATAGTGATCTTTAAAAAGCAATCACTCTTCACTATGAAACAAAAAATTATTTTGCACAAAATGGTTAGATGATAAGATTAGTTGCCTGTACACTGTAGTTTTTTTCCATTAAAAAAAGTTTAAAACATTTTGTCCGGCTTACCCGGTATATGAAAAAATATAATTTTCTCAAATCTGGTATTTTATTTAGCTCCTGATACTGTTTTCCGCATCATTCTTTACACTCATTTTGATGATCAAATATAGAATACCACACTCTTCTAAAGTTCTAACAATTCATTTTCTTTAGGTCCCCTTTTTGCATCTTTCTTTATATACTTTGTTTTTAGCGATGATTCAGTAACAGTATTAGTTGGTCAAAAAGTTATTGTAAAAAATTAAATTTTTACTTAAAATACGTCATATGAACCCTTTTCCCTCAAACACTCATCTTTGGTACAATTTTACAGAATGTTAAATTTACATCTTATTAATAATCCCAACGCTTTTTTCAAATTCCAACAGCTTTATCTTCTTTAGATGCTCTTCCTGCATCATCCTCACTCTTGCCTTATGTTCAGCTTTGATACAATCTAACTCTAAGCCATGTTTTTGTTGCATTTGCAGCAGTCTTAGTTTGTGTTCTTGCAGAAAACATCGCTTTTGTAACATTTCGAATGTCTCAGTTTCATCTAGACCATTCGAAATACTGTGGGTTGACTGTTGTTCAAATGGCATGTTGACAGCATCTAAAATAAAGTAAAATAAAAAATTTTGAACAGGAAAAACATTATGTTTCGACACAAAGATAAAAAACTATACCGGGTATCTCATTATGGATCGCTTCCGGATTTATCTCAGAAATTACTAACGATACAACTTTGGGTAAAAAACCTTAAAATAAAATCAAATCTATCTTTGTTTGAAACTCGTAGACAATGATTGAGTAGAAATAAAATTTCGGACTTCCATTGTCTTTTATTTTAAACATGACCTTTCGGTTAGTAAGTATTTCTAACCGTGTAAACATTTTAAAAATCTATCAATTAGTTTTTGAGATATTTGCCTTTAAATGTTCAAATTTAACTTAAAACCTCTGTCACCTTTTAATAAAAAGCAGACTAGAAATAAAATTTCGGACTTCCATTGTCTTTATTTATTTTAAACACGACTTTTCGGTTAAGTATCTCTAACCGTTTTCAAGTCTAAACTATTAACACTTGAAAACGGGTACTTAACCGAAACGTCGTGTTTAAAATAAATAAAGACAATGGAAGTCCGAAGTTTTATTTCTAGTCTGTTTTTTATTAAAAGGTGACAGAGGCTTTTAAGTTAAATTTGAACATTTAAAGGCAAATATGTGAAAAACTAATTGATAGATTTTTAAAATGTTTACACGGTTATAAAGATATAGCCCTTAAAAACAAGGTATCACTAGACCCGCTTTCCCTATTTAAAATGTAAAGGTTAAAGTTTATCCTTGAGGGGGTGTGTGCTAAAAAAAGTCAAAAAGTGTCCCCCTCGCAAACAAAATCAACGTGTTCGAGGGTTTTTGGATATTTTTCGTGCAAATTTGAAAAACGCTCGGACACGTTGATTTTGTTTGCAAAGGGGACACTTTTTGGCTGTCTTAAATTTTTTTAGCACGCACCATTTTCGAGGGGTACGCTTTACCCATATATTTTGAATACGGAAAGTGGGTCTAGTGATACCAAATTCGCACGAAAAATACCCAAAAACACCTCTGTTACCTTTTAGTTGGGACACCCTGTATAGTCCTTGCAATAGGCAGTTACTAAGGTCACTCATCGTCAAGCATAAAGCTTGCCTTTACGATCAGTGTCCTTAGCAGTTACACCTTTGTGACGTTTCCAACCTCTCTATTTATCATATGCAGCAACAAAAAAAAATTGGAAAAACCGCATGTATTTGAGTTATCTGTGCGTTTTTGTTGTTAACCTACAGTCAGCATCTTTTCATCCAGAGACAGTGAGAGTTTTTCCTTTAATTTTATACCAACATGACATATTTAGTTTTTATTATATTTATGGTTACGAAATATCTTTATTTCAGCTCATTTATGTTAGTCACAAAAGTGTAACTGCGTATGGCAAGGACTTTACCCAAAATAGCCTCTGTTAAAAAAACACCCTCTATATGACTATTATTGTCCTCGCAATCCTTATATACTTGGGCAAATATGGTTACGTTTAATACTTGTGATAACCTACCATCTGCTTTTTCACTATCATCAACGCCATTCACTTTACTGTTAGTGATATGAATACGAATCTGTTCCTTAAAATCCGAATCACCTAAGACGTCACCTTCTATCTGGTCTTCTTCATCATCTTCCAGTTTCATAGTACCCATGTAATTTTGGCTTTCGTCATTATGGTTAGATGCATCTAAAACACAATCAGAATATCATCTCAAAAACATAGAATGGATGTATCGTCCTACACTAGTCAAACCATGCCCAGATATTAAATGGGAGAAGGCTATGTCTTCAAGTTCAAGTTTATTTATTGGTCAAAAATGGACATACAGAAAATGTTTGTTTTTTGTTTGCAATAGAATAACAATATAATAATAAAGTGAATGAAATTAGGTTTATATCTTAAAAACTATTATACTTAAACTATATACGTTCATCCCGTCTGAGATGTTCGCTACAAAAATAGAAAGAACGGCATGTAATTTTTTTCAACTATGCGATTGTTTATGTTTTGGTGTAGAATTAAATTCTGAATCTGTAAGAATAGTTTTTAAAAAATCTTCAAAAACTATTTGTAACCAGATGCGCAATTTTGTTTTGCACCGATCGAAAAGTGTCATGGAGGTTTTTTCCTTCGCCCGTAGAAACCGTTTGATTTGGCTTTACAAGCTTCATAGGCAAATCAGTGTAGATTGATTTGTTTAGTTTAGCTTGGCGTCGTATTGCAGAGAAGGCGAGCAGAGCAGTACAAAAATTACTAGAGTAAGGACATTTTTTAAGCAACCAAAGTAAAGAACTAACTGCATTGCATACAGGGGCGTGCGGTCCATGTAAGCAAGGGAAGCATAGCTTCCCTTAAGAAATCCGACATAATACAAATAAATTTTTAATAGTTCACTATTAAAACTTGACGTAATTAGCGCCAGTCCTGTAGTAGTGGTAAGACTATATCAGAAGCAATATATTTTGCGCGTACCTATGTGCTAGAAAAGTGGCATCTTATGTTATATACCTTTTTGTATATAATAGAAGAGCGTATAAGGAAAGACAACCAGGTAAGCAGTTGTCTTTGTCGTACGCGTGGAAAACGAATAAGAATTCACTGACTGTCGGTCTCGATTTGACCCGAGAGCAGCGTCGCTTTCGCGACAACCGCCGGCTCATTGCACTCTACGCGGCGGATACAATTGCTTCTCTCGTTATGTAAAACATAGTGGGGGGTCAATGCATGCAACCCCAATACGAGAATTCAGTTCGCTCCCTTAAGCCCTGATATAAGCACTCTGTTCGATTACATACATACGCGTTTTACAATGGCGTGCCAGCAAGAGACTTCGGTTTTGGTAAAGTATATTGTAACAGCCGTTAAAACTATACCGTTGTGTAATTGTATAGTGTGTTTTTTGTTTAAAAACCTTCCCAAAGTTTTAATGGTAAAAGAAAAAATAAAGTTTACCGAAAACTAAAAAGGATAGAAAAATACAAATAAGCAATATCTCCTGTAGACACTGTCAGACTCAAAAACAGTTTACCGTACCTTCATCGTCACTAACTCCTTTATCGCGACTAAGATCATTTTCATCCGAAGTTCTACTAGAGTTTGTCGAATTTTTTCTTCTGGCTTCTCTGGAAAGTTTTTTTCTTTCATTTTCCCAGCGCAATTTCAATTGCTCCGGCATTCGCTGAGTGTTTGAACTACCTGAAATAGTAAAAGTCCTTTTGTTCTCGTTTTTCCAGCGGTTTTTTAATGCGCTTTTTGTTCTGAATTGTCCAACGCCACCTAAAATAACGTTAAACCGGGATATTGCACAAATAAGATAGTTTTTGGTCGTGCCAAATTTAGAACCGATAACTTTGCCCACAACGATAACTTTAGCAATATTTGACAGTTCGAAATAGCCTTTTAGGCACCTGTTTTTGTGGATGCTGACCGTGCGATTTTTTGTCGTTTTGTGGGCCAAGACCATTTAAAATAGAGAAAGAGAGAGGGAGAGACGTTTGCTGAATGGCGGAAGACGGGGGAATAAGAAAAATTTGGTGTACAAAGTGGATCCATGACGGATCTCATACCTACATAGCTAGCCTATTAGCACACTTCAAAAACGACAGCTCTTCATATCATATTATTAAGCAAAATGTGGTCTACCATATTCTAAAAACCGCAAATTGATACGATGCTCCATTAAAAAGTTAGCATTTAGCACCCCCCCCCCCCCCAAACTGTCTCGAGCGCACCTCGAAATTTTTTTCTATATGTATACGCCACTGACCCAAATAACACATTTATAGAGTTATCTCAAAAAAAAAATTTCCCCGAAAATAATACCTTCTCTAGCCATTGCTACGCGGGCTAGGAAGGTAAAAATCGCCTTGTCTCGTGTCTGTATGTATGCATTTCTGCAACTTTTTCACGATCTGAATAACTGGTTCGAAAAACATCCACTACGAAGTCACATGATTGACGAATGTAAACAAGCTTAAACTCTTTTGATAGCGTCGTGTATTTTTAGCTCACACATATACTATACTATAGTAGTGTGAGCTATGGTGATCCTAATTTTTTCGAGAAAAAAAAAGTTGCTCCGATTTCAAAAATTTTTATATATCTTTGCGTTTCAGATGATTTTGAAACTTTTTTGTCGCGCCGTCTGTCTGTCTGTATGTCTGTCTGTAACGACCAACGCGCATAACTCAAAAACCGCTTGCTCGATTTCAATGAAATTTGGTACCTAGCCTGGGTCTTGGGTCGAGATGGTCCCATTTAAAAATGAACAAAATCCACCCAACACAAGCCAAGTAAAAGGGTGGGGGTAGATTTCAAAAATGAGAGTTTATGTGAAAATATGGCGTGTGTGATATTAAACGAAAGGTAATTAAGTGTGGAGTTAAACAAAATAAATGTTAGTTAAAAAAAGGGTGGGGGTAGATTTCAAAAATTATAGTTTACGTGAAAATATGGCGTGTGTGATATCAAACGAAAGGTAATTGAGTCTGGAGTTGAACAAAATACATTTTAATTTTTGTTTTTTTTAAGGGGGGGGGAAGTTTCAAAAATTTGAGTTTAAGTCAAAACATGGCTTGTGTGGTATCAAACGAGAGGTAATTTAGTCTGGAGTTGAATACCATATATTACAGTTTTTAGTTATATTAGCTCACACGTACACTATAACTATAGTACCTAGTGTGAGCTTAGGGGCCCATATATTGGCAGAGTATTTTCGTTGCTCCTTATTTAGGGTACACTTGTAAGGTCATTAATTTCTTTTTCTTGAATACCTATGGATGAAAAAATCGTTGTTGTTTCTTATTACCCCATGGACTTGTTTCTCATTGCCGTACCTGGGACCTAGGGTAATAAGCAACCAATAAATTTTCTCAGCTTTATTAAAACTTTAAACTAAACTGGGGCAACTTTTATTTTTGATGGGTTAAAAACAACTAATATTTTCTTCTTTTTTTGACTAATTCTGGCTAGACTGAAGCCTTGAGGATCCTTCTTTTTTTTGTTTTATTCCCCCATCTACTCCTATATAAATGGGTTCCGTTTTAAGTATATTATTGTTTTTAATTTTCGAAATCAAAGTTTACTACTAAACCTACCTACCTATCTATTTTAAAAAGGTTAGGTAGGTTAATACATAGTTAGATTTAAGTACATTATTTAAAAGTACCTACCTACATTTACGAATAAACTGTATAAAAAGCTAAAAAAATCGATCATCAACATCTACAGTTGTTTGTTATTGATCAATTGGAATAGTCAGCTAGGAAATACACGGTACTTTGGTATCTGGAAGCAGGACCGAGTGGCATTCCCTACAGGAGCCCTCGTCTGTTTTGCGGACGGCTCTAAGCTTACTGGGGAGAATGCGCTATAGACAGGTAAAGGAGATTCTCAGTAGCATTAGCACAAAGTAAATAGGAGCAAAACCAAAAGCAATGGGCTGGTAGGTAGAACAAGAGAAGTGAATCTTCTGCTAGGAATGCTACAGGTCATTTGATTAATCTCAAAACAAAAATTACTGGACATGCAGCAAGTGCAAATAAGGGAAAGAGGAAACAGCGTTTCACTTCCTGTAGCGCTATTATTGATTTTTGGGAAAATTTTATTCCTTTACCTCGAATACATGCCTCGATTGGTCCATGCATGCAAAGCAAGGCAAATACGCTCATCTGATTGGTCCATGAATGTTATGCCCTTTCCCTTTCGTGACAATATTTTAGATGGAAATTGTTTGTTTTTATTTCTCTAACGAACGACTAATAGAACAACTTCAATCGAAACTCATATAATAGGAGAGGAATTAACTGCGTCGACCAATCAGGTGTGTGTATTTGCATTGCCTTGTATGCTTGCACCAATTAGAACGTGTATCCGAGGGAGAGGAATACAAGTTTCTCACAAATCAAGAATAGCGCTACTGGCCCAATGTCAAATAAACGTGTAAGAGGAGTATTCGAGGACGAGGTGATAAAAATGGATAGGCCTTTAATAAAGGGATACGTCCAAAAAGTGTCAGAACCATGCAGAAGGATAGGGATGCTTTGCAGTTACATAAAAAGACTCATCCATTTCGAATATGAATGAACCTTATCGTCAGTAGGTGATGAGATGAGTGAGATAATGGTACAGGGTGTCCCAAATTCGACAGTTTTGGGGGTTTCAGGTGTTTCTAGGGGAGAAAAAAACGCCTTGATCTTCAACTGGACGACCAACTTTTTCTAAAGAAGTTTTAACAAAATTAAAATATATGCACTGATAACCTTTGACGTATTTTTAGGTCTCGAAATTTGAGGACAGTAATGTAAAAATCCCCAGGTGTATTCTTTTATAATAACTGAATTTCGCATTCAATACTATCAAAAATGGGAGTACTAAACCTAATTGTTCATTTATTTTTTTTCGTACCCATATGTTTATTAAAATCGTTGGCAAGCTCTTGCCAAGCTTTGGCTTTAATTGCGTTAGCCGCAGAAGAGGTCGATTTAATGTAAATATGTTCGGCATACACTTTGACCAATTCATCCAGTAGCCTTTGCTCTTTGCGAGTAAAATTCGGAGCTCTCTTCCGTTTCTCTATGTCTGATAGCAGATCCATTTCCTCCATTTAATCCCTAAAAAATTAAATTTAAATTTTAATATTAATTAAATTTGTATGAAAAGTTAAACAAGCAATCTAAAAAAGCAAAATGAATAATTTAAAAAATAAAAAATATACCAGAATATGGAATGTGTATTTAAAATGACGGCACTTCTCTTGGCTATACGCTATATTCGTATACATTTTTGTTTTATTTGTCCAAATACGGCAAATAGCGCTAACAACACTGTCGATTGTTAATCAACATAAAAAGGGGTCAAATAAGCCAAATATTTGCGTTTACCGCTATCGTCCACACTTGATTTCCTCATTCAACAGGAGGAAGTTTTTTTTTCCACCAAACAGCGGCCGGTGGCAACAATCAGGTTCTGAAATTTTCTATATTCAGAATTTTTCCGGTGGAATCTACCATCCATCAATCAATATTTTCTGATGGATTTCCAATGCCATCAAATGTTGCCATCTACTGCAACCGGGGCTAGAAGTCAGTGGAAGGTTTTGATGGAGTACACTACCTTACATTTTTTTCGTTGGGAATCAAGTTAAAAAAACAGCATGTCTGCAATAAATAGGGCTGAGGCCAAAATTGCGCTAAAGCTATTGGTACTAGTTCGTTATCTGAGGATTCAGACGATATTGTAGCTTGCGTCTTACATAACTTTGTCATTCGTCAAAATGAATTTGAGTTTATTTAGAGGGAATGAACTTATTAGACGAAATTCTTGACTATGATCACCTTTTTGAAGGCGATATTGCCGAAGTAGATGAGAATGAAAAAAGAAACCAAATAATGATTTTTTTTTTAAAGTTGCCCAATAAAACTTAAAGAATTGAGGCAGAATCACATTTTCATATTAGGTACCTCAAGGGCAATCAGGATTTCTTCTTCGTCAGACATGTTTTTCTTTCGAAAAGCTGAAGGTCAAAAACGATGGTGAAAAATCGAAAAAAAGTTGGGTTATGTCCCTTTCCTCTCTTGTCATTTGTGGACATGATGCCATGGTTTTTATTCTAACTGATGGCTTTATCTGATGCAATCAAAAATAATGTCAGATTGATGACATGTCAGCTGTCAACCAACTGTTGGCATCGCAAATCCACCGAATCCACCGATGGACAAAAATATATGGTAAAAACTTCCCCCAGACTTCAACATGTAGGTACTACTTTGATAGTCAAAATAAGTGATTTTTGTTGACGAAATTGACTGCACAAACGCAATCGAATTTGTTTACTAGTTTGTGAATAAGCAAACATATTTGGCATGCTTGAGTTTTTTGCTGATTCCGTTCTTGTGTGGCTGGCATGTTTGGAATATTTGCGAATACACCAAATATTTGACCAAATACAGCGAAACCTTCGGACTGGCGAAACCAAATATGTTCCATTTAATTTCAAACATATGTTAAGCCACAGAAAAAAAGTAGCCGGTTACTGCTTTACTAGCTGCTTTCGGTATTTACGTCGGATTATTCTTTGTGATCGAAATCGTTCGTTAATTCCATCTAGATCTAGGGGAGGTAGATCTGAATCGTTCGTTAATTCTGCTCATCGGACGTAAATCTGGTTGCTCCGTACATTTTGATCGACGAAACAGATTAATCTGAGATTGTGACGTATGTTGTGTATTTGTTTTGTTTACAAAAATAATTTTTTTTATGTAACAAGATTGAAATCGAATTATTTGATGTTGAAGACAACAAATTATATAAATTTCCGACATCACAGAAAAATTTTGCCAAAATTATAGCTGGGCGTGAGTTGCAATATGTACATAATATTTTTGGTTATATTTAAGGTTATAACCATTTATAAAAATTTGATCGATTTGATCTGGATCGTTCGTTAATACCAATTTGCTCAGACTAATCTGTAATCACGTGACCAAAAATCCGTCACGTCTGAGATGCAAATACCTAACGCAGCTACTGTTACCTTTTTCATGTCATAAATTACGAGATACAGTAAAGAATTAGTAATCGGCAGTTTTCTTTTGTAGTAAAAAGGGATTTGCAAAATTGCATGCTTGGTTTACTCAATCCGAAGATCATAATATTTCTGCATTCTGTTAGCAATCACTTCCACGAATTTTCGTAGAGGAAAAGTCGTTTATAAAAATTCAGCCGGTTAGTCATCACTTAAAAAATAAACCGGTGTTCTGTGGACTATGATGCCTGTACCCCAAAAATGTTCAAAAATCCCAAACCTATTTTAGCTGGGTTAATACAGATAAAAATAAATATTAAAATAAAAATAATAGTTGACTCTATGAGAAATTGTGTAGGTGTTTCAGAACCAGATAAACATAAATGGAATGGAAATGGATGTGTGACATCGCTTTGCCTAACCTTTGTTGTTGTTTTGACGGAGAATTTAATGTTTTTTCAGATTTTTTTTTGTTTTTTCCTACCATTTTAGACAATTCAACTTTAAAAAGCCACTCAAAAATACTTTTAAACTGTTTTTTTGCAAAAAAAAGTGATAAATGATTTTAATTTTTGTTGGGCCTTATAAACAGCAATATATTTTTAGTTTAGTTTTTATATTTATTTTTATCTGTATAAATCCAGCATTTATGAAATTTTTAGAGTAAATGGTGGATCTACAATACAACAAAAGTAGCTAATAGTTCACTTTAATTTAAACAAAATAAAATACCTAAGGTTTCAAAAAATCATTTTAGGTAGGTGTGTGTTTGAATTTTCCCAAATTGTCCTGTTTTTTGCTTGTGCATTTTTATCTTTTTTTTTTTTTGATTATTTCATTTTGGGTTTAGCTCCTTTTGCCAAAAATAAAAAACACGTTCTGTAAAATAAATAAAAAATATGCCCCTGTTCTACGACCCCACTTACCTGCTCCGCCACTGGTGCCCATGTAGTTTTAAGCCTTAGAAAATTAAACTAGTTTTAAGCTTAGTTTATTTTCAGCAAAAACTGTGCGCAAAGATCAGGCAAATCGTTTGTACCAGATTTATTTAAAATATAATACACCATCCAAATACTTAACTCCTTAAACTTTCAAATAAACACAAAATTTAAGAACCAAACCTAATAACTACTAGCTAATTAATTGAAAAAAAGTAGATATTTACCTGTAATTAGCCAATTTCCTATTAAAAATTTAAACGCAGTTCACGTTTAGGTTAAAAACTTGACACCAAACAATGAAACCAGTCGTCACAACGCGGATTATTTTCTGATGGCGGCTTAGCGATGTTGTCTATTTTCCTTTAAAAGATTTCCTAAAGGCCGATGTTACCGACTATTTTTGACCTGTTAAAGTAAAGGTTACGGGTAATTCCATGAAATAAGGGCAAATGTAGGTAACTTTGGGGTCTTTTATTATCGATTTTAAATACTTTTTAACTATGCCCTTATGAGGGCTCAATAACCTTAAAAACGTAAAGAAAAAATTGCTTCCGCCCTATTTTTAATCTTTGGAAGGGGCATTTTTAAATATGGCAGTTTATCATATTAAATTATAAAAATTAATAATTTATGACAGTACTAAGGTAGCGATTTAGAACAAATTTTAGTATTTAAGGTAAGGGATGCTTCTTATTACTACACAACCAATCTAACTTATAATTTTTAATAAAAGTTCTTTTTTATTGGAAGGAAACATTCTTCAAAAATTATATATTTTAAAATACGCAAACTACTTTTAAATTTTAGCGCCATAGATTTTTTAAAATTGTGCATTTTTTTATTTTAATGGCTAATTTTTTTATTATTTGTCCTACAGTTTAGCAAAAATGGCATATTTGGGGTTAGTTTTCTCAAAACTATATCTCTTGATTTAAAACATATATACCTCAATGTTTTTGGCATATAACAATTTTCAATAATTATTTTTTAGTTTAGTATAAAGTATCACTTTACAGGAAAAGTTCTTTTGTAAAACTGTCCAGACATAAAAAGGAACCGGATTTAAACAAAACATTTTCCGATCTCTTTACTCTTTTCCGGTCTCTTGATTCTTTTGCGGTCCATTTTTCAATCAAGCATATACTATAGTCATAGTTTCTGTTGACACTTTTTAAGTTTTATTTACTTTGACAGCTAGTAATTTGTGATTTTAACATTGCTCAAAGAAAGCATTTTTTGCATTTATTTATAATTACAAGAACTGGACTTAACAGGTATTGGTTTTCTACTTAATTGGGAAAAAATACGCGACCGCAAATTTTATTTACAGGTCTCCGCAAAATTGAAGGACTCGTCTGCGGCTCGCTATGTAATGTCACCACATATTAAAATACATAGTAAAGGGTCAAGGACACTTAAGTAAAGTATTAAAAGATCAGTTCGCAGTAGATTCTTTTGCCTCAAAAGAAGTTGACAACAAAAAATATATTTGTAATATTTGGAAATATTTGTCCAAGTCCAGTGCAACCTCTTTAATCCGAATTCATGTCTATGTATGTACTATAATAATAACACATTTGAATATTATTGAAATATGTGCATGTCAATAATGTACTAACAAAATATTTATACATATTATAATATGTGTGTACCTAAAATTGTTTACGACTAAAAACGAAACTAAAAACAAAGCGTTAATTATTATTGTTTTCTTAAATGGTAAAAAATACATGCCTTACAATGTCACGAAATAATGCCTTTAATATCATGAAATAAAAATGATGAAATGATACAGCAGAAGCGACGCAAATGACGTGATGACGCGGTGCAAGTTTTTTCCTGTCGTTCGGATTATCGAGGCGGCGCGGCGTTGGGATTAGCGTAGTTCGGAAGTCCTTGAACTAATGTTATTAGCAATTATTATAAATAGTGTAAACTGCGAGATTTGAAGTTGTTTTAATTGGAATTGATAAAAACATTAATACTTATGAACAAGTTTCCCAACTTGTTTTTATTTTTGTAAATAATTATATTCTCTAATTTTCACTTAAAATTAGAGAAGCTATCTCTCTTAGTTTTTAAATATTTTTTGGTTACATTTTCTACGCTTACAAGCGTTTTTAGAATATTATTTTGATTTACTTTACGCTATATCTTTCCATATTTTAAATTTAAACTTCGCGCGCTTCTTCCAGCAATGAAGGATTTGAGATAAGCGGCTAAATTCGGCCTAGCAGACGCAAACGCCGATTGTCTGAGCGAACAACTCAACCACGCGCCACGTGCAAAGAAAGTCACCGCACCGCTATTATTTTATATTAAAATTGTGGAAACTATTAATTTTTACGCTTTAGTTATTAGATATTAGTGTTTGGAACATTTGAACTATAGAACAATGGAGAGTCTGGTACTTCGCGTATAATCGGGCTGGCCAGCCAAGTAGCTACGAAAGACATCTAATGGTAAGTCGTTTCTTGACAATTTTTCATTGCTACGCTATTTTTAGTAAATAAGTTTTTAGGCTCTTTTTTCCCTGTCGGAGCCCTGTGGAAAGATACAGTCCCTCTTAACTCCCACACGTTTTTCTCGAGCTATCTCGAGTGGTCCTTCGGTATATTTTATTTTCTACAGAAGGCCTGACCTCACCATTTGGTCCAGGTTCGAGCCCGATAATAGGACCCCGGGAAAAATTAAAGTCTAAATCGCATTTTGTTAAATATAAAATTTTTAATAAATACGCTGACCTTGCTCTTTTTGCTGTGCTCGCAGTAAAAATAACAAGTAAAAAAGTACCGAACGCGCATTGTTTTCGCGCATTTCCTACCTCTTTTTGGCTGGGCGTCACCTGCACGTAGGAAAAGTTTCCACCACATCGCTGTAAAAGATCTTAGAGAGGTAAATGAGACTTGTTTACATTGTTTATCGCCTATTCTCTTTTCTTTTTAAACGCTTTTAATTTTTAAATATTAAAAATTTCGGAAACTAATCGTTCACCTGTTTTAACGGAGTTTTTTCAAAACATTACAATGAGTACGCAACTTAAGAAGTTGGAAGCACTCCGTAATGTGCAGCATAATCGCATTAATACTCTTCATAACTTAGCTAATGCTTGCCTAACGGATGATACAAAAAAACCGTGTTTACAGGTTCGCCTTATCGACCTTGATGAAATTAAAGAAACATTTTTTATTTATCAAAATCAAATAATAGAGGCTTATTCGGCAAGTCCGGAGAGACTGGAAGAAGAAAATGAACGCCTTACTGAGTTTGACGACAGCTTCTATGATATTAAAAGAATTCAAAAACAACTATTTGAGGTGAAAATTGAAGCTCCTCAACCTCAAAACTTAACGCAAATTTCAAATTCTTCTGATCCAGACCGCTTTATGGCGTCTTTAATGCCAAGACTGCGCATTGTCGAATTTCATGGCGACATCACTAAGTTTCCAACCTTTCTAGATATGTACAATAGTTCTGTACACAATAATCCTAGTATTCCTACAAACGCTAAATTTAATTTGTTACTGTCCTACCTAAAAGGACCGCCTTTAAACGTAGTTAAACACTTACAAATAACCGACGCTAATTATATAATCGCTTACAATACGCTTCTAAAACGCTATCATAACCCCCGCTTATCGGCTCAAACTTATTGGCGCTCCGTGTATAATTTTCCCGCTCTCAAAGACGACAATCCAGAAACGTTGCGCACGCTGCTTGATGTTTTTTCAGAAAACATTGAGGCTTTAAAAACTCTAAATTACGACACTGATCAATGGTGTTTTCCGCTCGCCAACATTTTACTAGATAAATTGCCTGAGGTACTACTTTCGCGCTTTGAACTAGCTAATTCTAGGTCTAATGAAATGCCCAAATATCAAGAAATTTATAATTTCCTTGAAAGTCAATGTAATTCGCTTTATTCGCTACAATCTAAAAATAGATTTAAAAATAATAAACAGTTTTATAAAAATAACGCCTCGCCTTATTATACAAAAACGCTCCTTGGTACGGAAAATACTCATTCTAAAGATAGATGCGCTTTTTGTGATTCTAACACACATTCAATATATTTATGTAACGCATTTAAAGGTAAATCTCCCTACGAACGCTATTCTTACGCTAAAAATAAAAAACTATGTTTAAATTGTTTAAGCTCAATACATTTAACAAATTCTTGTCAAAGTCTACGCTCATGTCGCTATTGCCCTGGTAATCAAAGACACCACTCATTAATTCATTTTGAGCGAAATTATAATTACCCTAATTCTCAAAATCAAAATAGATCACATTTTGATGCTAACGTGAATTTCTCACAAAATCTCTCTAATATGTCTTCCAACGCATCTCCAAGTAGTTCACCGCGTGGTTACTTGGCCAGTCAGCAAAGTTTTAGATCCCCGGCTACTGGGTGTCCGCTTCAAAATTACTCTACTCAAAATAATAACAATTTTACTTCGACGTCTTCTAATTCACAAGTACCAATCGCAACTCCTTCGGGTTCTAACCCCACGCATTGTGGTTTTATTTCTGCGCAATCGCAAGTTTTATTGTCAACTATCCTAGTAAAAATTCAAGATGTCCGCGGTCACTTTCAAACAGTTAGAGCCGTTTTAGACAGCGGTTCGCAAAACACTTTCTGTTCTCAAAAATTAGCGCAACCATTGGGCCTTCCCAGACAACCCTTATGTTCAAATATACAGGGGGTTGGAGGCAACTCTCTTACTTCTGATCTAGGATCGATTTTTATTAAAATTTGTAATTTTCAAAAACCAGATATTTTTGTGTCTACGCAAGCGATTATTTTGCAAAAGGTTTGTACTGATTTACCGTCAGTAAAAATAAATACAGAAAATTGGCATTTTATAAAAAATTTACCCTTAGCAGATCCCACTTTTTACAACCCTTCGCCTATAAATTTACTAATTGGTATGGATCTATTTCCACTAATTATACAGGGTGAAAAAATCGCTAGCGATGATCCAAATCATCCCTTTGCTATGGGAACTATTTTCGGCTATATTCTGATGGGACAAATAAATCAACCCTTAATTTCTACCCCGCCAATTAATGCTCTTTTTTGTCAAAATGAAAATGACTCGCTTTCGCAATTAATTTCAAAATTTTGGGAAACCGACTGCGTCCCCCAAAAAACTCATTTGAAACCAGAGGATGAAATTTGTGAAAATTATTTTAAACAGAGCGTGTCGCGTAATCAAGACGGCCGGTACACAGTATCCCTTCCCTTTCGCACATTTGACAATCCACCACAGTTTCCCGGAATAAAGCAAGTCGCGCTAAATCGTTTCTTATCTTTAGAAAAAAAACTGCTTCGCGATAAAAACTTGTATTGTGAATATTCTAAATTTATGAATGAATATTTGGAATTGGGTCATATGGACTATGACTCAGAAAAAGAAGACGATTCAGACAGCTATTTTATTCCACATTTCGCTGTTGTTAAAAATGAAGCTATCACTACTAAGACAAGGGTAGTTTTTAATGCGAGTATTACTGACCCTTTTACGCATATTTCGCTTAATCAAGTATTATTATCGGGTCCAAAACTACAAAAAGATATTATTCAAATATTATTACATTTTCGCCTTAACCCTGTGACGCTCACCTGCGATATTCAAAAAATGTATCGTGGTATAAATATCAACCCTGATCATCAAAAATACCAAAAAATATTTTGGCGGTTTAACCCTAATGAAAAAGTTTCCGTTTTTAAACTACGAACTGTCACTTACGGAGTGAACTGTTCACCATATCTCGCTTTACGCACCCTTCAGCACTTAGCTGAGTCCGAATATGATAACTACCCTCACGCTGCTAAAGTTATACTTAACGATACCTATATTGATGACGTCACTACTTCATGTAAAACGGTTCAAGAGGCGTTAAATTTGCAGCATGAGCTTACGGAATTGTTAGGAAACGCTGGCTTGAAATTACACAAATGGTCTAGCAATCGCTCAGAAGTGATATCTCATTTAGATCCCTCCTTAGTCAACCCCGCAGTTTTATCTCTCGATTCGGATGACGTCACTAAGGTCTTAGGCCTGTGCTGGCATCCTTCATACGACGAGTTTCGATTTAACATATTACCTAATCAGCAAAGCTGTACAAAAAGGACGCTTCTCTCTTTTTTAGCACGCTGCTATGACCCCCATGGTTATCTTACCCCAGTAACATTCACTTTAAAATATTTGATTCAACAAATTTGGTTACTTGGTATTTCCTGGGACGCCACGCCTACTTTAGAAATAGTTCGTCAGTGGACACTCTATCAATCTGAATTTCAAGTTTTAGAAAAATTTAGTTTACCCCGCCACATTGACATCACAAACGCCGAATCCATCGATCTCTGTGGTTTTTGTGATGCGAGTGAACGAGGGTACGCATGCGTAATATACTTACGTGTCTTACGAAACGCTAAATATCACATATATTTTGTTCTTGCGAAAAGTCGCATCGCTCCACTTAAAAAATTTGTTAGTATTCCGAGAATAGAACTTCTAGCCGCTACTCTTTTATCTGAGGTCTTAAAATACACATATGATATATTCATAAAAAGGTTCACAATAAATAATATTTACGCTTTTTCGGACGCAATGGTTGTTTTACACTGGATAAAATCCCATCCAAGTAAATGGAAAACTTTTGTCGCAAATCGTGTTAGTCTTATCCAAGATAATATTAATCCAGAATGTTGGTTATATACCCCCACATTTCTCAATAGTGCCGATGTAGCCAGCCGCGGCTGCTCGCCGAGTGAGCTTTTAAATCATCCCCTATGGTGGGCCGCCCCTAGTTTTTTACAAGAATCTTTCGATAAATGGCCAACAAAAACCCCGCAAGTCAAAATAAATGACAGTTTAGAGACTGAGGAACGAAAAAATGTTGCTCTGATTTCTTGTGACCGAATAACGGAAAATTTTTTAGATTCGCTTTTAAATAATAAATCCGATTTTTACGCTATTCAACTACTTTTAGCCCGCAGTTTGCGATTCATAAATAATTGTAGACTATCCGCAGACGTCAGAAAAAAGACAAATATAGATTATATCGATCTCTTTAACGCTTTAAAATGTTTGGCTAAGCACGAACAACAAAAATACTTTTCTGAAGTAATTCTTAACCTTCAAAACCAGAAAAAATGCATAAAACCCATACAAAAATTGAATCCCTTTTTAGACCAGGATGGTCTTATAAGAGTTGGAGGACGCATTCAACAAGCCATGACTATTTCTTACGGACAAAAACATCCTCTTCTTTTACCCAAGGAAAGTAGACTTTCTTATATTTTTATTGAATATATGCACAAAAAATATTTGCATGTCGGAGTGCAAACAGTCCAATATCTCATTAGTCAAATTTTTTGGATTTTATCTGCCAAACGCTTAATTAAAACGGTTTTATCCAAATGTGTTCGTTGCTTTCGCGTCAAACCGCATTCTTATGAGCAAATCATGGGACAAATTCCGTCCTACCGCTTGATTCCACAAAAGCCTTTTACTTTTAGTGGAGTAGATTTTAGTGGTGCTATACCTATCACTCTCAGTAAACACAGAGGTGTAAAAACACAAAAAGCATATATTTGCCTTTTTATTTGTCTAAATACTAAAGCTTTACATCTCGAGTTAGTGTCAGACCTAACTTCGGACGCTTTTTTAGCTGCGCTACGTCGCTTTGTTGCCCGAAGAGGTTACATAGAAACTCTTTTTTCAGACAATGGCACAAATTTCGTTAAATCAAGCAAAGAATTGCTTGATCTTGCAAGAAATGCTTGCACGCAACAAGCTATCGCCTGGAATTTTATCCCTCCATCAGCTCCCCACTTCGGCGGTATTTGGGAGTCAGGGATAAAATCAGTAAAAACTCACTTAATTCGTACCATTGGCTCGCAAATTCTAAGTTATGAGGAGTTGTACACGGTTCTTTGTCAAATTGAGGCGATTTTAAATTCTCGCCCCTTGACCCCGCAATCTACCGACTGTAACGATCTACAGGTTTTAACACCGGGACATTTTTTAACACATGGACCTTTAGTTTCTGTTCCTGATGAAGATTTTTCAAGTAAACCTGAGAATCGGTTATCGCGATGGAACTTGGTCCAACGAATACAAGCCGATTTTTGGCGTCGTTGGAGCCAAGAATTTTTACCTACCCTTCAAGTACGAAATAAATGGTTGGAACCATGCGCAGAGCCAAAAATAGGTACCCTCGTTCTTATCAAAGACGAGTTATCACCGCCCCTTCAATGGCGGGTAGGTCGCATTATTGAAATTTTTAAAGGGCCTGATGGGCACGCTAGGGTGGCAAATGTTCGTACCGCGTCCGGTATCTTTAAACGACCTTTAGTCAAGCTTTGCCCCCTTCCAATTGATTCAGATTCACCTACCGAAAAATGATGCTCATTTTGGTGGGCCGAATGAACAAGTTTCCCAACTTGTTTTTATTTTTGTAAATAATTATATTCTCTAATTTTCACTTAAAATTAGAGAAGCTATCTCTCTTAGTTTTTAAATATTTTTTGGTTACATTTTCTACGCTTACAAGCGTTTTTAGAATATTATTTTGATTTACTTTACGCTATATCTTTCCATATTTTAAATTTAAACTTCGCGCGCTTCTTCCAGCAATGAAGGATTTGAGATAAGCGGCTAAATTCGGCCTAGCAGACGCAAACGCCGATTGTCTGAGCGAACAACTCAACCACGCGCCACGTGCAAAGAAAGTCACCGCACCGCTATTATTTTATATTAAAATTGTGGAAACTATTAATTTTTACGCTTTAGTTATTAGATATTAGTGTTTGGAACATTTGAACTATAGAACAATGGAGAGTCTGGTACTTCGCGTATAATCGGGCTGGCCAGCCAAGTAGCTACGAAAGACATCTAATGGTAAGTCGTTTCTTGACAATTTTTCATTGCTACGCTATTTTTAGTAAATAAGTTTTTAGGCTCTTTTTTCCCTGTCGGAGCCCTGTGGAAAGATACAGTCCCTCTTAACTCCCACACGTTTTTCTCGAGCTATCTCGAGTGGTCCTTCGGTATATTTTATTTTCTACAGAAGGCCTGACCTCACCAACTTAATTTAGAAAATAAAAGTTCTAGAATTAAAACCATTCGATGAGAATCATTAAACGCACTTTCTGTAAAATAATATTTGCTGTTTGGTGCGGCAACGTTGTACCCCGTGAACCGATTCATTTTAATCTGCGATCGATTCTAAACGAAGGCTTGGAAATAAGCTACAGGGTGAGGCTTAACTCGGGCTTATGCAAGCGTGGATCTAGGCCTAAATCTAGGGGGGTATATGTCGACCGAAAAAATATTTGTGCATTTATTTATTTTCTAGGGGGGGGGGGGGGTTAATTATCTGTTAGGTACTTTATTTATTAACTAAAAGTGCATATATTTTTTTCTAGGGGGAGGGTAATTACCACGTTACCCCCTCAAATCCGCGCTTCGGCTGAAGTAACTTTTGTTGAAGCACAGAAAAATATTGGTGAGAAAAACGTGTAATTGAAAGAGATGATAAAAGAGAACACAAGAAGAAAAGTTTCCTGTTGGCAAATATGCAATCAAACCATTACTATACCCTTAAAATCAAACATTTTGGATATTTTTTTTTCTTTATACTGTAATCCTATAAGCTTTTGCAAATAACTTTTTTTTAAAATCACGTACATACCACCTACAATGTTAAATTTCTAAACAAAATGGGACTGGGGTGGTGCCTTTTTAACGAAAATTGTCATAATTCCTGTCGCAAAAGCTTCAAAACCTGAGCCGACTTTGGTGAACTTGTTTCTAGCAAAAATAGTGAAAGATTTAAATAAGATTTAAAAAAACAATTCCTAATAATTGGCCCACCCTGATTCAAAAAACGCACTAGATGATGCTGCATTTAAAATAAGTGCAAACTCATGTTCCGTCACGTGATGCGTTTTTTTGAATCAGGGCAAGCGCGGATATGGATCAAAATCAATGGGGGGGGGGGGGGGGTAATAGTCGAAGAAAAAATTATTTGTAATATATTTTTTCTAGGGGGGTAATTTTACTCTTTTGCCTTTAATTATTAACAAAAAGTTAATTTTTTTCTAGGGAACCGACCGAACCCCCCCTTAAATCGGCGCTTGTATTAGGGTGCGGCAGTGAGCACGCATAGGTGGAAACCGCCCTTAAGTCTAAAAAATTGAATCAATCTAGTGGCCAATTTAGGTAATATTTATTTAAAATAAAAATACCGGCGACTTGTCCCCGCGGATAAATAGGACCGCGACAAATTGTCCTCGCTCGGCGAATCGGCCCGCGGCGAACCGATCGCGGCGGCGAATTGTTTTATCCCCAATTCACTAAAAGGAACTTCTTTGACAGACTCGTAACAGTCTTTGTACTAAATAAATCTGGTCAAAATGACGCCGCCTGCTCCTTTTCGACTTTTTTTAACTTTAAAAAACATATGTACGTAATAATACGCTTAGAGGTATTTTTGCACTTTTCGTGTTATTGCAACGTTGACTCCAGGACTGGAGGAAAGCTGTAATTTTAAGAGAAAAATGGTTCAGTACGTTTTTGTAGACCTTTAAATTACCTTACCACCGAAGTGCCTTTTAGGTTCCTAGAGGATGCCCCAAGGTATAAAAAATAGTCGGGAAAACATTGGTGCAAAATCGTAAGTCGGCAAGATTTAAACCGTCATATTTCACAGAATATAAACTACAAAAAATAGAAAAATTAGCTTACGTTGTTGTTTAAAATGGTAGAGCCTGTTAAATTTTGAAGCATTTTTTCCACTTTTGACACTTTCATGAAAAATGCCAATTTCGTAGTTGTTTGAGCATAACTCGAAAACTTTTTAACTTAAGGTAAAAATGAAAGCCAGTGTGAATACAACTTGTTAATGCATCTTTTTTGTATCTTATAAAATCTCAAAAAACACGAAAAAAAAACTTAATTTTGAGGAATATTTTTTTTTAGACACAGAAATATTAAAAATGCAAGTAATTAATAGTTTTTATAAAAGTGCACTATAATCCAAATAAAATAAAATTCGTTTGAAAAAAATCGGTTAAAAAATAAAAAACTTGTTAATTATCCAAAATTTTTTTGTTCTTCATTTTTGGCTGCCATATTTTATTTGCCATGAGTTTGACAGAGTGGAATTGTGTTTCCAAAGGGCTTTCAACCCCTGGAGTCGGATTTGCATTAACACGAAAAGTGCAAAAAGACTTCTAAGCGAATATAGTATATATAATTAGAAGTAGGATCAGCAATACGAAGCGTCGCGTCTTGTTACTGTTATTATTCTGAGGATATTACTTAGAACATTTTTTTTAAAAAACGATTTATTAATTAATTATTCTTAACTTAAATAATATTTGTCATTTAACAGTACCAGCTAGCATTTTCAGATCTTTTTTGACAACACGAAGGTAGACAACGTTGTTTTGCCCACATTGTTTACACGCCATTTCTTGCAATTTTCATATTTTATCCAAAGAAACTACTACTATACTTTTATGTTGTATTGTACGCAATTTTATAGACACTGTCCTTTTGATCCCTAAATATTAGAAGAACCTATATGTATAATAATTTTAACACCTGTCTCGACTAAAATTTTAACATTAATGTCCAAAAACATATATTAGGTGCCTATTTATTTATTGATGGATATTTACAAAAAAAATATTAATAATAATACAATATTAAAATATTCTGTTTTATAGTCTTTATTTTCTTTACAAAATAATATCACATTTCTGAAACAAACAAAACTAAAACGAAAAAATATAAAAGTTAACTCTAAAATGTTAATACCTTAATGCCTAGTTTGTACAGCATTGAGATAAAATAAAACAAAATAAAATCAAATTTAAGAAATCCCGGATTAAGCGACAGAAATAAAATTTCAAAATAATGTTTCTCACATGCCGTGGCCCTTATCAATTTTTTATTTGTTTTCACATCTTCTTTCTGCTTCAATTTATAGCTCTGTTAGTCTATTATATGGGACACACTTAGGAAAATGGTATAATTTGGGGGTACTTATTTCCATTTTTATTTATTGAGGGGTTTGTCGAGATGTCAAGAAACTATGATGACCATCTCTGATGGTAACCTCAAAGTGGTACCTTACAAATGGTGGCCAATCAGTGATTGAGTAGAAACAAAATTTCGGACTTCCATTGTCTTATTTTAAATACTAAAAAAATAAATAAAGACAATGAAAGTCCAAAATTTTGTGTGAACTATGTTGAAAAAGAAAATTGGTATGTACCCACAAAGTTTTTTCGGTTTTTTGCGATATGCCTTAGAAAAAAGATTTAAAAAAGTGAAGTTATGTGAAATTGGATAGCAGCCGCACACCTGTATATTAACGAATTTTTTTAATTTTTTTATGTACAAATGCGAATGAAATTTTCCATAAACTAAATTTTTAGTTTTATTTTATTTTAAAGCTGCATAAACTCAGCATAACTGAAAACGTGTTGTACCACAAAGTAACTTTATGGTTATACTCAGCAAGCAAGGCATACATTTTAATTTTTTATACATATATACAGTGTGACACTTTGTATTTTTTTGTAAAACTTATCACGTAAACATTAACAGCACTATTTATTAAAGGGTGCTAAGTATTAAAACAGTAAATTTGAAAGCAATGGCAATTTATACAATCTGTCAAAAAAATACAGGGTGTCATTTAATTAGGGTGACCAGATATACTCTTTTTTAGAGTACTATACTTTTTTGACCCTTGGAAAACCAACTACTTTTTTTTTTCTCGAAATTTAGACAAAATATAATCTTTTGGGCCAACCAAGGCCAAACCATTATAATTTAACTTGTGAGGAATTTAGACAAATTAGTATTCAACAATACAATAAAGAACAAAAGCAGCAAATTCTGTCAATTCTATTATAATTTTTAGCCATCTATAACTTGGGTAAAAAAAAATACCTACCAATTTTGGCGATCGTGTCTGTCCATCTCTCTGGTACACAATACCTCAAAAGCCGGTGAACCGAATTTAACCAAATCCGGCTCAAAAATTTTGTGGTACCTACTTGTATGTGTATAAGACCATTCGTTTTTAATGTGGGGTTGCAAGGAGATAGAAGGGTGGTTGTATTTTAACAGAATCATAATTTGAGAACCCCAGCAGCTGGCGAAACGTGGTTTTCAAATTAAGATTAATAATAACATTTATCTCCAAAATGACAGCAGTTAAAGTAACGTAGTATGTATTAACAAAAATAAATGCCTGGTGACGCCAATTTTTTTTAAATGTGTTTGCACGACTACATCAAGGGGGAGGGTTAGAGGGCTTAGCCACCAAGCTGAAAATCAACCCCCTAGCAAACGAAATTGGCATAATTTATATAAATTTCAAACAGCGGCGCTTTACTTTCAAAACTAACCACAAATTGTTTTTTCGCTCTTTCTACAAATCATTTTCTGCAGCGCGATTTTTTCCAAAAATCAACGCATTTTTTAAAGTTTTTGCCTTCGGCGCAATTTTCGTTAAATTTCCGGTATTTTTTTAATATTGTACAAACGGTATTTATTTTTGTTTTAATTTTTTTAGTTGTAGGAATATTTCTTTATACCTATCTACTTATCGCATTATCCAGGTATTAGGCCCAGGTCTAAAACCCTCTAAAATGGCCAGAATAGTTAATAAGCATATTAAAACTTCCCCCAAAATGACCCGACTAGTTAATAAGCATATTAAAACGTCCCCCCAAAATGGCCCCACTGGTTAACGAGCATATTAAAACTTCTATATTTTTTAATTAATCTGATTTTTTAACATGATAATATGATATACTCTTTTTGGTAAAAAAATCTGGTCACCCTGATTAAACCAAACCTAGTTTTATTAACAAGTGTTTACTTGTTAGACTGAAGTAGAGGCTCTGGATACATTTGACGGATGTGTTTTCCCAGAAATAGGCAACTCATATTGCCCTTCCTTTCTAGCATATTCCAGTTTTACATGTAAAACCAATATAACTTTCTTTGTCTGTGTTATTTTCCTGGACAGTTTATTGACGTTTTTAATATTTTAGGTTAGCAAATTTTGACAACCAAAACAACACAGATTACCACTCTCAAAAATAGAGAGACACGTACAAGTTCTTAAAACAATTCATGACTTTTAAATAGCGCCATCTATCGCGTAGCTCGCGAATTGAACTATTTTTAGCGGATCCGGGATGAATGAGCGAAGAATAAAAGAGCGAAGTATCAAAAGACCGAAGTCTCAAAAAACCGAAGTATCAAAAGAGCGAAGTAACAAAAGAGCGAAGTATCAAAAGAGTAAAGCATGAAAAAGCGAGTATTAATGGAGCGAAGTATTAAAAAAGCGAAGTAACAAAAGAACGAACAAACAAAAGAGCGAATTTAATAAAAGAGCCAGTATAACAAATAACCAAGGAAGAAAAAAAACGATGTAATAAAAGAACGAAGTAAAAAAAAAGCCCATGTAACAACTGTAAACAAATTTGTTCAAAAACATTTTCTTCAACTAAACGTTGCGAAAATATTTTTCTCAAAACCAATTAAAAAAAATGTCTAGACATGGCTTCAGGGGGTATTTGGACCAGTTAGGATACATTTGCTATCACTTGACAACGGTTAGGAAAACACGAATTTCGACCTCCCAAACAAACATAAGAAAACTTTGTCAAACATATCTTTTGGTGATCTTTTTCTATAATACAATTTTGTTATTACTAATATGGTTTACTATGAAAGTTAAGACAATATATGATTGATATGTGATGCCCATTTGCAGATACTAATTGTTTTTTATTTAAAACAAAGTTTCCTAACAACTGGCAAACAGAGTTGCTAACTTTTGGTGTAAAACAACTGTCAAAATGTATCGAGGGCCTCTAGTGCTGGACTTTAAACTGTTATGTATTTAACGCCTTAAAGCTTATTAACAATTCCCACACTTTCTTCCAATTCCAACATTTTCATCCTCTTATAATGTTCATCTCGCATTATTTTCAATCTTTCAGAATGTTCCAATCTGATAACTTTTAATTCCAGTTCATGTTTTTCCTGCATTTGATTTCGAATGATTTTCAGCTCAGTTTCCTGCTTTTCTCTTAGCAATCTTAACCTTAGTGTATGTTCTTCCCTTAAGCAGGTTTTTTGGGTGTGTGCTAAAGTGCTGTTGCCGTCCAAATCCAATTTTAGAGAAGATCCGTTCAACATCGAAGATTTCGGGTAATTAGCTTCTAAAATAAAAAGATTATTATTTGTAAACATTAAAGCCGCATTTGTAATCAATTTGCTGGCAGAGTTGCACTTTGGAACGCAAGCTACGCAAATGCATTTTGACGCTAGCATTCACAACTAAATTCCGTACTGACCTGCGAGCTGTTGAAGTAAATACTAGTAAGCTCTCGCTTTTGTGTGGGCTATGGGAGACGCGTAGTTATTGCTTGTTATGTTATTTTGACATTTTTATTTTTTGTTTGTGAGAAAGTTTTATTTGTTTTCTTGTTTTTTTTTTTAATAAAGTGATTTAACAAAAAAATTAACGAAGATGACATTACGCCCAACAATTTTGAGTTTTTCTGTAAATAAAAGCTAATTTCCACTTTTTAAAAATATTTGTTCGACTATATCGTGAAAATTTTACAATGTCACAATCTTAACTTTCAGCATGGCGCTTATTTGTTTGTTAATTCAAACATAAATTTAACTTTTAAATTTCGGTAATAACTCAGAATTCCATAATGAAAACCCCAAACAGGATAATCTGGAAAAATTGTGAATGTCACATAGGCGAAAATATTTAAAAAGAGAGTTGATATAGTCATGAATATATGATATCATGATACTTCACGACATTGCACTAAACGTTTTGCATACATAGTAAAAGAGTATTTGTTTGATTTTTTGTATGTTGTGAAAAATATTTTAAAAAAATAAAAATAAGTCTACAAAAAAAGAACTTATTTTACTGATTTAAAGTACCTCCCAACAATCAATTTCATGTTAATTCACTTGAATTAAATAAGTTAACACATTCGCTGCCGGCAAAGCGCTAGGCGCGTTCACTACAGTTTCTGTTCCGTGCCGCGCGTGCTTGGTACATTTACATTTTATGATGTTACCATTGGCAATTATTTAAACAGTTTTATTTAGCTTGACTTCATATAATATATTTGTTTATTTGTTTGATCATAACTTTTTTGAAACTTTTCCAACTAGGTATTTGGGGTTAGTATACAACTCAACAATTTTTTCTATTAGAAAAATAAATAAAATCACGGATCCAAAATGGCGGATTTTCCCATTTATGAACCGATTTGCATCAAACTCGGAACTTTGAAATCTTTTAGGTCGCTGATTATTATTTTTCACTTAATTTAAAAAAATCAAAATTGCAGTTCCACAATGGCGCACTTTCTTATTTATAAACCGATTTGCCTCAAACGTGAAGCATCGCGGCGCCTAAGGTAACTCAATACAATTTTTGATTTAAATTTTAAAACCTAAAAATGGCGGATTCCTCGGGGCCTAGCCCCCCCCCCCCAAGCCTAAGATTTTTTTAGATATTTTTCACATATTTCATGAATAAAAAGATGAAAGAGTATAAAATTCGCCATCATGAGGCTTCGCCCCCCCCCCCCCCCCCCCGAGAAATGAGCCCCTCCCAATTTTGAGGCAAATCGGTTTATGAACAAGAAAGTGCGCCATTGTGGAACTGCCATTTTGATCTTTGAAAATTTTAGTTAAAAATAATAATCAGCGACCTGAAAGCTATTTTATTTATTTTTCTAATAAAAAAAATGTTGAATTGTATTATACTGACCACCAAATAACTAGTTGGAAAAGTTTGAAAAAGTTATGATCAAACAAATATATTATATGAAGTCAAGCTAAATAAAACTGTTTAAACAATTGCCAATGGTAATATCATAAAATAAAAAATCTCGCGGCGAATTGTCCCCGCGGCGATCGCGGCGAATCGACCGCGGCTAATTGTCCCATCCCCACCCCATACAGATCCCCATAGTAGGTAATTTTCTTTTCTCAATAGAGGACTTAATTTTGCCTGAAACTTGTTGTCGAGCCCACGGTTCTTTATCGTGGTAGCGCCATCTACGCTTTAAACACGGCATAACCTCTTAACGTCACTTACAAAAGCCAGCGTTTCCGCTTTTTTAAAAAATAAAATTTGTAGAAATCTCCATTTTGAGGAGAAAAATGTTACTAACCATCTAGTCTTTGTGGTTCTACATCATCTTGAGTAATATGTACCCTTATTAGTTCCTTAACGTCTCGGTCATTATGATCATCATTATGATTGTCGTTACCGGCATCTTCGTCGTCGGTGTCGGCAGGTAATTTCATTGAAGATTCTACGTATGTTGCTTCTAGTTTTTGAGAATCTGAATTTATAATAGGATAAATGTTAGTTTTTCGTGGGATAAAAAAGAGCAATAAAGATCTGGTCAAACTTAAAAAGGAGTCCTTAGAAATGTACCCTAGTCCAAAAAAGTGCCTGAAGGAGGTATAGGTTACATGAAAATTGTGCCGAAAACTAATTGCACTTTTTGAATATGGACTTTTTCGTATAAATCCTAGCTGACCCCCTTCTCGAAATTTTATAATTTTTTTTACTTTTTTGTAGTTTATAGGGTATATCTAACGGTTAAGTTGTAACAGAACGAGTGGTTTTTACCCGCTTGAACAATATTTCCTCTTCAGAGAACTATTAGAACTTTTTAAATTTTAACTAATTTAAAAATCCAATAATATTAAAAAATATTTTTTTATACAACAGCATTAGAAAACAAGAGTTTACACACAAAAACCCTGTTCTGAAATCTGTACATTGCACACGCTTTGTGGAAAGTGCCCTTTGCACACGGGTAAGTTATCTTTATCTACGCATTTTGATTTTAGTATGTAGACTAGGAAAGTAGGAAAAAAAAACTTCACTTTGTTGTTTTGTTGACAAGATACGTCAAAAACGTGTCGCGTAAGCCATAAACCTTTAACATTTATTAAGATAGTATATTAAACGACGATTTGAAAACGACTCTTTGCACGTAATGGAAAAAGTGTATGGACTTAGCCGAAGGCGAGATCCATAAGTTAAGAGAGTGTGTAAAGAAGAGGTCAAACGAGTTGTATAGTAAACTTTTTTTACGACTGCAAATAGTCCATAAGTTAAGAGAATGTGTAAACAAGATGTTAAACGAGTTGTTTACTACACTTTTTTTACGAGTGCAAATAGAAACGTATAGGGTGTTTTCTAATTGAATGTCAATATTTATAGGGGTGATTTTTGGGCCCATTTTAAGAAAAAAACTTCATATGAAGATATCCTAAACCAAAGAACTAAATGTCTTACCTTTTGAAATACAGAGTGGTCATATTAACGATATTGTTATGATCATGCAGAGAAACGGTTTTTATTTTTTTAAGCGAAAACCGTGCATCGGATTGAAAAAATCAAGTGATCAACTTTGGTTAGAAATGATTGGGGATTTCAAAAATAATTTTTATTTCAGGAAATAGATTTTTGAATGATTTTAATAGTTTCTATTTTAGATTACATTTCTAACTTCATGCGAAGAGGAAATATTGATCAAATACAAAAAATATATTCTTTCTTCTTTGATAAAATGTAAAAATTTGGTTCCAAGCGGGTAAAAACTACTCGTTCTGTTAGAACTTAACCGTAAAATATACCATGTAAACTAGAAAAAAGTTAAAAAATCAATAAAATTTCAAGCAGAGGATCAGCTAGGATTTATCTGAATATGGTTTTGAAGTCAGGAAAGAGTCTATGTTCAAAAAGTGCAATTAGTTTTTTGCACCATTTTCATGTAACCTATACCTCCTTCAGGCATACCGTGTGTAGCATCAGAAAGTTAAAATGGAGGTATACCTACTGTTCGTGCAACTTTAATTTTAAATTCAAATTTTGCGCCAAATTCCCGTATTCGGAAAACCCACACAATTTCAATTTGATTGGCACAAGCAAAACGCCAGCGCCATCTACGGAAAATGAATCTGCGCAAAAAGGCGTAACCAAAAAAAGATTCGTCTGTCGTATTCTGTCGAGATCACCACGCAGCATGGTGATAAATTCTATTAACCAAAAAATCCAATAACATTCTTAGAAAATAAAACTAAACCATTACACAAACAAGTGATTCTAGTGTAGATCGCCTGCAACGACTGGGCCAGCGAGAGGAGCTCCTCTGGACGACGGAAACAGCTGAAAAGGTGAGTGCCAATCCTCTATATTGTCTTTGTGTGGCTCGGAAAAATTAATATTTTTACATCGTCCTTTTAAGGATTTTTGCACCCAGATTTTATAAAACGACCAGTGCGCTTACAGTCCCGCCGCTCAACCTCAAACCTCAAAACATCAACATTTTCTGGTCCCACGACCCAGATAGTTTTTTAAAATTTGTTTGCTAAAAATATTAGATTTTTACCCTCGCCATTTTGATTCGCTTAGTTGCCGTGTCCGGTTTAGAAAGGAGGTTCCGTCCCCCCTTGCGTGGCTTAACGGTTGCTCCACCCACATTTCATTGCAGCCGAAATTGGCACTTCGTACGTCGTTTGTTTTGATTCAAAAATCGAAATTTGTTTAAATAATAGTTATTTGTTTAAATAATATGTTATAGTTATTCAAAACAACAAAAGTGCTTGTGAGTTAAATGCTTTATTCTTATTTAACAGGTAAACAAACACATCTAGTAGAATTAGTATTTACCTGTAAATAATAAGAGAAACGGTAGTAGGTACAATTTGTTTTCTGTGCATTTATTTTGGGAGAAAAATCGCGACCTAGGATAACAGCTGATGATAAGTTTTTGCATTTATTCGAGAAATCGATAATAAAATATATGCTGTCGGACTCTTTTGGACTGATTAAAGTCAATAGGGGTCAAGTGTTAGTTTTATTCCTTTTAAATATTTTTTATTTTTTTAATTAACAATATGTCGTTAAAAAAGCTTGAGAATCAACGCAAAGTTTCAATATCTCGTATTACGGAAACGTATAACTTGGGAACAAAAGCTAAATCAGATAGTTCTTCCTTGCCAATTTTTAAGGCGTTTTACGAATCGTTAGATGATCACTATGAACAATTTAAAAACATTCATAATGACATCATAGGTCTCTTGAAAGACGACGACGAGGATGCATTCGAAGTACAGGACAAAATTAGGAAAGATACGGATCTATTCTACCACCAAGCTAAAGTTCTTTTTTCGAGTTTATGTTCCGATTCAGTTCATTCAAATTTTACCCCCGCAACTTCACACTATTCACGTAGCGATGATCTGGGCCCTTTAAAGGTACCTTGCTTTAATGGAAACGTAAAAAAGTGGCCAACCTTTTACGATGTTTATTCTTGTTTGGTTCACGAAAACTCTAATTATTCCGATATAAGGAAATTTCAACATTTGCTAACCTTCCTTGAGGGCGAACCACTTAATATTTTAAGTTCTATAAAATTAACGGCAAGTAATTACGCAATCGCCTGGAAGGTATTAACAGATCGCTATCAAAATAAAAGACTTTTAGCCAGTACCTACTGGAACTCAATCTACTATGCAAATTCTTTAAAGGGAAACCAGTCAGCAAAGGATCTTAGAGTCTTGGTAGATACCTTTTCCGAGAATATTGCGGCGCTCGAAAATCTTGAATTTCCAGTAACGTCGTGGTGTTTTTGTTTATTTTCAATTTTATTATCAAAAATCGATCAAACCACAAGAACCGCTTTCGAATTAAAGTATAGTACTACCGAGATTCCAACATATCAAAATCTAATTCAGTTTCTTATTAACCAATGCCGTGCTCTTGAAACAGTACAGCTATCTCCCCAAAATACGCAAATGCAACCTTCGACTTCCAAACAGCAAAAACCAAATTATTCGAATTCTAGTAACCAAAAATATAATTCTTATTCAAATAATCAGTACAAATCAAGCCCTCCATCAAATTTTTTAGCGCATACGCACTCACAAGTATCAAATAAACAATCCAATACTCAATTTCGACAAAACCAACAACCCTATAAGTGCAAATTATGCAATAATTCTTTTCATCCACTCTCGCAGTGTGGTGTTTTTATCTCCAAATCTCCTTCAGATCGTTTTACTTATGTAAAACAACAATCGTTATGTATCAACTGTTTACGTTCAAATCATCAAGTAATTGACTGCAGTAGTACCTACAACTGCAGGGTATGTCGACATAGGCACCATAGTCTTATTCATCTATCGCAAACGACAGATTCAATCCGTCAGAATTCAAGTCAATCCTTTGTTAATTCAAGCCAAAATTCAAATCAAAATTCGAACTTAAATCAAAGTTTTAATTCAAATCAAGTGGCCGTGCCTAGCACAGGCACAAACTTATCGTATCAGAATTCAAATTCAAGTCTTAGCCAACAGAACCCTAGTTTTGTTCAACCCAGTTCAAATTCAATTCAAATCAATTCGAATCCAAATACATCTACAAATCAATACTCTTCGTTATCCACCTTGACGCCCCGGACGACAGTGCTTCTAGCGACTATAAAATTAGAGGTACTGGATAGTCGGGGTAACTACCAACCTGTCCGAGCACTTCTGGACAGCGGTAGCCAAGCTAACCTGATAAGCGAAGCTTGTCTTAACAGGTTAGGCTTGCCAAGAAACAAAATTTCGATCCCTGTTCTGGGACTAAATCAATCTTCATCGGCCACTAACGGCATTTCTACTTGCACTATTCGAGCCCTAGGCCAACAAGAGCCTACCTTTTCTATTCAAGTCTTCGTTTTACCGAAACTCTGTTCGAATATGCCCTCAATACAGGTAGATTCATCCAATTGGAGTCATATTTCAAATCTAAAGCTTGCAGATAATCAATTTTACAACCCTGGTCCAATTGACTTACTCTTAGGTGCACAACTTTACACAGAAATCGTCCAATCAGGACGAATTCCAGGACCTCACGGCCTACCCTCCGCTTTTGAGACAGTTTTTGGGTGGGTCTTGATGGGCCAAACTCAAAGCATAAATATTTCACCTCAAGTCAATTCGTACTTTACTTCCTGTGAGCAGTCTCTCGACTTTAATATTCGCAGATTTTGGGAACTAGAATCAATTAAGTCAAAAACGTTTCTCTCACCCGAAGAAAAGAGATGTGAAGAGATTTTCCAAAAAACTACCACTAGAGATATTTCGGGCCGATTTACTGTAAATTTGCCTTTTCGTCACATTGACCCTCCTGACCTAGGGGACACATATTCAGTGGCCTACCGTCAATTTTTGTCTCTCGAATCTCGCTTAATAAAAAATTCAAATTTCTATAGTATGTACTCGGATTTTATGAGAGAATATCTCAAAAACGGGCACATGTCTTTAATTTCAAGATCCGAACCTAGACCTCAGTTATGTTCTTATTTACCACATCACGGAGTCCTTCGTCTTGACAAATCAACGACTAAACTCCGGGTGGTTTTTAACCCCTCGATTAAGGGTTCGAAAGGCCTAAGCATGAACGAAACTCTTTTAATAGGACCAAAATTACAAGCCGATATTTCCGAAATTCTATTAAAATTCAGATTTTATTCTATCGTATTTTTGACTGATATAAAACAGCACTTTTTACAAATTCAAATCAATCCAATTCATCGGGACTACCAAAGGCTACTTTGGCGATTTGATCCCAATGAACCCCTGCAGGAATACAGGCTTAATACAGTGACGTTTGGTGTTAGTTCAAGTCCCTATTTAGCTATTAGAACTCTTAGAGAGCTAGCCATCCTGGAGGCTAAGAATTATCCTGAAGCATCCCAGGTCCTTTTGAATAACATTTTCATGGACGATATTTGCTGTGGAGCTAACTCTCTAGAAGGTGCTTTATCACTTCAAAAGGATCTCATAGCGTTGCTTAAATTGGGGAAATTTGAATTAAGAAAATGGGCATCAAATAATCCGAAACTTCTTTCACATTTGTCGCCCGCTGATTGTCAGATCCCTGTTACCTTTGAAGACGATTCTTCAACATCGATTAAGGTGTTGGGCCTTCAGTGGCACCCTTCTACAGATACTTTTACCTATTCTTGTACCCCTTGTGAAAAACCTTGCACCAAAAGGAATATTTTATCGGCTATCGCTAAAATTTGGGATCCTATAGGTTTCTTATCGCCTGTTTCATTTTTAGCCAAAGTGATTATGCAAAAACTTTGGTTATGCAAAACTGATTGGGATGAAATACCCCCCGATCCAATCAAAACTCTTTGGAATCAATTCAATAATCAATTAACCACTCTTTCGAATCTTTGTATACCTAGACATATTTTTTCGAATAATATTCAACGATGTCAATTGCTAGGTTTCTGCGATGCATCCGAGCTAGGATACGCTTCTTGCGTATACGTTCGCGTCGAATTACCAAATAAAATTATCAAAACTGCTCTAGTCATGGGCAAGTCAAGGGTTGCTCCCTTACACACTATTTCAATCCCACGTTTGGAACTACTTGGAGCTACTCTATTAGCTGATTTACTCGAACTAGTTATTCGCACCTATTCATCATTACTCGTAATCGATGAAATTCTTGCGTTCTCGGACTCACAGGTCACGCTTCATTGGGTCACATCTTCACCTCACAAGTGGAAGACCTTTGTGGCAAACCGCGTGAGTCGTATTCAAGAAACAATCCCCGAAGTCCCATGGTATCACATTACTTCACTCGAGAACCCTGCCGACTGCGCTAGCAGAGGGTTGTCGCCCAATAACTTAATAAATCACCCTCTTTGGTTTCACGGCCCTCCATGGATTACCTTGCCCACTACGGAGTGGCAAATTCAAAGGTTTATAAATGAACGTTCTTTGGGAGTTCCGGACGAGGTTCTCAAAGAAGAAAAACCGGAAAATTCAGTGGTGCTGACGGCAGAAATTCAAAATCAAAACTTTTTTGATAGATTAATCGATAAAATATCCAATTTAAATACCATTCAAAAAATCATTTGTCATTTTCTAAGATTTATTCACAATCGAAAAACCTCAGTTGACCCTTTATCCGGCGTTTTTTCCGCTTTTGAACTACACAAGGCTCTACTTGTTTTAGTTAAAAGGGTCCAAGAAGAGTGTTTTTCGGATATCATTCAAAAAATTCAAAATACTCAGCTATTACCTAAGCCGTTTCGTAAACTCGCGCCCTTTTTGGACGAATTGGGTTTCCTTAGAGTGGGCGGACGCTTACGGCATTCTCAACTCTCCTTTGAGGCAAAACATCCCTTATTATTACCGAAATCTCATAGATTAACCCAATTGATCATTATTCAAACTCATAACGAAAATTTACATCCCGGAATAAACACAGTCCAATACTTAATTCGTCAAAAGTTTTGGATTATGTCATCACGTCGAGCTATTCAGAGGGTTTTATTGCAATGTATTCCCTGCTTTCGCTTAAAACCAAAACCGTATACTCCGTACATGTCGGATTTACCTTCTTTTAGAACGTCACAATTAAAATGTTTTTCACACGTTTGCTTAGACTATGCAGGCCCAATCAAAACCTTTGTAGGTCAGAGACGTCGTGGAGCACAAGTTGGTAAATCATATATCGCAGTCTTTGTCGATACTTCTGTCAAGGCAATCCATATCGAGCTTGTTTCGGATTTAACCACAGAGGCGTGCATCGCTGCTTTACGACGCTTTGTCGCTAGACGTGGCACTTGTGTCCAAATCACAAGTGATAGAGGCTCAAACTTTGTTGGGGCTATTAAGGAGCTCCATAATCTTTCGAAATTAGCTTCTGAGAGCTTAAAAATCAAATGGTGTCTTAATAGTCCGGGAGCCCCCCACCTAAATGGTCTAGCAGAAGCAGGAGTCAAGTCTATAAAAACACATTTGTATCGGGTCATCGGTGACCAGATACTAACCTTCGAAGAGCTCTATACTCTCCTCGCCCAAATAGAGGCATTACTCAATTCTCGACCCCTTTGTGAGCAATGCTCTGACCCAAACGATCTTACGTCTTTGACTCCGGGTCATTTCCTCACAATGGAACCCCTTAATTCGTGTCCTGATCCTGACCTTTCTACCCTTAAAGTTAATACCCTTAAGCGTTGGCAACTTATCCAACGAATTCATGCCGATTTCTGGAAGCGTTGGAAACTCGAGTACTTAAATACTTTACAACAGCGTTCTAAGTGGTCGGACCCTTCGGTTGAAATCAAGCTAGATACGCTTGTATTAATTAAGGATGAAACTAGGCCGCCATTACACTGGTTGCTGGGTAGAATAGTATCTGTACATCCTGGTCGGGATAATCACATTCGAGTTGCTACTGTTAAAACACAACACGGACTTTTCACTCGTCCCGTGGTCAAGTTGTGCCCACTACCTTTAGATGCGCACTAAACTCCCAAGCAACTTCTTTTGTTTCGTGTGTCGTTATCTAGAATATATATATATTTTTTTTTTTCATTTTTTTTTTCTTTTGATCTATAAACCTAAAACGGATTTGATTACCTACCCTTTAAGGTTTTGAATTAACTTATATTCTTTTTATATAGCCATTTGTTTATTCAATTAATCTCAATGTAAAACTTCGTTTTAAGTGGGCGGAAAATGTTCGTGCAACTTTAATTTTAAATTCAAATTTTGCGCCAAATTCCCGTATTCGGAAAACCCACACAATTTCAATTTGATTGGCACAAGCAAAACGCCAGCGCCATCTACGGAAAATGAATCTGCGCAAAAAGGCGTAACCAAAAAAAGATTCGTCTGTCGTATTCTGTCGAGATCACCACGCAGCATGGTGATAAATTCTATTAACCAAAAAATCCAATAACATTCTTAGAAAATAAAACTAAACCATTACACAAACAAGTGATTCTAGTGTAGATCGCCTGCAACGACTGGGCCAGCGAGAGGAGCTCCTCTGGACGACGGAAACAGCTGAAAAGGTGAGTGCCAATCCTCTATATTGTCTTTGTGTGGCTCGGAAAAATTAATATTTTTACATCGTCCTTTTAAGGATTTTTGCACCCAGATTTTATAAAACGACCAGTGCGCTTACAGTCCCGCCGCTCAACCTCAAACCTCAAAACATCAACACCTACCTCTATAAATCGCTTTTACATGTAAAACTGGATTATGCTAGAAATTTGAGTTGCTCACCTCTGGGAAATATTAGTAAAATGAATCGAGGGACTCTAGAAACAACGGCTTTGAATGAAATTTAAACTCCTACTCACCTTCTGTATTATGGTGATTTTCTCTGCTAGTTTCCTCAAACACAAAGTCACTATCATCGTCATCAGTTTCGGTTGGCTTTCCTGCCTTTGAGGTTTGAAGTTTTTTTTGTTGTATGCATTTCATATTCTCCCAGCGCCGCTTTAAGCTATCTACTTCTCTGTAAGTTTCTCCATCTAAAAAAAATAGCAGGATAGTGCAGTATTTAGAAAAAAGTTTTGGGGAGGACCCGAAACAGTTTGGGGGGGGGGGTGTTTGCGAGACCGCATAAGGCCGTATTTTATGCCATTTTTTGTTTGTATTTATGAAATATGTGGAAAATATAAAAAAAATCGCTTTCGGGGGTGATGGGGGGGGGGGGGGGGGGGGGGGGGGGGGTAGCTGAGAGATACAAATGAATATTTTAACTGTTGCATCAATTCGCTAAGAGAATATGTAAAAAGCATTGGTTTTATGTGGAATAATTCAAATAATAGAAAATACCTGATGGATTTGCCTCACATCGTTTACAAAAGAATCAATTTCTTAAAGGAATATATCAAAAATCAAAATTTAAGGAAAGATGCTTATACCACTGTATTTATCGATGAGACTTTATGATAAGGATTTTCCGTAAAGGTTCGTTTAGAAACAGCTAGCACTATGTCCACAAGTTCTAAAAAAGCTAGTGAAGGTCATTGATGGATCACAATGTCCACACTGTATCAAAAGGATTTATTAAAAAAGCTAGTTTAATATTTAAAAGTGGGCTAAAAAAGCGAGATTATCACAATTCAAAATTTTTAAAAGTGGTTTAGAAATGAGCTGGTATCAAATATTCCCCCAAAAAGTTTGCTAGTGGTGGACAATGCAAGCTATCGTTCCGGCCTTTTGGAGGATATTCCAAGAAAATCATGGATAAATCAGAGGTTGATTGGTTGGTTAAATGAAAAACATATTGCGTTCCCAGAGAGGGCATTGAAAGATCAAATATGCAGTATTCTAGAAAAATTGTAACAATGAAAAAAAGTTCTTCCTGGACTCCCGCCATACCATTGCCAGTTTAATGCCACTCAAATGGAGTGGTGTAAGTGTGTGTGAGTGTAAGAGGAAATACTATCCGAAGTTTTGGCGATATGTAAAAGGGCGATTAATGAAGTATCTTCAGAGCATTGGAATTTTTTTAACCAAACAGAAAATCAGACTTTATTCATCTATTTCTAGTACAGTGGATATCGGTTATAACGATATTGAAGGGACCGGTTAATTTCGGTCGTTATAACCGAGCGTCGTTATAGAGAAAAAACGTAAAACAATGGGTTATATTATAGAACTCTGTCGGGACCTTAATATGTCGCCGCTATAAACGATATGTCGTTATATCCGATGTCGTTATAACCGATATTCCCTGTATACTGAGATTGATTTTAGCTCTCCGTTGGTGATGTTAGATTTTTGCCTGAGTAAGCAGCCACGTTTTATTTTGGCTTTTTAGTTTTTATAATCTTCATTTCATGGACTTTCCCATAATGGTGAAGTATAATAAGATGGTATGATGGTGATGAATTATCTAAAAGAAAACATCTGTATGCAGTGAATTTATTTCATAGGAAGAAACGGCAACGAAAGTGGACATGGCTCAGCCCTAAAATAATAACAAAAACGAAATTGATTACAAACTGACTACTGAAAAAAACATCTTTAGAGATGTAACAGTCCTAAATAGCTTTACAACAGGCAGTGATCACAGGATGGTCAGAACAAAAATCTGCATCGATAGCAATTTCGAAATAAAAATTAAAATTAACAATAACAATGAACAACTTGACATGAATAAACTTACATAAAATAAATCTATACATATACAAAGAGATGCTAAAGAAATAGCTAACCCAAAACTTAAGATGCAAAAATGACAATAGAGATGAAATAAATGATACGCTGACAAGACCTATGACCCAAGTAGGAAAAGATGTCGCACAAAAAGGTAAAAAGAGAGAAAATTCTATATCAGAAGAGATAAAGAAACTCATGGAAAAAAGGCGGAACCTGGAAAAGAACATCGATAGAATACACAGAAATAAATAAAACTATAAGAAAAATTATGAATGAACGATAAGAAAATAAAAGAAAGAGCAAAGAAATAAAAGTTGAGAGAGTTATAGAAAATAACAGGAATATGAAATGTCTAAGACCGATTCTAGGTAGATAAGATAAGTAGATAAGATAGATAGATAGAAGGATATGAACGGCATAGAAACTAACAACTAACTAACTAACTCAGACTACTACAACCCGAAATAAGCAAAGCGAAACTAAAGAGAGCATTAAAGAAAATTAAAAATTACAAAACACCTGGAAAAGAAGTAAAATCATCTTTAATTAATAGCCGAATAGATCACAGATACACAGATTTAATAGCCAATATATATATAACGAAGCAACAACATCCATAAAAATCCACGAAGGAACCAAGCCAATCCGCATAAGAGAGTTGTCAGACACAATATCCCCTAAACTATTTAACCAGACCCTAGAGGATGTTTTTAAAAACTTAGATTGGGAAGAAATAGGCGTTAAAGTAAGCGGACAATACTTGAACCATTAAAGATATGCTGACGATATCGCCTTAATAATAGATAAGAAAGAAGAACTCATAAAAATGCTGGAAGAACTGGATACAGCAGCTAAAACTATAGGCTTGAGTATGAACTACACTAAAACTAAAAAAAAATAGAACAAGTAGAGGAATATATATTATCTGAGACAAATTATTTAACTAAAAAAAGAAAAACAAACGGCTGAAATCAAGAGACGAGTAAAATTGGCCTGGACAGCATTCGGTAAATTAAGCTACATATTAAAAAGTAATAAATATCCTTAGTACCTTAAAACGAAAGTGTATATAGATCACAGACCACATAGACACATATAGATCCCAGACCTGGACGCTTACAAAATCAAACATGGAAAAGGTAACAAAAGCCTAAAGATCAATTGTAAGACAAAAAATGTTATATGTAAAGCGAATAGATAGAAAATTAAATGAATGGATACGAAATAAAACAAAAGTAAGAGATGTCAGAGGATAGGCAGCAAAATTAAAATGGAAATTTGCCAGTCATAATATCAGACAGAAAGACCATCGATGGAACAAATGTATTGTAGACTAGAGACCTTGGAAAAATAAAAGAAGTAGGGGAAGACCCCAAATGAGATGATCGAACGAATTGAAGAAACATGCGGGGACTATATGGATGAAGACGGCGACAGACAGCGAAGAGTGGAAGATATTGGGGGAAGCCTATGTCCAAAGATGGATCGAAGAAGGTAAATAGATAGAATAGAAGATGGTAACATCAATCTGCGGCTACCACTACCTCCTTCACGAAAAATAATTTATTTAGCGCACCATCTTGTCAACTTACTCATATGATTATTAAAATCTTTAGTGAGTTCTTCCCAAGCGCGGTTCTTAATAGCAACGGCCACAGTGGTGTGCTGTTTGTTGGAGATCTGCGGATCGTAGACTTTAGCTAATTTCATCAACAGTTTGGATTCTTTTGATGTGAAATTGGCCGATCTTTTACGATTCGCTCTTCGACGTTGAATTTCCCATATTCTCTCGCTGAGCACTTCGTCCGCTGAGTAGTCATGTTCCATGGAGTCATCCATCTTCGTATCGTAAATTTGCTCTAAAAATGTCATATAAAGAGCGTATTCGATGTTGCATTTCCTAGGCTTTAAAAGGGGTGCACGGGTGATCTGAGACACCCTGTATATTTTGCACACCAACATTTAGTCATTTTTCGCAAACACATAAGACATTGTGATTCGAACATTATCCTACAACACATTAAAATTTTAAATTTGATTAAATTCGTAAAATTTTTATTTTCCTATAAGCTGGGTCCTTTAGTCGAAAAATATTTTGTTGGAGTTGGATAGCCTAAATTCACACATAAAATCAAAAAGATAATTGTTATTGTAAAGTTTCCAGCATTTATCAAGTTTGAAGAGTGGGGGAACACTGTGAAATATACAAATTAGACAATGTCAAATAATTTTGCGATTCATATTTACAATAGGTCTCAATTTTTCAATAGGTCTCAATTTTTCAATAATTTAGATTTTATTTTTTTATTTAATTTCCAAAAATATTTGAGGTAGGTTTTTGTACATTACGTATCTAAAGGCCACTTAATAATTACAGAACATAGTAATATTAGCACTATATTTAATATATATATTTTTAAATTGATGAAAAAAAAAACAGATTTTTTACCTTTATTGTATTGCATAATTTAGGTATATACACAATTTTTTTTTGCACTTTTCTACTTATTTTCCCAATTTTTTTCCTTTTTTTCTTATTTAACTTCCTTAAAAAATAACAGAAAATCAATATTTTGTGGAATTACAAATTCTAATAAAGATTGAGTTTTAAATTTATTTAAAAAACATACACACCTAAAACTATTAGGTACAAATAAAAAAATGGTACCTATTAAATATATACATATTACTATTTTCTGTAATTAGGTAGGTATTAAGGGGCCTTTATTAGATAGGTATGTGCACAACATCATTTTTTTTGTGAGTTTAATATTATAAAACAACCAACATTTTTATTGGATCATATACCTGCCTACCTAATGGATTTAACATTGTCAAATTTTTAATTTTTAAAATTCACAGTTTTCTCCAGCATTATTCAAAAAACTTTTGACAAGAAGTTTTTTGAATTTCCCAACAAACCCTTAAAGTTTGGTGCACCATTTAAAATACACCCTGTATATGGATAGGCCAGCAAACATAAAAATCTTTAAAAATTATACATTTTATAGGTACCTACTTAATATTTTTATCTATTTATGTATATATTTCCCGACTTCCATTACTAATATCCTGATGTGCCTACATTCCTGCATTTTTTTGCAAATTTAATTTGATCTAATAACGGATAAATTACTTAAGAAATAACTAAGTAACACTTATTTTTAAATAAGTCTCATGCCACAGTGAAACAATTTATCTTATTTAAAATGGCCGTTTAAAAACAAGGCTTTCTTGAATCCATTTATCAAATATTGTCAGCATTTACACTAACAAATCACGAAAGTAATTTGTGAACTAATTTAAAACTTAACATAAATTTTGTATATTTACCTGTAATTACTTAAGAATCACTGATTTACCGTAAAAGCACTAAAATACTTAAAACGCACAAACAAGTACAACTTAGCAAAATGCGACACAGCAAAATGACGCTTAAAGTGGGGTTAGTAAACGGAGATGTTTCCACACTGTTGCCGTAACTTATAAAAAATCATTGAAAGAAAATTTGTATTATGATAAAAGAGAATAATTTACGTACTCATGTCAACATGTAAATTTTTCAAATAGTGAGTGACAGAAAAAGTATAGTGGCGGATCCAAGACTACCGGGGAAGGGTACAAAGTCGCAATAAAAACCAAAATATCTTTTCTTTGCAGTCGGAGGAGGATGCGCCACTAAATAAGCAACTGTCAAATGGGATATGCTTATGAGAATGTGAAGAATGTTTTTTTTTTAATTGAGGTATGTTAGGCAGTTACGCCATGTAATATTTACATTAATTTAAATAAAGAAATATCAATGGCGAACAGACAAAAATTAACTATGCTATAAGGTCACACATAGGAGTATTCGTATAATAAAACGGGTCAAAATTATTTCTTGTTGTTTTTGAATGAAAGACAAACTTTTGGTGATAATAGGCAAGTAACTTTAAAAAATATTTATACAGGGTATCGCACAAGACATGGATCAAACGGATTGAGGTGATCGGGAAGGTCATTTGCTATCAGACCAACCATATAAGTAATATGTTAACCGATTGTTGATAATTTTTAAGTTATTTATTGATTTCTATATCATTATAGATACGTAAAAAAATAAATGTGTAAAAACGAAAGATGTAACGAGATGTAACAAAAAACATGCTTTCACATCTTTTCAACATTGGGCTGCGACTGACTTCACGACATGATGCAAGTTGAGGGGGAAGTTTTATGGCGGCCGCTTTATAGATTGGTTAGTAAACTTAACAAAAATGGTTAAAAAGTAGTGTCACCAAAATATTTGAATTTTGCTTCTGGCTTCTATTTGACACATGTTGCAGAAAAATTTAAAGCCTTTGCGTATGACCTTCAAAACCACTAAAAATAAAACTATCCTTTTGCTTTGTTAAATATTACAACTTTACAAACAACACTTGTGCTTGTTTTTAAATATCTCAAAAACTAAAGCCACATTTTTTATATTTTTTTAATTGTCAAGTTTTGAAAACTGCATTTAAATGTTGTAATTACAATTTACTATTTCTAATATAAGTATTTTAATTTTTCAAATATTATTTGGATAAAACAATTTTTTATCTGAAAATTTCATTAAAGTCGATTTCGTAGTTTTCGAGCTTTGCAGTACATAAAGGCAGTCAACATGACAAGCCTACAATTTCAAAATCACCGTTTTGCAATATAAACTATTATTGCGATACAAACATTTTTTCACGTTAACTTAATTTAATGCTACATTACACTCTAAACTTTAGGGATAACGTCGTTTTTCATATTAAGAATATCATCATATCCATTAACGTATTAACCGGTTAATACGTTAATGATCATATCACATAAATAAACATAAATAATTATATACTGTGGATCACATCATGCAGAAAAACTAAGTTAAATGACAACAATGTAAAGTTTCAGATCGATCGTAAGTGCTCCTTGAACAGCGTTCGCTTTGGCTGACGGTTTTAAGTAATCCTTTGCTACAGGGTGGACTTATTTAGTTGAGATTTTAGTCTTTAGTGACAATATTATTTAACTCTATAATACCTAGGTATTATTTATTTATTTTTAAGAGACTAATTATGGAAAGGTACAAAATTTGTATTTAAGGGTAAAATTTCCAGGGTCGTGTTTTTTTAACAGCGGATTAATTAATAGGTAAAAAACATACTATCAGTGGCGGTCGCAGGGTGGGGGAGCAGGGGGTATTACACACCTGAGCAAAATATATTATTACATACATGTTCAAAAAATGTAAATTGCCCCCCACGCCTTTTTCAAAGTCTGGGACCGCCCCTAATACCATAACCTAAACTATGCCAATACCCAGCTGCGTCGCGGAGACTTCTTATTGGGGGGAGATCCAAAGGCAACTTTTCCGAGGGGGTTTAAGCCTTGCGTTGCACTCAATAATTTTTTAATGTACTTTTTCTTGAAAATGCGTTCCAAAGGGGGGAGAGGGGGGGGGTCAAAAATCCTAAACTTTCGGGTTAAGTAATTTAACAATGTGCCCTAATTTTGAAAACCTGCCTTCAAAAAATGTGGAAAAATAAAAATAATTTTTTTTTTGTTATAATGTCAAGTTAATATTTTCTAAAATATTTATTTTAGTTGTAAAAAAAAGTATTCTCTGAAGTTAGTCTATTTTGGCTTTGGAGTTAATCTAATGTAATTTGTGAGGCTGAACAGAGCTTTATTGTGCCGTACTGTATTTTAGTTGACTACGGAGTTGTGACTTTTCTTTTTAGTCGGAAGAAGACAAAATTTATTGTCGAAATATCACCAATGGATTAAAAACTATATTAACCTAAGCTAGAGTGTCCTCATTCCCACTATATCTGCGTGTAACCAGTGAGAATACTTATGATTTATAACTAACACTAGATATTTCACGGGTAGGTGTGTAAGTACTTAAAAATGTTTAGTTACCTATTTAGCTTGTTTAAAGTTATTTTGGAAATATTGACCGTTATTGCACCTAGCTATTTTTGTAACCTCGACTACCAAAAATAATAAATCACTAAACAAATAGTAACTTAAAACAATCAAACCAATAAAAAATTTTGTGTACCGAGATAAAAAATTTAAGTACTTACTTGGGCTTTAAATTTTTACCGCTTTTTAAAATCCGATAACAAAAACTGATTGGCGTAAATTAACAGCATAATATTCAGTGTTGACTGAAAAACTTGTGAAAAAAGCTATAAAACCTATAATAAGATTTTTCAAGGGTATACAAACCAATTTTTATGAACTTGTGTAACAGTAGGAAAAAGCAAACCAAATATTGTTTATCGCAAATTCGCAAATATTTAGAAACAAGAATTTTTACAACGTAAAAACTTATGGCTGGATTTAAGTACCAAATGGAAAACTTAGGTGTCGATAACCGTTTATTGTTTTTAATGTGTACATTATATACCTAAGGAGCCTGAGCCTAGCGAGGGCTACAATGCGCCGGCGGATAAAAATACATTTTAGTCACGTTGTATAATACTATATTTTCCCTTTTTATTAAAATTGTTTGCAAAAAACAAAGACCTAATTATAATAATATTAAATAGTTTAGGAATTAATAGGTTAAGTTTTTCTTTGTATTTATGTTAATCTTTTAGATGTTACAAATAAACTTAAATTTCCAAAATGCGATTGTTTTAAAATTATAATAAATTGTAATAGTACATTATAAACCTAGGGACTAAAGTTGTACTTTTATTCCCGAGCAGAAAAATTTGTAAACCGACCGGGGAAGGCTACAATTTGATGAGGGATTAAAACGCACTTTGGTCACGTGGTTTCTACACTATTTTATGCACTTTAGTATAAAAAAATGATAAAAAGAAAAATAATGGAACGCTAGATATAAAATGTGATCCTAGTGGCTGACAGTGGGTGTGTATTAAAGTTTTTAATCCTAGGAAAATGATTTTAAGACAGATCAGTTTGTGTTGTATAGTCACTGTTAGGGATTAAAAAGGTCAGTTTAGTCCCAACACTAGGGAGTAAAGTGACCTCGTTAGTACCTAAAGTGCACAAAACCTCAATAATAATCTTTAAGCCTAGTTAATAAAAGTTTTAAGTAATGAAATATTGGGAAGTTTTCGGATACTTTTTAACTCGATTTCATAATTTCATGGAAATTCATTAAGTCGTTTTAAAATTATTTAAAACAACCCAGTCTTAGAGTTTATGTTAAAATGAATCCCGAGAATACATTTTTTAAGGTCACTAGATCACGAAGCTCCTAACTTCGTGATAGAATCCCTATCCATCGTCATAAATGACAAAAACAAAATCGTCCAAGATCATAAATGAAAATGACACTGTCCAATGGCGAACACGGAATTATTAATAACCGGTCATTTTACAAAAACGTCATTCACCAAAACAAGACAAGAACAGAATCGAAGTTTAGTATAACGTCATTTATCAAAACAAGACAAAATCAAAAGGACAAAAATCATAAAAATGGGTCGGGCCTAGCATGAGCAACTCTCTCCTTTCCTTTCACATATAGTGGTTCCCTCTTTTCCTCTCATACAAATCGGCGTCATGGAAGTTTGGCGGCAAATTTAAATCGGGAATAAATAATATTGTTGTCTTTGAACCCAAAAATACATAATTAGTTCCCCCGTCCTTCATTTGAGAGGTCAAAATCGGTGTTAAGCTAACCGAACCGAACCTCTGGGTCAATTAGTTGCAAATGAATCCCAACCTAGGGTACAACACCTGACCTTTTTTACAGGTGGGCCTTGCTTAATAAAAATCCCTATGTAGATACGGCGTTTTCATACGTCACAGGCTAGGCCCGACCCCTTTTTGTAATTTTGTCCTTTTTGATTTTGTCCTGTTTTGATAAAAGACGTTATACAGAACTTCGATTTTGCTCTTGTCTCGTTTTGAAGAATGACGTTTTTGATAATGTCCGGTTATTCATAATTCTGTTTTCAACTATTTAGCCATTTTCCTTTATAATCCTAGACGATTTTTTATTTGTCCGTGTCCGTGATCGGACCTTAGATTTTTCGAGGATCAGAGTTCGTAAATATTTTTGTTGGCCTTCAATAAAGCAATAAAAGCTTTTAAAAACAATAAGTAAGTAAAACTTACATTCATTTTGAATTTTCCATAAAACACAAACAAAAAACGACACTGACGCGAAAATCTATAGGTATTTTTGAATTTTGTAAAGGTAAATAAAAAAAAAGTAGCGGGCATCGAAGCGAACAAACTCATTTATGATCAAAATATTAAAAACGGCTTGTTATCACTAAATTGTTTATTTTTAAAATATAAATAAATTGTGTGTGTTCACCTCATTGTACAGCGTATCCCATTTTCGATGGGATTAAATGGGAAACTCGGTTATTATTAAAGATATTGATTTTCTGATTGCACCTTACTGTGCTCTTTTTTGGAGCCCTTAAAAATGGTGTAATCAGATTTTTGCTATACCCCGTGGTTTCGCTAATACAGGGAGTTTTTGAAAAAATTGCATTTTAATTAATTCCTTGTATCTCGCTTATTTTGCAAGATATTTTTATTCTGTAAAAGCCTTTCTATAGCAACCTTTTTAGAGCAAAATAATGACGTTGTCAATTTTTTTAAATATTGTTTAGTTTTTGAGATATGGTATTTATCATAAAAAAATTAAATACGGACCTGGATTTTTTTTTAGTACTACTTTGATTGGTTCCATGCTATTATTACCGTAAAATGCTAAAACTTTAATATTTTTTTGATTTAAGGTTAAAAAAAAACTATTTAATATTTGAAAAAAAAATTATAGTCCGAACCTGGAAATTTCCAACGTTATTATAAATTAAAAATTGCAAGACACACTAGTTGAACGATTTTTAGTTTATATGTTTTGAAATGATAATTAAACGATTTATAAGTAAAGTAAAAAACGTTAAAAAGTTACTAAAATAATATCATACTAATTATTTGATGGTAGCACAGCAGGTCGTGAAATTTACAAAACAAAAGCTTGGAATTGACATTGTCATTTTACTTGTCATTTTTGTGAATGGCTTACAATTATTTTAAACTGGCTAGAAATCGACCTTATCCAGATTTTGAAAAATGTGATATGTTTGACTGCTTCATTCAAGCAACAAAATCGCAATATTTAAATGGCAGAAATATTTTTATGCAAAATGCGTTAAGAAAAATTACTCAAAAATGCCAACAATGTCTTACACATAATGGTAGTTAGAAAAATTAGTTATTTTTTATAATTTTTTTATTTTTATTTTTCGTAGACTTTGTTTCAAATAAATCTGTAAATTAACGTAAAACCATTTTAATATGCTAAGTATCAAAACAGTTAAACTAAAAAGTGTTTATCTAGTAATTTTTAATTTATATTTATGTTGGAAATATCCAGGTTCGGACTAATGTTTTTTTTTAAATATTAAATATTTTTTTTACCTTAAAACAAAAATTTTTTAAATTTTTATTATTTTATGATAATACTAGCATGAAACCAATAAAAAAAGTAATAAAAAAAATCCAGGTCCGTATTTAATTTTTTTATGATAAATACCATATCTCAAAAACTAAACAATATTTTAAAAAATTGACAACGTCATTATTTTCTTCTAAAAATGTTGCCATAAAAATGTTTTTACAGAATAAAAGTATCTCGCAAAATAAGCGAGATACAAGGGTTTATTAAAAATACAATTTTTTCAAAAACTCCCTGTATTAGCGAAACTACGGGGTATAGCAAAAATCTGATTACGCCATTTTTAAGGGCTCAAAAAAAGAGCACGGTAAGGTGCAATCAGAAAATCAATATCTTTAATAATAACCGAGTTGCCCATTTAATCCCATCGAAAATGGGACACGCTGTACACACTAATAAGGTTCGGTGCGGTTACGTATATAATTACTAAGCTATTAGTTTATTAAGTTCTAGATTTGCACTTTTTTAGTTCCTTTTTGACTCTTTATTATTTTTAGCTTACTTGTTATCTCTAATTTTCTTTTTTATCGCTATTTTAAATTTTGAAGTCAAAAGCAAAACGACATTAGGAACCTTTTGCATGTCCCATTTTCCCTTATCCTTTATTTAAGGCATGCGCAGTTACCTGGTTTGAACTTTATTCCTGACTAAAGGATAATGTTTGACCTTACTTGTGTTCAAATAACGCCGGCTACTAGTTCCCTTATTTAGAGGCAGTGTTGCCGCGCATATAACGTTATGACAAAATATAATGTAAATTTAAAATCTGTATTTTTAATACCAAACAATTATTTCAAGAGCTACCAACGCGGGGTTATCCGCAGATTTAATTTTATGACAATTATTGAAAAATATTTTTTATAAAAACTGGTAGATATGTGTTGTTTGGCAACAGTTTTCAACAACTAACCAAAAGTCATCAATGTTCTGTGGAGTGTATTAAAAAAAAAATAAGTACACAATACACAGACCTAATCCTTCATTTCCGGTTTTTCACTGGTATTGGTTTTTCAGTTTTTACCTAGTTGTTTTCGAAACTTTAATTAATTTTGCCTACAGAACAGACAACAGGCTTATGACAGATAAATAAAGGATAACAAAGATAACGCATATAAAAATGTGTCCGCAGAAGGACAAAATTGGTCTTCTAACTTCGAACATATTATAACTAAGGTCACTGGATCACGAGAAGGAACTTCGTGATAGTAGATCTTAATTATAACATCTAATTTGTTCGATGCTTCTAAATATCACGTGACATGTCATTTAATGTCACATTTATAGAGGATAAAATTAGCTAAAGGAGTGCGTGCAAAAGGTCCCTTTGCTTTAAAACAGAATTTAATTAAAAACAAAAATCAAAAATTTATTAAATATACATCAAAGAAACTAAATTTTTAAGCATAACGAGATATGTACAATCCAAGGCAATGAGAGCTGATTTTTGCCATGTGTGCCATAGAGGTTAGGTTTATATAAGAATTGGGTCAAGTTCGGTAGAATTAAGGTTTTGGTACGGTCAGGCAAGGTTAGGGCAATATAGGTTAGGTTTCAAGTGTGGGACTTGGGGGCACGGTGGATAGAATAGACCGGTGTTCGGATCTTTATATATATATATATATATATATATATATATATATATATATATATATATATGTCGAATTTTCCACGTCACTGGTGGTCCAGCTGATTTTTGTAAACAAAAGTTAGATCTGTTATGAACAACGGAACAACTAATATTTTTTGAATTTTTTGAAAACTAAGGCCATTTTTCTACTGATTTCTAGTACACCCTTATAAAATGTAATTTTCTAGATGTATTGTCGTTATTTTTTTTAGCCCGCTTTATTTTTCATTACACAAAATTTAAACTACAAGTCAAACTGAATGTGATCGTTTAATATCAAAGGTGAACCGAGGACTATTGGGTAGTAAACAAAGAGGTATGGCAGCGGATAATTTTTGAAGCTGAAACGAACACATTCATTTTTGTCGAATTTTAGTTTTTGTGTAAAGAGAAATGAAGCGGGCTAAAAAAAATAACGACTGGTATGTCTGACAAATATTATTTTATAAGAATATACTAAAAAATAGTACGAAAATTGCCTTAGTTTTCAAAAAAGTCAAAAAATATTAGTTGTTCATATCATATCTAACTTTCGTTTCTAAAAATCAGCTGGACCACCAGTGACTTGAAAATTCGACATATATTTATAAGATCCGAACACCGGTATATTCTATCCACCGTGCTTTGGGGGTGGTCTACCAAATCACAGGATGTCTTTATCTCACAAAAGAATGTTCTTTAGATTAGGTTACACCGACTCATGTAGAGCACATTTTCATAGATTGGGCATTTTAACCCTGCCTGGCCTATTTGTATTTGAACTATGTGTGTATGTTTTTAGTAATAATAATAATAAATATAGAGTGAAATCTCTCCTTGCGGACACCTCTATTAAGCGGACAATCTCTTTAGGAGGACAAATTTGTTGGAACCAAGCTTTTCCCTATTTCTTTACAAATAAAATTCACTCCTATAACCGGATACTGTAATAACCGGACGCGGACAATTCTTTTTTGTTAAAAAATTCTGAAACCTCCCTTCACCGGACGCGAACCTCTGACAACGGGACGGAACGCTGCACGACATAGGCATAAATATTATGTAGTATGTTGGCAACAACGCTCTGTAGCCGGGGAATTACCTCTTCCCGGTTTAATGTGGAGACTAAATACTTCTGTCGTATTTACAACATATTTTATTCGGTGGGACTGCTGTTTTTTATTTTTATTGTGTAGTTCTATTACTAAAGAATCTCTTTGAAATGGCGCCTAGTAAAAAACTTGTTAACGTTTCGGGAAAGGAACTTATCAGCACGAAAGATCGCTGAAAAATTTAATAGGTATCGGAAAAACTCATGCAGTGGAAATTGTTAATAAATATATATTAAAATTTCGCAGTTCAGGACACCTGCGCGAGAAAAGGTTTCGATTTGAAATAACTAAAAAAGCCCACATTATTAAAGTTTTAAAATGTATAACAGTTTACCGAAGAAAATTAAAGATTGTGATAGTATAAATAGTTTTAAAGGGGTTTTAAAGAGCTATTTATGTGAAAAAACATTGTATGATGTTTAGGACTTTGTTAAATGGACATCATAATTTTTATTGTGGGTTTTTTTACACGGTAAAAAAATTGCCTTAGATCAAAGCAAATTGCTTTGAAGTAAAATAATTTGTGCTTTCCTATTCACCAAGAAAATATTCCTTGATAAGTATAACACAAAAAATGTCTTGCGCCTTATTTTAATGTGAAACAGAAATTGTTCTATTATAAATTAGAACTGAATTAACTTAAGGCACCGTTTTCTCTGGAGCAAAATATTAGTTATATGAAGACAATTTGCTTTGTTACAAAATGGAATATGCTAAAACAAAACAATTAAAAAAGAAAAATAAAGTCTCATTTCAAGATTAAACGTTGCGTTGAACTAAAAATAAATATTTTAAGTCAATACAAATTGTTTTAAGGTAAAACCATTTATTCAAGAAAAGAACGTGTTTTCATTCTAGACAAAAATTTTTACCGTGTATTATCCTTTTTCCGACTCTTAGAGTCAAACGTCTCTTCTTCAAAATATATTTTGTGTTTAGAAGAGACTGTAAAAATTTTGAGGTGCCCTATACAATTTGTAAATTATCTTAAAGGAAATAAATGTATCTTATCTTATCTTAAAAAGAACCGGTTAGGTAAGGTCAGTTTAATTTAAAAGGACGAGATGCTAAAAGGCAATAAGGGTTTCCTTTCACTGATCAGAATTGGGTCAGGTTAGGTCGAATTAAGGTTTTGGTAAGGTCAGGCAAGTTTAGGTCAATATAGGTTAGGTTTCAAGAAGATCCGGTTAGGTCTCTTAATATATACAGGTTTTTTTAAATTTCTGTGCGGAAAATGTTTTTAAACTAGTGCGGAAAAGTAGAATTGTCTGCTTTAAAATAGTAAAATAGTGTGAAAAATCACATTTTCCACACGTTGTAGAAAAAATATTTTTGTTGTTCTTCAATAAAGCAATAAAAGCTTTTAAAAAACAATATATAGGTACTCACATTCATTTTAAATTTTCTATAAAACCTAAATAAAACACTGCACTCACGCTTTTCGCAAAATTCTATATTTTTAAATATTATTAGAGGTAAATAAAAAAAGTCGCGGGCATCGAAGCAACAAACTCATGAACAAACTCATTTATCATTATAATATTAAAAACGGCTTATTATCACTAAATTGTTTATTTTTAAAATATAAATAAGTTGTGTGTGTTTACCTCATTGTACACACTAATAAGGTTAATTACGTATATAAATATATTAAAGATCTGCATTTTTTTAGTTCCTTTTTACTCTTTATGATTATTAGTTGACATGTTATCTCTAATTTTTATCACTATTTTAAATTTCGAAGTCAAATAAGATGATAAATCTTATACCTTCCCAACAAACTGCAAAACGACATTGCTTAAAAAAGAATGATAAATGAAATTCCATGCCAAAAATTAAAAATTTAATAACTGTACTGTTTCAAACCTTTGGGTATTTCTGTTTTCCCACTTTAAAAAGTCAAGTTAAAACAAAAGTTATATTTAAGTTTAAATGCATTAAAAGATTTTTTGCCATTTGTGCCACAGAGGTTAGGTTTATATCAGAATTGGGTAAAGTTAGGTCGAATTAAGGTTTTGGTAAAGTCAGGCAAGTTTAGGTCAATATAGGTTAGGTTTCAAGAAGATCCGGTTAAAGGTCAGTTTAATTTAAAAGAGAGATATCCTGAAAGGCAATGAGGGTTCCTCTTCACTATTAGTGCTTTTAAGCATCTCACACGTATACGACAACTAGAGTAGTGTGAGCTATGGTGATCGTATCAAAAATGATTAAAAAAAGTTGCTCCGATTTCAAAAATGATAATATACAGAGTGTCCCATAACTTAGGGGCCATAGGCCAACAGGTAATAGAGGAGGTCATGTCTGATAAAAAGTTCCTATAATGCATGGTTCAAAACTCTTTCTTTGTCGAGATACAGAGCATCAAAGTTGGCGACTTTTTAAACTCTTTTGATAACTTAAAAAAAAACGCAAAAAAAATATGAAATTGGGTAAGGTCAGGTATTAGAACAAAAGCAATAAATTGAAATAAAAATTATTTTAAAAAAAATTAGTCGGTTAATTTAGTCGGTTAATTTTTTTTAGAAAATATTGATATTTTTTAAAAGAATAAATAAGCAAAAATTATATTTTTTAAAAAACTTTATCAAAAACAGAAATACCACATTTTTGAATCGCAATTATCTGAGGATTTAGCTGGCTGTGACAGATTATTTTTTTTGTAAAACCCTGTTTCCCCCACTCCTCTAACTTAAAAATCCCATATCTGAAAAACAGATGTGTGTTGATCCCCATGTTATATAAACTTTTTTCTCGGAAGTAACCTCCTCTATCACCTGCTGCAGTTATGGGACACCCTGTATATCTTTGCATTTCAGATGATTTTTAAACTTTATTGTCGCGCCGTCTGTCTGTCTGTAACGACCAACGCGCATAACTCAAAAACTACTTGCCCGATTTTAATGAAATTTGGTACCTGGGTTGGGTTTTGGCTCTAGATGGTCCCATTTAATCCACCGGACATAAGCCGAAAAAAAGGGTGAGGCTAGATTTCAAAAATTAGAGTTCTGGTAAAAATATTACTTGTGTGGTCCTATATTAAAGGTAATTGTTCATGAAGATTAAAAAAATACAAAATAGTTTCTTTTCTTCAGTTGTGTTACACTGGGGGGGAATATCCGATCGGACGCGTCCCTGGGGGGCGGATAGGGGGTTATATTCGCGGACCAAAATGGGTAAAAATTACATAATACATTAATCGTGTAAGCTTAGGTGCCCATAAATTGGCAGAGTATTTTAAATTAAAATCGTAAAACAGATCACAGATTTTGAAATGAGTTGAGTGAGGTCAAGTCGTATTTAGTGTCAGAAATAAACGGTTACGTCAAGTTAGGTTAGGTCTCCAGGTAAAATCAGGTTAGTTTAATAGGTTTCTGCAATCAAACATAAATAAACAATGAGAGTACGTCAAGTTGTGTCACATAACTCAGAACACCATACTTTAAGACCTAACTTTAATATTTTTAATAAGTACACTTACCCTTTTGCTATGTTCGAATTTAGTTTTTAAATCACAGCACAAAAAAATTAAAAAAAATAGAACAAATTACTGCCGACAAAAAAGTAAACCAACTTTTTTTTTTAATTCTAGTCGTTATAAAGAAAACATAATTCGACATAAGTTTTGTCAGGGTAAAGTAATTTCAGGTCAGGTTAGGTCAGTTTCATACGTTCCTGCAATTAAAGTACATAAACAAAAAATAAAATTGTAGTTCACATGACATTAATAAGTAACTTACCCTTTTGCTATGTTTGAATTTCATTTTTAAATCACAGCACAAAAAGTTAAGAACACAATTTGCTTCTAATATGCTACCGGTAAACAACAGTATTTAAAATTTTTAAGGTTCTATTCGTAAAAGAGATCATAGAATTTGAAATGAGTCCATGCGCGGTAATGAATCACTTTGCCGCGGGGTTTTAAATACGTGTTCGTTAACAAACCGCGTGTTATAAACTACACAAACTAAGCGAGTCTGACAATTGCTGAGTTATCATAAGGATAAATCGTAAATACACACACAAATTGTGATTGGCTTAGATATCTAATAAGAACACAAATATTGATCATAATAAAAACATTTCATGTAGAAAAGCCAAGTACGTGAAAATGGTATTCCGTAAAAAGAATTGAGATAAAAGTAAAGCCAAGTTTGCTAATACAAATTTCAAAATAAAAGGTTCTTACTAGTTTGGAAATGTTTCTTAAACTTTGCTAATACAGCTAAATTTCTTTATGTTCAATTTAGTGCCTAAGAGTCATTTGCAGCCGTAATAGCCAAGTTTAGAAAAACATTTCCAAACTAGTAAGAACCTTTCATTTTGAAATTTGTATTCGAGAACTTGGCTTTACTTTTATCTCAATTCTTTTTACGGAATACCATTTTCGCGTACTTGACTTTTTTTACTTTTTAAAGGATTTGGATAATATTTAAGTTTTATAGTAGTTAAATATGCGAAATATTGTTCAAACTTTTGCAATGCCTTATTAAAAATTTTGAGATTTTTAAATTTTTTCCGATGGTTTTACCATAGTTCCTATCAGTCTTTCGAAGCTCAGCTCTCTAGCGTTCCTGGAAGTGAACAATGTTACTTTTCCATAACTTTACATTTATAGGGGAGGGCAATAAATTAAAATTTTGATGTTTTTGAATCTTTTTCTATAGTTTTATCATAGTTCCTATCAGTCTTCCGAAACTTAACTCTCTAGCGTTTCTGGAAGTGGGCAGTATTACTTTTACATAACGTTACATTTATAGGGGAGGGAAGTTATTTAAAATATTGAAGTTTTTGAATTTTTTCTATAGTTTTTCCAAAGCTCAGCTCTCTAGCGTTTCTGGAAGTGGGCAATGGTACTTTTACATAACTTTACATTTATAGAGGGAGGGAAGCAAATTAAAATATTGGGGTTTTTAAATTTTTTCCCATAGTTTTATTATGTAACCTTATAACATTGGCCCTTATTTTGTATGTTGCTCTTTGTGCCTCCGCCTCTTAAGAAAAGCGGAGGAAAGTTTAGTAAGCATTCGAGCGCAGTCGATGGGCTAGAGCTCGTTGCAACACGTATGGCAAGACCGGCCTGTCGCTGCAAGCTGGTTAGTGTGGCCCTTGAGGTTCTTTAAAAAAATGTCTTTTTAGTCATAGGTGCAAGGTTCAACCTGCTCAGAGATCGCAGTCCGCGAAAAGAGGAAACCACCACTTGAACGCAATCTACAATGTCTCAATTTTTTTTCGAAAAGTCGTCGCCTTAGATAGTCAACGTGCAGGCTTCAATACATACGTTATCATGGATTTTATTACTGGATAATCTATTTTTAAGTTAATTGCTTAGTAGTTTGGATTGTAGCAGCTTTTAGTAAGTATAAAATCAGATGGTTGTCACGCACGTCGTTATTTCTGCCTGTTGACATAATTTAAGATCATGAGGGCTTCTTGCTGATTCTATCAAACGTCTGCTGATAGTCAATAAACAGATCTCGGTACAGATTAAATAAATCGATTCATATCCTTTATAATGAAGATGTTGATCCACTCTTGTAAATATATAAGCTCTAAATCCTTCCCAATAAACAAAACCTGGTTGTCTACCAAATCTCCCAGTTTTTTGTTCATCTTATGTAAATTGATTTTGCCTTCTTTCTGACTGATTTTCTCTTTATTCCTTGATTCGCCGTTAATCTAACCTCTTTAATGCTTCTTTGTTTTCTCTTAAGTGCCTATCTAACAACTTTAATCTAGCCATTTTGAGACACGCTTGGAACCTCGTGTTTCCCCAATAATTTCCATATCTCCTCCTATTATTAAACATTTGACTTTTGTCTTAAAGTTTGTATAATATCAAACAATTGAAGAAAAAGTAGTAGAAGATTGTAAATTTTAACAAAAAATGTTAAATAATTTTTTTTATACTGGGTCTTTTCATCCAATCAGGGTCAATCGCCCAGTTTCGCCAAGTTCAAGCAAAGTTAAGGCATTTTTAAACAATCACAAAACAATAAAGAAGCCATGAATCGAACCTGGACCGCCGGTGTGTGAAACAAACATTGCTACCACTACGACGACGACTAAATTTAATTCTAAACTATTTCTATGAAAAACTTCAATTATCTATGGTAAGTACCAACAATTTAGCAACAAACTGTTCAATATTCAAGTCAATCGGCACAAATATGTGCACCTATTATTTGTTTATATTACTTTGACGGCCTTTAAAAAATTGGAATAGCAAGCCGAATGCCATTGAAATACCATCATGGGCAGCATGTATTGCATAAAGATTTTCAAAAAAGGGTTTTGTGTCCTCAAAAAAAAAATGTTTGGTAATAATAAAACAAATTTTGGATAAATTTAAATTAATTTAGTTTGAAGGTTGATCATCAAAAACTTAAAAAATTGGTTTAGAAATAGGATTTTAATATTTTTGTCTTATTTTGACGACTATTGTTTTTCCCGCAGCTTTAAAGCTTTTGCGATAGACAGACGGTCCCGGCTGAATGTTTTTTGATGAATATCTCGAAAACTAGTGGCATCATGTGTCAAAGGTTTGTAATGTCCTGTTGTCTTTTTTTTTTAAATCCAACTATATTGTTTTTGACATTTTTGATTTTAAAATCAACATTTTATATTTTTTAATCACGAATATCTTAAACAAATTGATAAATTTTCAAAATATGCGCAAAGGCAATTATCATTTTTTTGTCTCTATAACTATGATGTTTTAAACATGTACTTCTTTTCTTATGACATGATAATGAATTTTGTTCCGATTTTTGTTCGATAACAGCTGAAAACTGAGAAATTTTTGGAATCAGCAAGAAAGAACTATTCAAAAAACACAATCAATTAAGTAAAGTTACATTTGAAATAAAGAACTTAATCGTCATTAATAGTAGTTTAAAAAATATTATATTTTGTCCTTCTATAAATACTAAGCTACGAGTTCAACTACTGGGATGTGAAATTTGAATCAATGGGTCTCAGATTGAAAACAAAAATAAAAACAAATGATTAATTTTCGAAGGTCAGGTTCAAACTATTTAAATCATAAAAACAATAACAGGTATCTCTCTTAATAATTCTCAGTATGAATGAACAATAATTCTAAGAAATATTTATGTTTCAGCATTTATTCTTGTCTATCGTATATAGGTACTGATGATTGATCTCAAATTTAAACAGATTTCTGAAATGTTTACAGGGTGTCCAATTTTCGATAAAAAAATCCGTTGCTATAAGAGATAGAGTTTATTTTTAGTCCCCGTAGTGTTTAAGCTACTTGGGACAAAATGATTTAAAAAATCTGCCATATCTTTATTAGGAAAGATATTTTAATTCTATAAACACTTCGCTATATACAGGGTGTTCGGCACATGAACCATCAAAATTTTTTGGGATATTGTTGGGGTCATTTGCTACCTTTTTAACCTTGAAACTTGGGTCCTTAGAGTCACGGCTAAAGAGATATGAATTTTTTAATTTTTTTTCTAAAATTACCCAAAATCCCACCTTTAAACCCTCGTAAGCTTTTTATTAATGTCTGGAAAAGCATCATTTTTTTTTATAATTCTGTAATCTTGTGCTACTTCAACTAATTAATAGATTTGTTAAAATTTATGTATCGAAGGAACATACGAGGTTTTTTATTAAAGAACATTAGTGATTTTGTGAAAGAAAATCAATTTCAAAATTAAAAATTAAAAAAAGTATCGACACTTGAGAACTTCATTTTCTTTTAAAAACTTCTCTAGTTGATTACCTTTATAACGGTATGCGTTACACTTTGATTTAAAAAAACAATTCTGCTTTAAAATACGGATATTCCGTGAGACGGGCAATAATCGTTCGGAATTGATAAGAAAAACAATTTGATTTTTATGATCGTTTTGAACAAAATTTATAAATAAAGAACACAATACATTATTGTTAAAAGTTTAACTTTTGTTTAAGGAGGTAAACGATCATAAACATCAAATTGTTTTTCTTACGAATTCCGAACGAGTCTCGCCCTTCTGACGGAATATCCGTATTTTAAAGCAGAAATGTATTTTTTTATCAATGTGTAGCATACCGTCAGAAAGGTAATCAACTAAAGAAGTTTTTAACAGAAAATGAAATTCCCAATTGTCGATACTTTTTTTGATTTTTAATTTTTAAATTGATTTTCTTTCACAAAATCACTAATGTTCTTCATTAAAAAACCTCGTATGTCCCTTTGGTACAAATCTATTAATTAGTTGAAGAAGCATAAGATTACAGAATTATAAAAACAAAATGGTGCTTTTCCAGACATTAATAAAAAGCTTACGAGGGTTTAAAGATGGGATTTTGGATAATTTGGAAAAAAAAAATTAAATTCATATCTTTTTAGCCGTGACTCTTAGGACCCAAGTTCCAAGGTTGAAAAGGTAGCAAATGACCCCAACAATATCCCAAAAAAGTTTGACGGTTCATGTGCCGAACACCCTGTATAGCAAGTCGCCTGTGGAAATAAAATTATGTCAGATTTTTGATCCTTCGAGTCGGATACGAGATACCAACATAAAAGTGAATATTTTAAGTACGGACCTGGATATTTTTTGAAAGGTTTGTTTTGTTTTAAAAAAGTTAAATTATTTTAGTAAAAGGTTAATTATTGGAGGCCCAAAACACAAAAAATTAAAAAAACATAGCAAGCACTGGCGTATATAAGAAGGGGCCCGAAGGGCCCAGGCCACCCCCTAAACTAAGATTTTCTTAGATATTTTCCACATATTTCATAAATACAAACATAAAATAGCATCAAATGGGGTTTGGGGCCACCCCAAAACTTTTTTCCAAATACGCCACTGATATCCGAAATGTTTTTTTTTATTCAAAGTGCATAAAATAGTATAAGTATTTTCTAACAACAAAACCGAAGTGTTCCAGAATAAAATCGAAATTCGTGTCCGAGGGTTTTTCCAAATTTCATCAAGACCAGAAGACGCCTCTGTTACGTGTTAATTGGGACTCCTTGTATACAGGGCAAGAGAATTATAGTACGGATCACCGTGATTATAGTTTGCTTGTAGAAAATCGCCTAACCAGAGATAGCACTGGCCATTGAGTAAAGCGGAATAAAGACAACAACCCTTCGAACATTGAACTACTTTCATTTTCTGAGCAAGAACCACATGAAATCGATACGGACATTCATCGACGTGCTTTTTATTTCTGTTCCTTTTTACTCGATTACCCTGTACCAACCACGTGACTAATGTGCCATTTGATCCCTCAGTGACTCAAATTTTCGCCTCCGGATGAAAAGTACCACTTTAAGTATTTAGTTTACTTACTTAGTATTACTTACCATTTGTTTCCTATATATGTTCATTCTACAGGTGATTATCACTAAAATTTCGTAACAACTTAAAAAAATATGCAAAAATTTAGGTTATGACATTGGCAAATCTCGAAAATTAAGAGTCTATAGTTATAGACTGTTTCTAATAGATCAAATTAATTAATAATCACTTACCTCTGGTCTGACAAATACGTTCATGAAAAATTTATTCCTGTGCATCTTCATTTTATGAGTGTGTAATATCGCTAAAATTTAGCTTGGAACAATATCCCAAAAAGTATGACAATTATTTGAAGCTTCAAATGAAGGTTATGACACTGACAAACTTCAAATAATAAAAGTCAAATAGACTTTTCAATGCAATGAAGTCAAACGAGACTGGATCTTTTATTAAAAAAACGTGCAGTTACAGACCTTGCAGTTTGGGTACCTACCCTGTTATTTGTTCTACAGGAAATTATTAGCGATGGACCGTCTGGTTATTTTCTCAATCACAAAAAAACAAAAACTTGAGGTTAGTTAAATATGAAATGACAGTACGTTAACGTTCAAGTTGGACCCGTTAAAAAAAACTGTATTTCGCGATTTAAAAAAATCTGTTATTAACCACAAAGTTAACCAAAAATATAGCGAAATTGACTTTTACAGCAACAAACTGAACAAAAAATCCCTAAAATCTTTTTTTTTTAAATTTAATAGGGACTTATTGCAATAAAGCTAGGCAGTAAGAGTGGCAGGCAGTATTTGGACAGTTCCACATTATAAGAACAGCTGTCTTCTTTCAAAATTAGGACTTTATGTATTATATAAGAACGGGAATTATTACTGCCGCCTTTATTACAGGAAAATTAACGACTGGATTTATAAATTCGACTTTGAAAGATCAACTGTCAGTTTTCAATGAAAAACTGTCAGAATACTGCTCGTTACTATTACTACCTAGCTTTATTGCAATAAGTCGCTAATGAAAGTCCTTTTTATTTTAGGAAAAAGGTAGTTTTAATAAAAAGCTAGGAATTTAATTAAATCTGAAAAAAGACAGTGCTGGGTTTTTCTGCGATTTTTAGATCATTTCTTTTTTGTGGCTAAATGACGACAAAGTGGAGGTTATAGGAACAAATAAAATTTTTAGCAAGTAATCATGTGTCAAATATATGACTAAACACCGCAGCGGATATTTTTTTTTTGATATTTTGGTGCAAAATTAAACATTGCATCTGTGAAAAATATTTCTTGAGAAAAAAAAATTCTTTCTAAAAAACCATTTTGTAACATTGCACACTGCTTTAGTTTTTGACAGCGTTCTTTCGTTTAGCGCTATTTCATTTCAGACCAAGAAAATGTGTAAAATATTCTGCGCAAGCTGTATTGTTAAATTAGAATTTTCATTAAAAATCCCCTGACTGAACACAATTGCTGAGCGAAAAAACACTGATAGTACACTTTATATCATTATTTTTGAGACAACTTTTTAAAACTTTTTTTCGTTGGCCTATGCTATTTGTTATAGTAAACAGCTGATACCTGTCAAAAAGTTATCTCAAAAATTATGATATGGAGTATATATTATAGTAATATTTTTTTATTATGCAATATAGGAATTTACAAGTTAAAATTTCAACGTTATGTTTTTTAGTTTAGATCTGAATAGATTGGAGGTTATAACTTTGTTTACAGATAGAGACGAGTTCTAGCTACATGCTAAATAAAATTTCGTTTAAACCATAAAATATAAATTTTTAAACCTTTTATGAATTTAGATCGTATGTAAAAGTATTTTTGTTTGATATTTTTCTAGATGATTTGTGTTTATTTTTGTTAGCAGTGACCTATCTGCAGAAATTATACAGGGTGTCTCTAAAAGGTCTGTACAAAATAAGCAAGCACATATTCCTGAGGTCCAAATAAGTCGATTTAAAGCAACTTACCTTAGTCCGAAATTGCTCTGTTTCAGAGATACAGGGTGTTTTTTATTTTAATTGACCCAAGTGAAACTATTTTCCCAGAAATTGACTAAATACCTACCGAAAACGATTAAACGACGAAAAAAAATTAATAACTCATTTTACTGACTGAATTTAATCCTTAAAGGTAGCAGCCAAATCTTTTGATCCAAAATAATTTCAATATTCCATTGCGGCATCGAACACTAAAAACGGAAATATCTCGAAAACGGCTCACCCTAGCAGATTTTATCAAATGTACCTTTTTTGCTTAAAAAAGTTCCGGAAATTATGTTATCAACAAAAATAAGTTGAAAAATACATTGAGAAAAAAGTTATGGTCATTTTAAACCAGCATTGTGAAGCGCCCTCTAACGGCCACAGTGAAAAAATATCCATATTTAGGTTTCGCATCCCAAAAAACCCCCGAGTATCAATTTTTAAAGTAATGCGTTGAGAAATGTTCATAAATTTTAATTAAATCGATTTTTAATTTTTAAATTCACGTAGCAATTTTGGACTAAGGTAATTTGCATTAAATCGACTTATTTTGACCTCAGGAATATGTGCTAAAATTTAGTACAGACCTTTTAGAGACACCCTATGGAATACTTAGAGATTTGATTTCCCAACCAACCGAAATGGCCTATTAGTCAGAGCATATTATTTTAAAAGGCTTTCCGTTTTCGGTCTAGAAGCAAATCATATTACTTTTTGGCAACAGACCATTTCCCCCTAATTTGACCCCGCTGAATCCGAATTTCTCTGTAGCCAACTCGAAAAATCGACAGGGACGGAGAAAATCCCCTCCAAACCCCTAAAAACCTGTTTTTTTTTTCATCTTTATGCAATTTTCTCGAAAACTAACCTTTTCATCAAAAATTGCAAAGAACAGTTTTTTGTGGAGAGTAAAATTCCCTTTCCAACGATGTATTGGTCAATAAGGTTAGGAAAAGCAAGTAGCTCTTCAGTGGCGTACGTAAATTGGGATTATTGAGAAAAAACATGTTTATTATAGGTTTTTTAAAATTTTCTCAAAGTATACTTTATTGTAGAACATATCAATTTCTTTTAAAAACTTTATTAAAATGTCGGGTTGTTGCCATATTTAGGGCTTTAGGGGCGTACTAATATAAACTTATTTTCAAAAATAACTGAAATAATCAGTTTCACTTGCATATTTAAATATCTTTTCAGAAAAAAATGTGCCTTTATTCTTTATTGAGGATAAGACAATTTCTTTTTAAATGATATATTACAAAGTGAGGTTAATGTTATGATAAATACTTCAAAAAGGTTCGTAATTTATACCTATGCAACGGTTTGGGGGGAGGCGTAATCATAATTAGGTACTCATAAATATATAAATTTTTGCAATTTACGGACGCCCCTGGAGAGTTTTCTATACTATGGGTCACATTTTGTGACACACTGTTTAAAAGGACATTTTATTATCGGGCCCGCCGCCGCCGCTTACTTACTTACTTTCGACCTTTTGTACTTTCGACCTTTTGAACTTTCGACCTTTTGTTTTTTGATCTTATGTACTTTCGACCTTTTGTACTTTCGACCTTTTGTATTTTCGACCTTTTGTACTTTCGACCCTATTTTTTCGACCTTTTGTACTTTCGACCTTTTGTACTTTCGACCTTTTATCCGCCGCTCTTTATTATCCACCGAAAAGCTAATAAGACACAAAATTGATTAGTTTGGATTGATCTTAAATAAGTTCTTTAAATTAAGAACACCACTGGCGCGGTAAATATAAAATAACTTCCACTTTGTTATATATCGTTTGAATAGAAATTTTATTGGCTATGACGAAGTATACAACACATTTTTTAATAAAGAGCTTGGTTTTTAAGAAAATTGAATAAAACGTATGAAAACATGTTTTTTTTTAATGATTTGATGAAATCACCCCCATTGACGGACGTCGCTGGAGAGTTTGCTATAAGTCAAACCCCAGCGAGTTTCACATTTTTAAAAAGGGAATTTCGCTGTCTACAAAAAAGTGTAGAACAAGTTTTGCCATGTTAAGCTTAGTTTTTGAGAAAATTAGATAAAACGTGTAACAAAAATGGTTTATTTTTTGTTTTTTCTAAATTAATTTAATTTACGGATGCCCCTGAAGTTTTATTTATAAAACCGATTTAATCATGTTATACGTCATTTTAAAGGAAATTGAGTATACCAATATGTAATACATGGTTTTTTGTAGATATTAGTTTTTAAAAAAATTAAATAAATCTTAAGATATTTTAGCCAATTTAACTAAAAAAACTAGCAAATACAGCCGCTAACAAGCAGCCGTTTCTAAAGCAGAGAACGAAATGTCAAACTAAAACGTTTACCGGAAGTCGACCATTTTGGGTTTGCCACTTAACTTTGGTCAAATGTGTTCGAAAAGGGACCTTGCTTAGCTCAATTTAAGCTATACCTGTCAATTAAGAAATGTATCACAACCTAGTTAAGGGGTCATCATATTATGTTTTAAACAGAACACCTTATACATTTTGTACTATTTTTAAAGAATGAAGTTTTTACACGCTGACCAAAAATGTTTTTTTGCATTTAAATTTATCACTGATCAAAATTTCAACCTTTAAATAGATGTAGAACAAAAGTTAACATAGGGTCGAAATTTTAACATATAAATCCCTATGATACATGATCAAAAAAAGCACTCTAAGTGTGGTAACTAGGATCTTCCCACACGAGAGTTCCGGTAAAGCGAGGTTTGTTGTAATTACTCGAGGGCGATAATAACTAGATACAGTGGCGGCTCGTGAGGTAGTACCACGGTGCCAGGGCACTACCCTATTTTTCTGCAAAAACAAGTTTCTTTTTCATTTTTACAACATCTTTATGGGTTTTTATGTTGTTTTATATATTTCTTTTTAGTTTATTAGTTATATGTTATTTGGTAGCCCTGTGCAATTCTATGGATCACACTCCGACTAGACGCGACGTGAAGAATGGGCTACTAAAACCCAAAGCAGCGTAGCACTTTTCTGTTGGCTCCTTCGAGTTGAGATAGATTTTATGACCAGCCTATATGAGCGACAGAGATAGGGCCAATGTTGGACATTTAGCGTTGTTTAAATACGAAAAATCAAAGAAATTTTGTGCCTAGCCCAGGCCATCAGTTAGTCGTATTACTCGTATTGTTTTTGTGCGTAGAGCATGAATGTTTCAATTTACGCCCTTTACAATACATTTCAATTATTTGAGCAGAATTTTTTGATAAATTCATGGGGCAATTTGGGTAGGCATGGGTTAGTTTCTTTAAAAAAAAATAAAATTAGAAACCGCAAACATAGTAGTAGTAGGTATGTTTTTTAATGACTTGTGGGAAAACATTTGGGCAACACCAAGATTTTTTTTTATTGACCAATTATGGCACTACCATGTTGTATTGACACGAGCCGCCGCTGACCAAGTACCAAACGTATTATACGGGGTGTCCCATAACTAAAGGGCCATAGTGCAACAGGTGATACAAGAGGCCAAAGTAAGAAGATTTGTATAATAAATGTGGTGGCAAATCTTAGTCCTTAAAAAGATACACGGTGTTGAAAGTGAAATTTAATTTTTGAAAAATTACAATAATTTTAAAACGGATAAAGGTGTTATATTCAAAATTGGTACGCTAGCATTCACAAAGTAAGAAATCTGATTTTGGTATTAGTTCAAACCTAACTTATTATGTTTATATTTTCTCAAACTGTAAATCTGAGGTTTTTTTTACTTTACATTAAAAAAGATCCTTTCTTTCTGCATAAAAAAGCTATTATTGGTCAATATCGCTATCTTAAACCGCTTGCGAGATATTCGTCTTTAAATATTCCATATTGTACATTCGAGAGCACATCTAATCAGTGACGGAAATAATATGCATTTCACAAAGTGTGCCGTGAATATTGACAACACAATAATACGTTTATTGTTTTTTTTTTTCTATCAAAATTGGATTGATGTTTAATGTTGGTATTTTTATTTTAAAAAATGCCTATAGTTGATATTGTATTAAAGTGACACCACGTCATCAAAACCTTGATGGGCGGGAAGAGAGTAGAGGGGTACATACAGTGGCACGCACTTCCTTTAATTTTTTTATTGATATTGATTCCCAAAATGAGGCACTGCACTAATTAGTCATTAGCTTACTATTTTACTTGCTTTTTATTGATGTCTTTTTCTAAACGATTTCATAAGAAAGAAACATATATACTCTTATCTGGTTGTTACGAACATATTATTGATTTAGCCGGGCTTTGACGTTTTCTATTCGTTGTTTTGCCTGTTTGTCAAACAAATTATGACAGAGCTTTTTACAAAATAATTACCGTTTTTGCAACTAAATCAATATTTGCGCACATTATTATATTAAATAATTTTGGATCCTCTTTTATGTTTATTTATTAGGTAAGTACCTATTTGATCTCTCCTTTAAAAGGTCTTAGTGTTTTATCCTTCGAACATTAAACCCCGAGCGACACACTGCATGTACAGTGAAACACTAATTTTTTAAGGCTTCTTTACCTAGATTTTGCCGCAAAATTTGGTTTACCATAGCTATGACGCGGTGCAACAACATCAAGTATAGGGTTAATCAATTTTCTAACCGTGATTTAAGAGATATGATTGGCATTTATGCGCAAGAAAATTATAACGGTAGTAGTGCAGAAGGTTCATGCATAGCTCTATCCAACCAGTAACATTCCACATAGAAAAGTTTTTTCAAGAATTTGTAACCAGTTAGGGGATACAGGGTCATTTTATATTAAAAATTCTGGTGGACGACCCAAAACAATAACCGTGGAAAAAAAAGAGGACATTTTAGTTAGTATCGCAGAAAATCCTGAGCTAAGCACTAGGCGTTTGGAAGCAGCTACGCGAATAAGTAAATCTACCATTTCAAGAGTTTTATAGACGTAAAATGAATTTCCCTAATATTTTACTCCTGTTCAAAATTTGTTGGCACGAGATTTGCACTTTTTGAAAAACGATTTAATTGACCTTTTGATGGTATACCATTGGGATGGGGCGCCACCGCATTTGCGAAATCACTTAAAACAAAGTTTTCCACGTCATTGGATTGGATGCGTTAGTGATTTTCCTTGGCCACCCCGCAGCCTTGACCTTAATCCATTGGATTTTTACCTTTGGGGTCACATAAAGGTTTTCATATACAAACATAAAATAAATACCTCACAAGAAAAAATTCAAGAAGGTTGACATATTATTAAAGATTCTGAAAGTACCCTCGTAAATGTGAGGCGCCACTTGTCAAAGAGATTAAGAAAATGTATTGAGGTAAATGGCGGATACTTCCAACATCTATTATTCTAAATGAAAAATTTTTTTTTGCAATTTTAAATTAATTAAATTCCATACATTTTAATAATTGAATCTTGATTTTTTTTTGGTATTAATTGGTTTAAAGACGAATGTTTCGCAAACATATCGATATTAACTAAGAATACGTTTTTATGCACAAATATTGGCCCTTTTTTAATAGCAAGTTAAATAGTTTCGGCTTTACAGGGTAAAAAAATATAAACAATTTAATTTATTGATCCGTATCTAGAAGGAAGGTTTGAACCAATACCAAAATCGGAGTTCCTACCTTTAAGAATGCTAGCGTACCAATTTTGGATATAATATCTTTATCCGTTTTAAAATTATTGTAATTTTTCAATAACCTGTATCTTTTTAACGACTAAAATTTGTCACCACATTTATTCAACAAATCTTCTTATTTTGGCCTCTAGTATCACCTCTTGCACTATGGCCCCTAAGTTATGGGACACCCTGTATGCAGTATTTAATCCACAAATGTGCGTTAATTTTTCATTTTAAAGTTTTATACTCTTATAGAAAAGTCTGTTACCTCTGAAAATATACAGGGTGTCTCTAAAAGGTCTGTACAAAATATTAGCACATATTCCTGAGGTCAAAATAAGTCGATTTAAAGCAACTTACCTTAGTCCGAAATTGCTCCGTTTCCGAGATACAGGGTGGTAAATTTAAAAATTAAAAATCGATTGTCTTAAAATGTATGAACATTTCTCAGCGCATTACTTAAAAAATTGATACTCTTTTTATAGTTTAAAATGACTATAACTTTTTTCTCAGTGTAACTTTTAACTTTTTTGTTAAGAAAATATTTTCCTAAATCTTTTTAAGCCCAAAAGGTACTCTTGTTAACATGCGCTAAAGTAAGTCGCTTTCGAAATATTTCCGTTTTTAGTGTTCGATGCCGCAACGGAATACTGAAATTATTTTGAATGACTATTTCACTAGAGTGTTTTACACTGGCAAAATGTCATAGCAACGGCCAGTATTCTACTGACTATTGTTCTCAAAGCTTTATTCAAGTTTGTTGCTTTTCGACAACTTCGCTCATGAAGTGTTTTAATTTAAAAATTTAATTTTTAAATTTACCACCCACCACGGAGCAATTTTGGACTAAGGTAATTTGCATCAAATCGACTTATTTTGACCTCAGGAATTTGTGATAAGGTTTTGTACAGACCTTTTAGAGACACCCTGTATTTTTAAAAATGATGATTCAGTGGCTTTCACTTCACTAAGTGACAAGAAGTGATCGCTATATATGACAAGTTGCCTAAATCAATTTATGAAGAAACGCGACCAATGTTATCGTTTCCAACGGCAACGTGCGGTAATTAAACTTACCACACGGCGTGTGGTAATGTGGGGCTTACCGCTCGCAAATGAGTTCGGCAAAGTACACTTTATCGCACGATTGTAGAAAAAGAATATTATCACTAACCTCAAGATCTGGTCCTGGAAATACAATCCTATTTTTCTGCATCTGATTGAAATATTTTTTGCACAGGTCATCGCTTCTTTTTCTTCGCTCCCGTTCTTTTTCAAAACGTCTCCTCCAGGACTCTTCCCGTAGAGCCACCTTGACAAAAAAAAATAATAACAAGTTATAGATATAGGCTGTTCGAAATTTAGTGTCTAGTAATTAATATTAACTTTGTTATTATTAAAGATATACAGAATAGTTCAAATTAACAAACTACAAGCATTTTGCATGCCCTTAGATGAAAATTGAGCATATACCATCATTTTTTTCTTCACATTCTAAACAAAAAAGCTTTTATATATAATTTTCTTCTAAAGTAAACAATAAAAAACTTTAAAATAGTCCTTACCAAATTAATTTTGATACAACCCATCCCATACTAAACAACAATTTTTATTATTTTATTTTTAATTAATTTATATTTTTATATTCTGAGACTCAGGATCAATCGCCTAGTAGGCACAGTGGGCTAATAGCCCCGATTTTTCTCCAAGGGTTAACTATAGGGTTAACTAACTCCCGAATACCTTCATAGCTTGCAGTTCTTTTTTAGAAGTGTAATTTTTTTAAAGGTATTAATTTTTTTCTATAAAATGTATAAAATGGGCGTGAAATGGATCATGTAAACGAAGGTAAGTAGATTCTATTTTCTATTTCTAATTTTGATGTGTAGATAGGTCAGACAATGATTTTTGTTTTACATGTTTGAAATTCTATCAAAATCTATCCATCAACCGGTTTTGTGAAATCCTTTTTCTCTCAAAGAATTGTAGTTTTATTTAAGGCACCAAGTTCCAATATACGAAATACGGCTTTAGAAAAAAAAGCAAGGGACGAGTATAGAACAAAGCTGTTGGTCGTAATAAGATTCTTGTTTATTATTCGTTGTGTACTTTAAGCTAACCAAAATAAATTAATATATAAAAAAACAAATACATATCAAGACTATAAAAATATGTAAAAACTAAAAAAAAAACATAAATGTGTGATGCGTCGCGTCAATTTAAATGAAATTTTACGTTGATTAAATTGAATAAAAAAAGGACGTGTCGTAAAAAATAATATCGCAAAAACTAAAAATTACAGATAAAGTTTACTTTGACAGGTGCATTGCAAAAGAATACAAATAGGTAAATAAACTATTAAACGGTTTTATTTTAAATCATCAGCAATACCAAAAAATACAACATAATAATAAGGACGCAAACCTGACTTTTAGCAGACTCATAATTAGCAACCTTAAACAGAGAAAAGTTACAGATTTAATACATATCGGTTTGTCCGCCATTTTGGATCCGCAATAGAATTTTTCAAAAATCATAATCAACATAATTGGTTACTTTAAACACCTTAAAGTTAGAAAATTCCACCAGTTGGATCAGCCATTTTAATTTTTTATAAGTCAAAAATAATAATCAACGACTTTAGACATCCCAAAGTTCCAAGTTTAATAGATATCCGTTAACAAATGGCAAAATCCGCTATGTTATTTTTGAAAGGTTGAGTTGAAAATCCTAATTAGGGACTTTAAACACCCCAAAGTTCAAAATTTTATACTTTATAAACAGTGATCTCTATTTATAAATAGGAAACTTCGTCACTTTGTATCCGCCAATTTGATTCATAATTACTATTTATTTGCGAATAAAACGATTTTAAAGATATTTAAACTATATCTTACTCATTTCAAAATAAAATATCACAAAACCTTTTTTTTATAATTTTGGCCAAAAATCAGGTCCAGCCTAGCCAGTATTCAAACCTGGACCAGTCGGCGTGTGAAGCAAATATGCTACCCCTGCGCTACGGACGACGACTAATTATTTTTATTTGTTTTAAATATGTAATTGGTGTATTAAAATTCGCTATTTTGTATTCAAACTTAATTTGATAATTATTACAAAAATTCAATATTTTTTAAGCAAAAAATTCTATGATTTTTTTAAATAAAATAGTAAAAAGGCTAGGCCAGTAGCGAACAAATAAATAAAATAGGAAAGACTTGTCTAGAAAACTGTGTTTTTATTTTGAGCCCACCAAAAGCAATTTTTAAATGCTTTTTTATTTTTGTCTGTTAAAGGTCAGATTTGTGTCGTAATTATTTTCTAGCATTTGATACAGCTGATAATTTAAAATAAAGCCGCATAACCTTAAAGTTTTTTTTTACCAACTGCCTGTCCCAAAGTAATTCTTAAAAGCTTCTCATATTGAAGTGCGAGAAAGGAATCCGAAGTATAGATGTATCCAACAAAGACAGCCTGACTTTTCTTTTTTTTCGTGACCCCGCCTTTTAAAGTGGCCTCAATTATCCCTACCAAAAGTCGCCGAAATCGGTGATAGCTTGCATCGTCGCACGTCACTTTTAGAAAGCTACGCGCCGGACCTCGTGTAAAATTTTAAAAAATCGTTACCAACTCCCTAAGGAATCAAGGGTCAAACTAAAACGGGTCCTCTCGCAGCTGCATGACTTACAGAAAGTCCCATTTGCTTGCTTTAGTGTTAGGGGAGGGGGTTCATATGGGGGGGGGGGGGTGAACGATCGATAGTTTCGTCTGGTAATATAGCAGGCGGCCAACACGCAGGGCTTGAAAGATTTGTTTTTATTTTTGTGAAGTTTTTAATAAATAGGTTTTTTTTACGGGTATGCGCACTCGCAAGGAGATCCCTATCACGCTCGAGAAGCGGCAAGTGCGCGGAAATGTTGGTGTGTGTTGGTTTTGAAACGGTTCAGGTTGTAACCTGCAGGGAAAACTGTCGCAGGGAGTTTATTCCACAGCGATGCTGTTCTCCAGAGATATGTATTCTGATATAATGAGGTTCTTGGTGCCTCTATTTTGACAATAAATTGATGGCTACCGTCTGTTTGACGTGTTCGCCTAGTAGGTGCTACTCCCGGGGGATCATACGTGCCAACTCTTCAGAGCATTTTCCGTGATAATACCTGTAGAAGAAAGATAGATCGCCCACAGTTCTTCGATGTTCGAGACTATCCAAACTACGGGTAAGTGCGGGGTCATTGATCAGCTTGATAGCTCGTTTTTGCACGGTGTTCAAAAGCATTAAGGTATGTTTGGGTGCCGCACTCCATATATGTGAGCAGTACTCCATAGTTGGTCGAATCTGAGCTTTGTAGAGTGTCAGCAGTTGGCTTGGTGCATACAGATGTCTTGTACGAAATAGCACCCCAAGCTTTTGGGACGCCCTTTTAGCTATATCTGCCACGTGACTGTCTGCCATCTGGCTCTGCAGTGCGACAGCACTTCCAGATAGCGTGATGTTTGGCTCACCAGTGCTGGTCTGGTGAGTGACATATGTAAGTAAATCGCCAGTTGACCTATATTTTCGTATTGCTTGTCGTTGATAATTTTGTACTTTTCCAAGTACTTGGTTAGGTGATTGTTCACAACTCTTTCCATTACTTTTGATATCACCGGAAGTAGAGCAATTGGTCTATAGTTTAACGGATCTTTATTTTTTCCTCTCTTTGGAATGGGTTGTACTGCGGCAGACTTCCATGATGATGGATATACTCCTTGCCTATAAGATAAATTGAATAATTTTGCGAAAGTTGGGGTGAGTTCGCTAGCACAATTTTTGAGTACTATCGCGGGAATGCCATCTGGACCCATTGCTTTGTTTGTATCCAACTTTTTAAAGGATTTTCGTATTTCTCTGTGACAAAAGGGTACCTCTGGCATACTGTGGGAAACCCTTTCAATGAACGGTGGAGTTTTCCCATTTGGCACTGTTAGGTTTGAGTTGGAGGAAAAGATTTTGGCCAGCACATTGGCTTTTTCCTCTGATGTTGTGGCTAAGTGAGTATTTTTATCTGTAAGTGGTGGTATGGATGACTTGGTGAAGTTTGATCCAACGGCCTTTGCAAGAGACCAAAAGGACCTAGAACTACTTGGACAATTCAGCAACCTGTTTTTGGCGGCGTCAATAGTAATTTTACAACTATTTCTGGCATCTATAAATTCTGTGTGGTTTTGAGCGGTTTGTTGTCGTTTCCAAATGTTATATGCTCTGTGTTTTTTCTGTACAGCCGTTTGACACTGGCTGTTGAACCAAGGTTTGGAATTAGCTCTGCGTTTTATTGTATATGGGATATATGCATCCATTCCAGATAAGATTACTTTTGTTATTTCATTACAGCAAATAGTGGGATCAGCTGTTTTAAAGCAAACCTCTTGCCATGGAAAATCCAGGTAAAACTGTTTAAGGTCATTCCATTTTGCCGATTTATAGTGCCACATTTTACGAGGAAGTGATTGTTGGCTTGGCGGTATGAACATTTCGCACTTTGTTCTTATAAGTTTATGATCGGATGAACCAAGTGGGGGATCTACTTTAATTGTGTACAAGTCAGGATTTGTAGTTATGAAGTCTAAAAGCGCTGCAAATTCACCCCTTTCTGAGATACGGGTAGGTTCATCGACAAGCTGCGTTAGATCACAACTTATGGCAAAAGCTTCTGCTTCCCTGCCTTCATTATCTGTTTTGTTGTGGTGTTTTAGCCAGGGTATATTGTGGACGTTGAAATCGCCTAAAAAAACAATTTTCGCATGTGGATAGTTAGACTGTATACTATCACAGTTTTCGGATAATGTCGCAAAAAAGTTTTGCTACTCGGTGTTACTTGGCGGTCGGTAGAGGCAGCAAATGAACTTGGTCGATGACTTTGAGGTGAATTTCAGCCATATGATATCGAGGTTCGCTGGTTCTAGCTTCTCCTCTCGATGTACACACAGATCCCAAAATTATGTCGAAATCGGTGGTGGAGGTCATAGCCGGGATAAAGATAGTTCACAATAGGTGTTGCAGAACTGATTTTAAATTCAGTGAGAACAAGGATGTCAGGTCTTTGTTCTTCAAGATGTTGGTGAACTGAATTTATGTTGGTACTTAATCCTCTTATATTGCTAAAATCAATTCTGAGTTGAGTTTTTGGTCTTCTTTTAATATCTTTGCATGAAGGACCCCCAGGATCACCCGACGCCCGGAGATCCGAGTGGTCGGGTATTTTACCTCCGGAATATTTTGATCCTGGAGGCGCCATCATGCTATCTGTTACTCATTGTTGCAACCGGACTGCCAGCGCAGTAGCGGAACGTGGTGATACCACACCGGTCGACGGTGTATTTCTTTCCTAAAATTTTTATCCAATAAAACTGCAGAACAGAGGGCTTTACATACAATTGGTCCATTTTTAAAAAATGAAGCGAAAGAACATTTCAGTGATTCATTGATTCTCAGTGTTAAATGAATGGACTATAGGCTGCTAGTAGTGACGTCTTTAAATGTAAAGGGTAAAGGGAGGAAGGGTCTCTCATATCTCTCGGCCTACTTGCCGAACCTAAGGGTCACCTCCCACTAATATTGCTACTATAACATAACATTAACTATAATAAAACCTTAAATGAACTAAGCCTAACTCACCAATTCAGCACAATGGTCCAGTGTATCAATGACAGCTACTGTGGTCGTTTTGAAAGTGATTGCTTCTCCTTTGAAATCAATAGCTGGGAGATTTTCTGAAAAGATATATAAACTTTGAGTACAAAAAAGAAACAAGAAAACATTTAAGTCTTAGAGTCACTAATTTCAATCATCAATTTGGTAATTTGTACATTTTCTTGGATCAAAAACATTATATTGGTTTGTTTTTTTCTATATGGACCATGGAACAAGCATTTTTTTTATCTTACAGGGAATTTTCGACTCTGATTTGGTTTTACTTATAAATATGGTTATTCCTTTCTCTATATCCAAACAAATATCATTTTCAGGGAGCGAAACAAACTTCAAAAAATTAACTACCGTAAAACGAGGTTACTTTGCGCCCCCTGGTCCTACTTTCCTCCATTGCGAAAAAAAGTTCTTAGATATTCCACATTAAAAATCTGCGCATGCACCACAACGCCACCACGCGTGAATTATCCGTTGCGAAGTTGACTTTTCAAAGACGCGGTAGCCGCTGTTTTCCGCTTAATCGTCGTTAATACCAGAGTGAAGTGCAGCTTAAAATTCCTTTAAAATTTGACCTCGAAAAATTTGGTGTCTAGTGCAGTTATCGATTTCTATGCAATAAAAACTTAAAAAACCAATATTTTTAAATTTTTTATTCACCATTTTGATTGTTTGGGGAAAAGCTAATTAAATATTGGGTGTAGTTTGCGCCAACATATAAAACACCAATGTTTTTTTTTATATTTTATAAAGTAGGGCAAAGTAACCTCAGACTATGGGAAACTTTGCTCCACTTTTCAAGTTAAAAAAATATTTATAATACTAAGTATTTTGTAATAAAAATGTCCTTTCTTAATTACCTATACCATCTGTTTTTCATTAAAACCAAAAAAACATTTATGGTATAATTTTTGGTTATTTCTTTAAATTTTTCGAATGAACTCAAAAAAGTGGAGCAAAGTAACCTCGTTTTGTGGTATTTGACTTTTTTACTTTCCTTGCAGCAGTGACCACCCTGTGTTTAATAACATACTTATTTTAATAAATGGATCCATGACGGCTCTGATACCTTCCTAGCACATTAGCACTCTCCAAGTAAACTCCACGCTATATCAGCAGTTTTTTTTGTAAATATCTCAGAAACAACAGCTCTTATGAAATTTTTGGTTGTAACACAAATTATTGAGAAAATATGTTCTACTATACTCCGTGTTTAATGCTGCCAGTTATTTTTGTTTTTGTTTTATTTTGAATTTTTGGGAAAACCTAACCTTAAAGTTTGTTTTGATATTTTTGGGCTCTTTAGCAAAAACCTTCAAAAAAGAAACTCCTTGTTTGGGAAAAAATCCGATTAGGTGATAATTTATCTCTTTGTTGAAAGTCATTTTCTTTTTGTTCACCTGAGGATCCTTTTGGCAAAAATCATGCGCGATTTGCACACGCTGGGAGTTTGAAAAGTACCCTTGTATTTGACAATGGAATGAAGAACTCACTTCCGACAAGACAATCAAAGAAGTCACACGTGTTTTAAGTTTAAGACCGAAATTCCAACCACAAGAAAAGCCGCGGTGCCGCGAGTGAAATTTTGGAACTGCTGCTGAATGAAAGAAGGTAAGCTTCTAGCGTGTTCCCGATTTTTTTCCTTTGTTTTTAGTTCAATAGACGTCTGTTTTCCCAGACGGGGCGAATTTAACTTTGGGGTAATTTTTTGTGATATCTAGTTTTCTCCCCTTCAGGGTAAAGCCGTCAAATTGGTCCTTGCGACCCGCGTCTACTCCGAAAATCGCTTATTGATGCGATGTTTCATTAAAAAGTTAGCATATTTTCAATTTTTTAACTGTCATTTGCATTAATGAATTTTGACCCAAATCTAATACGTAAAGGCGTATCTCAAAATTTGGCAAATATTGGTTAGATACAATACAAAGTTGAAAAAAAATAATTAAGACGTAAAGGCGCTTTTCAAGATATGCCCTTCATACAAATATTTGAAAGACGGTTATGTCAAAATTGTTAAAATCTAGATACGCCTTTACGTATTTTCAACGGCGAGATGCTTACCGAAAACTAGTAACTAACTACAGAAAGAGGGGCTTCGTGTGCAACAACCTGAATTTAAATGCTCTTTGGCAAAGTGACATTCAAATAATATACACAAATCGCTGCTTTGCTTTGATAGTGGCACAACTAAAAAAAATGCGTTTTGGTGTTTTCTGTAAAAACTAACTTCTTTCTCATCGTATTGTCCTTTATTTTCCAAAATTTTCCTTATTGTCTATTTCAAGCATGGGTAAGTTATTGATTGGTTTAATTAAAGCAAAAAAAATATATAAATTATTTGCCTTTGCCATTATTTTTAAAAAGCGTTTCCTGAAAATGATCATTTTCTAGTTATGTCACTATCAAAGCAAGGCAGCGAAATGTGGACACGGGTTCCAACTAGAAAAATACATATTTTTATTTACCTTTCTTGACCATTTTGTTCTCGTCATTTCCAACACAGCTGTCAAAATACTTCTGAAGTGTGTCAATTTGTCGCGATAAAATTTCCTTGAATGTCTCAAGCTCCGCAAGTTTTTCTTTTAAATTTCTTGAACCTGTAATTGAAATTTTATAATATTAGTATATTTTATTAAAATTCCAAAATCATATAAAAGCAAAAGTAAAAAAAAATTGTTTCATTTAAATTTTTAGTACAACCGTCCATGCAAAATGACCGTACCTGCGGAAAAAAATAAAATTGAGTTATTGGCATCTTGACTAATAAGACTAATAATGGCTAACTATGACCTCAAAAGTCGAGAACCACAGAAGTTCATGTTAATTGTCAAAATATACAGCGTAGCCACCCTTCTATCTAGGGGTAGGATTTTTGTATGGGCCATAAGGATTGCATGGGAGAACAGAAAAGCGTAAAACCAACGATGCCAGATTAGGGAAAATATCAGCCAGTATAAGCTGCTACTGGGTTCGCGAAAGGTCAATTTAGGCAGTTTTATGTAATATACTCCTTATCAGAAAAATTTGTACACCTACAATATAAAAACCCATGCTAGGTGTACAATTTTTTTTGAAAAGCATGATACCTTAAAATTCTGCTTGTTCCTAGAAGTAGATTCACTTTTACAAACAGGCAGAATTTTAAAGTGTTATTCTGGTTGTTGATTTTCCTCAAGTAATAATTGTCGCCCCAAACAACTGTTTCAGGTCGACCGTCCCTTGACGACTGCAACTGCCTGCGCCTGTAGTTATTTATCAATATTAGCTTTGGCAACGCTGGAATAATACATGCTATACTCTATGTGTTCTGTGCCCTCTTATGGAATTAAAGCGCCCTAGATGTGGACTTGCTCACGAGGTATATTATCGTCAGTTATTTCATTTGGACTTATATTAGAAATTTTCTTCTCTTTTGAATCCATGAAATGCTGCTCTTTGAATTACTTTATTTGGATTAACCCTACCTATCTTTTTCTTGAAGATTGTGGGACAAACCTGAGATAAGGAATATTAACAAAAATGACAGAAAAATTGTGCATCTTTAGATTAAAAAGTTTGTTTACTTTGCAGATAAAATGAAGAATGATAAAAATAGGACAAATGTACTAATTCTAAAATAAGAAATCAATGAAAAAAAAACTGAAATTGGAGAATTTTGTCGGTGCAATATATGATGTCCCATGTGCTTTAAAAAATTAACGCATTAAACATGTTTTAAAGATGCAATTCCAACTAAGGTAAGCAGCAATAAATAATCTAAAGTTTAAAAAAAAACAGGTTAAATATTCTATAGCAAAAAATTATCAGCATGAAATAAATTGCTTAGGTAAAGGAAATAATATATAAATGTGATAAGACATTTAACAGTTTCTTTAAAATAACCAGATATTTATAACAATATTTAATGGTGCATTGATTGCCATGTTTTATGATTTTCACTACTTTTGTTGATATCTTCTTTGCCTGTCATTTGTGCCGGGTTTATTGAAGTTACAGGCACCCTGTAAATTTCACACATACCTTTTTTAAAACTACTAGATGATGCTGTGCTTTGGTTGTTTGATTGTAAGCTCACTGAAGAACCATGTCTCTTTAAACTTGTCTCTGAACCAGTGCCATAGCCTGACTCTATCTGTTAAAAAAATAAACAACAACTTATGGATCAACTTCCCAACTATAAGAATTTTGTTCTTTTAAGTAAATCACTTGCATAGTTGTAACAAAATTAGTTGAAAAAAAAACAGGGATGTCAATAAGTTTAAAAAAAAACATTTGGTTTTCTTAATTGGTTTAAAGGTTGTAATGTCTAAAGGTTGTAATGTTTAACCCTCAGTTGACCAATTTTAATAAAATTCTGCTCAGAACACCCGGTTCTAAAAAGCGATATTTAAAACATCGGCAATTCAATCCATAGCTAGGTTAGTAGCTTATAACTCCTGTCCGTGAAGCTGGTTAGGTTAGGTATATTAAACTAACCAGGTTAGTTTAGGCATACTAACCTAACCAGGTTAGGTTTGGCTTTTTTGCTTCTACGTGTCGCTGTTTTTATTGGATGTTGCTCGATATTTTGAATGGCACCGTTTTAAATATCGCTGGTTTAAAAATTATTCTTCTGACTCTAGTACAATTATTTCCATATTTATGGTGTAATGCTCTGAATGGCATCATCTATAAAACTAGTACCCCATTTCTTCTGGCTTTTTCCCTTCTTCCAATTGCCTTCAGCAGCGCTATTCTTCAAATGAAAAATCTCTCTCGTATAAACGCATTTAATTGGTTTATAAATGCAGTTTCAGTCCCTTTTGATACCAATAACATCATTTTTGATATAAAATGTTTATATTCATTTATCTAACTAAGAGAACAAATAGAAGAACTTTCATCTGTGTCAATAGTGAGAGGAATTCTGTCAACCAATCAGATAGGTATATTCGAGGGAGATTTATTTTTCCCTACATTGAAGAATATGTTCACAGTAAGCTAAAACGACCAGTAAATAATTAAAATTATTTTTTTTTCAAATTGTTAGTTTTGAAGTAAAATGACCCTTTTAAAATTGCAAAATTTACGTTCAACCTTTCCTAATAGATATGCACTGTTAACGTTGTAAGAAATAACGTTTATAAATAATTTTAAAAAATTTAATTAAAATTTTTTTGCCATTTATGAATAGGGAAATTTTGTAAAAAAAAACAGGTCAAGAAAATCTCATTCAATCCCCTGCTGTAATATTCGGGTATAGAGGTTTCAATAATTGGATCATTTGTTTTTAGGTTCTATTAATCGAGTAATTTTAGGTCAATTAAGAAACGCAAAAGCAGTATTTTTCAGTCCTTTCCGTATTTCCTGTGTAAAAATATCTTTAAAAAATGTTATATGGTTTAAAAAATACACTACCATTATTTCTTGTTCTTAAGCAAAATTTCTGGAAGGAACAGCACTGCGAGTAATATTATTACTACTACAGTTACCATATACTCTGACTTACTATTACCTACCTTAAAATACAATATAAGACTCATAGATAAATATTCTAGGGTATCAATCATTAACAAGGTATCAATCAATGGGTATCTCAGAAGGAATAAAAAAATAAAATTTTCTAAATGTAACTTACCCTATATGCTTCTAAGGCATCCACCCAATTTTGCTTTTGCTGTACAGATTCAGCTCGTAAATACCATACACAGTCATTTACTGATATGTCAAAACGGCATTCATCAAAGTCATGTGGCTAGAAATAAAAAATGCTGTGCTCAAAACTACATAATATTGTACGTAATAATAATCAATAAATCAATTGAGCAATTAACATAAAAAAATATTAGTATAGAATATAGGTTATAATAAAATAGTTTTATTTAAATTTTCCATTCTAGCATCAAAGAAATTGTCTACAAAAAATCTATATCATAACTCAATATGAAACAACCCAAAATTCCTTAAAAAAATTAGCATAGGGTGACCAATACCTACTATAGGTAAGTATGCCCATTCAAACCTGAATAAAACAATTTATGAGCAAAATAAAAAATAATTCAATTTTTTACATTAATAATTGCAGATCTAATTTAAAATTTAATTCAATTTTTACCTTCCTAGCCCATGTAGCAATGGCTAGAGAAGGTATTATTTTGGAGGAAATTTTTTTTTTAAGATAACGCCAAATATGTGTTATTTGGATGTACTTTGACCTATCCTAGTAATATCGTCGTGATGTCTGACTGTGTGTGTGTATACTCTTTCTGTCTGTAACATGATAGCTCCAAAACCGCTGAACCGATTTTCATAAAATTTTCAGGTGAAATAGCGTTCGACACTCTTACGAGCTGATTAGATTTTGGTCAAAATTCATTAATGCTAATAACAGTTTTTTTGACAATTAAAAACTTAAAAAAATGCTAACTTTTTAATGGAGCATCGTATCAATACACTGTTTTCGGAATATAGTAGAATATATTTTGCTCAATATAACGTGTTATAACCAAAAACTTCGTAGAAGCTTTAGTTTCTGAGATATTTACAAAAAACTGTTTTCAAAGCTAATATATTATCATGGCTTCACTTGAAGTGTGATAATAGGCTAGCTAGGAAGGTATCAGATCCGTCATGGATCCATTTATTTATAAAGGGATTTTAGAATTTAATCAATTAAAAAATGAAATAAATATAAACAAATATAAATAATATGCATAAAAATGCAATAAAGCATACTTATTACTACTACTACTACTATGCACCACTTTGCAACGATTCCTGGGACAATAATTGTACCACTTTGGTGTCTGGTAATATTATAGAGCAACTGAGTTCCATAAGAGTATGGACGTCAAGGAATAGAGATCTACAACTGATTTTACAAATTTGACCTATTTTGACCAAATTTGACTGGCCAAATAGGTAGTGGTCAGTTCGAGCGTCAATTGATGGTCAATTGACCCTGGTAAATTGACCATCCGTAACCTTACCCTTAAGCCTCGTATGCTGAATACTTCGTTGCCTTTCTCACGAAGGGACCTAACAAACAAAATTTCAAATATTGAAATATTTTGCGGTCTAACTGTTCTCATGCAAGTCTTTGGTCTCACGAAGTCACATATCTTTATTACAAATAGTTCAGCTTTGGTTTACAAAATCACTGCTAACTGCAGAAACCGAAAAAAGATTCTCACGAAGCAACCTATCTGAAGATAGGCCTTTGCATGTGAAGGGCCCACACCCGTAGTTTGTTTGGCCGAAATTCAAGAGTTTTATAAAAACTTACCTCATGAAATAGATTAGCTATAAATATAGTTTTTGTTACTATTACATTAAGATTAAAGCTTAACCAAAATGAATAAAAATTAGTAGTTATTTTTGTCCATCTTTTACCTAAATATTATTTTGTTTATTTTCATTAAAATTTAATACAATATAACAAGAGTTGTTATATTCTTTATTTTTCTTTTTTTTAACTAAATTGCTTCTGTTTCATACACAAAAAATCCTAAGGGTATCAAAAACTAAAACATAACATTAAAAAAATTCTCACATAGTGGCTTATCTACACATTAGTCTAAGGCATATACTCAAGAGGTGATCAGCTGAACCAAATTTGTACACTGTCCTACAGGACTTTAATAAATTTTTGGTCCTGTACAAGTCCTGTGGCTGAAAAGGCGCCCTTAAAAAAATTCGTGACCAAAAAAAAGAGAGAGCCGATTTGCTTCCGGCCTTAGTACTTAATCATGCTTTGGGCACCCCTTAGGCGCCAGTACCCTCGGGGTCCTGTATAATAGTCCTGTGGAAGTCCTTTGGAGTCCCGTATAGTCCTGTGGAAGTCCTGTATAGTTCTGTGGGGTCCTGTAGAAAAATTTGTACACCTACTGTGGGCAGCTGATCACCCCTCGCATATACTACTACATATTAAGGTCTAAAAATTTAAACTACATATCTTTAAATTTTTACAATGGCCACCATCATGTATTCCAATTGAATTCTATTACCTAACTAAATAGAAAACAAGAAATTAATTGCTTTAAAACTAAGGTGACTGGGCTGACTTAGACCTACCCCTTCTTCGTTTTTTAGCTCTGACAAATTTACCAAATGCTAGTTAGGTCCCTTCGTGAGAAAGGTGATGATTTGCACAATTTATTTTAGATAAATACACCAAAATTTTTACATTTAACTGAATGTTTACATATTTTTAAAAAAAAAGGGCATTTTGTGAAAAAAAATATTAAAATAGCTATTTTCCTAACAAGTGCAGGAAATCGATTTTTCCACATACAAATGCCGTAGCGAACTCTTTTAAGCATTTAAGTGCAGCAAAATAGGTTTCTGCAAGTGTTAGAAACAATTGTTTTTCTATGAACATCAGCAAAACATTAAAAAATAAAATTATAAGAAAAATAAACCAAAACATCATACATGTAGTGTTTTAACAAAATAAAACAAAAAAACAATTAAAATATCATCTTTCACTTTTAGCATAGCAACTAATACATTTAATAAAAAATATTATGAACAGAAACTTGAAATCTATACAGGTTTTTCAATATTTGACATAATTTGACATTTCATGTGGCAAAGTACAATTTTCTGCAGTAAAAATCACATTTTCCACATGCTTGTAGAAAAAAGACTGTAGTAAACAATACCATATTTATTACTATATTACTATGTAAGAATGTATAAACACCTAATTTTGAAAAATACTGATATGAGTTACTGTCAATAAGTTGCCAAAATTTGACTGTATTTTAATCTAATTCCATCAAAAGTAATGTCAAAACTTTATATAAAGTTAGCAGAACACCATTTTTTTTTTAAATGGGCACAGCAAATTTTTTGTTTTCACAACTATTTTACAGATAATTAAGAGCAAATTAATGTACCTATGAGCATATATTTTTTTTAATTTCCAAAGTTGTTCTGCAAATTTTATCTACATGCCACTAAGCAAAACTTAAAGAACACAATTTTTTTTTCTTTTAAGTTAATAGATACCACTTGAAATGTTACCCTTTCTCTTAAGGGCTTGTTCTTAAATTATCTACTGCAAAAAGTCAGGATTTTTGACCACCCCCCTTCGTAACACATTTTGAAGAAAAAACAGATTACAAAATCCTTAAGTGTAACACACTTCTATAGTGTTACATAATTAAGGAATAGATACTCGAGGGGTGATCAGCTGCCCACAGTAGGTGTACAAATTTTTCTACAGGACCCCACAGAACTATACAGGACTTCCACAGGACTATACAGGACTTCCACAGGACTATACACGACTTCCACAGGCCTCTACAGGACTATACAGGACCCCGAGGGTACTGGCGCATAAGGGGTGGCAAATCGGCTAAAAACGAGAGTTAAGATGTATTAACTTTTTTTTTCTTTGTTTTGGTCACCAATTTTTTTGTGGGCGCCTTTTCCGCCACACGACTATACAGGACCCCACAGGCAGGACTATACAGGACATGTACAGGACTATACAGGACACTACAGGACCAAAAAAATATTAAAGTCCTGTAGGATAGTGTACAAATTTGGTTCAGCTGATCACCCCTCAGGAATAGTCCTTAAGTACAGGGATGAAGTCCAAATTTTTATCAGCAGTAAAGTGTTCATTGTCAGTGATGTCAGTAAAAATTTTTTTCATTTATTCCATAAAAATAATAAGTAAAACCTGCTGCCCGCACACAAAAGTTACGTCCATAAAGTTAGCAGTGCAAGGTCAGCAGTGCAAGGATTTTTCCATGCCACAATTTAAGGCTCATTTCAGGCTAATTAAATGCTCTATTCCCAAATTTAATGCTCTTGTAGTTTTAGAGATATTGCTTGCACTGCCAGCTCCCCATAGGAGTTAGCAGTGCAGCATGTTCAGAGCGATGAACTGATAAATTCTACGATACTATAATGATCTATGAATTAAAGGCTAATTAAATGCTCTATTCCCATATTTATTGCGCAAGTAGTTTTGGAGATATTGCTTGCACTGCTAGCTCCCTAAGGGACTTAGCAGTGCAGGATGTCCGGAGCGCCAAATCCATACAATCTATAATACAATGTTGATCTACGAATTAAAGGCTAATTAAATGCTCCATTCCGGAATTACATTCTCCCCTCCCTTTCTTATTTAAAAAAAATCAAAATCTGCACTGCTAACTTTACGCATTGCGGTTTATGGCCCCTGATGGCGAAACATATGAATTGAAGGTGGAACCAACCTCTTCATATTAAAGGCTAATTAAATGCTCCATTCAGGAATTAAATGCTCCCCCTCCTTTTTTTGATTTACAAGACAGGAGTATCAACAGGAGTGGTTCGTGGATGGTGTACCCTAGCCTTGTGGTATACCGCTTGGACAAATAGAAAAAAAGTGAAAACGTACGTATAAACTATAACTTTGCGACTTTTGGTTGCGGCGTTGGCTGTCTAACAAGCCAATCGATTTTTTCAATCCAATGATCCATATGCAATCTTTGAAAAGTTTCAACAGATTAGTTGTTTCTGGTTTGATTTCAGGTTTTTCAAATGAAGTGACAAAATCATCCCTTTCGGACTCATACTCGAACCTCTTGGGAACGAATGATAAGTATTGCAGGAGCAGGAAAACGCAATATAACCAAGTTGTCACAATTTTAATATACAATATTTTTTATATATTTTTGTTTGTTACAGTATTATTAACGCTAACTGCCAAAGTTTAATATATTTTTTAGTATTTTTAATAATTAATTATTTTTTTTTTCTTCTATCAAACATGCATGGAGCATTAAATTAGCCTTTAATATGAAGAAGCTGGTTCCACCTTCAATTCATATGTTTCGCCATCAGGGGCCCTAAATCGCCATGCGTAAAGTTAGCAGTGCAGATTTTGATTTTTTTAAAATTAAAAAAAGGAGGGAAAGCATTTAATTCCAGAATGGAGCATTTAATTAGCCTTTAATATGAAGAGGTTGGTTTCACCACAAATTCATATGTTTCGCCATCAGGGGCCCTAAACCGCAATGTGTAAAGTTAGCAGTGCAGATTTTAGTTTTTTAAAAAATATCAAAAAAAGACGAGGAGCATTTAATTCCGGAATGGAGCATTTAATTAGCCTTTAATATGAAGAGGTTGGTTCCACCTCAAATTCATATGTTTCGCCATCAGGGGCCCTAAACCGCAATGCGTAAAGTTAGCAGTGCAGATTTTAGTTTTTTTAAAAATCAAAAAAAGACGGGGAGCATTTAATGAATGGAGCATTTAATTAGCCTTTAATATGAAGAGGTTGGTTCCACCTCAAATTCTTATGTTTCGCTATCAGGGGCCTTAAACCGTAATGCGTAAAGTTAGCAGTGCAGATTTTAGTTTTTTTAAAAATCAAAAAAGGAGGGGGAGCATTTAATTCCGGAATGGAGCATTTAATTAGCCTTTAATATGAAGAGGTTGGTTTCACCTCAAAGTCATATGTTTCATCATCAGGGGCCCTAAACCGCAATGCGTAAAGTTAGCAGTGCAGATTTTAGTTTTTTAAAAAATCAAAAAAGCATTTAATTCCGGAATGGAGCATTTAATTAGCCTTTAATATGAAGAGGTTGGTTCCACCTCAAATTCATATGTTTCGCCATCAGGGGCCCTAAACCGTAATGCGTAAAGTTAGCAGTGCAGATTTTAGTTTTTTAAAAAATCAAAAAAGGAGGGGGAGCATTTAATTCCGGAATGGAGCATTTAATTAGCCTTTAATATGAAGAGGTTGGTTTCACCTCAAATTCATATGTTTCATCATCAGGGGCCCTAAACCGCAATGCGTAAAGTTAGCAGTGCAGATTTTAGTTTTTTCCGGAATGGAGCATTTAATTAGCCTTTAATATGAAGAGGTTGGTTTCACCACAAATTCATATGTTTCGCCATCAGGGGCCCTAAACCGCAATGCGTAAAGTTAGCAGTGCAGATTTTAGTTTTTTAAAAAATATCAAAAAAAGACGAGGAGCATTTAATTCCGGAATGGAGCATTTAATTAGCCTTTAATATGAAGAGGTTGGTTCCACCTCAAATTCATATGTTTCGCCATCAGGGGCCCTAAACCGCAATGCGTAAAGTTAGCAGTGCAGATTTTAGTTTTTTAAAAAATCAAAAAAAGACGGGGAGCATTTAATGAATGGAGCATTTAATTAGCCTTTAATATGAAGAGGTTGGTTCCACCTCAAATTCTTATGTTTCGCTATCAGGGGCCCTAAACCGTAATGCGTAAAGTTAGCAGTGCAGATTTTAGTTTTTTTAAAAATCAAAAAAGGAGGGGAGCATTTAATTCCGGAATGGAGCATTTAATTAGCCTTTAATATGAAGAGGTTGGTTTCACCTCAAAGTCATATGTTTCATCATCAGGGGCCCTAAACCGCAATGCGTAAAGTTAGCAGTGCAGATTTTAGTTTTTTAAAAAATCAAAAAAAGACGGGGAGCATTTAATTCCGGAATGGAGCATTTAATTAGCCTTTAATATGAAGAGGTTGGTTCCACCTCAAATTCATATGTTTCGCCATCAGGGGCCCTAAACCGTAATGCGTAAAGTTAGCAGTGGAGATTTTAGTTTTTTTTTAAATCAAAAAAGGAGGGGGAGCATTTAATTCCGGAATGGATCATTTAATTAGCCTTTAATATGAAGAGGTTGGTTTCACCTCAAATTCATATGTTTCATCATCAGGGGCCCTAAACCGCAATGCGTAAAGTTAGCAGTGCAGATTTTAGTTTTTTTAAAAATCAAAAAAAGACGGGGAGCATTTAATTCCGGAATGGAGCATTTAATTAGCCTTTAATATGAAGAGGTTGGTTCCACCTCAAATTCATATGTTTCGCCATCAGGAGCCCTAAACCGCAATGCGTAAAGTTAGCAGTGCAGATTTTAGTTTTTTCCGGAATGGAGCATTTAATTAGCCTTTAATATGAAGAGGTTGGTTTCACCACAAATTCATATGTTTCGCCATCAGGGGCCCTAAACCGCAATGCGTAAAGTTAGCAGTGCAGATTTTAGTATTTTAAAAAATATCAAAAAAAGACGAGGAGCATTTAATTCCGGAATGGAGCATTTAATTAGCCTTTAATATGAAGAGGTTGGTTCCACCTCAAATTCATATGTTTCGCCATCAGGGGCCCTAAACCGCAATGCGTAAAGTTAGCAGTGCAGATTTTAGTTTTTTCCGGAATGGAGCATTTAATTAGCCTTTAATATGAAGAGATTGGTTCCACCTCAAATTCATATGTTTCGCCATCAGGGGCCCTAAACCGTAAAGCGTAAAGTTAGCAGTGCAGATTTTAGTTTTTTAAAAAATCAAAAAAGGAGGGGGAGCATTTAATTCCGGAATGGAGCATTTAATTAGCCTTTAATATGAAGAGGTTGGTTCCACCTCAAATTCATATGTTTCGCCATCAGGGGCCCTAAACCGCAATGCGTAAAGTTAGCAGTGCAGATTTTAGTTTTTTTAAAAATCAAAAAAAGACGGGGAGCATTTAATGAATGGAGCATTTAATTAGCCTTTAATATGAAGAGGTTGGTTCCACCTCAAATTCATATGTTTCGCCATCAGGGGCCCTAAACCGCAATGCGTAAAGTTAGCAGTGCAGATTTTAGTTTTTTCCGGAATGGAGCATTTAATTAGCCTTTAATATGAAGAGGTTGGTTTCACCACAAATCAATATGTTTCGCCATCAGGGGCCCTAAACCGCAATGCGTAAAGTTAGCAGTGCAGATTTTAGTTTTTTTAAAAATATCAAAAAAAGACGAGGAGCATTTAATTCCGGAATGGAGCATTTAATTAGCCTTTAATATGAAGAGGTTGGTTCCACCTCAAATTCATATGTTTCGCCATCAGGGGCCCTAAACCGCAATGCGTAAAGTTAGCAGTGCAGATTTTAGTTTTTTAAAAAATCAAAAAAAGACGGGGAGCATTTAATGAATGGAGCATTTAATTAGCCTTTAATATGAAGAGGTTGGTTCCACCTCAAATTCTTATGTTTCGCTATCAGGGGCCCTAAACCGTAATGCGTAAAGTTAGCAGTGCAGATTTTAGTTTTTTTAAAAATCAAAAAAGGAGGGGGAGCATTTAATTCCGGAATGGAGCATTTAATTAGCCTTTAATATGAAGAGGTTGGTTTCACCTCAAATTCATATGTTTCATCATCAGGGGCCCTAAACCGCAATGCGTAAAGTTAGCAGTGCAGATTTTAGTTTTTTAAAAAATCAAAAAAAGACGGGGAGCATTTAATTCCGGAATGGAGCATTTAATTAGCCTTTAATATGAAGAGGTTGGTTCCACCTCAAATTCATATGTTTCGCCATCAGGGGCCCTAAACCGTAATGCGTAAAGTTAGCAGTGCAGATTTTAGTTTTTTAAAAAATCAAAAAAGGAGGGGGAGCATTTAATTCCGGAATGGAGCATTTAATTAGCCTTTAATATGAAGAGGTTGGTTTCACCTCAAATTCATATGTTTCATCATCAGGGGCCCTAAACCGCAATGCGTAGAGTTAGCAGTGCAGATTTTAGTTTTTTTAAAAATCAAAAAAAGACGGGGAGCATTTAATTCCGGAATGGAGCATTTAATTAGCCTTTAATATGAAGAGGTTGGTTCCACCTCAAATTCATATGTTTCGCCATCAGGGGCCCTAAACCGCAATGCGTAAAGTTAGCAGTGCAGATTTTAGTTTTTTCCGGAATGGAGCATTTAATTAGCCTTTAATATGAAGAGATTGGTTCCACCTCAAATTCATATGTTTCGCCATCAGGGGCCCTAAACCGTAATGCGTAAAGTTAGCAGTGCAGATTTTAGTTTTTTTAAAAATCAAAAAAGGAGGGGGAGCATTTAATTCCGGAATGGAGCATTTAATTAGCCTTTAATATGAAGAGGTTGGTTCCACCTCAAATTCATATGTTTCGCCATCAGGGGCCCTAAACCGCAATGCGTAAAGTTAGCAGTGCAGATTTAAGTTTTTTAAAAAATCAAAAAAAGACGGGGAGCATTTAATGAATGGAGCATTTAATTAGCCTTTAATATGAAGAGGTTGGTTCCACCTCAAATTCATATGTTTCGCCATCAGGGGCCCTAAACCGTAATGCGTAAAGTTAGCAGTGCAGATTTTAGTTTTTTTAAAAATCAAAAAAGGAAGGTGAGCATTTAATTCCGGAATGGAGCATTTAATTAGCCTTTAATATGAAGAGGTTGGTTTCACCTCGAATTGATATGTTTCATCATCAGGGGCCCTAAACCGCAATGCGTAAAGTTAGCAGTGCAGATTTTAGTTTTTTTAAAAATCAAAAAAAGACGGGGAGCATTTAATTCCGGAATGGAGCATTTAATTAGCCTTTAATATGAAGAGGTTGGTTCCGCCTCAAATTCATATGTCTTGCCATCAGGGGCCCTAAACCGCAATGCGTAAAGTTAGCAGTGCAGATTTTAGTTTTTTATAAAATCAGAAAAGGAGGGGGAGCATTTAATTCCGGAATGGAGCATTTAATTAGCCTTTAATATGAAGAGGTTGGTTCCACCTTCAATTCATATGTTTCGCCATTAGTGGCCCTAAATCGCCATGCGTAAAGTTAGCAGTACAGATTTTGATTTTTTTTTTTAAATAAGAAAGGGGGGGAGAATGTAATTCTGGAATGGAGCATTTAATTAGCCTTTAATTCGTAGATCAACATTGTATTATAGATTGTATGGATTTGGCGCTCCGGACATCCTGCACTGCTAAGTCCCTTAGGGAGCTAGCAGTGCAAGCAATATCTCCAAAACTACTTGCGCAATAAATATGGGAATAGAGCATTTAATTAGCCTTTAATTCATAGATCATTATAGTATCGTAGAATTCATCAGTTCATCGCTCTGAACATGCTGCACTGCTAACTCCTATGGGGAGCTGGCAGTGCAAGCAAATATCTCTAAAACTACAGGAGCATTAAATTTGGGAATAGAGCATTTAATTAGCCTGAAATGAGCCTTAAATTGTGGCATGGAAAAATCCTTGCACTGCTGACCTTGCACTGCTAACTTTATGGACGTACAAAAGTTAACTTTATAGTTTTTAAAAGCCAATCTTGTCAATTTTATTTGCTATAGGTAAGTAGCTCTTATTATTTAACAATCATTGAACATCATGAAAAGTTCAATTTCAGGAAATTTTCAAACCTGTAGAATTTACTCGGTGGGTATAGAATTAGAAATAAATTCAGAAAAAAAACTTTTTGAAAACAAGCTTTACAAAATGGACTAAAAAGCATAAAATAATTTTTTGAGTGTTCTGATATCATAATAATAAAAGCGATGGGCTTATTAAAGGGAATTTACCCGTTTTTCTTATAGCCTTGTTAACTCGAAGTTTAGTGAAAATCCAAATTCATTATATTATAGCAGAGAAATGTAAGGATAGATAATTTAACCCAACCCAATCCTACTCAAGTTACCCTTACATTTTTCTGATATGGATGGACATTATTATGCCTGCTTCATATTAGGCAGATCATCCGCGACCGGCAGTTTGTCGATTTATTTTGTCACATTGAAAAAGAAGAGTCGGCCCATCATCGGTTGTGGACGATCCACCAAATGCGCATGGAAAGGCATTTACCTAATATTAAATATGCCCATCGCTTTTATTATTATGATATCAGAACACTCAAAAAATTATTTGATGCTTTTTAGTCCATTTTGTAAAGCTTGTTTTCAAAAAGTTTTTTTCTGAATTTATTTTTTAATTTTTAGATTTGTCTAAGTCTATGCATTTCAGCTAGCACATCGATATTGCAGGGAGTCTTTCCTGTCAATTTTGAAATATCTAAGTCTTCGATGAGAAGGCCGTCCAACGATTTGATACTAAACAAAATACAAACTAACATTTTACCCCCTCTCTGCCCTCCATGTTAGGGGGGAGGTAGGCAGTCAGTTAATATACCACCACATTATTGAATTGTCATCGGAACTATAACGTTATGCGAAATTTTAGTTAATCAGATACGTGGAAGTCACTTGAAAGTAATCAGAAAAACTTGACATTAAATCATCCATTTTGAATCCGCCATATTGAATTTTTGTAATCTGATCAAAAATTCGTAATCCTCATCCTCAAAAACCTCCAGAAACCAATTTTGGTGGAAATCCAACAAACTAAAATTTTACCCCCTCTCCGCCCTCCAGGTTAGGGGTGAGGTAGGCAGTCAGTGATACTACATTATTGGATTGTCATCGGAACTATAACAGTATATGAAATTTAAAGTCAATCTGCCATATTGAATTTTTGTAATCTGATCAAAAATTCGTAATTCTCATCCTCAAAAACCCCCAGATACCAATTTTGGTGGAAATCGGACAAACTAAAGTTTTACACCCTCTCCACCCCCACGTTAGTAAGGTCACTCATCGACAAGCAAGCTTTATAGGTAGCAAAGCCAACCTCTGCGTCTCTATTTTTTGGTTATTATTTTTGACATGTTTTCCTCGGTTTCACATTGGCGGTTCTGTTTTATTTTGAAGATGTTGTTTTACACAGTATGAAGGTACCTAAACTATACATATTTATGTAATTAGAATTAAAAAGTTATGCTGCAAACTATCTTGAACCTGTATCAATAATAAATAGATCTTTAGACTGTGTTAAAACCACATTTTTAAAATAACAACAAGCCGCCAATGTGAAAATGAGGAAAACATGTCAAAAATTATAACCAAAAAATAGAAAGCCTGACGTTAGCTTCACTACCTGTAAAGGTTGCTTGACGATGAGTGACCTTACACTCTAGGGGTGAGGTAGGTACCCGATGAAACCACATTATTGTATTGTCATCGGAACTAAGATGCTATGCGAAATTTGAAATCAATAGGATGTTTGGAAGTTCTTCAAAAATGAGTTGCAAGATTTGATTACATACATACATACAGGTGAAGTTAAATAAAAGCTTGTAAAACAAAGGGAGCTATTTTAGTGTAGCATGCTCTCTCTACAAAAAGTATCCAATAATTTAGCCTCACTTTTCTCTAGACTTTTCCTGTATGTAAACAACTCCAGTTTAGTATATACCAAGGTATATACAGGGTGTACCAGACCACCCATCCACCCCTTTTAAAACCTAAGAGTTTATTTAATGATTCAAAAAATTACTTGAGTACACTCTTTTGATTATAATAGAACTTTTGGAGTCGACCGGAAGTGGCCCATTTAGTCTGTTTTTCAAATAGAGATGGGCATATATTTAAAAAAATAATGAAGGTTAAGAAAAAATGTAATACTGAGAGTAATGCCAAGAGTTGTATACATATATTGCCACACAATGCCATGTTTATTTATAAAGGTAATTCCATAAGCTATTTTCCCCCTGGTACAACCCCCCAATGGCAGAACATGACCTTCTATTCTGAAACCAAAGAACACAGAAATTGGTTTGGTACTGGTAAGTTACTTACATACACTACTACTACAAGACCCAAATTACAACCCACAATAACTATGGATGGCCAGGATGGGCTAGTCACCCCTTTGGTCACTTGTCACTCCCACCCTTAATAAGCTCAACCCTCAAAACAAGTGACACTAAAAAGTAGACAATCAAACTAGAGGTCAGGGTATGGATTAATGTTTCCTACCTTGATGACAGCTTTGGCAAGTGATAAGGCACCCCGGCAACCAAAACCTCTTTCATGCTCTGTCTTGTAGTAAGACAGGGTTCCATTTTTGAGGACTATGTATCTGTCTTGCCACCCGTGAATATAATTCGTCCATTTGCTTAAAACACCAGCAAATTCAGTCTGATTTTCGTTATCCGAATCCTCGCTACTGTGATTGTCCGCCATTCCGCCGATAGACGTTTGTTTTTAAGTGTTCAAACCGATTTTGTTTGTCAATTTTTTCATGGAAATATCGGAAAACACACTATTTAACAAGAATATTTTACAATTAATTGTGGAAAATTCCTAATTTGGGTTGTTTATAATAAAAAACAAACGATCAGCTCATAGAACAAAAAACGGTCTGGAAACGTCAATGACGTTCGGCTAGAAACATCACGCCACCATTTGTGAACGCAGGAAGCTACAGCATGAGCAATTAAGGGTCAATGGGTGTCCAATAGGTGGCGAAAGTTGTATGATTTTTAAATTAATTCTTGAATGTATCGGATTCCCTTTAATAATTACTATGAGGGGATTCCCGAAAGTAATAGGGGCTAACGTCACTAGATCATGAAGTTCCTATAAGGGCCAGGGGTAGGCTTTAGTGTCACTGCATCCTATTTACTGCATACTGCATTTATTTTCATGTTGGCCTAGATCCGCGCTAGGATTCGCCGCGAGAATTTTGGTTTAATTTTTATTTTAATCTAACTTATTTTTTCCTAAATCATAGCTCCCTGTCCTCTTGTTAGGAAATAAAAATTTGTGTTAAACCGAACCGTGGTTAACTGATCACAAACAAAACATCGTTCTTCGAAAAAAATATACTTTTTTAAAAAGTAGTTTTTCCAAAAACTTTATTCTTATAAAAAAAAAATGATTTTTTATTAAATATGTACTTATAGCCCATCGCACCGACTTTTTTTTTTCGTTTCTTAGCCTTAACTGTTCCTTATTATATTATGATTATATTAAGAAACGCTTTAAGCTAAGTAACGAAAAAAAAGTCGGTGAGATGGACCCTTAAATTGCATTTATTTATTTTTTCTGAACTCATCATTAATTCATTAACTAATTAATAATTAAACAGATACTTTTATTACACAAAAAGCTGCAAAATTGACCCAGTAGCGTCAAAATATTTATAACGTTTTATAGTTTTGCAATACCCCGAACTCCGGGGTAAATGGGACCTACCCCAAATAAAAAATTTTAAAATATATTAAGTTTTTCTGTCTGAAATTGCATACGGTTGTTCCAAATAAAACCCTACCTTGCATGCCTTATGTTTTTTTTTGGTGGAGCACTTGGGGCACTGTTCTTACCGTCAATAATTTCTAAATCACTCATAGAAAGTACTATTTTTATAATAGCCCACAAAACAACGTAAATATCCAAGGAAATTTTTGAGGTGTATCTAGTCAGACTAAATAAATTTTCGGGTTCTTTAAACCAACCTCCATCAAACGTAGAAATTACGTCTGCTCCAAGTAAGTAGGTGGATCCCCAAAAATCGAGCATCAAGTGCAAAATATCTGCACTACCGTACTACCGACACCCCTCAATAGATTGCATGACTGCTGTTTTCACACTGAATTTGAATTTCACATTCCACGAAATAATAAAGGTGCGTGGAAATAATTAAGCCTAAAGGCGTTATTCTTTGGATAATTGTGTACCGAATATTACGATTTATTGGGCGATTAATTAAGACGTCCTATCAAGGTTCCTAAAATACCAGACTTCCCTGCCAAGTTGATAAAAAAACCGGACAGGTGGCAACCCTGAGGTTACCACTTGTCTTCGGCGCATTAAAGTTATATCTCACCCATATCTACATTGTACTTCAAGAATATTTTATTATACTTGAGGTACTTTTAATGTACTTGAAGTACTTTGAATGTACTTGCGAAGTACTTATAATGTACTAGAAGTCCTTATAATGTATACTTGAAGTATTTTAATTGACAAAATCAAGTACGTTTCCAAGTATATTGTTAAAAGTACTTCAAGTACCAAGTACATGTACTTCAAGTACAGTACTTGAAGTACTTGTAAGTACTTGAAGTACAATTTCAAGTACTGTACTTGAAGTACCTGACAGCTCTGGCTTCTGGCTGGCATAAAACTGCCCACTAAGCACAAAATCGTAAAAAACGTTAAATAAATGTTAAAAAAATATATTATTTTTCTAGCACAAATTTGTGTTAAAATTAAGTCAACTTTTGACATTAAAAAAACATGTTGAAAATCCTAAAGAAAATTTCATGTAAAAGCATTATCAAAAATATATTTCTTAATAACGTCAAGAAACCAATATTTAAAAAACCATAATTTTATTAACATTAAAAATAATACCACATGGTTATTTTTATAATGTTTTTCGTAGATCTCATTTCTAACGTTGAATTTAAGATATATGAAGCTAACAAATGTTTTGTTTTTTAAACATTAAAAAAAATTATACTATAGAAGGCGCTGCCGCATAGTTCCACTACTACTAGCCATCGCCATTTTTAGTTGGTTTTCTCTGCGAGCACAAAAAAAAGCTTCGGTTCGGTCTGCTAATTAAGCTATGGCTGCGAGTTCATACGAGTCGGTAGCAGATACGTTTTGTGCAATTTTGGTTAAAATATTTACCTTTTGTAGAAACAAACATGGCAAATTTAAAACACAATTATTAATAATGATAGTGAATACATATTTGGATAGGAATATACACCAGTTGTGTGGAAAAGATGGTATAGTTAAAGAATAACAAATATTTATGCAATGATTTAAATGAAGCATCACAAAATTAGGTAAGGAAAGTAAACAAAAGTAAACAAATTGTTTTGTATGGAATATCGCATACCTACGTTACAGTTAATTAGACAGGGAATGCCACAATTCACCGCGACTGATTAGCCGCCGGACCTTATGTCGCGTATTCATTTGAGACAGAATTCGCAACAGTAGCGGATCCAGGATTTCCGGGGGGAGGGGCCAAATTGGCAGCAAACATTTAGTAGGTAAAGGAGATTAATAGCGCCGCAGGCGAAATTTTAAAAAAATAAGTAGAATTTGCGCCAATTTTTAAATAAGTGATCCTGCTAATCTAAAAAATAAGTTATATGTTTGGGAGGAGGGGGGGCGGGCCCTCTGGACCCCCTGGATCCGCCACTGATTCGCAAGCCTCGCAGCGGGACCAAACGAATGCCTCGGCACGGAACCATATCCGATCAGAGTGCGAATTTCAAACGAGCATTCAGTTGAATATTGTTTGTCTTGTATTCACTTGAGCATTAATGAGAACCAGAGCGAGGCAATTACTACAAAATGATTGTTTACTATAATTTTAAATTTTATTTTCAGAAGCTACGGATCCGAATTTCCTTTACTGAGTGTCGAGTTCACGAAAACCTCAACGGACTCTTGCTGCTCTGCTTTTCCAAAATAGAAGAATTTTATTTACATTATTTAAGTTACCTTATCTTTAGAGATATTTAAAAAATATATATTTTTTCATTGTTAAAAAAACATTTATTTTTCAATGTTAGAAAAATATTTCTTTTTCACTGTTAAAAATCAATATTTTTTTAACGTTTGAAAAACACTTTAAAAGACGTTATAAAAATACTCTGCCAATATATGGGCCCCTAAGCTCACACTAGGTACTATAGTTATAGTGTACGTGTGAGCTAATATAACTAAAAACTGAAATATATTTTATTCAACTCCACACTAAATTACCTTTTGTTTGATACCACACAAGCCATGTTTTGACTTAAACTCAAATTTTTGGAATCCACCCCCACCCTTAAAAAAAAACAAAAACTGAAATGTATTTTGTTAAACTCCGGACTCAATTACCTTTCGTTTGATATCACACACGCCATATTTTTACTTATACTCTAATTTTTAAAATATACTCCCACCTTTTTTTTTTAAATATATTAAAATGTATTTTGTTTAACTCCAGACTCAATTACCTTTCCTTTGATATCACACACGCCATATTTTCACATAAACTCTTATTTTTGAAATCTATCCCCACCCTTTTATTTGGTTTGTGTTCGGTGGATTTTGTTCATTTTTAAATGGGACCATCTCGACCCAAGACCCAGCCTAGGTACCAAATTTCATTGCAATCGGCCAAGCGGTTTTTGAGTTATGCGCGTTGGTCGTTACAGACAGACATACAGACAGACAGGCAGACATACAGACAGACAGACAGACAGACAGACGGCGCAACAAAAAAGTTTCAAAATCATCTGAAACGCAAAGATATATAAACATTTTTGAAATCGGAGCAACTTTTTTTTTCTCGAAAAAATTAGGATCACCATAGCTCACACTACTATAGTATAGTATATGTGTGAGCTAATATAAGATTATTTTCAGTCAGAAAACGGGTTATTAAGCTTCTTTTTCACTATGAACATGACGTTAGAACTAACAATCAACCTAACGTTATGTTTTTAAATTAAACATTATTTTGACATTATTAAAATGTTTTTGTGTTTACTGGGTGTAGAAAACTTTTAAAGACTTTATTGTTTCTCTAAGTATTCTCCATGAAAACTAATGCACTTTTGCATGCGCTACAGGGATTTTGTAATTAAAAAAAAAATAACGCCATACATGAAAGTTTCTGAATCTCTTATATTGTTTATTTATTGTCCGTAGGTAGGACAGCAAACTAGAAATAAAGTTTATTTGGAAATTCGAATAAACGCTAAAAGGAGGGTTGCTAATCCCTTACGGCATTAGTCCAGAATCCCGAAAAGCTTTGTTACAATATAGCCTTAACTTGGGCTGAAATTTAGATTTAGGCGTCCGTCGCCGTCGAGTCGGTTTGGCGTCGCCATACCATAGTGATGACTGCCTTCTGATATAAATATATTTTGTCACACCAGGCTGCTTTGACATACCAGTTGGTGTCCTTTCCAACTCCAAATACTTTGGGTTTTAATGTAATGTAAATAAAATAGGTGTAGAATTCTAAAACGACTAACATAAATTAAAAAGAAAATAAAATAGAACAACAATAAAATGAATTACTATAACAAAAATAAAATACATTGTCACAGAGACAATTTTTTTTTAAGGGTTGATAAAAATCAGTTAGAAAATAAATAATAACATGACATAAAATAACACAAAATAACATTTCTTCATTCATACTTTTGTTTAAAATCGTGCCACAGAGTTTTTTCAAATAATTTCTAGGATTGTATATTTGACAGGTCTCTAGAGTTCCCGTGACAACGCAATTTACTATTTTTTAACACAAAAAATGGGTGGACACCCTGTACCTATCTACCTGTTAAAGTAAGATTTATAAATTACATAACTTGAGAAATGAAATGAGTTAAAGGCAAATGGATTAATGTCTGTATTGCATTTTTAAACTACTACACCTATTTTAGCTCACACTACTACTATAATGAGTGTTGCTAATAAAGTTGCTCCGATTTCAAAATTTTTTATATATCTTTGCGTTTCAGATGATTTTGAAACTTTTTGGTTTTGCTGTCTGTCTGTCTGTCTGTATGTCTGTCTGTAACGACCAACCCGCATAACTCAAAAACCGCTTGTCCAATTTTAATGAAATTTGGTACCTAAGTTGGGTCTTGGGCCGTGATGGTCCCATTTAAAAATGAACAAAATCCACCGAACGCAAGCCGAATAAAATGGTGGGGGTAGATTCCAAAAATTAGAGTTTATGTGAAAATATGGCGTGTGTGATATCAAACGAAAGGTAATTAAGTCTGGAGTTAAAAAAAATTAATTTTAGTTTATTTTTAAAAAAAGGGTGGGGCTAGATGTCAAAAATTAGAGTTTAAGTGAAAATATGGCGTGTGTGATATCAAACGAAAGGTAATTGAGTCTGGAGTTAAACAAAATACATTTTAGTTTTTTTAAAGGGTGGGGGGTAGATTAAAAAAATGTGATTTTAAGTCAAAACATGGCTTGTGTGGTATCAAACGAAAGGTAATTGAGTCTGGAGTTGAATAAAATATATTTCAGTTTTTGATTATATTAGCTCACACTATAACTACAGTACCTAGTGTGAGCTTAGGTGCCCATAGATTGGCAGAGTATTTTTTTACACAAGTCATGTCTTTACAAGGAAATAAACAAACTTCTCTTGGGCATTTTATATTTTAATGAAGAAATATCAACAAAGCACATCAACAAGAAATAATAGGTACTTACCACCCACATAGCACAATCACGTGTTTAACACGTAAAAAGGCGTGAGAAAAGAAACGTTGATTTTAAAAGCTGCTAGAAAACGTTTATTTCATATATGAAAACAAGCTTAATAGGTCGGCATTTTTCACTTTGACAAAATCTATCAGGCAGTGCTTTGGCCTGTAAACTCCAAAAACCTGTTAAGAAACTGATTCCTGATCCTTTACGATCACGACGCATCAGTCATTTAACTTGATAAAGACACATTAATACTCTGTGAAAGTGTTTACTGTTAAAAAATCTTGTTTAGCTTTAAAAAAAACATAATGTATATAGATAGATATGTAGATATTTTGTCTTGCATTGAGCGCCATCTTTAAAATTGTCTTGAAGTGTTGTAGTCTTAAACTAGTGAACTTTTATAACTTCATTTCGCGTCTCTTTCAAGTTAAAAAAATGTTATTAAAAAAACGTGACCAAAAAAGACGCAGAAAGTTAGTAGGTTTTAGAAGTCTTAATCTAGTGGCGTTTTAGAACATGTTGTGGAGGACTTTTCAAGTGTGAATTTGGTACAGGAAAATAACGAGGGTAAAAAACACGTTATATACACAGCACCAGAAACTTCAGCAAAAAGTGGATTTTTATAGCATGATTTCTCTTTGTTTTTAAGTTATCTTTAAGCATGTAGATTTACCAAGATAAATATAACATGGTATGAGGTTGTTTTCAAGTAAAAAAAAAACTTGGTTATTTTTGTTCACGTTAATTTAATGTTGATGTGATTTTTGTGCTTTATCAGGTTAATAACGGATGCGTCGTGATCGTGAAGGATCAGTTCCTTAAAAGGTTTTTGAAGTTTAGAGGCCTGATAGATTTCGTCAAAGTGAAAAATCCTGACAATAGGTGGCGCTGCTGCTGGTAAAATCTCAAAAATATTGAGTAGAAAAGCTATGCAGGTCGCGTTTTAAAATTCGTGTATAAAAGGCGTAAATCTAATGTGATTTTAACGTAAAAATCACTTGAAACTAACGTAAAAACATTGCTGTTTTAATTTTATAATAGCGTTATTACAACGCAGTTTTTAGCAACGTTATTTTTTATAACGTTAATGAATGACCTATTAAGCTTGTTTCCATATATGAAATAAACGTTTTTTTCTATCAGCTTTTAAAATCAACGTTTTCTCACGCCTTTTTTACGTGTTAAACACGTGATTGTGCTATGTAGGTATTGGGTTATTAATGGAGTGCTTTTCTATTAAACATTATCTTACTCATAGAAAAAAGAATAGTTATTTCAGTCTTGCTTTGCAGACTGCTCCCATTGCAAAAATCTTCATGTCTGTGGGAAATTCCCTCATCCTAGAAAATGTTCAACAAATTCCAGTAAATTCGAGCTAAATTCAGCATAAATTCAAAGCAATTGGCGAGATTGCTAAAAATTAATTTGCTAAATTTGATTTATCGTTGGCTTAGCTTTACAAAACTAGAAAATTTTCACACCATATAAAGCATCGCCGCTGGTGTTCTAAAAACTTCGGAGCATCCTATTTAACACACAAAATTGAAGTACACAATTAAAATATTATTCTTTTGAGAAAAATCAATCGAAAAAAAAAACACTTTAAAATAATTTGAAATTTTCAAGTTAACACGGGGCTAAGTACATACATGATGGCCCAGCAAAAACGTACCGGAGGCGATTTTGAATATTTAAAGTAAGTTTTCGCGAAAACTCTCAGACACGTCGATTTTGTTTTCTAGGGGGACACTTTTTGGCTATCTTGAAATTTTTGTAGAACGAACCCCCTTCGAGGGGTATACTTTACCCCTATATTTTGAATAGCGAAAATGGGTCTAGTGATACCTTGTTTTGAAGGCCTTTTGAATGTCCGTGTAAAAATTAAAAAACTTAACATGGACTGATAAAATAAAAATTTTATTAGAATTTTATTATTTTTCGGATTTTTATTTTATCATTCCATGTTAAATTTGAAAATTTGAAAGTAAATGTCTCAAAAACTAATCGATGGATTTCCAAAATTTTTACACGGTTGTAAAGATATTCAAGAGGGCTTCAAAACAAGGTATCACTAGACTCACTTTCACCAATCAAAATATACGGATAAAGTATACCCCTCGAAGGCGGTTCGTGCTAGAAAAATTTCAAGATAGACAAAAAGTGTCGCCCTCGAAAACTAAATCGACGGGTCTCAGGTTTTTTCAAAAACTTTCTTTAAATACTCGAAATGTCCTCCGGTACGTTTTTGGTGTGCCACCCTGTATATGGCTAAATAGGTTAATTTGCCGTGAGAGCGCGGGTTAACGTTTTGCCTCGAATACCTCTCGAGTTAGCAGTTAACCCTGGATGAACACTTGTCACAACTTTAACCCTCAGGGTTATCTCTAACTCATGGGGTAACCATCCATTGATAAACCGGCCCTTAATGTCCTATAATCCGTTGAATCTCTCTCTGGGTTTCGAAGATCTTAAATCTACTTGATAAGTCAATGTCAGACCTAACTTTGGCAAGTCCCTAGCGACGTCGTCGATGGCCGCATGGCCTCGGGGACCGCGGACCGCGACCCAATATCCCCTTTCGCCCTTTCCCGAAGTCGCGCTTCCACAGTTTCGGAATGGTCATTTCCCCCTTTGGCAGCCCTCCTCTCGCACGTACAGAGAGTGTGGAGAATGGTTGTACTGTAGATAGGCGGCAAAAATGTTTGCCTGTATTTTTAGATAAAAATCATTCTAAAAATAAAGTTTATTTCGCCCTTTTGCTCAAATAAAGACACATCAATGTTAAAAAACCAATTTACTGCCCACTCGCAAATAGCCCGCAGACGCGGTGGTTCCTCTATAGGAGCACGGACCAAGGCACGTCCCACATATATAAATATTTTTTTTACACAGAAAAATTTATACAGTGAAATTTCCGATAAGCGGACACTCAAGGGTTTCGTCGATTTTGTCCGCTTATTGGAGTTGTCCGGTTATGAGAGAGAACTGCGAAATTTTAATATATATTTATTAATAATTTCCGCTGCTGGAGTTTTTCCGATATTAGGTTTTTTACTAGGCGCCATTTCAAAGAGATCTATTACTACCCAACTGAACAATAAAAATATAACACAGCAGTCCTGTCGAACAAAATATGTTGTAAATACCACAGAGGCCGTATTCTTGACGGTCCGTGAGTCGAGTGTAGGGTGAGTGCAGCTATCCTCTCTCACAATGCTGCACCTGGGTTAAAGTAAGTGATAAGCTACTCACTCACGGGCATGGAATTCAAGAATACAGCACCAGAAGTATTTAGTATTTTGGGGAAAAGCTTGGTTCCAACAAATTTGTCCGCCTAATGGGAGTGTCCGCTTAATAGGGGTGTCCGTAAGGAGAGGTTTCACTGTATATAAAATCTAAAACAAAAATTAAATTATATTTATTTTTCTTGATATCTAGTTATGAAAAGAGACAGGGTTTCAAAACAAAAAAACTGTTTTCAAACCAAGTGTTTAAATTTTTTTTGAATAGGCATATTGATTTACTTCAAGAAAACCCATAGAATACCGAACCTAAAAAAATAATTATATTGAAGAAGTACTAATTTTCTTGGTCGGGCAACATAAAATGGTTCAAATCGAAATAACGATGGTTCAGACCTAAGACCCAAGCAGTCGACGTCATCAAGAGAGTACCAATAAACGAGTGGAATTACAGCTTTGACAACTGGTTTGAGCGCATGCAAAAGTTCATTAATTTTCGTGTAGAATACTTCGAGAAACAATAAAGTCTTTAAAAGTTATCTACTGTTTTATTCCAGCTGTATAAAGATATAAGCACAGTTCAAATGAAGCCATGATATATGTGCCTTAAAAACAGTTATTTGTAAATATCTCAGAAACTAAAGCTCCTACAAAGTTTTTGAGCAAAACGCACTCTAATATATTCTGAAAACCGCAAATTGATGCGATGCTCCGTTAAAAAGTTATCATTTAAAAAAATTTTAATTGTCAAAAAACTGTCATTAGCATTCATGGATTTTGGCCAAAATCTAATCAGCTCGTTACAATGTTAAACACTATTTTAGCTGAAAATTTTATAAAAATCGGTTTAGCGGTTTAGGAGCTATCGTGTTACGGACAGACACACACACACACATAGACAGACATCACTACAATATTGCTAAAATAGGTCAAAATACACCCAAATAACATACTTTCGGAGTCATCTGAAAAAAAATTTTTTTTCAAAAATAATAGGTACCTTCTCTAGCCATTGCTGCGCGGGCTAGGAAGGGAATAAAGAGTCGGTAGTGCTGTAAACATTTGCCACTTTTGAAAATAAAAATATGTTGCGGGTCCTTCATAAATTTTTTATACATTTTATTTATAGCAAATTTAAGTCATAGAAACTTACGTATCACGTCATGATATACACTTCTTCAACGGGAGGGGGTGACTGTCCCCTTATGAAGATTATGATCGAAGCGTAAGGGAAGATCAAATTTTCTTTGATTGCCAAGGCTGCCTATGACCTAAAAACCGCGACGCCTACGTCCGCGTCCCAAACAGCCCCCTGCTGACGGTCACGATCACTTTCCTCCCTCATCCTTCCCTATCCCTCGGCCTATCCTAAATTTTAGTCCCCTCAGAGGAGGCGTCCGCGTTCTATGCGAGGAGACGGTGAATGTCGCGAGGCTGTTGGATTATAGCAAGCCTTGAGTAAATATTTGGCTCTCTTTTAGAAAAAAACTCCACCTAACAAAAATAAAATAACCACTAGTTTTTCAATCAATAAGGTCTTTCACCAACTTAATTTGTTTTTCGTTTTGCTACATTTTGTATAAAAAAATTTTAAATCACCAAAATACGCGCTGCTTTTTACCTTCCTGGCCCGCGCGCCTGGCTAGAGAAGGTATTATTTAAGACGAAAAATTCTTTTTTGAGATAACGCCAAAATGTTTGTATATTATTTCTGTCCGTAACACGATAGCTCCTAAACTGCTAAACCAATTTTGATAAAATTTTCAGATAAAATAGTGTTCGACGCTCTTATGAGCTGATTACATTTTTCTCTAAATCCATTAATCAAAGTTTTTTGACAATTAAAAATTTTTAAAAATGCTAACTTTTTAACGGAGCATCGTATCAATACACTGTTTTCGGGATATAGTAGACTATATTTTGCTCAATAATTTGTGTTATAAACAAAAAATTCGTAGGAGCTTTAGTTTCTAAGATATTTACAAAAAACTGTTTTCAAGGCTAATATATTATCATGGCTTCACTTGAAGTGTGATAATAGGCTAGCTGGGAAGGTGTCAGATCCGTCAGGGGTCCACAAATTATTTCAGTAATGTTCAAAATATTTAAATCTTAGAGTAATTCTTCTGAAGTACATTTTATCGAAAATCTTGAGCTCTTTATATTGTAAGTCAAAATTTCGAATAGGTACGTAATCAAAATGACGAATAATCAAAAAGTAGAAATTTAAAATCTCCAACAATCAAAAAATATCGAAAATTAGAATGTCGAATCAAAAAATACCAAAATTCAAAATATCGAACTACAAAATTTTTAAAATCGAAATATCCAAACTACCACCACATATAGAAAATACCAATTATACAAAAAAATATTTTCGAAGTGTCCAATTTTGATCCCTGAGGATGCAACCTAATTAACTAACCAAAACACATCCGACTTACCAACCTAACCAACCAGCCTAACTAACCTAACGAACCAACCTCAACCTCAATATTTTTCGACAATTTAATTTTTCGATGTTTCGATGTTTAAATTATTTACTATTTGGATTACAAAATCAAAATCTCGAACAATTAGTTCGAGATTTTGATTTTATAATGACATTGATTTGCTTTTTCTACAAATGATAAATTCAAATATAAAATAAATATAAATTATCTAGATTTGTAAACATATAGGTTTTGTTATATTTTACCCATTGAAAATTAAATAAAAAATAAAATAACTTGTGAGTTTTTGTTTGATCAGAAGTGGTGGGTGATAGAGGACCGCGACGAATAATGTCAGAGACTTTTTGAATTAACGATAATATATCGTTTTGTGTTTAACAAATAAAAAATGTATAGGTTTGAGGCAAATGATGTTGTCTTTTCTGTAACGTGGATTATCTTAGGTATAACTTGACTAAAGTAATAAAATTGACAAACCAAAGCGTTAAAATTTTGATCAAAACTGGCTGGAAAATGATAAAATGTAAAAACATTGTCCCATCTGTAACGCAACTTATCATGTTCAGTAACGCTATTTCGATGTTCCAGAAATTGTCCCTGTTTTACAGTTCGCACTTTGGAATTTAGTCGGAAAATTGTTGTATATTTATAATCTGCCTTGATATTTTAGACCATTATCTATTTTTGTAATAATTTCTGTTGATGGTTGATGTCCTTTCTGTAACACCTAAAAAGCTTTTGCCAGTGTTGTTTAGAATCAATTTTTAAAATTGTTAGTTGTCCTTTAAATACAACTTAAGTAAAATAATAAATTATTCTTCAGATAATGTGTATTTCACTTATTTGTAAAAAAAATACTCGAAATACCCAACCAAAATCTCTAAAAATTACTTTTAAGGGGATGGCGGAACAAAGATCGAAAGACAAATGATCGAATCACAAAAGATCGAAAAACAAAACATCGAAACTACAGAAGATCGAAAAACAAAAGTTTCAAAAGGCAAAACATCGAAAATACAAAAGATCGAAAAACAAAAGATCAAAAAGCAAAAGATCGAAAATACAGAAAATCGAAAGTACAAAATATCGAAAGGCAGAAGATCGAAAAAAAAATCGCAAGTAAATAAGATCGAAATATACAAAATGGCGCGTATCAGGTCTGCTTAGGTATATTCACATAAACAGTTTAGGCAAGGTCAGGTAAGATAAAATTACCTAACCGCTAAATAAATCGATGGCTTGCCATACTTACAACAAATCATATAGTTTCACTAAGAAATCTCTTTTTCGAACATATTTTTTTCTTCTGATTTCTTTTCCGGGATCCTTTCCGTTTGGGTTTTATACCTTGTATAGGATCCCGGAAAAGACGTCAGGGAAGTTCTTTTTTGAAAAAATATGTTAGTAAGAGACCCCTTAGTCAAACCAGTTTTGATACGCGCTATTTTGATATTTTGTCTTTCGATACCTTGTACCTTCGATCTTCTGTATTTTCGATCGTTTGTCTTTCGATCTCTTGTTTTTCAATCTTTTGTATTTTCGATCTCTTGCCTTTTCGATATTTTGTTTTTCTATATTTTGCAGTTTTGATCTTTTGTTTTTCGATCTTTTGTGGTTTCGACCTTTTGTCTTTTTGACCTTTTGTATTTCGATCTTTTGTCTTTTCGATCTTTTGTTTTTCGATCTTTTGTCTTTCGATCTTTGTTCCGTCACCCCATACCTATTCTTCACTAGATAGTTTAGAAGGAACTTCGTGATGTAGTAACCTTAATGCGGCTGGAAATTATAATAGTAATCAATTCGATCTTTTGTGGTTTCGACCTTTTGTCTTTTTGACCTTTTCTATTTCGATCTTTTGTCTTTTCGATCTTTTGTCTTTTCGATCTTTTGTTTTTCGATCTTTTGTCTTTCGATCTTTGTTCCGCCACCCCATACCTATTCTTCACTAGATAGTTTAGAAGGAACTTCGTGATGTAGTGACCTTAATGCGGCTGGAAATTATAATAGTAATCAATACAAATCCTACAAATATTGTTAATTTCAAATCAAATGAAAAAAGGATGCCATAGATTTGCTATTGCTGTATTGGCAGGAAAACCGAAAATTGGCCGTCTAGAAATAAGCCAAAAAGAAAGTTGAATTAGTTTCCATTGTGACGTCTCGAGAGGAACCTATGATATTTTGGCGAGAGAAAGAAAAATTGACAAGTTGCCGACAAAATTAGTAAATTTAAGCAGCAAAACTTTAATCGGCTTCATTATAGTGTCCTTGGTAAAAACTTCGGACAAACAGAAAAGAAACTATTCCCTACAAGAAAAAAAAACTAAACGATTTATAGAATGAAAGAGAATTCTATGACGAAAGCAAGTTCAAAGTTTTTGATGAAGTGCTTTTATAGAGCAGCCGTGCTTTACAGTTTTTAAAACGCACAGTAGTCAAGTGTGCAGTTAGGTAATTTTTCTCTGCATGAGGAAAGTTAAACAGCTATTCTAAATAGTGGAAATAGTTTATAGTGCGGAAAGTGTCAATTTCCGCACGCGACTGCAGTTGGCCGACCAATGAATAGCGAAGTTCGGCCAGCAATCAAGTACGGAAAAGACACTTTCCGCCAGAGTTAGAAACACTATTTTTTGTTAAAGCGCGCGGAAACATAAAAAACAACAATTAAAAAAAAACGTTTATTAAATTCATACGTTTTGTATGCACACCACATTACGCAACTTTATGACTGGGCATTATTTGCCAGATCGTTGCCATGCAGATAAAGCATTCAAACCTTGACAATACCTTGTTATGGGCGGTTCTTGACAACTAATGGATAGTTCTCAAATACAGTTCATATGGCTATATTTGAGACAACTTTTTTTCGTTGGCCTATGCTATTTGTTATGGTAAACAGCTGATAACTGTCAAAAAGTTATCTCAAAAATTATGATATGGAGTATACCAAAATACTGAAAGGGCCTAAAACTATAAACAACAAGAAAAGAGATTCCGGGTTCCGGTCCCGGCCGAAGACAAAAACTTTTGTCTTATTTTTCTTTCTTAAATTTCACTTGTTGTTTATAATGGATAGCTGTTAAGGAAACCGAAAAAAATAAATATTAAGGTGCCGATTGATAGGATTTTCGGAGAGTGAGGAAAAGTGATGCGATAAAATACTTGTAAAAATGGCAAAGTGTCACTTTCGAAACTAAAATGCGTGCTGAAAAGTGACACTTTCAGCATGCTCGTAGAAAAAATAACTTTACTTCCAAACTGCGGACAAGGACAACTTTCAGCACGCAAATAAGTGTGGAGAATGAACACGCTCGTAGGAAAAGAACCGACATCATCTAGACCAGACGTTTAGTCAAATTCCTGTCGTAAAATTTTTTAAATTACATTCAATTTTTTGAAAAAAAAGCTTCTCATAGGCAAAATATTGTACCTAACACATGCGGAAAGTGTCTTTACCACCCTTAACTCCGCTCCGCGTCGTTTGGCCAACTGCCGTCGCGTGCGGTAAAGTATTACTTTTCGCACTTTTTAGGTAAATAACTATTACAGAATTGCGTGCGATAAATAAAGTACTATTTATGGCACGCAAATACATTTACTAAAATACACGCTAATGTATGCTGTACCGCACGCGTGTAGAAAAAGATATTTTTAGCAACAGTCGGATTTAAGATAATTTTCATAAGCGTACTAAAAAGACACTCCTTCTCAAAATCATTTGTGTTTTTAGCTTAAAACAAATATTGCAAACAATAGGGACCTACTGCAATAAAGCCAGGCAATAATTATGCCGGGCACTATTCTGACATTTTTGCATTATTAGAACAGCTGTCTTCTTTCAAAATTAGGCCTTTGTGTATTATAAGAGCTAAAATTAATAGTGCCGCCACTATTAATGGAAAATAAACGATTAGATTTATAAATTCAACTTTGGTATGTCCATTTTAAAAGATCAACTGTCAGTTTTCAATGCGAATCTGTCAGAATAGTGCCCGGCACAATTAGTGCCTGACACTATTGCAATAAGTCCCTAGTGTAAAGTTGCCAAGGCCTAAATAGTTCCTTTAATTAGAGACCCTTTATGAATGACATATTTTAAACAAATAGAGACACGACAAACTTTTTCAACATCAAAGGAGTCAAACCTTCCGTTCTTGTTAATTAATAGGCGTTGAAAAATAAAAATAAACGATTTCTGACCAAACATATATCGGGCGTGACTAACAAACGTGTTTGTTTATATGTTGCATGATGAGTCCCTCACCACTGACCACTTACCTAGATTATTTTAGTGAAACGCCAATGAACTTGAAAATAAAATATCATAACCATAAAATGTGAGTTTCAGTTAGTTTGATAGGTTTGTCGCAGGTATGTCGCGTAGGTCACGTATATCTATTTCTTTAAAATATGTCATACATACAGTGTCTCCTTTAATAAGTGCCATTTATTATGAAAAAGTAAAGCTCTAAGATGGTTTAATAGGCCAGCGGAATTACCATAAGTTAAGGAAAAAAAAAAGAAAATTATTAACAGGACTTGAAGCATTGGAAATTGTAGAGGCTATCTACCTTGCTTTTTGAAGATTAATGTAAATATATACATTATGACAAAAATTTTATTTTTTCTAATAAAATTTTTTTATCGCTCTGTATGTTATTTTTAATTTCTTTCTGAGTTTTATCGCCCCCAAAAAGTGCCGCCTAGAGCGAAGCACCCTGTCACCCCCTAGATAAGCCAATTTCTATATGTGCAGGGTTTTCCCGTATATTTTTACACCATATCTTAAACGTTTATTTGAATTGTTATCAAAATATGATAAATACAAAAGTTTCATAATTTTTTACGAGGTTTAAGAATCTTAGGGTCAGAATGTATTAGCTCACACATATACTATACTATAGTAGTGTGATCCTAATTTTTTCGAGAAAAAAAAAGTTGCTCCGATTTCAAAAATTTTTATATATCTTTGCGTTTCAGATGATTTTGAAACTTTTTTGTTGCGACGTCTGTCTGTCTGTCTGTCTGTCTGTCTGTCTGTCTGTCTGTCTGTCTGTCTGTCTGTCTGTCTGTCTGTCTGTCTGTCTGTCTGTCTGTCTGTCTGTCTGTCTGTCTGTCTGTCTGTCTGTCTGTCTGTCTGTCTGTCTGTATGTCTGTCTGTCTGTATGTCTGTAACGACCAACGCGCATAACTCAAAAACCGCTTGGCCGATTTTAATGAAATTTGGTACCTAGGCTGGGTCTTGGGTCGAGATGGTCCCATTTACAAATGAACAAAATCCACCGAACACAAACCAAATAAAAGGGTGGGGGTAGATTTCAAAAATTAGAGTTTATGTGAAAATATGGCATGTGTGATATCAAACGAAAGGTAATTGAGTCTGGAGTTAAACAAAATACATTTTAATTTATTTTAAAGAAGGGGTGGGGGTATATTTCAAAAATTAGAGTTTAAGTGAAAATATGGCGTGTGTGATATCAAACGAAAGGTAATTGAGTCTGCAGTTAAACAAAATACATTTTAATTTATTTTAAAAAAAGGGTGGGGGTATATTTTAAAAATTAGAGTTTAAGTGAAAATATGGCATGTGTGATATCAAACGAAAGGTAATTGAGTCCGGAGTTTAACAAAATACATTTTAGTTTTTGTTTTTTTTAAGGGTGGGGGTAGATTTCAAAAATTTGAGTTTAAGTCAAAACATGGCTTGTGTGGTATCAAACAAAAGGTAATTTAGTCTGGAGTTGAATAAAATATATTTCAGTTTTTAGTTATATTAACTCACACGTACACTATAACTATAGCACCTAGTGTGAGCTTAGGGGCCCATATATTGGCAGAGTATTTTTTTTTCTAAATGTCAAAATTTGACAGGTTGATGGTTTTTTTAAAAATTGAACACCCTATATATTATTTTAGATTATTTTTTTGCCATAATAAAAGCCATTTATCTTGCGTGGAATTAAGTAATCTAGTCAGTTTTAAAAAATGTTTTAAAACTTATAAAATAACTCCAATAACTTAAAAAAATATTGTGAATTTTTTTTTTAAGTTTTTCTATTTTTTAGGCAAGTTTTTAAATGACGCATATTATCTTTTTTATAATTCACCAAAAAGTACATCTCATTGCCAAAAACTGAGTATCAGCAGAATTGGATACGATGATTTTCTGAAGGAGAAATTTCATTTAAAAATAAAGCGATTTTGAAAGGAAAAAACAAATATCTTAGAAACTTCTTAATTTTTTTTGTTTGTAAAATATTGTAGATATTTAGCACCCAAAGAGCTCTACTCTTACCAAGTTTTGTTACTCTGACATTATTTTTGCAAAAATAAAAAATAAAAAACAAAAAATAAAAAAAATTGGTTTTTAAAATTTTTCTCGGGCATTTTGAGGTTATGTAAAAAATGATATTTACAAAAGTTTTAGATATTTTCATGGCCTATGACTTTTCTGTATGTCACTTTTTTCGCCGACGTCAGCTTTCGCCGAAAATCGCAATAATACGATTCCCTGCCCCTTTTTACCCCCCCAAACCTAACCCGCAACGCCCCTGCTCACGCATTTATTTTTTTTACTTTGTTTTTCGCCGCTCTGCAATTTCCAATGCTTTAAGTCCTGTTAATAATTTTCTTGCTCTCAAAATGTAATTTGCCTATAAGGCCAACAAATAATATTTAGCTTTTCAAATATACAGGGTGTGTCCTGAACATAGAAATATGTTTGTGGTTTTGGATTTTTAAACCACGATTTTGAGAAAGATCGACAAAATTTTTAGTTAAAGGTCACATCAATATGACTTTCTAGTAGCATGTAATTTGGATTTAGAAATGACCTAGGTATAAGCTATGAATTGCTCATGCTTTAATATAAAGTCTCTAATCGCCTTTTTGTACTTCGTTCTTTTTTTTGGAAATTAAATCCAAATATTAACATTATCATAGGACTAGCGTCCATAAATAATTTGACAGTTCTTAAAGTAGTATTAGGAATAATTTATTAAAATTTTGATGCCGATACTTTCAATGTTTGTATCACTGTGCCCCTTTGCTAATTCTGTAGCGTCAGCTGTTGCTCCACGTGAATCATTCGACGCTGTCGCAGCTCCCACGTGCCCTTAACTTCTTCGGCTGCGTGAACGCGTCTTCGCGCCGCCAAACAGGGGTAGTTGTAGAATAACGAAAGGTCCTAGATAAGTTAGCCTACACAACATAGGTACAGCTGATTAAAAAAAAACTGATACGACTTTTTAAAGTACATACTTTATTCCAAAATTTAAGCAGTGTATTCTAAGCTACCATCAGCTTTATCAAAACCTCAGTATTTTAACAATATTAATACTGTCAATGACAAGTAAAAAATAATAACGTTGTCATCTGTTACAGAATAATAAATACATAAACATAGTATTTAATCCTAAAATTACTTTACATACGACCAAAGAGCTAAAAGCCAAAAATGTTACTAAGTTGGAAGATGGTTGGTCTAACGTAAGCCGACAGTTTGTTATATAAATAAAAGATGGATAAAAGAACAGTTGAAGGGTGTCTGGTACGAAGAAGCAAATTTTTAAAAATATCGTATTTTTGCATAAAAACGTTCCAAAAGCATCGGACGTATCCTTAAACCAAGCTAAGTGCCATGCTCACCTGGTATAGTGTTGCAATGCATTGGTAATGGCCTATTTGGGTACAAGCAAGTTCCTTAATTATCTCTGTTTTCAAATTTTGGCACTTAGCCTATTTCAACCTGACACCCTTCAATTACTTGAAAACAGGCCAAGAGATATAATTATAATATATAATATTTGGTCAAAAGTAAGTCAAGTTCGGGAAGATCAGGCGCTACTTCGAGTACCCTTAATATACCCTTTCGAGAGAGCACAGAATGCAAGAATTTTTTCAAAATTTCCAGAGAACCAAGCACAAACCTCAGGTGCCGAACTGTAGCAAAAAGATAACTTTTTAAATGTATTACTTGACAACGCTTATTACGATGTTCAACTCAAAATTAAATTTAATTTTACAGACAAAAGCACGCTATTTCTAAAAAGGACCAAAAATATATTGCTAGCTGCTTTTTATTAAGTTTTGGTTTATATATTTTATAAACTATAAACATGCAAAGGAAATACAATAAATAGGCCTCTTATTGGACGTCATAACACTAGTGTAAAATATAAATGTCAACCCGATATAATATAATATATATACTGCTTAAAATAAAAAACGAGTTTTTTTAGTCGCATCAGATTTTTTTTAAATCAGCTTTTCATTGCTAGCCGTCAAATCGATGACTAATCAACAACTTGATAAGAAAGTAATTCCGTAAAAAATATTTGTATAAATTTTAAATAGGAAAGCGTCCAATACGTCATTGGTCCATTTATTCAAAGATCTAAAAAAAAAATCAATTTTGAATAAACTTTCTTGGCAATTTTGACAAGTGTCTCAAAACAAATTATGAACTTGATATGACGCTAGTCAAGCAGTCTATGCTAAGTCAGGTTTTTGTTAAATTTTACTACAACACATCATGTAGATACGTACACTTACTTTTTTGCTTCAAATTAAAAAATCTTCTAGTGAAATTTAAAACATAAACCATTTAGACCTCCATACATCACGGTTTCCGCTACTGTCGACTGTGTATATTCGACAAAATTTCTTCATTTTGTAAATAAGTGTAATTACTTATTTATATCGCATCGTATCAGTAAAACAGATTTATCATGTTACCTAAGTATTTTACCTACCTAATACCAGTGGCGTATTGAGGTGGCGTAAGGGTAGGCAAAAATTGACATTGTTTTGCCATACACGCTTACTGCATACATATACTAAACTAAGATTCAAAACTCTCTCAAAAACTCTATTATCAAATATCAAAATAAAATAGGCAACATCGAAACCCTGAAAAAAATCTAACAAATTTATTATAGCTAATATAAAATCCAGATGAGAGACACGTATTTTTAGTTACTTTATTAGTTGTAAATATTCGATAAAACATTTACTGCTTTCTGAGAAACTAAGCCTTTGCTAGTTAAAGTGGATTTTCCAAAAATTGCTTATTTGCAGATTCCACCTTTCTCCAAGCAAGCCACATACATGCATGGAACAAGAATATTCGTGTGCATGGATCGGGAACCAAATGTCTCCTTGTTCTGTCTCTCATTCTTACAGCGCCAGCGGTCTGCAGAATACAACGTCTTTTGAGCAGCCCATTAGCCAATAGAAATAAATCACGCCACCTTTAAACAATTCATATGGAGCACCTCTTAGGAAAATATTAGAAGAGAAATGCGCGATAATGCAGGATATGCAATTAACCAAAATCTGTCTTAACGCAACTTTTAGAATATGAATGAATGAAAGAATGCTTATAAAAATATATTTGTTGAATATGTCATAAGGTAAGTTATTTAATCTGTGATATCAAAAAAAGTGTTTTGAATTTTATTTAGGGTAGGTAACGCCTTTCCGCCTATATTGTATACACGCCACTGCCTAATACTCCGAGTTAGCTATTTTCAATTTTGAAGAGGTATTTACCCTGTCAAACCTAGCTAAATATAACTTAAAAGTGGGTTATTTAGCATTTAGTTAATTAAATCATGAATTAATATTTTAGCCTAAACCGTGTTTGAGAAAATGAATTAAACAATATTAGGTCAAAATAAAGAAAAAATAAATGGATCCATGATGGATCTGATATCTTCCTAGCCCATTAGCATACTCTACTCTATATCAGCCTTGAAAACAGTATTTTGTAAATATCTCAAAAACGAAAACTTCTATAAGGTGTTTGGTTATTACACAAATTATTGTAAATAATGCAACTTCTATATTCCGAAAACGGAATATTGATGCAATGCTCCATTAAAACGTATTAGCATATTTTAAACTTTTAAACTATCACTAGCATACATGTAGATATAATAAATATAATTTAATATCCCTCGTAACTTAAGTAACAAATGAAAGTTGGAATTTTTGCATAATCAAAAAACTGATATTATTGTAAAAAAAACACAAATCTTCCCTTTTAAAATTTTTTAACACGAAATGCTTATTTTGCTCGATGTGTTTCGGCTTATGCGATTTTAAAGAGCTTGCAATCGTTAAAAAGGAGGGGATACTTTTTCTAATTTTACAAAAATATTCTTAAATATAACACCACGGTTAGGGTATCAATCAGCAATACTACATGTTAGAATTGACAAGACTTACAGTAAACACTAAAACAGAACAAACATTTTAAAAAGTATATTGAAATTACGAAGTAGGAAAATTCCACCATTTTTTTGTCATAAAATAGGGTTTGAATTATTTGGGACCATATTTTTTGAGATTGGTTAAGTTGAGGATGAGAAAAGAGACTTTGGGATTATAAAGACATATTCTTAGTTTTTGGTTGAACGAAAAAAAGTGAGGATATCGAAAAAAAGGAAGAAAAACAAACTAAGAGTACTTAGAATAGAGCTGATATAAGGGCACTGTTAGTCCACGGTTAGAAAAACGTTAAATGCAATGGACTGTATAAATTTTAATTAATGATAGCGCGAACAAACATAAATATTGATATGAAATTACGAAATAATCAAAACGTCCATAGGTAAAATATTGGTGGCACACAACGGTAATCAGAACAAATGCACTCACCTCTTTTGCAGCCAAATTCTCCACTTCCAAGGGGCCCCTGATGGATCTAATGATGTCACCACGTAGCTGAAGGGTTGAAGTTTCTAGTTCTATGCTTCAGTACACAAAAATCAAGCACTTTCAGGTGTAGATATTTGAAATAGTTGGAAAACGAAATTAACACGCCTTTTTCTCTAGGCGATTGACAAGGATCTCTCTGGTTGTTGGTGCGCATGTCCAAATACGCGGAATGCGCTTTGTCCTTCATACAGTTGTGTGTTTTTAAAAATATATATAAACAACCGCGAAATTTAGCGGGAGCTAACATAACTGCCCTCCAAAACACACAATTTTAGAATCTCAACCGGACAGATATAGATATAAGAAAAAGAATCGACCGATAAATATAAATGAATGAAAATAGATAAGCATCGTAAGTTTATTTAGAGATAACGAAATCCCGAAAAAAGGCAAAACAAACAAACAAAAAATTCAAAAAAAAATTAAAAATAAAAAACCTATTGTAATACCCGGTAAAAGGTAGAAAATTAAAATTACTTTTAATTTGGCAAGAGGCACAGTTTTACAACTGGCCGTTTATAAACACCGGCAACCGTTTGTACCGTCGCAACACGCACCTGACCGTCCCCGCCGGGATGCAGTTCGATGACCCGACCGACCGGCCATTTCAAAGGCGATTGAATGTGATCACTTGTTATGATAACCAAATCATTTAATTTGATATTTGGGGACGAATCAGCCCACTTGTGTCGCTGTTGTAGCGTATGCAAATACTCTATAGAATACCGTTTCCAAAAATCATTTTGTAGTTTTTGGATTAGTTGCCATCTCGAGAGCCGATTTAGGGGAACCTCGGACAAATCTGACTCAGGAATTTCTGAATTAAGGGGTTCAAGTGTCAAAAAATGCCCAGGGGTAAGAGGTTGAAGATCGTGTGGGTCTGAAGAGGCAGGAGATAAAGGGCGACTATTAGGTACGGCTTCTATGCGACAGGCATACATGATAGACAACTTCTGGTCGCCGACAACTCGTACAAAGTGAGTTTTAAAACTTTTGACGCCAGCTTCTGCCAGGCCATTGAAATGTGGACTGAGAGGAGGTCCCAGATGCCAACGAATAGAAAGTCTGGTGGCAGCACTTCTTGCGTAATCCAGTAATTGGTTACGAAACCCTATAAAAATTACTGCCTTGATCTGACCAGCATTGCGTCACACTTCCGCGTCGGGAAATGAATCGATGGAATGCACCTACGAACCCTTCGGTGGACAGTTCCATGGTTAATTCCAAATGCACGCAATGTGTGGCCGTACAGACAAACACACAGACATACGATTTGAAAGCTTTACAACCACGGTAACGATGAGGAATCACAAAGAAAGGTCCACAAAAGTCGATAGCTACACTCGAAAAAGGTTTTAGTTGATTGATTCGATGAGCGGGAAGTGAACTCATTATGGGCGGTCTATAGGGTTTAGGGTTGATTCTAAAACATTGCAAGCACTTGGATATGGTTCTTTGAATTGCCCGTCTGGCAGTTAATATCCAAAATGCTGTAAAAGCAGATTATGTAATGTTTTAAACCCAGGATGAAGATATTGTCGATGAGCGGACTCGATAAGAAGAGTAGTTAAACGATGGTCACTCGAAAGTAAGACGGGGTGTTTTGCAGAATAAGACAAAAGGTCAGATTTTTGTAATCTGCCACCGACTCTAATGATATTATTCTCATCAAGAAAAGGTGAAAGTTTTCGCAAAGGTTTCGGTATTGGTTTATCCTTAGATAACGCGGAAAAAAGCTCAGAAAAAGAAGAATCTTGAACGCGTTTGATAAGAAGGTGTAACGCACTTTGCATATCACCGGTGGTAGGAAAAACAATATTCTCAAAAATAACTTTTTGGTCCGGCGGCTTAGTGGGTTTTTGATAGGAATGGTTTTGAAAAAGGTTAACTATTCGAAGGACATAACAAATGATACGTTGAATTTTGGATATAGATGAATATTTGATAAGAAGGTGATCTAAGAAGTTGACATCAATTATCGCATTGCAACAGACTTTTGGCTTTTCCTCCAGATTAATATCTCCGAAATCAATCGGCATTTTTGATTTATGAAAATCGGGCCATTCGTTTTCGGGAGACCACAAAAACGACGGTGCGTTCCACCACATGTCATGTGACATGAGCTGTGAAGGGGTGGCCCCTCGTGACGCAATATCGGCTGCATTCAAAGCAGAAGGAATGTAGCGCCACGAGTTTGAGGGAATGATTTCTTGGATTCTACTGACTCGATTTCCAACAAAGGTTTGCCAGCGATTAGGAGGGGATGAAAGCCAGTGCAATACGATTTGCGAATCGCAGAAAGTAACGATATTTGTAAAAGTTATTTTTCCTTCATAGCTAGATAAAACGAAGTCAATTAATTCGCTTAAAAGAAATGCGCCTAGGAGTTCTAGCCTAGCCAAAGTTTGTGACTTTATAGGCGCGACCCTAGATTTTGCAGATATGAGAGAAACAGATATATTGTTTTCCTCTTCTACACGAAAATATACGACGCCTGCGTAGCCTCGAATTGAAGCGTCACAGAAGCCGATGATTTGACAGGTATTGGTTTTTGACAGTTTGATTTGTCGGGGTAATTGAAAATTGGAAAGAAGCGGGAATTCAGAACGAAGTTTGTTCCAAGAGTCGATGATAGAAGAATCTGGTTCTTCGTCCCAGCCTATTTTCGATATCCACAACTGTTGCAAAATAAATTTTGCTTGTAGCAACAAGGGACAAAGAAAACCTAAGCGATCGAAGATTGTCCCTATGATAGATAAAATAGAACGTTTGGTTGGGGGTTTGTCCTTCATTCGGCATTGATAAGAAAAAATGTCGTTTTGTGGATGCCATTGAAGTCCTAAAACTTTGATAAAGTGGGGTTCCTCCTTGTCGAAAGAGAGAGGCATTTGACGATCGGACTCTGGCAATGTTGCCAATAACTCAGGACAATTGCTTGCCCATTTTTTAAGTTCAAATCCTCCCGACTTTAACAAATCATTGAGTTCTGTTTGAAGGGAGAGAGCTTCAGAAAGCGAAGGGCTGGTTTCCAAGATATCGTCGATATAGATTGACGTTTTTAGAACAGTACTAGCCATAGGAAAACGTTCCTTTTCTCTCTCTGCCAGCTCATTTAAGGTACGCATGGCTAGAAAAGGTGAGCATGTCATGCCAAAAGTGACAGTAGAAAGTTCCCACACTGAAAGTGGGTCCTGTGGAGAAAACCTCCACAATATCCTTTGATAAGGACGGTGATAAGGATTGATAAGGGCTTGACGGAACATCTGTTTGATGTCAGCAATGTAGGCAATAGGATTAAGACGAAACGTAAGGAGTTAAGAAGCAATATCCTTTTGAAGTTTCGGTCCAGATAACAATGTGTCATTGAGACTAATATTTTTTGGGGTGACTGCCGAACAATCCCAGACTACCCTTAATTTTGTACTTAAGCTTTCCGGCTTTAGTACGCAATGATGTGCTAAAAAACACGACACGTCGACCTTTGGTTGACTAGATAAAACTAAACTCATATGATTAGAATCGATATAGTCTTGCATGAAACTTGAATAGGCAGTGTACAGATCAGGATTTTTGATTAATCTATTTTCTAGAAGTAAAAATCTACGATAAGCTTGCGGATAAGTATTTCCTAGGTCAGGGTTTATTTTGTCTTTAAACGGAAGATCTACCATGAATCTACCGCTCGGTTGCCGTACTACACTAGCAGTAAAAATTGATTCTGCCTGTTTTTCTTCCTTTGATAAGATTTGTTTTTTAGGCAAATGTTCGATTTCCCAAAACCTAGGGAGAATGACCTCTAAAGGAGGTGAATGACTCGTTAAAAAACAACTGGTTCGTTCCGTAAGACTACCTACTTCGTCAACCTTTCCCATGACGACCCAGCCAAAGATAGTTTCAAGGGCTGAAGGCTGCCCTACCTGTCCAAGAACCCTGCCCTCCTTGAATATCTGTGCGAATAGCTCGCAACCAATAACCAGGTCCACAGGTCTAGATTTGAAATAAGATGGGTCGGCAAGTTTAAGGTTTTGCAAGTGTTTCCACTGATTATCGTTCAAAGAGAATGTAGGCATATTGGAACATAGTTGTGGAACAACAATTGCTTCGAAATTAAGTAAAGGAGTGACTTGTCCTTGTGGCTTAATGTGACATTGAACGAGCCCTTTGGAAGTGAAAGAAGACATCTGATTTAATCCGAATATTTCAGTGGTGTAACTTCGCCTAGGAAGATTAAGACGCTGTCTGTGATCCAGAATCAAGCAGTGCCCTTACAGGTTGAAAATTTCCGCAACCGTCCATAACATCTATTATGGCGGTGCATAAAAGAAAGGTACCTGAATGTCCTGAGGTATTTAATGACACATGAAGATTATTGACAGGTGGTGTGTGAATGACAGGACTAGTATCTTGGCTTCCAGACTCTTGATTAGTTTGTAAGATATGAGTTAAAGTGTGGTGCCTTTTACTATTGCAAGTCCTGCATGAATATTTTGATTTGCACGTATCTACATTATGCAAGGGATGAAAACACGCTAGACATAATTTTTTCTGTTTGACGAAAGATAGGCGATCGATAGGTGAGAGATCAAGAAATGTTTGACATTTCGAATGCACGTGACCTTGATTACACCGAAAACATTTTATTCCCGTACTTGAATTAGTTGAGGTGCCAGCCAGTCCTATAAAAAGCGAATTGGATGATTTATAGGTAGGCTTTTGCCCAAACTGACTTTGCATAGAATTTGAATTTTGATAGGTAGGCTTTTGCCCAGACTGATTTTGCATAGAATTTGATTTTTGATAGATAGGCACCTTTTTGGGTGCTGTTGATTGAGGAAGTGATTCCAAAACTTTACATCTTTTTTCTAGAAATTGAAAAAGTGACTGAAAAGTGGGAATTTCGTTATTAGTATTGGCGTGACTCATTTCGAAATTTGAACGCGTTGGAATATCCAATTTTTCTAATAAAATGAAAAAAATAATAAAGTCCCAACTGTCAACGGCAAAGCTAAGTGATTTTAAAATTTCTAGGGATTCAGAAAAGGTGTCAATTAAATTACGCAATTCTTTAGCTGACTCGTTTTTTAAGGTGGAGTTCATAATTGAGCTTAAAGCATCATTTGCGAGGTCTCGCTTGTTTTGATATCTATTGACTAATTTGTCATAAGCAATTTTATAATTTTGATCAGATAAGCTAATCCCTGATATCAATTTTAAAGGCTCATCCTCGAGATATGAAAATAAATATTGAAGTTTTCGAACGTTACTTAGACTTTGATTTTGATCTATAATGTTATTAAAAAGATCGAAAAAGCTTGGCCATAATTTTTTATCACCTCGGAATATGGGAATACCTAACTCTTTGAGTTTTGGAGTTTCAGATTCGTTTTGTCGAACATATGATCCCGAAAAGGATGGGGCCTCAACCGGAAATATTTTAGAGTAAACCCCCTTACACGCATAAAAATATTTACGAGCTTCTGAAAGGATCGCATCCTGTGTTTTAAACTCCTCATCGTCCGAGTCGTCTATCAACATAATGACGTCATTATGCGCCAGCATGCATTTATCGAAGGTTTCATCCAAATCGGAATACCTCACTTGAAACTCGTTTCTCGCTCTTTCATCCTTTTCCGCGGTCTTTGACAACACATAACACTCGGTGATCGCAGATAAAAAACCCTTGCGTTTTTGTACGGCTTTTTTGACAGACATGATTTTACCTTTGAAATGACGAAATTGTCGGTAAATATACAATTAACGCTAAATTAATGCTTCTGAAATAGAAAAATGACGAATTGTCGAAAATATGCACTAATTTATCGCAATTGATGAAAATTGTTTTAAATATCGAAATGATATGGTACACCACTGAACTTTTGTTTTGTTTGTTTTGATTCCTACTCGCTTTGTTTACTGAATGACCACGCTCTAGACACGTGTCCTGCACACACCACACCGACGACTTTCTCGACTCGATTCAAGGCCACCTTGTTTGGCTTGGCCACAGATTAGGTAAATAAGTGGCTTGGCATGAAAATAATTATTAATACCGTCGTATGGATTTATTCTAAATAATTCGGCTCGCAAGGAACACTTTATGTTAGTCCACGGTTAGAAAAACGTTAAATGCAATGGACTGTATAAATTTTAATTAATGATAGCGCGAACAAACATAAATATTGATATGAAATTACGAAATGATCAAAACGTCCATAGGTAAAATATTGGTGGCACACAACGGTAATCAGAACAAATGCACTCACCTCTTTTGCAGCCAAATTCTCCACTTCCAAGGGGCCCCTGATGGATCTAATGATGATGATCACCACGTAGCTGAAGGGTTGAAGTTTCTAGTTCTATGCTTCAGTACACAAAAATCGAGCACTTTCAGGTGTAGATATTTGAAATAGTTGGAGAACGAAATTAACACGCCTTTTTCTCTAGGCGATTGACAAGGATCTCTCTGGTTGTTGGTGCGCATGTCCAAATACGCGGAATGCGCTTTGTCCTTCATACAGTTGTGTGTTTTTAAAAATATATATAAACAACCGCGAAATTTAGCGGGAGCTAACAGGGCACTTAATATGTTGGAAAAGTTGTAGTCATAATTCACCCTGGAAACCGTCTCAACTTTAACCTGTACGATTAGTATTGTTAACCTTAACTGATGATTTATTAATTTACAAAAGATGTAAATGTAAATAATTAAATGAATCCCTTTAAGCTCAGTGTATAATTTTTTTTCTGTGTATAAGATTATCTGTTGCTAGAAAAAATAACTACGCGAAGTAATTACACCGCACGTAAATTTCTAATTAACTTATTGCTTATTAAGAAAGGGCTTTCATGTTTACAAAAATATTTGGTAACAATAAAATTAAGGCATACCTTCTTACCTGACTAAACCACCTTATCTTGCGCTCGGAAAAGCCCAAAACCTGACACAAACAACCTACCTACTTACGTGCTTAACAGTCGCGGATATGCCTCAATTGGGGGGCCAAAAATAATAATGATTTGCAAATGCGTTATGTAAGCTGGGAGATGGCGAACAATATTAAACTTATCCCTTCAAAGAGGCTCGCTTATTCTTATGTTCCAGGAACATCTATATGTTTTTTAAGCTCGTAGAATAGCTCTGCTTCCACCACGTACAACAAGGTACCAATCATAGAAATAGGTTTTGTTGTTGTTTTGCTCTGTGTGCATTTATTTTTTTTTGTGAAAATAAATCGTCATAGCCCCTTTTGTTCCTTTTTTTTCGATATGCAACGGGCGGGCGGAAAAAACATAAGGACATCCAACATCCTTTATAGATGGACAAATTTGATTTGGTCCGAAATTTTGGATTTAGAAAACGTGGCAAATTTCAATAGTAATTTTTAAATAGCAAATAATTCTTACCATATTGCTATTTATTTCATTACAATTGGTTTAGTTATAATGAAATTATGAGAAAACAAATGCATACAGAATTAACAAGGCAATCGAATAAAATCTGGAAAATACATATTTATTCGGTAAATCCATGGTTGAAACAAAAAGTCTTATTTCGGGAAGTACTAAGCCGATTTTAATTGTGTGTACCTCCTGGTGTGCGTCGGAGACCGCGGTTTTCTAAAAATTAAAATAAAATAGAAAAATTTCTTGAAACATAAGAACTAAAGTGCCTCTTTGAAGGGTCAAGTCTAATTTTGTACTCCATCTTGGATTTCAAGACGATTGTCATCTTTAAAAAGCAACCGATTTTCGCAGTAATAAATCGGTTCAGTAGTAAAATTCATTAAAAAAAATCTTGGTTCATAAATAGCAGCAAGAAACATTTCTGCTCAAAATCCTGATCAATTTCCTGCAAAGTGCAGTTTGTTCCAGTTAAATCGATTGAAAATTTTAACGAAAAACAATTTGTTCAGTTTTTTCTCCACCCAGTCGGTATATAATATCGCCAGTTTTGTATTCGCTGATAGATCCGCCCCTGTTGTTCAATAAGAAACAAAGATCCTTGCATAACCTTGCTTTCCTCATTGTTGATTCTCGGCCCACCGAAGGGTCTTCTGCTTTGCTTTCAATGTCTTCTTATGCTAGCAAGAATCGAATTTATGCCAAGGCGAATGGTTTTTCTAGTGGTGGATAAATATATTTTATTTTAATTGTCAGTTACTATGACTTCACCACATTATTATTATTATTAGACTATTTACTTTAATTCTTTTAAGAAAGATGTAACTTTTTGTTAGACATAAACAATAGATTCTCACCACATTCTCACCTAATTGTTACTTTTGGCGATTTTCTCATAAAATCTTGTATTGCCTTTTGTCAACTTTTTGTTTATAAAATTTACAAAAGTTTTTTGTCTGTAATTTTAGGCAAAAGTTACTGATAATTCAAATGAGGGATAGGTTAAGCCACTCCTAAAAACTTCATAACTATTAAACAAGGGTTGTAATAATAGTCAAGTCAACTGTATCGAACATATTTTTATCGAAAACTTTCTCATCGAATGATATTATTATCGATGTTTTTAATCGAATAACGTTTTTTTCGAACACATTTTTATTAAAAATCGTTCTATCGAATAACATTTTTATCGAAACTAAAATTTCACGGTTGGCCTAATTTAAAAAATAAATAATTTATTATTATATTATTATTATTATATCATAACCTCTTTAACTCTAACCAATTTTTATAAAAAGGAAATTTTTGAAATTCAGGCTAAATTAGGTTTGATTATGAGTGGTTCGAATGTCACTCCTCCATGTAGGCTACCATAACCAAAGTCTTGAATTTTCAAACTGTTAGTTTTTAGATGCATTAGTAAAAAACATTTTAAAAAAATACAAACTATATGAACTTCATGAAAAGCCAATTTGACAATTGCTGATATGCTCCCGTAAGTATCGAAAAAAAAATTTTTTTAATGGCAAAAACCCCGAGATAAAGCTTAAAATACCCAACAAGAAGACTTGTTGGGTGGGAACTTCCAAATTGATAGGGTTTGACCAAAATATTATTTTTAAGCAGTTTTAATAAAATTGGTCAATATTAGGAAAATTTTGAAAACGTTGAACATTTTAAATACAGAGTTCAAATTATTATTGTTTAAACCAGTTTGGAATATTCGATGACATTATTACTTTTTAAAAACTATTGCAGCCAAAAATGTTGTTAGTGATTTAGTTTTAAAGTTATTCGTTAAACACGCAAAATACGGTAGCCAATGATCCGAATGAGTATCCAAAGATAATAAATCAATCAACTTTTAAGTGATTTCAAAATAAACTGAATAATAAAAAAAATGTTGCATGTAAAAAAACCCAAGTTTGTGAAAATGGTATTTCGTAAAAAGAATTGAGATAAAAGGAAAGCCAAGTTGTCCAATACCAATTTCAAAATTAAAGGTTTTTACTAGTTTGGAAATGTTTTTTTAAAACTTTGCTGTTACAGCCAAACTCCTTTATGTTCAATTTAGCACTGCGCCTAAGAGTCATTAGGGACTTATTGGAATAAAACCTGACTTTATTTTAGAGTCGACTTTATTCTGACACATTCACACAGAAAACTGGCCTCTCAAAATTGACATACGAAAGCCAAATTTAATAATACAGTCGCTAACTTCCATTTAATAAATACCGACACTAATAAATCCGGGTTTTAAGTACACAAAGGCCGAATTTTGAAGCAAAGCAGCTGGTTTTTATATGTAAATCTGTCTCCGTAGGGTCGATTTTAAAATAAGGTCAGGTTTTATTCCAATAAGTGTTTATTTGCAGCCGTGATAGCCAAGTTTAGAAAAACATTTCGCTTTTCTTTTATCTAGATTCTTTTTACGGAATACCATTTTTGCGTACTTGGCTTTTTTTTATAATATTTAAATTTTAAAGTAGTAAAATATGCGGAATATTTTTCTTTTGCAATGCCTTAAAAAAAATTAAAAATTTTGAGATTTTTGAATTTTTTCCTATGGTTTTATTATAGTTCCTATCAGCCTTCTAAAGCATAGCTCTCTAGCGTTGCTATAAGTGGACAATTTTACTTTTCCATAATTTTATATTTATAGGGGAGGAAAATAAATTAAAATTTTGGTGTTTTTAATTTTTTTCTTATAGTTTCGTTATAGTTCTTATCAGTCTTCCAAACCTCAGCTCTCTAGCATTTCTGGGATTGGGCAATGTTACTTTTACATAACTTTACATTTATAGGGGAGGAAAGCAAATTAAAATGTTTAAGTTTTTAAATTTTTTCCTATAGTTTTATCATATTTGCTCAGTTCGCCAAAGCTAAGCTCTCTAGAGCTTATGGAAGTGGACAATTTTACTTTTACATTCATTTACATCTATAGGGGAAGGAAGTAAGTTAGAATTTTGGGGTTTTTTGATTTTTTCCAAGCGTTTGGTCATAATTTTTGTTAGACTGCCAAATTTCAGCATTGTAGCATGTCTGGAAGTACAGTAGAATTTTGATGATCCATACATGAGTAAGTGAGTGGCAATTTTGACGTTTGCTACTTTATGGAAGACCATAAAACTTGGAGGGGTTGTTAACTCTATGAAGATCTACGACTGTGCAAAGTTTCGTAGCTTTTCTAGCTCATTCCGAAGTAGAGTTTTAGATATGTCAAATATGGGCTGAAATGTTTTAAGAAAAGAAGGTACAGCAGTTTGCACGAACTTGGCGGGACACTGCGGTGCCCCCAGATATACCATAATTTAAATGTTTTAGGGTAAAATGTTTATATGTAGACGCACCAGGCTTCTTTTAAAATAATGTTTTATGCATGAAAATTAATTGTTGGCATTTATAGAAAAGTGACATTCTGCACTCTAATAAAATGTATATTTGCACTCTATCCGTTTTCTTTTTCTGAGCTTCTCGTCCGCGCCACCAACGGCAACGGCAAGCTAGGGGCTCGCGGCGCCGAGGCTCAGCGTGACCGTGGGGTGCAGTGTTCGTCTCCTCGTTGGGGTTGCGTTGGGGTGGGGGAGGCAGGCGTTTGGCGAGGTGGTGGGTTGCTTGTCACATCAAAACCGTTACACCGGCAGTTTCCGAAATAACCCCCGATCACTGACTGCCCTTGCGCTCAGTTCACTCTCGCGACCGTCCTTGCTCCGTATTGATCTTCGTGCCGGACAAAGGAACTGACCATTTCGAAAGAAACCGTGAGACCGGTAGCCAGGGGAAACCTATTTCCCTCTCTCAACTCGCGAAGTTTAGTTTCGAACAAACCACCCCACCGCGAACTTCACTATTCAGCAGTTCATTATTTGGAGTATATTGAACAAGCGGCGTTGTGTGCAAAATACGCGATAGTGTTTTTAAAATACAAAAACAATTAACATTGTTAAAAACACTTTGCTTCGTTTGTGCAACAGTTTGTTGAAAAACTTTTAAATAAAACATCGTGTTACGATTAGTGGTTGAAAACTTTTTCTTATATTGCGCATTTGCCGAAGCAGTAATTCCCATTGGTCGTAGTGCACGTGGAGTGCAATATAATGAGATAATAGAGAAACTTTGCCGGAAGTTTTAGTAGTGTGTTGCAATTGGAGTTCGTAGTTATTTTACGTCGTTACGTAAGTAGGTAAAAACTTTCCGAATTGAAAAATGTCGACTGTCGCAGCGAAATCTGGAAAACGTCCGATGCGCTCTTTAACTGCAGCAGAAAAGTTGGCTGCGATCCAAAGAGTACACGATGGCGAAAGTAAGGCTTCTGTTGCTAGGGATATACAAGTGCCAGAATCTACACTGAGAGGTTGGTGTAAAAACGAACCAAAATTGTTAAACCAAAGTAGGCAGCTATCTAGTCCAGAAAATGATGACTCCAGCGAGCATTTGAGTAAGAAAATTAAGCTTGATGATCAACCTTATAACTTAAGCTTAAAAACAAATACTGTAAAGCTAGGCGCTTATTCACCAAGCAATGAGAAACCATTTACTTTGGATTACTCATTTAATACCTCTATAAATGAGCCCAACCACGCTATTACTTCATCTCCTCTAAATTTGGCTCACCCTGTCAAAACCGTCGATACTTCAGCACCAACTCCTACAACAAACCTAGAAAGAGAAAAAGAAAAAGAGAGGGAGAGAAATAGAGAAAAGTTAGCAAAATTGAGTGCTGAGTTAGGACTAAACAGGCCTGAAGTCATCAGTTCCCTTGGAAACTCAAATTCCAATGATATCGCATCGTTGGTAGTGCAATGGAATATTTTATATCAGCAACATAAAGTCGCCCAACAACAAACAGTAAATAAGGCGAAAGTTATCGCACCTGCAACAAGTACAATTAATTTAACCTCAAATCAAGGATTGCTTACTACAGTTGACAATTTAGGTAAATCTAATTTAAATAAAACAAACATTACTAGTTTGCCAAACGACCACCAGTTAGCCAGCCAGGATTATGTAAATGCTTGGTTAAGACAACAGTCTCTTATGGCATTGAGCACTCAACAATCGATGGTAAATACTATCAGCTCAAGTTTACCCAGCACAAGTGCTATGGGCGTTGCAACAAACACTACTGATTTAAACAACTCATCTCAAGTAACCTCTCAACTTTTGAGCAATGCTGCAACAAATGCAAATTTATTAAACGGCTTGAGTTCTTCCTCTACAGCTCAGCAACAACAACAGACATTTTGGAACTGGTACAAACAAGTAGCGCTCTTTAACGCTGCCGCTGCTGCTGCCGCCAATAATGTTAATACCAGCTCAACTCAAATAGAGAGTAACAAACAAATATTATACCAACAACTAACCAAAGATGTAAAGCAGAAAGACGTAAACAATTTACAAAACCAAAACACTGAAAACCTAGTCATCAGAGAAGATAAGCCACCGAAAACAAATGGCGTTCCGGCTAAAAATAGATCAGTTTTGGATAATATCTTCCTTAACAATAACAACACGATAGATTACAATGCAGATAAGACAAACAAAGAGGATGGCGATGTCCTTTCTGCTCAAGAAGCTTTGGAATATGGTGAAAAATTTCTACAATGGTTGGAATCGTGTAGAAATCCTTCAGTGACAGCAGTACAAATTTTGTCTCTGCAAACATTGCTCAAGAATTTGAAGGCTGGTGCTGATAGAAAGAACGGCGATCACACCAAAAACAAGAGGAAATAAATTTAATTAATTTTTGTTTTTAGGGTTTTTTTCGGATAAAAAAATTAAAACAGGGTCATTTTTTACAGTAAAAAATATATTTAGGTCTAGTGTTGCGTGAAAGCGTAAATTTTTTTTTGGATATGCTTTTACACTAATTTTTTCCATTTGTTTTAACAAAATAATTAAAAGTTAGTTAACAGTTTTTGTTCCAATATATTTCAAGTAAGCCATATTTTTTGGCAGGACCATTTGATAGATCCTTTTAATTTGTTTTAAATTTTAATGTTAAAAAGGCTGCCACCAAATTTATTATACCTATACCTATAGATGGATAGGTAGGTAGTTTTTGTAAAAATTTTCAGGCACAAGTTATTTTGTAACTAACAAAAACACAAACTCGATTGCAATAGAATAAATATACAGGGTGTTCGGCACATGAACCGTCAAAATTTTTTTGGATATTGTTGGGGTCATTTGCTACCTTTTCAACCTGGGAACTTGGGTCCTAAAAGTCACGGCTAAAGAGATATGAATTTTTTATTTTTTTCTCTCAAATTATCCAAAATCCCATCTTTAAACCCTCGTAAGGTTTTTATTATTGTCTGGAAAAGCACCATTTTTTAAATAATTCTGTAAATGCTTCTTCAACTAATTAATATATTTGTTAAAATTGATGTACCAAAGGGACATACGAGGTTTTTTATTGAAGAACATTAGTGATTTTGTGAAAGAAAATCAATTTCAAAATTAAAAATCAAAAAAAGTATCGATAATTGAGAACTTCATTTTCTTTTAAAAACTTCTTTAGTTGATTACCTTTCTAACGGTATGCTACACATTGATAAAAAAAACATTTCTGCTTTAAAATACGGATATTCCGTCAGAAGGGCGAGGCTCGCTCGGAATTGGTAAAAAACAATTTGATGTTTATGATCGTTTACCTACTTAAACAAAAGTTAAACTTTTAACAATAATGTATTGTGTTCTTTATTTATAAATTTTGGTCGAAATGATCATAAACATCAAATTAATTAGTAGTCCGAACGATTATTGCTCGTCTCACGGAATATCCGTATTTTAAAGCAGAATTGTTTTTTTTAATCAATGCGTAGCATTCCGTTAGAAAGGTAATCAACCAGAGAAGTTTTTAAAATAAAACGAAGTTCTCGAGTGTCGATACTTTTTTTAATTTTGAAATTGATTTTCTTTCACAAAATCACTAATGTTCTTCAATAAAAAACCTCGTATGTCCCTTTGGTACATAAATTTTAACAAATCTATTAATTAGTTGAAGTAGCATAAGATTACAGAATTATAAAAAAAATGGTGCTTTTCCAGACATTAATAAAAAGCTTACGAGGGTTTAAAGGTGGGATTTTGGGTAATTTGAGAAGAAAAATTAAAAAATCCATATCTCTTTAACCGTGACTCTAAGGACCCAAGTTCCAAGGTTGAAAAGGTAGCAAATGACCCCAACAATATCCCAAAAAATTTTGACGGTTCATGTGCCGAACACCCTGTATAGGGGGTTAAATTTAAATGGAACGCAGAATTTTAAAGAATTTTATTAGAGAGTGCACGACCGAACGAATTGGGTTAACGGAACGCGGCATTACGCAATTTTTTAAAATCCTAACACCTAGTCGTACCTTTAGATTTTACTAAAAATCAACATTTAACCCGATATCGGCAGCGCTTCATTTAAATTCGCCACCCTGTACATTTTTACAAACTTTTTCCAATAACAATTTTTTTGCAGTATTTTTTTTAAATATGTATATTTACCACCAAATTAGTTTTTACTTGTGCCTGATATAAAGCATTGTTGAATTAAACAATGTTAGTAGTTCCTGAATTCTGTGTTACCCTTTTGTATTATAGATCACTTTTGCTTTTAGTTTTAGGGTCGTTGTATATAACAAAGATAATTAGATGTTAAAAAGTTGAAAAATTACTTAAATACATATATTTGACAATTTATTAATTGTTATAATTTAACTTGTCTCGAGGTGCCAAATTTTTATGAGGACATTTGCATTTTTATTTGTTCCTCAAAATTTTATGTAAATAATTTGATTTTTTTTTCAAATAAGCTGACATTTGCCAAAGCAAATATTTATTTATTATTTTTTGCAATATTAGATATGACTTAAGGCGAGATTTTAGATACAGTGGGTTTTGTAACTAATTTAAAAAAGGAAATTAAAACTCCGTTGTATTCTTTACCCCTTGCCCTAATTTTTTGTATACATTATTCTTAGCTATATAGATTACTATATGTGTTTGCAATGATTTTTTTTAGATCTCAATACCAATAATAATAATATTCGTATAACTTTTAAGTTGAATTTGCCAAAAACCGTTTTGTGAGATTTTTCATTCCTTAGGTTTAATTATTTTGTACCTAACCTATATTTAGTTTAAAATTACCGATTGGATATTTTTATACAAATCTGGAATAAAAATAATTTTTGAAAACTAATTAAAATGTTTTTATTTATTAACCTACCATGTTTTAACTAAATTAAGGTGACAATAAAAGTCACAGTTTGAAAAAGGAATTTGTTTAAAATGCGTGTTTTAAAAATTAAACGGGGTCCCAGCCCTCTCTGCGTTTGCGTTTTCTGAGTGTATTATTCGTAGAGTTATAGGTTAAATTATTATTAAATTTTTTTACACAGAGTGTACAAAAATATTTTAAAACAGGCTTAGATATTTGAATTTATAGGCCTTTTTTTAAATAACTTTGTCAGTACGTCCTGTATAAAAATTTTAAGATCAAATAAAATAACCAACGATTTTTTACCTAAAATTGATAAAGCATTATTTTTACACAATCACAAATAATAAACTGATGAAAAGCAAGCACCGAGAAGGTTTGTGTGACACCCTGTGCAAATTATTTATCATTGCATAGGCACAATAATTTAAAAAGCCTGATTCTTCTTTGAATTGCAACATTGGCCAAGGTTTACATTTTTTATGATTTTTTTTTGGCCGTTTATTATAAATAATGTAATTTTAGATTTGTCAGCTTTCGATACTTTTGCACTTTACAAGAGATCAGGCTTGGACATTTAAGGGGCTTGAGATTAGATACAAAATTTCGGAATTCCATTGTCTGTATTTATTTTAAACACGACGTTTCGGTTAATAAGTATATCTAACCGTTTTCAAGTGTAAACTAGGTTAGAGATACTTACTAACCGAAACGTATAAAGAAAATGGAAGTCCGAAATGTTGTTTCTACTCAATCATTGTCTACCAGGTTCAAACAAACGGCTGTTAAAAAAAGTTGCTAAGTAAATTAAATACTGACGAATGGTTAAATATAGGACCATTAAAACAAAATGAGTATTTTTTGAACTAGAAAAGAACATTCAAAAGTAAGGCAGTATATACCTACCAGGGTATCTATTCTGGGTCTTGGACGATGTGACCATCCACATCACACGCCTTGACCAATAGCAAGCTTTAAATTAGCTCCGAGCCGTCAAGTGCTTTGCGAAAAGACCTCCATTGCGCAAGCTTCTCTACGATCCGACCGAGAAACGTTCAGTCGGTACGGGGCAGGATAACAGATTTCACTTGACAAGTCATTTCGCACAACACGCTACTGCTCAGAGTTTGCTATTGGTCAAAGCGTGTGATCTGGATGGTCACATCGTTCAAGACCCACAATAGATACCCAGATGTTAATAAAAAAATACGAATTGTGTAGCTAATCTTTAAACTGGGAAGAAAGGAAAATAAAAATAAATATTAAAATACAATTTTAACACTGTTTTTGTTAAAAAAAATTCTGTATTTTTGGATTAAACCACTGACTTTTTATAGTTGTAAATGGTAATAAAAAAAACATAAAATTTTACACCAAAAAAGTATATGATGCGATGTTGCATGCTCGCTCACATTCGTTTTCAGATAAAACTAGAAAAAAAAGTTGAACAAGTTTTTATTTTTATCTGGTTCTGTATAACGTTCTACACAGTTTTCTATAGAGTAAACTGTTATTTTTATTTTAATATTTATTTTTATCTGTATAAATCCAGGATTAGTTTTGACACAGATTACAATATTTTTAATAAAAATTGTTTTACTGGTTGTTAGTCAGAGAAATTCAAACATTTTCCATCAAAACTAATGTTATTAAGGCCGCTTGACATTAGGGTGCCTGATATGACATCTATTGTATAAACAAATATGTCTCATTCAGGGACACTAATCTTGCCTGCAACTGCAAGTGTATTGCTCCATGTCAAGTGGTCTTTAGTATGAAAAGTAAAAGTAATTGCACGCATAGACAGTAGCGCACCCAGGAATATATGTTGGGGGAACAAGACCCCCATAATGCAATATTTTATATATTTCTAAAAGGTCCTTAGGCTTGTGAGGGTTCGCCTCCCTCTGGATGCGCCCATGCATAGACCAATCAGATGCGTGTATTTGAGTGAGACATCTCGTTTCTCCTCAATTAGAAGAATGGCTCACACTGATGGCTATAATTTGACATTTCCAATAACACTATAAAATACATAGTGTCCAAAATTTGAAAGCAGCTCAAATTATAGGCTCTAAAGTATAAAAGGGCTCTGGAACGAAATAGCGATGTACAAAATAGCGACGTACGAAATAGCGAGTAATGAAATAGCGATGTATCAAAATAGCGTTTGTAACAAAACAGCGACATATCAAAATAGCGATGTATCAAAATAGCGACAATCAAAATAGCGATATATCAAAATAGCGACAATCAAAATAGCGATGTATTAAAATAGCGATGTATTAAAATAGCGATGTATCAAAATGGCGATGTATCAAAATACCGAATCAAACCAAACCGAATCTAATCAAACCAATCCAAACCGAAAAGAACCAAAATGCGCTATTATTTCCTGCGGTAATTTGACTATACCAGCTTATTTTTTCAAAAAAAAACTTCCCTGGTTCTTTTCCGGGATCCTAGAGGGTGTGAACCCGAACCGATTCGATCTGAACCGAATTCGGTTTAGTTGAACCGAATTCGGTTCCGTTTGGATTCATACTCTCTAGGATTCCGGAAAAGAAGTCTGGAGAGTTTTTTTTTTAATATGCTGGTTCAGTTCGGTTCGGATTCACACCCTCTAGGATCCCGGGAAAGAAGTCAGGAAAGTTTTTTTTTGAAAAAATTTCTTAGATGAAACCCTTTAGTCGAGCTATATGCCAAGAAATATCGCTATTTTGAAAGTCGCTATTTTGTTACATCGCTATTTTGATAGTCGCTATTTTGTTACATCACTATTTTGATAGTCGCTATTTTGTTACATCGCTATTTTGTTACATCGCTATTTTGTTACATCGCTATTTCCTTACAATCGCGATTTTGTTACATCGCTATTTTGTTACAACGCTATTTTGATAGTCGCCCTTTCATTACATCGCTATTTGGATTGTTGCTATTTCGATACCGCTATTTTAATACTCGCTATTTTGTACATCGCTATTTCGTTCCAGAGCCGTATAAAAGTACAGAGATTTACCATAAATGTTTATGTTTTTTAAAATTCTTATTATCCATTAGTTAGAAAATATAAAACATTCATAGGCGTCATTAGCTACAAATCGGTCATATGTTCGTTGTAGATTTAAAGTTGCTTCTCGTTATTAAAATAATTCTTATTTCTTATTTATTAGCTTGTCCGTGCGCTCAAAGTTAAAATAATCACAGAACTACTGAACTACATCTTTATTTGCTAGTGGGCATAATCAGAAACGAAAAAGCTATAAAAATCGTTAATTAGGGGCAATTTTACTGGTCTCAAATGTCCCTAAGTCCTCTTCTCCGTTATTATACCTAAATTACAAAAAAGTTTTTATAGAAAAATTGTTAAATTCTGTAACTTTTTACGACCATTAAAAATATTTAATAAAATATTCTGATTTTAAACATATTTAATATGCTTTGACAAGCATAAAACAACTCGAACCTACTATCGGTTTGTGAATAGAGATTTCATAGGCGCACTCAGGGGGGAGCCGGGCCCCCCCCATAAGCCTAAGATTTTTTACATAATTCATGAATGAAGAGATAAAATAGCATAAAATACGCCATAATGAGGCTTTGCCCCCTCCCCCCAAAGGCCTCCCCTCCCAAGACCTATTCTTGGGTGCGCCACTGGAGGTTTACCGGAAGTAGGGAAAAAGCCTCTATTGAGCGAGGTTTGGGAATCAACGAAGTCACGTTAAACCAGTGGTCCGACGTTCAGAGGGTACATGGCGGTAGGACGACAAAGACCCCTGTGCCCGACAAAGGGTATCAGGCAAAATTAAATGCCGTTAATAAAATAAATAAAAAAATAAAAATGAGTTGTGATTGTCCGGGGCACCAAGTGACTTCCAGTCAGATTTTCTTGGTGTCCACCGAATTGAGCTGGCAAATTGTCTGCAATAAGCGGACAGGCCAATAAGTAAAATCAAAACGAACGAAAGACCGGCAACCAATTCTGCCAGGCAAAGCAAAACAGGAGTAACTGGCTTGGCATTTTGGTTTTCTCCTTAAAATTATAAATAAATAGGGATTTATTCTAGCTGTCAAAATGAGAGTGTTACATTTAAGCGTCACTCCAGAATGCTTATCATACGATTATCTCAGTTTTGTGTCAAAGGTAGTAAAAACCTTTTACACAAAAACCTTTTGGACAGCAGAACTTGACCTTCGAAAACCAAAGAACACAGAAATTGGTTTGGGTGCGTTAGGGCGGTAAGGTGCGGTTGTTGCAGCTATCCGGTTCATCATCAGCGATACTGATACAGGCAAGTAAAACAAATCTTATTTACCCCATGGATATAGACATCGAAGGGTAAATGTTTCAAGCCTGCTAAAATAGTAAACCTGGTGGTATTGGACCTAAACACAAAATATAGGTAAACTTATTAAAATATATATCCCTAGGATATTAGTTTTTTTTAAAATAACAAACTTTAATTATATATATTACGGGTGGGACAAAATGTTTTTCGTTATTACTATACGACCGATTTTAATGGAATAATCTGCACTTAAAAAAAACTGAGGTTATTACCCTACAAGAACTAAGACAATAGCGAATTTATAGCATTTTGTCATTCAACAAGTCAATAGCTGATCCATAAACTATTATGCAATCAAAACAAGTTTATATTTTAATGGGGTCAAGTTCAAGCTCGTATTATTGCCATAAAAGAGCAGGATAAAAAGAAATAAAACAAACATTTCATCCCCTAATTCCCCTGATAAAAGTTTCATTTTATGTGGGCAATGAGCAACAGGTTGCTGAAGAAATTAAAAGTGGATTCAGTTTAAAAATATTAAAACTTGGGGTAGAAGGCCAAAAAGAGGGAAAGTTAAATATAAAGAGATAAAAAGGGAGTCGAATTTATTTCCGTAATAGTATTTTTATTCCCAACTGGTATGGTGATTTAAAAAATGAATTAGGGTTTACATTATGTTTATTATGAGGTTTAGTTGTTTGATTGAGGATTATTTATATATTATTATTTAATTTTGAAAGAAAATGTTGCAAAATACATTTAAAAAATGCAAAACAAACAAGAACTGTAGTTCTCGCAGAAATTTTAAAAAATTATATGCATTCTTTCTTGTTAAAACAATCCAATATAATAGATTATTATTATACCTTTGGCAATATCTTGGATTTTTCGGCAAAATTCAACTTTTTATGGGACCGTTTGTTTAGCGCCATTTTTTGCAGCATGTGACACTCCTGCACGACTATAAAGCAAGCTCTACATTAAGTGTGATATGGCAAACTTGTTTTGTGACTCACCATACCAAATGTCGTTGAAATCTGAAGTTCCCTTCGGTTTGCGCACCGAACTTCAGATTCTGGATTCAATGAGACTCAGGTCTTAATAGGTATTATTTTTGTTTGTTCATGTTGCCAAAAAAAACAAAGGCTGGTTTGGAATTTGGGACACTTTAGAGAAACAATTTTGAGTAACCTTGAAATCGAACCTGCTTCTTCCCGGGTTCGGTTCGGTTCATTTTTTAAATTGCTTAAATATCATGGCTTTGCCGGTTAGCCTGACTTGCAAGCGTCATAAAAAAACTGCCTTATTCAAGGAGAATAACTCGCAGAATATATAGGCCAAATTTAATTCAAATCGGTTAAGTAGTTTCTGAGATTAGCGGTAACTAAAAAAGCACTGTTCCTTTATATATTTATATTTTTAGTATGTATTAAAAACGTCAAAAATCTTTTCTTTTTGACATGAAAAAAGTTTATCAGTATTTTAGTAAAATACTTTTTGTGGGTTTGATAAAATAAACATTATGTATAATGCATGGGCGCATCTTACAGGCCCAAAAATGACGTGGCAGGGCCTAGAATATGGAACCGTTTTGCAGGAGATATACAAAACTTTATCATCGGTTCACCTCTCGGGGGTATTCAGTATCTGTATTTTATGATACAACAAAAACAACTTATTGTTTTATATAAATATATTCTTTAAAAAAATTGCAAATAATATAAATAGAGATAAATATCGTAAAAAAACAATCTTTGAGGTTAGAAGTTTAATTTAAGTTCTCAAATTTGATACTTAAGTGGAACTTTGACAGCACTAGCAAGTGCTTATCTTAAACTAAGCAGAACTTAGGACTTAATCCGAAGTGAGAAAGTGGCCCTATATCTATTAAGTATTTGGCATGAGTGGCTTTTATTTTATTCTTTATTAATGCTAATCTTCAATCTTTATTAATGCTTTTATGTTACTGTACTTGGATTTTCAAAACTAAGACTTGTATTTTCGCGATTTTAGAAAGCAAGTCATTTTTAAGATATAAACGATTCTCTTTTCTAAAAAATTGTGACTCAAGCAAATTTTGACGATAACACACAGACTTCAAATTTTTTGAAGTCTGTGCGATAACACAAATTTTGTTGAAAATGTAAATCTCAATCTAAATTTGAAAACCGGGTTTCGCTGGCTGCGGTGGTTCGTACAATATGATTTTTTTAACAACTTTGTTTATATCTCAAAAACTGCAAGCAACTTTGACGTATAACAATTTTTTAAAAAAATATTATTTTTAATCTAACTATGAAAACCTACGGTGTGAAGGGCTAAAAAATATCTTTTACATCGGTCATCAACATTTTTTAAACTAAAATGTTTAAAGATCTAATATGTTTTACCCACAAAATCGCGACAGTTTTATTCTGTATCATTAGTTCTCGAAAATACATTGCTACATAACCAACAGCGTCTCCCTGTATATATTTTTATTAATTTAATTGTTTTATTGGGACACCGGGTATAGTTTTTAATGCTTTAAAACTGATTCACAATGAAAAAACGAGAAGGATTTACTTTAATATTTATTTTTATCAATAGCACAAAAAAACTTGTACCGAGATTTTTGTTTTGCACGTTAAATTTATCCGATCATTGGCGATATAAAAATCACTCACACCACTGCCACAGTGTATACAAGTGTATACACTGTAGAACTGCACATCTTGTTCGAAAATAATAATTAAATCATAATAAAAACATTTTATGTAAAAAAAGCCAAGTACGCGAAAATGGTAATCCGTAAAAAAGATTGAAATAAAAGTAAAGCCAAGTTCTCCAATACAAATTTCAAAATGAAAGGTACCAACTAGTTTAGAAATTAAAACTTTGCTATTACAGCCAAACTTCTTTATGTTCAATTTACCACTGTGCCTAAGAGTCATTTGCAGCCGTAATAGCCAAGTTTCGAAAAACATTTCCAAACTAGTAAGAACTATCATTTTAAAATTTGTATTGGAGACCTTGGGTTTACTTTTATATCTATTCTTTTTACGGAATACCTTTTTCGCGTACTTGGCTTTTTTTTACATAAAATGTTTTTGTTATGATTTCACTCCTTTTTTAAAGGATTTGGATAATATTTGAGTTTTAAAGTAGTAAAATATGCAAAATATTTATAGAGGAGGGAAGTAAATAAAAAAATTTCTTACAGCTTTATCATATTTCCTATCAGTCTTCTAAAGCTCAACTCTCTAGCGTTTCTGGAAGTGGGCAATGTTACTTTTACAGAACTTTACATTTATAACTGAGGGAAGCAAATTAAAATTTTGGGGTTTTTAGATTTTTTCCCATAGTTTTATCATATTTCCTATCAGTCTGCCAAAGCTCAGCACTCTAGCGCTTCTGGAAGTGGGCAATGTTAATTTTACACACCTTTAAATGTATAAAGGATGGCAGTAAATTACAATTTTGGTTTTTTTTATTTTTTCCAACGGTTTGTTCATAATTTGTCTGCCAAATTTCAGCTTTGTAGCATGTCTAGGGGTACAGTAAAATTTTGATGATCTTTACTTGAGTGAGTAAGTGGCAATTTCGATATTTTTTGAAAATTCTAGTACTTTATGGAAGTCCATGAAACTTGGAGGGGTTGTTAACTCTATGAATATCCACGACTGTTTCAGGAAAAGATGGTTCATATCAGAACAGAAGTTTACGCGAACTTGGCCGGGCACTGCCGTGCCCCCAGATTATTGCATTAGAGCCTTTGTGGTTTTTCTTGAAATTTCACTTATTAGTGAAATTTCACTTATAAGGAAAAGTGGCCCGGTCTATGCAACGAAGTTAATTAAAAAACATCTGCATCTGAATAAGCGTTATTTTTTTGCAAATCCAAAAATATAAACCCAGCTATTAAAACACACCAAAAAGCCTTGAGAAACTGATACATAGTAATATACAGCTATCATTGTGTGAAAATGTTTTTTTCTGTAATTTCCTTTCACAAAGATCCCGCGGAACTTTCGCGATTCAAAGACCCAAGCCTTAACTCTTTTTCTTTATTCCGCGCGCATCTGCCCTTGCATTCATTCATCGTCATAATCATCACATTGTATCGCATCCTTACAAAAGTTCAATGAAAAAACGCGTCCCTTTTCTTCCCCCAAAACGGTTCCGTGTTATTCTTCGCTATTGATGATAAAAACCGCGAAAGGATTGACGGCCGGCGTAAGAACGTCAATTCTACCGTGAGAAAGGAAAGGAACATACGGTCCTGCTTCAGGCAAGTAAAATTCCCACAAAATAAACTTAGGGGAGAGCGGGGCTGGTTGTCACACCGGCGAAAACATAAAACTAATTCATTAAATGAGCTCTCGGATTGACGTCGAAGAATCGCAAGAGCACTAACTCTCTTTCTACCTCACTTCGTTCAGCACGCTCTGAAATGCCAAAAGAGAGTCATGCGCATTTATTCATTCTGGACCGCTAAAGTAAATTTTTGTGTATCTTTGCCAAATCTCAAAAGTATGCTTAAATTTGACATAAAAATATTTTGTATTATGTATATTTTTAGTTTTTGTGTATTTATAATCTTAAATATGGCCTTTATGATACGGTGATATGATTTTACATATAAACATTGAACATAACAAAACCATTTCATGTAAAAAAAGCAAGTACGCAAAAATGGTATTCTTTAAAAAAAATTGAGATAAAAGTAAAGCCAATGGAGAAATTACAAATTTCAAAATGAAAGGTTCTTACCAGCTTGGAAATGTTTTTTTACTATTACAGCCAAACTTCTTTATATTGAATTCAGCACTAAGAGTTATTTGCAGTCGTAATAGCCAAGTTTAGAAAAACATTTCCAAACTAGTAAGAACATTTCATTTTGAAATTTGTTTTGGAGATTTTGGCTACTTTTATCTCAATTCTTTTTAAGGAATACCATTTTCGAGTACTTGGATTTTTTTTACATCAAATGTTTTTGTTATGATTGCACTTCTTTTTTAAAGGAATTGGAATTTTTAAAGTAGTAAAATAACTTGTGCAATGCTTTATTTAAAATTTTGAGATTTTCTAACTTTTTCCCATGGTTTTATCATAGTTCCTATCAGCCTTCCAAAGCTTAGCTCTCTAGCGTAACTGGAAGTGGACAATGTTACTTTTACATAACTTTACATGTATAGGGGAGGGAAGTAAATTAAAATGTTGGTGTTTTTAAACTTTTTCCTATAGTTTTATCATAATTTTTTCTAGGGGTTTGTTCATAATTTCTATCAGTGTGGCAAATTTCAGCTGTGTATCATGTCTGGAAGTAGGGCAGTGGGGGCACATTTTAATATTTTTATCTGTTGGTGCAAAATAAAATAAGCTACAATCAATATAAATATGTTAAATGTCTTATAAGGTGGTTGTTAAACAATTTTGGGGAATACATGTTAATTATTATTACACTAAATTGCCCTGTAAGGGGCACATGTGGACAGACAAAAAAATCAGTGGAGCACATATGGACAATGATAAAATTATAGTAATAATTTTTTCGTTTTGGAAGGGTTATTACCCCTTTTACCCTCCGTAGAACCGTCATTGTTTAGGAGAGTAACTTTCGAACTTCCTATCGATTTTGAGTTGCAACAGTGCTATATAGCAGAAGTTGTGAAGAGAGAAAAAGAGCCGCTAACTACTCTCAGAAAAACAAATTTTTACGATAGTACTCTCAAATAGGCAAAGATCTAAAAGTAACTATCGATAGAACTTTTCATGTGGACACCCCTGTATAAAACGTTACTTTTTAAACCCTATATCTTAAACAAAAAATAAGAACAGTGCTAAACTAGCCTTTAACAATAGTATGTTGTCTGCCAAATTGGCAGTGGATCGCGACCGTCAATTTTCGCGATATTAATTATAATACAGAGTACAGTTGCCGTAGCGGCTCTGATGCATGATTTGCCACATTTTACGTTCGACGGCTGACGCTCTCACGTAACTTGTAATAAAGTAGAGTTCAATCGGGGAAAAATATTCTATCAAATGCGCTTGGGCCACTTTGGTTCATTTTGGCCTTTTAAAGATACTGCACTATCCACTAACAGAAGTACAATCTCGCGAGGTCTCTCTTCCTATCGACCTACCCTAGTAACACAGGTACGTTTTATAAACTTTTTTAAAACGTCCATTTCAGATCTGAGGGAAGTTTAAAAACGTACGTTTAGAGGTCCCTGGAATGATTTTTTCGGATGTTTGTCAAATTTAGTTTTTCATACCTTTTGCAAAATTTGAGGACGTTTAATAAACGTTTCAGTGATGTTCGGAAACGTTCGAAAGCCTTTCGAGGAAGTATAGAAAACGTTCCAGACACATCTAAAAAACGTATTAGGGGACGTTTAAAAACGTTTTAGGGGACATTTAAAAAACGTTTTATAGGACGTTTAAAAAACGTTTCAAGGGACGTTTAAAAATGTTTCAGGGAACGTTTAAAAAATGTTTCAGGGAACGTTAAAAAAAGTTTCAGGGAACGTTTAAAAAATGTTTCAGGGAACGTTTAAGAAACGTTTTAGGGGACGTTTAGAAAACGTTTCAGGGGACGTATAAAAATCGTTCCGGGGACGTTTTAAAAACGTTCCGGGGAGGTTTTAAAATCGTTCCAGAGACCCCAAAAAGTCAGGGCCTCTGGACCCCTATTATGGGCCTTTACTTATTGGGTCTCTTGATATTCAGCCCTATTTAAACGATACTCCACTCCAATTTAAATACCGTAAAAAAGTTTAAAATTAAGTTTTTTCTAATCAGTCTATGTAGATAATGAATATAATAATGGTGGGAAATATGTGAGGGACCTTAAAAGTACGTTTTAAAAATGTCCTTAAGTACACATTTTTAAAACATTATTCTTGGGACGTTTTAAAAACGTACATTTTAGGTACTTACAGGTTAGGGCTTTAAGGGACCTAAAAAATACGTTTTGAAATCGTCTTGATTTACGTGTTTTTTAAACTTACTTTTTAGGACGTTTTCAAAACGTATTTTTTTGGTCCCTTAAAGTCCTAACCTGTAAGTACCTAAAAAGTACGTTTTTAAAACGTTCCAAGAATAATGTTTTAAAAATGTGCACTTAAGGACATTTTTAAAACGTACTTTTAAGGTCCCTCAGAGCCCCAACATTTGCGTACCTAAAAATAGGTTTTAAAACATCTTGATTTACGTGTTTTTTAAACTTACTTTTTAGGACGTTTTAAAACCTATTTTTAGGTACGCAAATGTTGGGGCTCGGGGGACCTTAAAAGTACGTTTTAAAAACGTCCTGTTTTGCGAGTTTTTAAAACCTTAGTTTTAGTAGGTTTTAAACATGTCCTTTTTAGGTACATAAATATTGGGGACCTAGAAAGACTTATGTTTTAAAAATTTCCAAAATGGACGCTTTTTAATCGTCTAATTTTTAGCGTTTTTAAAACTTACTTTTTAGGTATGGGGACTTTGGTGCCTAAAGGGACCTAAAAAGTAATTTCCCAGGACGTCCTATGTTACTAGGGTATCCATTAACCTACTAAATCAATCCACTTTATAAAATAGAGGTCACCAATGCAGTTTTATCTACTACGGCGGTGCGCCGCCGGCCAGCGCCGCCGACATCGACATTTTGAATTCATTTTTACGATTATCTCCACATAGCAATTTTAGGTATATACTTAATAATCGAACATTATAAACCTGGGGACTAAAGTGGTACTTTTAATCCCGATACGAAAAGTTTGTTGTCCGACCTAATGAGTGCTACAATCGCTGAGGGAATAAAATAAGGCCCTTTCGTCACGTGGTTTATGTACGATTTCATGAACTTTAGTATAGGAAAAATTGTGGATTCGCACGGATCACTGTTCCTGCAGATTGTAAGGACGTGTTCCAAACAGAGATCATTCGTATCCTTGTGATCGACGTCGGAGAGAGTGAAAACCAAATAGTTTTAACAAGTTCCCAACGAAAGCGTCAAACCATCAGTGCCGGTAGGGATATTTTCCCTCGGAGTAGTTGTTTCTGTTGGTTTCACACAACTAATGCTGTACACAGAGCTAACGCCTGCATTCACCTGAGGATGGCCCAAGAAGGCCGAAAACGGTCTTGGATTGGCATGGATCACTGTTCAGGATGTGTTCCAAACAGGGATCATTCGTAACCTTGTGATCGACGTTGGAGAGAGTGAAAACCAAATAGTTTTAAGAATAATGGAACCTTATTTAACAACACCCTGTACTAATTGAATTTAACGATATTCTAGTTATAAAATATCATCCTAGTGACCGACAGTACTATCATTAGTAGGGTTGATATTTAAGTCAAAATATATGTGTGCAATGACAAGTAAGTTTTTATTTCCTAGAAGTTAAAAGGGTCACTTTAATCCATACGACGAAGGATTAAAATGACCTTAGTCCTTAAAGTGCATAAATATAAACAATTTCTTAATATATCATTATTTTTCTCTGTGGTGTCTGACGTCAAATTTAATTATAATTCCATTGGCCCGGCGCATGTTTGATCTGGCGAGATTATGGTCCGACGGAGATTTGGTTTGCGAGGTTGGGGTCTGCGCGGTTATGACGGCGCCGCGCGCCGGCGTGGTTTTCTCTGCAAACTGTATTTTCTGTCCTTTGGTATATTTGCTTCATATTTTCTCTGGCTTCATTTAAAACGGGTCGCCATCCCACTATAGCCTACCAGGTGGTAAGCGACTTTCTTGAAAAAATGCATGTTGCACATACGGTCAATATATCAATATGCTGCATGTGCAATATAATCGCAATGTTTCAAAAAAAAATCTCACGGTGTAATCGTCCCAGTAGCGACTCGTTTCCTTATTTTATTTTCAGACAGTGTAATTTTTTTGTATAAGTTTACTGCATAATATGTTGTGAAAAAAGAAAACCATTTTTAAAATAAGACACCAAAAAATCTATATTATTATACATTAGCGTATACAGAAGGAGGAGGGCTTTGGGGTCGTAAGACCCTCTCAAGAACCAGGAAATAGTTTAAATTAAAATATATGTTATTACCATATACATAATATTCCAATACCCACGGTAACTGCCCATTCATGATGCAAACATGAGGGCCTTGGGGTCTTTAAGCAAAAAAGACCTGATTGGTTGCTTTTAAAGACATATGCATATTATTTCCATATAGTACGTATTATTGCAATACCTACGGTACCCTACGATGCAGAATGCAAATATATTTGAAATAGCAATATCAATGGGTATAAGTCTATCCTCTTTGCGGTCCTTAAGATAAAATGTCCTGATTGGTTATACTTTTACGCATGAATATTATTTTATTCTTGTATTCGTTACGTCAAATCATCGGCGTACAGTTGACAAAAACTCTATCTATGTAAATTTGGTATCTGTGCATTTTTCGTACCTTTATTTCTGAATGTTTGCATCAAACGCCAACCATTGTGTAAATAGGTATTAGGGAGTATTGGAATATTATGTATATAGTTATTACCCGTACCGCAAGGTCCGTAACAGGACTTGGTGTGGTTAGGACGACTTGGTCTACGACCTTGTAACAACAGTTCCCACTCGTTACTGTAATGAAGCCAATAACGTGCTAGTAATATAAATAGATATTTTAGGCGGCAATTTTTCTTAAAACTGAGTACTGACTTAATTTTACTGTCAAAAAAAATTCATAAAAGACTCTTTTTAAAAAAGTTTTTGTACACTATGGTAGTTTCAACAAATAATATCTTGGTTTTTTTTTCATGTAAAAATATTGTTATCGTGACGTTTTTAAGAAAAAATAAATGGATCCATGACGGATCTAATACCTTCCTAGCTAGCCTATTAGCATACTGCAAGTGAAGCAATGATATATCAGAATTAAAAAGAGTTTTGAAACTGAAGTTCTTGCTCTTGATGATTGAGCAAAATGCAGTCTACTATATTCCGAAAACTGCATTATAATACGATGTTCCGTTAAAAACTTAGCATTTAAAAAAAAAATTAATTGTCAAAAAACTGTCATTAGCATTAATGGATTTTGAACAAAATCTAATCAGATCGTAAGAGTGTCAAACACTTTTTTACCTGAAAATTTTATAAAAATCGCTTTAGCGGTTTAGGAGCTATCGTGTTACGGACAGAAATAATATATTCACACACACACAGACATCACGACGATATTGCTAAGATAGGTCAAAATACACCCAAATGACACATTTTCGGCGTTATTTAAAAAAATCGTCGTAAATAATACCTTCTCTAGCCATTGCTACGCGGGCTAGGACGGTAAAAATGAGGCTGTTAAATTTATTGAAAAATTTATATACGAACTTGGATTTTTTTTTTCGAATTAAAAACTGTAAAGTTTTGATCATGTCAATTATTTCAAAATATAATAGAAAAGTAAAATAAATAACTTATTTTAAAGGCTAAAATTGTTGTGTTTCTATTTAAAAAAATCAAACTTTATGTAATAACATCTACAATGTTCTAAAAATAACAATAACATGTATCTCAAAAAGTAAAATTGTCAGATAAAATTGAATTTGTCTCTCGGATACTTATTTATTATCCTTAGAAAACAATAAAAAAGCAATTTTTGTAAATAAAAGAAATATTGTCACGAACCTCTCTCTTTCAATATTAAAGCTTTAGAAAAATTCAGCAAACGGCTATAAATGTATCCAGATACGGTTTTTACCTCTTAACTTTTCTTGAAATTTAAGCGTTGCAAAAGGAGGATTAGTTTTGTTCTTTCTTTTCTGGAACTACCCTAAACCCCCTAAACGAAGCGCCCCTGAACCCGCGGCCTTCTGTACCCTACTAAAGTGGATGAATCCAATTCGCGATCCTGTATCCCGTCGCGTCGCCACCATTACTGCACCCGTCGCGTCATTGTTCTTCACAGGGAAACACACACGTGACACAAACCTATTGTTCCAGAACGCAATAAATAATTCCTAACACCTATATTAACAGAATTATAATTATTAAACGAACCTAGGCTCTATTCAGACCATGCATCCAACTCATGTAACTTTTTACGAGCTTATAGCTGCATGGGTGCTCACATTATGCAACAATTTTTATGGTTAATGTAAACAATATCTCGAAAACTAAAAGTAACAAGCCATCTTGTGTATCCATTTGGATACGCAGGTTTGTTTTTAGAAATGCAAAATACTTTTGCTTTTTTTTAACGACAATATTTCGACAAATATGATTATGAGGTTAATGGAATGATTTTTGTTGCTCACAGTACTTTTTTAATCTTTTATTCATTCAGTGGCGTGCAATTTACCAAGATAAATGTTTGAAATCATAACTTCTTTTGACATTGATTGTTTTGCGACATTAAAATTAAAATAAGAAAGTTTAACAATATGATCTGTCAATTTGACATTGGTAGGTTAGTGAAACGAGCTAAAGGTGAGCTTTACACGAAAAAAAGGTATACACATTTTTTATTAAATCAAGTAGTTTTTGAGATATAACAAGATTATTAGTATTTCCGCTCGCAAAAGAATTAAAATAATACCCGTGCTAATTTTATTGCAGCTACAATATTATTGACATTTGTTTTCTATGTTACATAGAAGGCTTTAAACCTTTCACAGAAGAGAGATCTCGAAAACTAAAAGTAACAAGCCATCTTGTGTTTCCATTTGGATACGCAGGCCTTCAGATTGGTACCCAGTAAACAGAAAATTGATATATACATTTAGACTTTGGCTTTTTGTCTTAAACTCTAGCTAATTTAAAATATGATACTTAAAATGCAGGTTGTAGTTTAAAGGATGCAGCAGATTTTAACAGATGGTGCGAAAGGTTAAAAATAGACAAAAAATTCAAATAACTTTTTGTTAGCTCCCGCTGCATTTCGCGGTTGTTTTTAATTTTAAAACCACACAATTGGATGACGGATTTCATCACGAGGGGCCACCCCTTCACAGCTCATTTCACATGACATGTGGTGGAACGCACCGTCGTTTTTGTGGTCTCCCGAAAACGAATGGCCCGATTTTCATAAATCAAAAATGCCGATTGATTTCGGAGATATTAATCTGGAGGAAAAGCCAAAGGTCTGTTGCAATGCGATAAATGACGTTAATTTCTTAGATCAGCTTCTTATCAAATATTCATCTATATCAAAAATTCAACGTATCATTTGTTATGTCCTTCGAATAGTTAACCTTTTTCAAAACCATTCCTATCAAAAACCCACTAATCCACCGGACCAAAAAATTATTTTTGAAAATATTGTTTTTCCTACCACCGGTGAGATGCAAAGTGCGCTATACCTTCTTATCAAACGCGTTCAAGGTTCTTGCTTTTCTGAACTTTTTTCCGCGTTATCTAAGGATAAACAAATACCGAAACCTTTTCGAAAACTTTCACCTTTTCTTGATGAAAATAATATCATTAGAGTCGGTGGCAGATTACAAAAATCTGACCTTTTGTCTTATTCTGCAAAACACCCCGTCTTACTTTCGAGTAACCATCGTTTAACTACTCTTCTTATCGAGTCCACTCATCGACAATACCTTCATCCTGGGTTTAAAACATTACATAATCTGCTTTTACAGCAATTTTGGATATTATCTGCCAGACGGGCAATTCAAAGAACCATATCCAAGTGTTTGCAATGTTTTAGAATCAACCCTAAACCCTATAGACCGCCCATAATGAGTTCACTTCCCGCTCGTCGAATCAATCAACTTAAACCTTTTTCGAGTGTAGCTATCGACTTTTGTGGACCTTTCTTTGTGATTCCTCATCGCTACCGTGGTTGTAAAGCTTTCAAATCGTATGTCTGTGTGTTTGTCTGTACGGCTACACATTGCGTGCATTTGGAATTAACCATGGGACTGTCCACCGAAGGGTTTGTAGGTGCATTCCATCGATTCATTTCCAGACGTGGAAGCGTGACGCAATGCTGGTCAGATCAGGGCAGTAATTTTTTAGGGTTTCGTAACCAATTACTTGATTACGCAAGAAGTGCGTCCAGCAGACTTTCTATTCGTTGGCATCTGGGACCCCCTCTCAGTCCATATTTCAATGGCCTGGCAGAAGCTGGCGTCAAAAGTTTTAAAACTCACTTTGTTCGAGTTGTCGGCGACCAGAAGTTGTCCATCATGGAAATGTCCACCCTTACATGTCGCATAGAAGCTGTACTTAATAGTCGCCCTTTATCTCCTGCCTCTTCAGACCCACACGATCTTCAACCTCTTACCCCTGGGCATTTTTTGACCCTTGAACCCCTTAATTCAGAAATTCGGGAGTCAGATTTGTCCGAGGTTCCCCTAAGTCGGCTCTCGAGATGGCAACTAATCCAAAAACTACATAATGATTTTTGGAAAAGGTATTCTGTAGAGTATTTGCATACGCTACAACAGCGACACAAGTGGGCTGATTCGTCCCCAAATATCAAATTAAATGATTTGGTTATCATAACGAGTGATCACATCCAATCACCTTTGAAATTTCCAGTCGGTCGGGTTCTCGAATTGCATCCCGGCGGAGACGGTCAAGTGCGTGTAGCGACGGTACGAACGGCTACCGGTGTTTACAAGCGGCCAGTTGTAAAACTGTGCCTCTTGCCGAATTAAAACTAATTTTCATTTTTCTACCTATTACCGGGTATTACAATAGGTTTTTCTTTGTTTTTATTTTTTTTTGAATTTTTGTTTGTTTGTTTTGCCTTTTTCGGGTTTTCGTTATCTCTAAATAAACTTACGCTACTTTTCTGTTTTTCATTCATTTATATTTATCGGTCGATCATTTTTTCTTATATCTATATCTGTCCGGTTGATATTCTAAAATTGTGTGTTTTGGAGGGCAGTTATGTTAGCTCCAGCTAAATTTCGCGGTTGTTTTTAATTTTAAAACCACACAATTGGATGACGGACAGAGTACATTATTCGCGCATTTTGACATGCGCACCAAGGATCAGAGAGATCCTTTCTACCGCCTCGAGAAAAATGGCGTGTTAATTGCTTTCTCCAACTATTACAAATTTCTACAATTGAAAGTGCTCGATTTTGGTGTACTGAAGCATAGAACTAGAAACTTCAGCCCTTCAGCTACGTGGTGCCATCATTAGATCAAGACAGGGTCCCCTAGAACGTGGAGAAATTGGCTGCAAACTGGTGAGTGCTTTGTTTCTGATTTCCGTTGTGTGGGGGGCAATTCTTCAAAATTTGAAATAATTTGAAATAATCTGACAAAATTTGAAACAACAGAATTTAGGTGTAAATCTTGACAACACTGCAATTTCAGCTTTGTGTAAAACGTCTTACACCACACGGTAATGGGCCAACTTAGGAAATTATGAAAACCCCAAAAATTTAAAATATGCGGGAAAATTTAATCTAAAACCTACCTTGAAACTCGGCTACTGATAATCCACAAGTTCTTGATAAATTGTATTTTTCCGAGCACCTCATCATACAACGGTTTTTCTATCTGGCAAATTTGACAACTGTCAGTCAAAGATCACCAAGGGGACTGTCAGTTACGAAATACTATGTTGCCAATTCATTGTTTCCAAGTGAAACCAATAAAGGTACCGTTCACAAGTTGGATTCACTTTTTAAATATGTTGTTAAAATATTTTTACGAAAAACTCTTACAACGTAACGTGCAAGGTGGTACCTAAGGGGGGATCAATTTCCCCCCGATATTTTTAGGAATAAAAAGTAATCAAACATTTAGTAGTGATAATAATAGTAGAGATATGGATAATTCGCATTTTTTACGGCGGAATTGATTCTGATTTTTGAGATGTTTGCTTATAATAGCTGAAAACATGCTCAAACTAAAGTTTGGTTAAGTATTTTGTTTTCTAAAAAATTTAAATCTTAAAGGTATTTTTTTATATCTAAATGCATGGAGAGTGGAAAAAAAATTTGTTTTCTAAATCTCATAATTTTATTCATAAACATTTGTGTGTTTTAAATAATATTACTTGACTTGACTGCAAAATCAATCCAAGATTTGAGTAGCTGCTAAAAAATTGTTTTTCTTTGTCGTGTTTTTGAACTTGATTTTAAAATAAATTTGAATGAAAAAGGATGCTTGGCTGACTTATTTTTTAGCCACTCATAGGTAGGAAGGCTATTGGGGACCGTCAAAAAAAACCTTTTTATTTTTGCTCAAAATAAGTTTGGGCCAAAAAAATCAAAATGGCTGTCTGTCTTTATTCATAGTTCTTTTAAAAATAAAACCAAATAATTTAAATAATTAGTCACTTTGTCTGCAAGTTTAGTGAAATTTTTTTTTTACCCTTATTATATTTGTTATAATCAAAACCTTAAAAACTATTTTTTTTTTTATTACTTTTTCAAATTAGGTAGCTATTCAATGAACCTACAGAGTAAATAATTTTGCACTGGAATTTATTCTTTAGCTTTTTAACTATTTCTTCAATTTCAATATATTTTAATTATAGTATCTAAGGTTTTAAACCCGTTATATTTTGTTTGTGTATTTTATTCCGGGATTAACATTAATATTGATAAAGGTACACAATTGACAGGGTGCAAAATTTTTTGCCGACTTTTTTGGACGATAGCTTTTCTAAAAGGTTTCCTTCCTAATACAAAAAGCAAATTTTGCATTTTTTTTTATCAAACCAAACTTCACCTTTGTCGATTGATGGCAAACTTATCCTAACCTGTTAATTCAACTCTGGTTAATTGATCGAAAACGTGACCTAACCGGTCCATTGGACACTTTTTTTTTGGTGGAAAAGGGGCGTGTATGGACAGGTAATGATAAGTTTGCGATCAATTGAAGGGGCGACGGACGAAACATCGAAACACAAAATGTCGATAGTACAAAATGTCGAAGAAACAAAAATACTAATAGTTGAAAAATTTAAAAGACAGAAAATAAAACCTAACCAGATCGGGTTAGATTGGTATACGAAATAAAAAAAAAAGCAAACCTAATCCGGTTGGGTAATTATAATTTAAAAAAAACTAACTTGACCAGATCAGGTTAGTTTGTTTTGTATAATAACCTAACCAGGTCAGGTTTAAAATCTAACCTGACCTGGTTAGGTGAAAATTATAAAAAAAACTAACCGATTCTAGTTACTTAATTACACTAAATCTAACCTGACCAGATCGTAATATGTTATTAGGTTTTATTTCGCATTTCGATATATTTTTTTTGACATTTTGTAATTTCGATATTTTGTAATTTCGACATTTTGTAATTCTTCTTCATTCGCACACACAGTTTCCAATAGAATCTACATTTATTTTTATTTTAATATTTATTTTTATCCTTAAACGTCTTTTAGACGAAAATTGTTCGTAGCACCCCTGTAATCTTCCGCCGGCGGCGACTGTAGCAAGTATTTCTGATTACCCTATCCAAAACCTCATGGACCGTCACTGAATAACAGCAGTTTCTATATGGGAGGACCCCCCAGAATAAAAAACTATATACGTGCCTAGCTTTGATAAGAAAAGTAAAAAAATAATCACCACTTCAATAATTTGACCAGTATCCCACTTAGTCAGATTTTTCTGGCAGATTTTAAAGAAATAATTTGACATTCCCTTAAAAATCCGTTCAAATATAACGGTGGCAACAGCGTAGAGCTAATTTTGTAGTGACCCTTCCACTACATGCAGTTAGTCCCTCTTTGTTAATTTTACCGTGAAAAACAAAGAAAGAAAGTAAACTTAGCTGACCTCATAAAGAAAACGAATAGGACTCATAAATTTGAAAGAAATGTGACGAAATGTGACGAAATCTGACATTTCAGTTTGTGTGGTTAACGGTTATCTGCTTTGAATTTATTTACAATTTTTAAATTAAACATTTTTAATAAATTAGTCGTTTTTAATTAAAAAAATATATTATATCGTGAAGCTACATCTATCAAAAAGTGGGAAATGGCCTTTTAGGTAAGTTTTTAAGTTTAAAATTGCCTTTTAAACGAGAAATCTTAAGCGCCAGATTATGTCACATTTTTTCAAATTTCGTCAAATTTTTTGAAATGTAAAGAATTGACCCCGTGGTACCAACAATTAACCTATGGACCTTTGATTATTTCGTGATTTCGTATCAATATATTTATGTTTGTTCGCGCTTTCATTTAATAAAATATATACAGTCCATTGCAGTTATCGTTTTTCTAACTGCGGGCATACACTTGTGATCAAAAGTTTTTGTTTCCAACTTATAGCATTTGTCAAGTGTGGAGAGTAAAGCAAAACTGTAAAGGATCCCGCCCGGAGCTTATGGGCGGTGGCTTTCGGTTGGATTTCTTTTAAATTTTAGTATTGTTTGTAGATCTTGATGCCCCGATGAAATGCTATCATTGCCCCATCGTCGTCGGACCTATGGTTTCAAAGATACAGGGGTTACAAGTTTCAGTTTTTAGCTTTTGTGCATTTTTCACAAAAAACTATTTCGAGTAATTTCTAACTATTGTGAAAAAAGATATTATTGTCTGATGTATATCAAACGTTAGGCCACAAGTAGAGCTTAATACACAAATAAAAAAATTGGACCTATTAACAGTTCGCTACATTCAGTGACGTTTCAAACATAAAAATTATTAAAAAATATTTATTCAAAAAACGATGCTTTACAGAATTAATTATAAAAAAAGAACAAACGATGGAATTTTTTTTGATTTCTGTCTTTTAGAAATCTCTCAAAGAAACCGGAATATGTATAAATGGTAAAAATCGGTTTGTAAAGTTTTTCACAAAATGCTGTAAAACTCTAAGCTTTTTAGGATTTTAATTTTTGTTTTTAGAAATGCAAAATACTTTCGCTTTTTTTTAGGACAATATTTCGACAAATATGAGTATGAGGTTAATGGAATGATTTTTGTTGCTCACAGTACTTTTTTAATCTTTTATTCATTCAGTGGCGTGCAATTTACCAAGATAAATGTTCGAAATCATAACTTCTTTTGACATTGATTTTTTTGCGACATTAAAAGTAAAATAAGAAAGTTTAACAATATGATCTGTCAATTTGACATTGGTAGGTTAGTGAAACGAGCTAAAGGTGAGCTTTACACGAAAAAAAGTTATACACATTTTTTATTAAATCAAGTAGTTTTTGAGATATACCAAGATTATTAGTATTTCCGCTCGCAAAAGAATTAAAATAATACCCGTGCTAATTTTATTGCAGCTACAATATTATTGACATGTTTTCTTTGTTACATAGAAGGCTTTAAACCTTTCACAGAAGAGAGATATTGATTTTATGTTTTTAAAGTTTGATGGATAGTACCCCTAAAGACTGCCTTAAAGAGGGTGGTTTGTAAAACTGTTCACAAGATTACACAAAAAGTAAATTTGCAGCTAAACGATGCATCCTAGCGAAAAACGTTAAGAATAATTTTTTATAGTACTTTTAATCTTTAAATTACAATTTAATTATAATCGATTTTGAGGCGAAAACATGGAATTTTTACAAAATTGTATATTTTAGCTGGCTTGTACAGCTAACTATCAAAGCTACGATGCTAAGTGATACATCAGAAGAAGCAAAATTAAAAGTACTATAAAAAATTAATTTTATCGTTTTTTGGTAGGATGCATCGTTTCGCTGCAAATTCACTTTCTCTATAATATTGTGAACTGTTTCAGAAACTACCCTCTTTCAGGCAGTCTTTAGGGGTACCATCCAACGAACCTTAAAAACATATAGTCAATATCCTCTTCTGTGAAAGGTTTAAAGCCTTCTATGTAACAAAAAAATCAAATGTCAATAATATTGTAGCTACAATAAAATGAGCATGGGTATTATTTTGACTCGTTTGCGAGCGGAAATACTAATAATCCTGGTATATCTCAATAAGTACGTAATTTATCAAAAAATATGTTATGACAAAATTTGTTTGCCTTTCAAAAAAGAGTAAAACAAGCTTAAAAATATTAAAATAGGACCACTTGGTAGGGAGATACGCTTAAACAAAAATCTTTTAGTTTGGCGGCCATTTTCAAAGATGGCGGCCAAACGACCATGAGTTTGACCACGTTACCAAACTTTTTTGATACTGCTATGCATACTTAACAAAGCCCCGCAGTCAAACTGAGCGCACATATTAAGTCACACGTGACAGGAGCCAGCGCCTAGACTAACTAAAAAGAAAGCAAAAAATTGATAAAATTTCGAGAAGTGGATCAGCTAGGATTTATATGAATATGGCTCTAAAGTCAGGAAAGAGTCCATATTCAAAATGTGCAATTAGTTTTTGGAACCATTTTTATGTAACCTATACTTCAATCGGGCACACTGTGCCCAATGTAAAATTCAGTCCACTAGAACAGCTGATTTTTTCAGGGTCGTGGCCTATATTTTTTTATTGGACTAGCCTTGGTATATACCGTACTCCGTGTGCTGGTTAAGGAATTTTTTATATAGTATTAATTTATTTTTTATACTTGAGTTTCTTTACATGGGATATCAGTTTAACATTCTTTTGACATGGGTAAAATGTTTTTTTTTTTGTAAACATGATCAAATTATGATATTTAAAAGGAAATTTTACATCCATAATAATTATAAATAATAATTAGTTTTTACTCAGAACTGTCGCGGATTCGCAGAAATAGGGGGACTTTACGAAGGATGCGGAGGATAAAAAAATCCAATTTTATAATTCTAAATCTTAGACAAAGAAAAGATAAGAAAATAAAAATAATCCGGTACTCTTTCTCAGTAAAAGAGAACAATAAATACAATCGGCAATCATTTAGTTCTATAATTTGAGTTACATTTCTATTGAACCTTTGAATTCAAAGAATTGGCAAGACCTACCCCGCGGATTCTTTTACCTGGCCGCGGGTAAAAGAAGATATTTGCTCGGGATCTTCAGCACTCTCAGCTGCCGTTGTTGCTATGTACAGGGTGTCCTGGCCTTCTCGGCGACTGATTTTTCAATGGCTATTTCTATGCACATGTATTTTTATACTCATACAAAGTTCTACAAAAAAGTTATTTTAAAAAACCTACCATGTAGAAATATTATAGAGATTTCATTGGATAAAAGATCCTTTTGCTTTAAAATTGACAAAAAAATGGATGCTCATTTTCTTTAAATTAAGTTTTTGCGCTTTCAAGAATGGTTTTTAAACCAACCAAAATATATATTTTTTTAATTTTACAAAATTAATTTAAAAAAAACGGATTCAGGTCGGATATTCCTAGCTAGCCTATTACCACACTTTAAGTGAAGCTATGATATATCAGCCTTGAAAACAGTTTTTTTTGTAAATATCTCGGAAAGTAAAGCTCATACAAAGTTTTTGGTTAAAGCACAAATTATTGAAACACAAATTATTATCATGTAATCTAATCTACTATATTTCGGAAACCGCATATTAATGCGATGCTCCGTTAAAAAGTTCGCAATTTTGTAATTGTCAAGAAACATTAGTATTAATGAAATTTAAAGTATAATCAGCTCGTTAGAGTCTCGACACTATTTTACCTGAATTTTATGAAAATCGGTTCAGCGGTTTAGGAGCTATCGTGCTACGGACAGAAATACACATACACACACACATACATCACGATGATATTGCTAAGATAGGTCGAAATACACCCAAATAACACATTTGTGGCGTTATTTAAAAAAAAATCGAAAATAATAAATACCTTCTAGCCATTGCTGCGCGGGCTAAGAAGGTAAAATTTGAATAGTAATTTTTGAAATTTTAACGAATATGTATTTACTTATAACAATTTGGGACACCATTTTTAGCTATAGAGGAGAGTCGCCTAATATGGGGAGGTTTTTTTCAAAAATAGTAAAAAAATATCATGATATGTTCAAAATTGGAAAAATCTTGTAGTGATAACGTTTTGCACCAGGACAGATGATATATGTACAAAACCACTCAAATTTTATTAAATTGGAATAGTTATCCTATTTTGTAAAAAAAATGAATCTCCCCAAATTAGGAACCCGTGGGCGCCCAAATTGGGGAGGTCGAATTTTCGTATACATTCACCTTTGCAGAAGCAATTTATGGATTCAATGGGATGCAAAGTGTATTTAAAAAAGAATGGATGTTATTTTTAAGAAAATAACTTTAAAATCTGCTAAGATGCATTTATTAAGTAACAACTTTCTTATAAAAAACAAATGGATCCATGACGGATCTCAGACCTTCCTAGCTAGCCTATTAGCCATGATATATCAGCCTTAAAAACAATTTTTTGTAGATATCTCAGAAACTAAAGCTCCTACGAAGTTTTTGGTTATAACACAAATTATTAAACAAAATGTAGCAATTTATTAATTGTCAAAAAACTGTCATTAGCATTAATGGATTTTGACCAAAATCTAATCAGCTCGTTAGAGTGTTGAACACTATTTAACCTAAAAATGTTATGAAAATCGATTAAGCGGTTTAGGAGCTATCGTGTTACGGGCAGACACACGGATACACATACACAGACAGACATAATGACGATATTGCGAGATAGGTCAAAATACACCCAAATAACACATTTTCGGCGTTATATCAAAAAAAAAATTGTCATTGCTGCGCGGGCTAGGAAGGTAAAAATGAATTCAAAAGTCACGATAAATGGCCATTTAAACATAGCTACGGCCTTAGGACCAAGATCCCCGCATAGTGTGTGAGTCCACTTGAAGCACACAGTGCAGCGAAGCCAGTCTTCACCCTCGTGGTCATCTGAAAAATGTCCACTGCAGTAAAAGCACTCCGCATCTTCTTCATCAGACATTGAGTCGACTGCAGAGTCATCCATATATTGGGCTTCGTCTTATTATTAGAGGATTCTCCTGATATGGGGAGCCCCAAATTAGGACTCCCTAATCTCCCCATAATAGGAGACCCAGTCCTCTAAGGTTCATAACTTCAAAAAATAAATATCATATTTGTATTATTGAAAATAAACATGTAGCATTAATGTTGTCTCTACAAAGCTTCGTTTAATAAAAAAACAAGTCATTAATTACTAACCTTACCGTAGCCATTAAATAAAACGGATAACACAAATAAACTTTCTAAATATTTCTATTTAGATAACGTGGGTCCATACTTTTATGTTTTTAATAAAACAGGTTATCATTGCTGCAATATAGGCAACCGAACATACAATACAAAATACAGTACGTGCGATTGGTCGTATACCCTCATTCTCTGAGATTTTGGATCTCCCCAAATTAGGAAACCTCCTCATATTAGGCGACTTTCCTCTATATATGTTTTTTTAATCTTCAAGTTTTTAGTAAACGTTCTTATTTTTTTAATTAAACTGCTCTGAAAATGTCATCAAAACTTATATATTAGACACATGACAATATTGAGTCAATGGTACATTATAAACCTCGCGACTAAACTGATACTTTTAAGCCCCTATTAATTCGCTGAGGTATTAAAGGAACTGTTGCCTAGTGGTTTATATACTATTTTATTCTCTTTAGTATTGGAAAAATAATTTAAAAGAAAAATAATGGAACGGTATTTAACAACATCCCGTACTAATTGCATTTAACGATGTCATCCTAGTGATTGATTGGGGTTGATATTTAACTCCAAACCTGGGTGTATCTTGACAAAAAAAATTTAATTTCTTGGGATTAAAAGGGTAACGTACACTTAATACTAGGGAATAAAGTGACCTCTTTAGTCCCCAGTGTGCATAAGAGTCTCATAATTTTCCTAAATTAAAAGCATTGAAATATAATGGCATTTAATTCAAAAGACATTGCATTTTTTAACAACTTCATCTAGTGGCGGAAAAGCATTAAATCATAAAAAAATTTTTTTATGTTTTTTGTAACTTTTAAGACACCATAATATTAATTTATATTTTAGCCATAGAATGAAATCAAAATTAAAGTATTTGATTTTTTTAAGCCTGTAAAAACATACAGAGTCTTTAATTTAAATATCAAAAAGTGAAGGTTTGATCAAAAACTTTAAAATAATGTAACTTTCTAAGAGTATGTAGGAATCCATATTATTTTTATTTCATTGCCTGAAAATTACAGAAAATAGGGGTAAACCACCTGTACAAAACCGTTTTAATAAATATTTACAAAATACAGGTAAAGAGGTTTGTTAAGAGTTGACCATAATAATGACCATCAATAAGGTTTGGGTTCAAAGTCCTGTTTTGAGCTTCACAAAAATTTTACTTATAAGCGTCATTGCACACGGACGAAATTTTTTTTTTTAGATAACGCCGAAAATGTGTTATCTGGGTATATTTTGACCTATCTTACACCCGGTTCCCACCTACGACTTTCTCGTGGGTACCCGCTCACGCGTCACATGATCTCAATATAAAACGTTATGACAGTCATGTGACGCGTGCACGGGCACGCACGAGAAAGTCTTAGGTGGGCACCGGGCTATAGCAATATCGTCGATATGTCTGTGTGTAGGTGTGTGTGTGTGTATGTATGTCCGTAACACGATAGATCCTAAACCGCTGAACCAATTTTTATAAAATTAGTATTTGACACTTTTACGAGCTGACAATCCATTAATGCTATTGACAGTTTTTTGTCAATTAAAATTTCGAAAATCGCATAAATATGCGGTTTTCGGAATATAGTAGACTACATTTTGCTCAATAATTTGTGTAATAACCAAAAACTTTGCAGGATCTTTACTTTCTAAGATATTTACAAAAAACTGTTTTCAAAGCTGATACAGTGATACCTCTCCTTGCGGACACCTCAATTAAGCGGACACTTCCTTTAGCCGGACAAATTTGTTAGAACCAAGCATTTTTCTATTTTTTTACATGTAAAATTCACTCCTATAACCGGACACTCTAATAACCGGACGCGGACAATTTTTTTGGTTAAAAAATTCTGAAACCTCCCTCAGCCGGACGGAAACCTCTGACAACGGAACGAAGCTCTGCGAGACATGGGCATTTATATTCTGTAGTATGTTGGCAACAACGCACTCTGGAGCCGGGGAATTACCTTTTTCCGTTTTATTGCGGAGACTAAATACTTCTGTCGTATTTACAAAATATTTTATTCGGCGGGACTGCTGTGTTTTATATTTATTCTTCAGTTGGGTAGTAATAGATCTCTTTGAAAGTGCGCCTAGTAAAAAACGTCTTAGTTTACGTGAAAAAATGCATGTTGTTAACATTTCGAAGAAGGAACATCTATCAGCACAAAAGATCGCTAAAAAATTTAATATCGGAAAAACTAAAGCAGCGGAAATTGTTAATAAATATATATTAAAATTTCGTAGCTCCCTCTCATAAGCGGACACCTCCAATAAACGGACAAAACCGACCAAACCGTGAGTGTCCGGTTATAGGAGGTTTCACTGTATATCATGGCTTCACTTAAAGTGTGCTAATAGACTGGCAAGGAAGGTATCAGATCCGTCATGAATCCATTTATTTACGAATGGTCTTATATCAAGGGGATTAGGTACGCAAGAAACTTAACGGTTTTGTTTTACTGTTGCGCACTAAACGGAATGCACGAAAACCGACAATATCAATGTAAAATATTTTAAAGGGTTTTGGGTTAATAAACATAAGGAAAAGAACAATAATAAGAAATAATAAATATTTTTGTAATATTGTGTTTTAATAAGAGAAATGACGTCGCACAAATTACATGGGCGTTGGGCTTCGGTGGAATGATGCTTTTAGAGTCACGTATGTTATAGAGGAGATCCTCCCATATATCGTTCAAATGGGACAAATCTTCCGATGGGCTCCAGGAACTTAGAAATTTCCATCTTAAGTTTGCAATTTGACAATGTTGTGATATTGAAAACAAGCCAATATATCAAATCATTTCGACTATAGTTTATTTTGGCAAATTGTTAGACCAAAACACATTGTATAAAGGTCTACATTTAATTTAAGTTTTCTAATAGTAGAGCATTTTTCAAATGTGTGTTAAAGTGTGACCTTTATACCGGAGGTCATTACATACAATTTATTTTAATTTGACAACTTATCATACCCAGTGATTCCGGTAATTAAACTTCTATTTCCGCAACTTGCCAAACTAAAAATTTGCCGAAATATATTGACGTATTTGTTTATTTTTGTTATGAAAACAATCAAATATAAATTGCAAACAAACGTGGAATTTCGTACCCGTGAATTTAAAAAATCAAACAAGTTTCGTGGCTAATCGGGCAAAACGGAGTTTTTTTGTTTCTCTTATATTTTTCCGTGGGTAGCCTGAAAGCTTAACCTCACGGGGGTCCAAGATCTAATGAACACCTAATAAGTGTTGACAGTTAACCGTTTCGTCCTTATGGGACTCCTCAGAACACTGCTGGTCAATGTGACAAATCTTGCGAAGTTAATCAGACGGTTTTGTCTCTAATTAAATGTAATTAGTAAGCGAACTATAGCAAGAGGCGCCATCTACCGAGATACGAGAGAAACAAAAAACTAAAAGCAGGCGAAAACACTGCTATACAATATCGATCAATGAAAAGATCGAATGCAAATAAAAGAAAACAACTATAGTCCGTGACCTACGGATGGATGGAAACTTTCTGGAGCCTATCAGACGACGTTATTTAGTGGAACCATAATTAACCATATGTTGTTGTTTCAATCAGAATTGATTGAATAACTCAGATATAAAACACAGAAAAAAAACCATGTGCCTAATAAAATTCATTTCAATTTTATGAATGAATGCCATGAATGAAAGATAAAACTCGCTACAATAAATTCCATATTACGGCCGTTTGAGTTGGGGTCGGATGATTTGTAATTTTCTCTGTTTAAATCGTTGAATGCAAAGAAATTATAGATGGACAATAGTATGCTATTAATACTAACTACTTAGGTATAAAAATGGTGTCAAATAATATTTGTTTAACTTACAAAAACACGGTGTCAAATAATATACATACACTGAGAAAAAATCTATTTGGAATTAATAAAAAACTATGAAATAGAAGACGGATAAAATATACATTTAGAATAAATATTTCGTAGAATATTTATTATAAAAACACTGGTATAAGTAGAAAAAATACAAACAAATGAACAAAATATTAGAAAAAAATAATTTAAAATAAAAAATATGTTTTTAGTAGATTATATATTTAGCACAAATAGATTATTTATTAAATAGTGGATTAAACTTTTTTAAGTTATATAATATTGGTAGTAGGGTGTCGAGGTTCTCAAGTGGAAACATGAGTTTATTATAATACTGGTCCCGCATGCGGAACGTCTCAGTTATTAAACTGATGAACCGATTATTCCTATATTTTGATTAAATTAAAACATGATGTACCATGCAAAACTTTTTGTTGCGTCTAGCGCCATCTTCTACAATTCACTTAAAGTTTAAAAAGAAGTAGATTTAACATTAAATCTAGGATGTTAGAAAATTTGTTTTAGGAGGTTTTATAATGTCATACAAAAATTTTATTTGCAAAACCTATTAAAAACAAATAGATTTTCAATTAAAAATAAAAAAATATATCTTAAATTAAAATTGAATAGTTTTTTTTAAACTAGGTGACCAAATAATTTGTTTTAAATTTTTGTGGAAAAATGTAGTCTAGATGGACGAAAAACTTATAACCAATGAAGCACATATTTAAAACAAGTAAATTTTATATTATTTCCAAGCACACAAAACTTAGGTTGATAATCTATTTTGTTCGAAACCTTTTTCTTCGAACCGAAATTTGTTCAAAAACAGTTTCTTTGAACGACATTTTTACCTTCCTAGCGCGCACAGCAATGGCTAGAGAAATACCTTCTTTTTCGGCGAAATTTTTTTTGAGATAACGCCAAAAATGTGTTATTTGGGTGTATTTTGACCTATCTGACCAATATCGTCATGATGTCTGTCTGTTTGTGAGGGCTTGTGTGTATGTCTGGCTGTGTGTGTGTCGGTCCGTAACACGATAGCTCCTAAACCGCTAAACCGATTATCATAAAATTTTCAGGTAAAATAATGTTCGACACTCTAACGAGGTCATTAGATTTTGGTCAAAATCCATTAGTGCTAATTACAATTTTTTGACAAATATATATATTTTTTAATTATAACTTTTTAACAGAGCATGGCATCAATATGTTGTTTTCAAAATATACTAGACTACATTTTGCTCATTAATTCGGGTTATGACCAAAAACTTCGTAGCAGCTTTAGTTTCTGAGATATTTACAAAAAACTGTTTTTAATTAAATTGAAAAAAATATATTTCTTTAAATTTGCTCCCTAGTCCTCTTTTTTGCAGGTAGTATCGAAAGCATGCAGAACCCCTCTGTTTACATTTTCTTCCTCAATGCAAAGCATTAAATTAAATAGTAAAGGGGGAGTAGGATTTTAATCAGATATTGGTGTTTCAAACAATTATTTTATTATGGTAGGTTAGGTCGTTAAGAGGATTCGATAACGATTATAATTAGTCACCCTTTCGTAGTGGGTCATTAATAAAGGTCACATAATTGCAAATTTTAGGTCAGGTAAGTGTCATTTTTCCAGATAGAACAAGGTAAGGTCTTTATACTTTTACACAAGCTGCTTACAGAACTTAACTGGACGACTGTAGCTGCGTCATCGAGTTTCCATAAAACAAATTTAAAGCAACCCGGTGACGTAGATTTTTTAATCTAATTACTGTCGGCCTGTCAGGTTCAATGACCGTTCAAATGTAAAAGTTTGAGGTTTTTCAAATTTTCTTAAAACCTAAGCTTCTAAGGGAAAAATTTGTAATATACTTAATTGTAGACAATAAAATTCCCTTTTTAACAAGGTATCATTCAACGGGGTTAAACTGATTGCAAACTCTCCAGCGGCGTTAATTGAAGAAATTTCAAAAAGTTGAAAAAATACCCATGTTTTTCCCAAGATTTATTCGATTTTTTTGAAAAGTAATGTCTTTAAGAAAACATGTATTATATTTTATCTTTACAATCAGTGACAAAAGAACGATTTGCCGCGACTTCGTCGTAAGAGACCGTAGAGGGAACCCTAGCTTTAGGTTCCTCCTTATCCCTGCAGTTACGGCTGTAGTCACAAGCCACCTCTTGTATCGTATTTATATATGTCTGAACATCTTACGACCCTCACCAGATACTGATAAAATTTATTATATTTAAAATCTCAAGTACTTATACCTTTGTTATGTCTCTAGGAACGTAAATCTTATAAATACCTATTCACAGGGTTGGATGGGATAGGCGGGCAACCGGGCAAATGCCCGGTGAGCCGGTACAATATTGAAATATAGCTAGGCTATAATTGTGCCAGGAACTATTTTGACACATTCAGATTGAAAACTGACAGTTGATCCTTCAAAATTGATACACCAAAGTCGAGGTGAAAACTTTCGTCCTGTATTTTCAATTAATAAAAGAAGACACTATTTTATTCCGGTTCATATGGTAAAGAATGGCCGTGTGTTGAAAGATCACAGCTGATATTACAATATGAAGATGTCAAAATTGTGCCTGGCACTATTATAGCCTGGCTCTATTTCGATAATTCTCTAATATCAAAAACAAAAATAACACAATATGGCTTCGTTTTCTTTGCCGTAAAATTTTTGTGCCGAAGCGAGGGCCGAATAAAAAAAATTGCCAGGGTCGGTTTGTTTGCGCCTATCCAACCCTGCCTATTCCACAACAACTTTCACTTGTTTTCAATAAAGGTGTTAATTTATTTTTCCTACGACCACATTTTAATTATTGTTCCAGCATTCTATTTCTTTTAAGGACAAATGAGCTCTCTCGCCTACAAAAGTTGCAAAATAAAAGCATGAGGGTGATACTTAGAAAACCAAGATTAACCCCAATTTAGGGTTTCCATATCAGTTTTTTGAAACCCAGGACATTTAAGACCTAAAACCCGGACGAAATCCGGATTCTTTTAAAAAACTAATAAAGTAGTATACATTTTTATGTAAAACATTAAAACTACAAATTAACAGAAAATATACAGTACTGCATATCTTACACATTACTTCAGAACTCGACTTTGCCTTTTTAAAAGAAGGGAATGCATTAAGCATTTCATCCGAACTACGCACTTTCTTTTTGACATAATTAACTCTCAAACTATATTGATGTACTATGTAAAAGCACAAACCACTAGGGATGGGCTCTCGGAGCAGTACCTGTTCATTTCGGAACAAGTTTTTACTTGGAACAGGTCGGAACAGGTTTTTCAAGTTGTTCCGTTTTGTCGGAACAGTTTTTTTTAAATCTTAACAATCCTTGCAGAACAGAAATAATAATCAAAGTTGGAACATAGCATGTATCATAAGAAATAGCTGCGTCGATAAACTTTCAACTCGAACTCACTTCAAGTTGCAAACAAACGTACAAATTCGTAAAATACAATAAAGAAAAAACTGATCAAACACTCCAAACTGATCACAGAACAATAAGATGAAACTGGGGGATGCCCCTATTACATAAACAGTCTCTATGCTTCTGCCAGTTATTAAAAGAAACAAATTATTACAGTCAGTACAGTTGCTTGGTGTTCTATGCAGTAGAGTGATCTCCGAATCGAAAAAAGAAGGGGCAGGAAACGAGAAAACTTTTTTATTTTGACGAGTCGACTTCGGAACAGGAGCAGAATTTTCGGAACAGGTTTATTCTGGAACCGGAACAGTTTGTACCTGTTCCAAAAAATACGCTGTGCCGCCCATCCCTACAAACCATACAAAACAAAATGCACTGACTGGACAAAACAAAAGCGTTCGGTTATAGAGGGGAATCCCCGAGTAAAATGCAAACCAAAAACACTCCATAGAGATGAGCGAAACGAAACGAAAACGCGCTTTCTAGAAATATAAGCTAGTGGCAGCGTTGCCACATTTTGCATTTAAAAAATTGGCACAGCCCTGGCTGGCGCATCCGCTGGTCAGTGGGTAAATTCTACCTGGCGCTTAAAATAAATTTATGAAATTTGCTGATTGTAATGTTATTTTATTAAAAGAATGATTTTCAACAATAACCCGGACATTTTTTCGAAATCCGCCCGGACGTCCTCGGACGCCTTAAAATCCCAAACATGTCCGGGCAAATCCGGGGAGATGGAAACCCTACCCCAATTATAAATATGCTAAAGGAGCTTGAGTGGCAACCAACTAAAGAATTTCTGCTATTTAAAACTTTAACATTTATCCATAAAATAAAAATTGGACAAGCTCCACAATATTTATCAAGTAAAATTTCTTATATTTCGGAAATTCATGAACACAATAATACTCGTCATAGAGAAAATTTATATATTCCAAGGATTAATCAAGAAAGATAAAAAAAATTCGATATATTTTAAAGGTTTGACTAATTATAACAATTTGCCAATTAACATTAAAGCCATGGAATCTATAAAGTTTTTTACAAAAGCTCTTAAGAATCATTTTATTAAACGAGTTAGACTAATAATGTAGGTTTGTAAAGTTATTTTAAATCTTTTTATCATACTTTAGATTAGTTTTGCTAAAATATGTAGGGACTCTTAATATTTTTATTTATTGACTTTTTTTTGTTACTGTAAACTAATAATGTAATATTGTAAAATAATAATTAGTCTTGACTAAATAAAGGATTTATACATATACATATGAAAATGATGGATTTCACACGATTTGCATTTTCAGAAAACGTTAAATTTCACCCGTGGGCAGAAATTTTCCACACATTTCCAAACAGTGGCGGATCCAGGATTTCCTAGGGGGAGGGGTTAAAGTGACAGCAAATACCAAAATATTTTTTTTGTGGTTTTTCATTGGTCTAAGCTGTGAAATTTAACGCCAAAAGGTGGTTAAAATGCGCCGCAGACAAAATCTTTTGAAAACCTAAGTAGATTTTGTTAACAAATTTAAATAAGTGTTGCAGCAGAACTAAAAAATATTCATTGTCTGGAAGGGGGAGGGGTGCCAGGGATCCTCTGCCCCCCCTGGATCCGCCACTGGTTGCAAAGTACTTTTCCACACATGTGCGGAAAAGCGGTTTTATTTGATTTGTGCAAAATTAAAGACCAATTTTTCCAAAAGATACTATAGTTCAACAGTGTTCGTAGGAAAAATAGCGTACACAACTCGATAGAAAGTAACTTTCTTACACTCGCGTCTTATTTCACTCGGCTAGCGCCTCGCTCCCAATATTCACGCTCGTGCGAAATTTATTTCTTTCTACTCTTGTTATGTAATATACTTTTTCGGTTCCAATTGGGCCTATTAAAATGTGAATACGCGCCTAGAGATTCCCCTTGTGTAAATTTGAAATGATCCGAAAATAACCCACCACTTTCTCTTTTTTGAAGTAGGTACGCTATTTTTCTCACATTGGTACAATAATTATCTGATTATGTTTCTCATACTGTCATAAGCAATTTTTATACCGACTATGGGACATTCAGGTGCTCTACTAAAAGTAGTTAAAAAGTTTTTAATAGTTTTTTATGTGTTTGAGTGATGTAGGGCCTTGTTGGTATGTACAGTCAGTTACTTTTTAATTTGCCACGCTCGAAAATAAAAAATACAGTGGAACCTCTCTAACTCGAACCTCTCTATAACTCGAACCTTTTAAGTGGTCCCTGCTCTTTTTATATGTATTTTAACCAGTTTAATTCGAATTTCTATAACTCGAACTCTCCATAACTCGAACTGTTTTGGTTGTCCCTTTGAGTTCGAGTTATAGAGGTTCGACTGTAATCTCATTTGAAATTAGGAAAACCAGTTGGAACCAAACCAAAAAAATAGCGAACCTTACCTCTGTCTGTATACATACATCTTGAAAAACTCTTTTTGTGATATATTTAAATGGTAAATTATGACAGAAAAAAAACGGCAATTTAAAAGGTCCCTGACTGTACCTTATGGTCCAGTTCATTTAATAATTTTTGAGATACCTTTTTGACAGTTATAACAACCAGCATAGGCCAGCAAAAAAAAGCTATCAATTTTTTTAAATTCCTGATCTCACTTTCCCGTTTCATCACTTTTCATTCCCATTTTAGTTTTTATCTCTTTTTTGGGATAGAGAATGAGGGATAAAAGGTACAGTTTTTATCCCTAAAGTGCGAAAAAGTTTTTATTAGTCCCAAATTACTCCAACTAAACCTCATGGGAAAATATGGGTCCAGTACAGACAGCACTGTGTGGGGTCCCTTTGAGCCTGTGTGTTGTTCTGTTCGCCACCCCATATCGATCCCCTTTTCAATATCGGTTGCGGCTTTTAACTAAGGTGACCTTATCTAAAATAATACGAAATCGAATCATTGTAGATAAAAAGAAAATTAAAAATGTTTTCAAAAACATAAAACTAATAGTCCACAATGCACCGTCCGTTTTTTAAATATAAATTACCAGATAAAAAGTAATAGTAAAGAACTAGTAACCGGATTTTGATTGATTTTTTTTTCTGTAGCTTTTGAAAATAAATGGCGACGTCCGTGTTTTTTCTATTAAATGTGCAGATGAATAACAAAATAGATTATGTTATTTATATAAAAAAATCTTTAAAAAAATTTTTACGCAATTTTCTTGAAATTTGGTTTTGTTAAGTAAAGGTAAATCCATTAAGTTAAGTGTTGAAATTTGGTAGGTGTAGTGTTTGGTACCTGGTAACACTACAATTTAAGTTTTTTATTACAACAATGGCGGATCCAAAATGGCTGATTTCTTTATTTTTAAACCGATTTGTCTCAAACTTGAAAGTTTGCAGTGCCTGAGAACACTTAATATAGTTTTATCATCAAACTTAAAAAAATCAAAATGGCGAATCCAAAATGGCGGATTTTCGTATTTACGAACCGATTTGGAAATTAAAGCCCATTAAACAGGATATTTCCGAGCTGCGTATGGTGCCCCTTTGCAAAGATATTTGTAGGCATCCTAATTGTGCTGATTTCTTGCATATTTGATTTAAAATCAAAACAACATTTTTAGGTTAAACCAAAACGTATTTAAGTTTAACCAATTTTCTTAAAAACAAGGCCTTTTGAGGAAAATATATATAAGTAGCAATTTATTTTCTAGAAAATGAAATAAAGATTCCAGATTGTTGTAATACCATCGGCACACATAACGGTATTTTATGATTAAAATTCAAATTCAAATTAGCGTATCAAAACAATTTTTTGTTGGTTTATAGAAAAAGGTATGGCGAATAAAAAGTTTCCGTTTTTTGCATGTATGATAAAAATCGGGTACACGATGCCAACGAATTTCGATGATTTTGTAGCAGACCTATTATTGTTATACCTTAGCATTTCATACTTTGCTAAAAATAAAGAGTTATTTAAATTTTTGATTCAAGCGATAATTTTTATTTTTACAAAACGTACCGTCAGACGCTTAACAACATGGTAACAAAGAGTTTAAATAAATATACATACATTACCTTTTTTAATTATAAGTAGAAAAAATAATTTAAGTTTTGTTGTACTTCAGGGTTCGTCCGAGCTCAAATTCTAAGAAAGCTTACATTTTTGTACATGAATATGTAAAAATTGGTTCCGGAACGTTCCGGTTGGGATTTTAATGATTTTAAATTCTTCACCCCTAATAATGAAAAATTATAATGCGATTTTTTTTTGAATTTCTTACTTATTATATATATACTTTACATATTATAATGGTTTTAAATAAAAAATACCTATTTTTTAATTATTTTTAATGAAAATATAACGTTTGCGATGTATATCTTGTTAACAAAAAATTATCTTATTTACATAATTTTAAAACTTAAAAAAAAAACTCTATGTTTTCTTTATTAATTAAGGTATACCAGGCAATTTATGCAAAAAAAAGTTTTTGCTAAACATCACAAAATTTTGGCCAGGTTTTTCGAAAAACTAAGCATTTTAAGGAAACCTATGTATGTACAGGGTGGGCCAAAATCAATATTTTCAATTATTCAAATATCACAACCGCTTCTTGTTGGACCTTGTAGTTTTTCAGTTACAAGGAAATTTTGAAAAGTCTGCATTTATGAAGGCGGCCTAGAACTTTTTTTTATTTATAGAAGTTCATTTTGGTGTAAAATGCTTTTTTACAGTTTTTTTTATAGAGGATCCAACTGTCAAACATATTTTGATACATCGCTTCAAGTTATTAAGATATTATATAAACTTGTTATTTCTTTATGAAATGACTCCTTTATAGTATCTTTTTATATTTTTTATTTTATATTCTTTTATATCCTTGGTTTAAAATATTTTAAAACATTCAAACAAAAACTATTTAAAAATAAAAAAGTCGTTAAAAAATAACAAAAACAATAAAAATTTAAAGAATTAAATATTGAGTGTGATACGTTATTTTATTTTATTTTACGACTTTCAAAATCAAACAACAAGAGGGTCATTCTATAATAAAAATACAAACTTTATGTAATATCTCAAAAATTAAAAGTGACCAAGGAAATTCATTTTAACAGAAAACCAAATAATCAAAAGTCACCTTTTTCGCTAAGACTTTTAATAGGAAATATATTGCCACCTTTAAAAGGTTCCAAAACTGCTTCTTTGCTAGACTAAATCAGTTAAAGAGTTATCAGTTATTTGCAAAACTCTTTCTTTACATTAACAGTATATTTGCAAAACTGCCTACTCAGCCAGTTAAAGTGCCGCTAAGCAAGAAACTTAAAGGGGATAAAACTTCCATTATTGGTTTGCTGGTTAAACTATTATGGCGAAGATTGGATAAAACCACCAGAATTAGCTTTCTACAAAATGATTCAAGATCAAGCCGCTAAAAGTTCTGTTTTCTTCTCAAACTCTCTATTTGCAAAAAACATATTTTTTTTTTTGAAAAACTTTAGGATATTCGTATTTACGATTATCATATTTGGGTTTTTCTTAAAATATGGTAACATTTGACTTAATGGTTTTCAAAAAACAAAAATTGATTTAGCACTTTTTAAGTGATTACAATATGCTATGGTCAAACATACTAAAATGTGATATTTGACCGAGCTAACAAATCTTTAGTTTTTGTGTTATTTTTGTTTTCGTGTTCACACGAGTGACAACAGTATTACACCAGTGACTTTTTCTTTGGTCCAGTTTAATAATCCCCAAAATCAATTTTATTATCTCGAAATATTTTTTTGTACACCATTCAAATCCATTAACTTTGAAAATTACTGATCACACCACGTGACATGTCACATAGTGTGAATAGTTTTACTTCCATAGAGACATTTTGTGGAGAGTTCATTGCTGCTGGAAAATGTTAGCCTTTGGGTACACTAACTCATTTATTTTGATTTTAAAAGAATAAGTGGTTTTAAATATACAATCCAATTACATGCAATGTTACCATTTTTCAAGAGCAACCCATTTATTAGTCATGCCTATTATGTATTGGAAAAAAAAAATTGAACCGAAAAAATCATTTGCGTTTAAGCTAGAAAGTTTTTTGTTGCTCCTGAAAAGTAAATCAAATAGCAAAGTGCGTGTTTTGCAAATAATGGATCATATCTCGGCTAGGAATACTCAAAACCCTAAAAAACATCGAATTTGGCCCACCCTGTACATATGTATTAAACTTTATTAGGAGCATACAAGTTTCCTTCCAACAATTTATAACCTAATAGGATTTATTTTACCAGCTAAGGTATAATGACTTCCATAATTAAGGGTTATTAACGGAATTAAAACGTACATTCTATTACGTACGTAGCGTAGGTACCTAACAATAACATTTTTTTTTGTCTATAATGAAGCATGAAGCGTTTTTGCCAAAGAGCTTTATTTTCCGCTAAAGTCAAAGTGATCTTTTCTAAGACATCGAACACATAACATTATATGTTCAATGCCTAAGATTAATTCTTGAAACATTTGTTTGAAATTTTTTTCTCGGAAATTTTTAATTTTGAAAATATTTAGAACAACAACTTGTTATTAACGTAGTTAGCCAAAGAGTTAACCACAACTATTATATAAAGATATTGAATTGACTTTTACAGGGACTAAAGCAGAACATCTTATAGCCGGGTCGCATATTTGTAAGCAGAAGACGCGTCCGCCAAATGACGCGAGCCGAAGTAGAGTGGTATATAGCAGACGAGTCAGGCAAATCCGCTTATTAAACGGCAGACACATGAGAGTAGCAAAAATGTGTGGAATAAAGAGCTGTATATAGCGACTCCGGAACGAAATAGCCATGTATCAACATACCGAATCAAAACCAATCCAAACCGAAACGAACCGAAATGCGCTATTATATCCTGCGGTATTTTGACTATACTAGCTTATTTTTTCAAAAAAAAAAACTTTTCTGATTCTTTTCCGGGATTCTAGAGGGTGCGAATCCGAACCGTATCGAACCAATCTGAACCGAATTCGGTTCGGTTCGGATTCACACTCTCTAGGATTCCGGAGCAGAAGTCTGGAGAGTTTTTTTTTGAAAAAAAATGCTGGTTCGGTTCGGTTAGGTTCGGATTCACACCCTCTAGGATCCCGAGGTCAGGAATTTTTTTTTTAAATTACTTAGGAAGAAACCCTTTAGTCGAACTATATACAAAATCGCAACCGCAATATTGCTATTTTGATAGTCGATATTATATTACATCGCTTTTTTGATAGTCGCTATTTTGTTACATCGCTATTTTCTTACATCGCTATTTTGTTACATCGCTATTTCCAGTGAACAGCAGACGTATCAGGCGGATTTTGGCGGATGCATTTGCTAAATATTAATATTTTTCGGGCATGCCGAAATTGACCGAAGGGACAACGCGCCTCCTATTTACAAATATGCAGCCGGGTCCTCATTACCGAGCAACGAGCTTCGAACAGCCAACGGATATTCGCTAGTGTAGACGTGAAAAATGCATGATGGCGAAAAAAAATACCTAATATATTATAGAAATTTCAACATTGTATTGCCCTATAAGTCTAGTTTAATGTTTACATAAATAAGTATATATCGCCGTTTGTTAAAAAGAAATATTATTCTTATTTTTTTTATAAAATAATATTTTATACGCGTACCCTGGTAGAGCGCCATTACCGTTACCATATTGTAATTTCTAAATATCTACCGCTAGAGGCGCCTTAAGAGATCAGGCGCGAATTTTTCTTATTCCTAAAAATGCTTTATTTTAAGAAATATAGCAAAAGTAAAAATACCTTCATACGGTAAAGTACAATTGATAAAGTAGTTTAATCGTATTGCGCTACAAAAAACAAAAATACTAGGTATCTTGACAAAAAATAAAAACAAAACTAAGCCTACAAATAACATTACCTACCTACCTGAACCAAATCAGTTTACATACATTCACCAAGCATGGTGCTAAAATTGTAACTAAATTTAAATTATTGTTCCAGTTTTTGTTAAAGTTTTCAATTTGCTAATTATGTCTCTATTGTCCACTTATATCTTCAATTTGTGGAAAATAAAATGCAGCTGACAGACCTTTTCTTCTCAAAAAATTTTTGTTGCCTCTCCCGAAATTTTCAAAATTTGCCCCACAAAATGCTTGGATTTAGTCTTGAATCTTACTAAAACAAAATCTCCTTTTTTGAGATCCTCTTGATCCTCAATATCTTCAAACTCGTTACTCAAGTCTTCACCTGAATGTCATAAAGAGATAACGAATTATTTTCGGTCCCAATTTCTTGTTGGTCGAATGCTTCCCAGTGTACAGAAACAGATTAATTAGGTCCAAAAAAAATATCTACATTTTTAGGTTAAAATAATATCTAGTAATCAAAACTATAATATCTAGAGATTCCTTGCACAAACTACTGAAATTCAAAAACCAGTTTTTTAGGAAAATTTTACTTGAAGTTTGAAGCAAAAATATTTTACCAAAAAGTGTGTTTTTCAACTTTTTTCGTTAAAAAATCAGAAACTTTGGGTATACGTGTGTAATTATACTCAACATAACCTAAAATCACTTGATTTTCGCGGGAAACTTAAACCACTTGGTAAATAAACGCGTTGGTTGAATGCTCCCCCTTGCCCTGGTCGAACTCTCCTTTTTCCCCTACCCGCTTTATTGAGAAATTAGAAGTTTGTAACAATAGTAAGGCAAAAATTAAAATAAAAGCAAAACTAACCAAAGGCTTTCAAGTAAATAAAGGTCTTAAACAAGGTTGCTGTATCTCGCCTACGCTCTTCAAGATATATTTGGAACAGGTCCGAAAATGCCAAAACATGGGAATTCCGTTGGATGAAACCACCTTGTATACATTATGTTTCGCCGATGATCAGATAGTGGTGGCTCAGGATTATAACGACCTCGAACATATGACACGAAAACTAATAGAAAAGTACAATAAGTGGGGACTAGAACTTAATATCAATAAGACAGAGTATATGTGTATTGGTGGAACGAAACAGGATCTAATCTTAAATAATGGGTAGCGAATTCAGTCCTGTGATGAGTATAAATACTTAGGTCTAAAAATTACAGCTGACGGAACACTAGACAAAGCTATAAAAGATAGAAACGTACAAGGAAGAAAAGCAATAACTTTATTAAATGGAATAATTTGTGACCAAAGTATATCAAAACATAACAAAAAGCTTATATATAACACCATTGTAAAAAGTATTATTACATACGGCTCAGAAGTATGGCCAATCAAAGATAGAACAGAAAAAATGCTTTCCGCTACGGAGAAGGACTATTGGAGAAGAGCAGCAGGGAAATCAAAAAGAGAAAGAGTTACAAATCAAAGAATAAGAGAAATTATGACAGTGGGTTAACGTACTTTAGTGGATGATATAAGAACAAAACAACTGGTGTGGTACGGACATGTACAAAGAATGGATGATGGAAGACTACTTAATAGAAACCAACTGGCCGAAGAAAACGAGGAAGGCCGAGGAGAAGCTGGAGAGAAGGAATAGACAGTGAAATAAGAATAAGAGGCCTAGATGATGAATTATGGGCAAACAGAAACGAGTGGAGATTGGGTATCGGAAGACGTAGAACGTTGTGAAACCGATAAGTATATAGAAGTTTGTAACATAAAAACCCTAGTCACCTTAAGTTATCCCGTGGGTCTAACGAAGAGGAAGCTTCCACTTTATATGCCTTCGCGGTCCCTCGTCAGTTTACACGCTCGACGGCTATTGCAGACCCGCGGCCATTTGGACTCCGGAAGGTACAGAAGTTTCGTAGATAACATAAGTCAATAGATACTTGGAAAAGAGTTCCTATTTATCTTTATAAAGGACAAAAAAAAATCGTTTAAGATCGTAAAGGAATATGGTGTAGCACACTACTATACTATGGCGGTTTAGAACGATTTTCTACGTTGTCCGACGCCTATTCTCCACGTCCTTCGATCCTGACAATCATCTTTTGTCAGGTTTTTTTGACTCATTGATCTTTGTATTGACTGTTGCCATTCTAGTTAGGACGCCATCTTTTTCTGCGCCCTATTGGTTGCCATTCTAGGACCTGTTTTGGTAATCTTCCGTCGTTCATCCGTTATACATGGCCGTACCATATAAGTTGTCTTTTAGTAATTGCATCCGTTATGCTTCCTTCGATACCCATTCTTTCTTTTATGTTCTCATTTCTTATGTGATCTTTACTAGATATTCTCATTGATCTTCTTATTGCATCCATTTCATTTTTTGTTTTGTATTTTTCTGTTATGCGACAAGTCTCTATTCCATAAAACAGCGTGCTTTTCACCATTGTTTCATATATGTTAAGACATCCAATAACCTTTTTTGGTTTTACTATTCTTTTTTCCAGTTCTTTACAGTCTGTTTTATCGAATGTGACAGTCAAGTATACATACTCATTTCATGGAGATATTGTTTGTCTATTGTTTATTTCTAACTCATTTGGTACGTTTCCAATACATAAGTACTGTGTCTTGTCCACGTTCACTATTAACCCCCACTTTTGGTATTCTTCCGTTAACTTTAGCTACAATTACCAATTACTTGGTCGTCAGCAAACTGTAGTGTGTATATGGTAAATCGATCGTTAAGCTGTCTTTCCATGCCGTGTACTTTACGTTTCCAGTTTTTTAGAGCTACTGCGATATATATTTTAAAAAGAGTTGGAGAGATACAACATCCCTGTCTCAAGACTTTCGTTACAAGGAATTCTTTTAAAGTCGATTTTCAATTTTAATTTCAGATTTTGATGCTTTGTATAGTCTTTTATCGCTTTTATGTATGTATGATTGACATTAGTCAGCTCTAACACTCCATAATTTTTCTACTGGAACGGCATCATAGCTTTTTGTAGGTCCACAAAGGTGAGTCTCTATATTTCTGGCACTTTTTTTCTCAATTACTTGTTTAAGATAAAACCATTATCACTACAAGATCTACCTGCACGAAACCTTCTTGTTCATGAATACCGTACAATCTAGTTGGTATAACAGTCCAAGTTCAAAAACGAAATTAGTAATAACCGGACATTATCAAAAATGTCATTCACCAAAACAAGACATGAGCATAATCGTCCGCGGTAGAAAGGAATTGGTAATAATCGGACAAAAACAAAATTGAAGTTTTGTAAAATGTCCCTTCATAAAACCGGACAAAAGCATAAACAGGGCTTCCTTCTGTAATATCTACCTAAAGAAAAGCGGTTTGATACTGCTATGCAATTAAAGCATCATTCACTGCAATTTATATCCATTTTAAGCAACCAAAGAAGAGAGGATGTAGTATTGCTATGCACTATACCGCACATCCTTTTGATCGCTACAAAGCAGACAGAAAGGGCACTCCGAATCCCATTTCTTTAACTTTCGGGAATAAATAATAGTCTTTGATCTCAAAAATAAATACAAATGTAAAGTGGCCAAGCTGAGCCAAAATATACAAATTTTAGATTTTCCATCCAAAATGATGAATGTGCATGCCAAGGCCAATAAGTGGCTGTAAAATCTAAGTGCCATTTCCCCACCCTATGCTCTAGCAATTATATTTAAAATGACGTGATCTGTAAGTCCGCTTGCTGTTGGCACGTCTAACTGATCCAAGTGCCACGCAGCTAAAAAATAGAATGCATTTGTTTTTGTACATTTAGCTAGTGTCTAGGATTTTTTTAGAATATTTATTCTCTGCATTTGATCGTTAATTGAGAAACGCGCAGTACGTTCAAAAATGCAAACAATTAAAGATGTCACAGCATCAGCAAAATATATTGCAACGTCAAAGCTTTATATTAAACAAACTTCATGGCTGCGAGTGACAAAAGAAGATATGGGTGTTGTCTTTTATAAGCAAAGCTTTAGAGACATATTGGTTTGAGAAAAATGTCATGTGCTTAAAAAGTCAATCAGCATCGAAAATATTAAATCACCTAAACTCACTCCAGCCCCTAAATGACAACAAGAAAAAAGATATACGTGGTATAATGGAGTTTATCGATGATGATAATACAGAACAGAATATTATGGACATAGATCATTTCCACCTTTATTTTTGTTTTGATTTTTTTTTATTTTTATTTGTTTTATTTTAATATATTTAGTTAATTAATTACGTGTTTATTATCATTTTTAGTAATAAAAAAGTGAGTTTTTTATATTTTTTAAAAATTTACAGTTTTATTTAATTTCCCACAAAACTGGTTTTTGGCACTTAGATAACTTAGCTTTTCCACTACAAATATAAAAATGTTTTTTTTTCCTTAGATGAGCTCAACCGTCCTTCTTTTGCATGATTTGTATAGGCATAGGTCGAAATCGGAGTTAACCTAACCTCTTGATCAATTAATCGTAAACGAATCCAAACCTAGGGTCCCTTGCAGCTGATCTTTTTTACACCGGATATCAATATAAAATTGGCTCTTTTTGGGTGGCTTAAAATGGTCTATAGAGGTTGCAGTGAAAGATGCTTCAATTGTTTAGCACTATCAGAACCGCTCTTCTTTAAGTAAACAACACACAAGCCAGCCCTTTTTTATGATTTTATTCTTTGTGATTTTTTCCGGCTTTGAGAAAAAACGTTGTATAAAATTTCGATTCTGTTTTTTTCTCGTATGAACCCAAGATATGGTTATTTTAGGTAGTTACAACTTTTCTTTAAAAGTCGCGACAACTTGCATGTTTGTCAAACCCTCCTGCTCTGGGTAGCTATTCTGGCTCTTGAACGATGTGACCATCCGCATCACACGCTTTGACCACTCTTCAGAGTTAGTGAATTTTACGCGTTTGAAGTGAAATCTGTTCTCCTGCCCCGTACCGACTGGACGTCTCTCGGTCGGATCGTAGGAGAAGCTTGCACAATAGATGTCGTTTCGCATAGCACGTGACGGCTCGGAGCTAATTTAAAACATGCCATTGGCTAAAGTATGTGATGGGAACTATCACATCGTTCAAGACCCAGAATAGCTACCCTGAGGGCCAAATAGATACGTCCGACTAAATGCGATAAGAATACAAGAACCTTTCCATAGACTGAATATACCTCGTAGTACATATTTGTTTTAAAATAATCCTAGAATGCTTTGGACAGCTTGCATCTCTCTGAAATACTCCTTTCCAAAGAGATACGGCGGGGAAGCCTGACCCTACACTGGCGGTATTGCTTTTGCCGTCATAGGTCAATTGAAGCGCGTCATTACATTTTCAGTGCTTTAACTGTCTCTTTTCCATGATATTTTTGAAATTAAAGGCAATTTTTTTTTGAAGAAAATACGATAAAAACCATTTTCTGAACGGATATAGTAGTTTGGGAGTGTGATGTGTTGCAAAAATAGAATAAAACCAAAACAAAATGTATTTTGTATCTCTTCCCAGCTCATCCAGAGCCCTGTTAGACATGCTTCTCTTGTGACACGTTCAAGAAACAAACTACTACTTCAGGGTAGTAGTAGCACGGATCACCAAACAAATGGTGATGGTCCGTGGTAGTACCACGGTGATCCGTGGTAGTAGTATCTACCCCACAACTTAACGATGAGATAGTAAGTTTCAGAGCCGCTAGAGGCTGTCCACAAGGAATAGGTCTGTCTCCCCTCCTGTGTTCTCTACTGATCGATGATCTAGTTATCTTAGAGTTGGTGGATATACGTATAACGTGGAAGCAATCATTAGAGACATTCAAGAAGACGAATTATCTGGAAAGATACAATAAGTAATAAACATGGTAAAAGACTGGTGTGACAGGAAACGAATGTCTGTAAATGCCAGCAAAAGAGGAGGTTCAGGAGGTCCGGTCACCACTTTTAAATAGAAAACAAAACGCTAACGAATGGCCCCCGCGACAACAGCATTTTGTGTCAGCTGAATAAACGATTTCTGATTCTGATGAAATTCCTTATCTGTGACTGAAATCTATTCAACAAACGCAACGCGGAAAAGGGCCAAGGCGACACGTAAAGGGCAGGAGGCAGCAGCAGACTATCGGCGAAGCGGATAGATTAACCGGGGAGTGAAATTGTTTGCCCCTTTTCCCGTACATCCGCAGGGAAACGCATTCTGCGTGGCGAATTTTTCATCATTAGCGCCCCTTTGTGCTTTTCAGGATTAAGCGAACGCTAATGTGTCATTTTTGTAATGTTCTTACGCTTAAAGGTTCGTCGGACCCGTCGGACATAATATAGAGAATGAACGGAGACAAAATAGTTTGGTTCAGTGGATTTTACTCCTAACAAATTTATTTTTCTTACTTTTTTTTTTGAAAAAGTAACGTGTTTGCTGACATATAAATGTTGATTTAACATAAAGACATGAATCTCAGATAAAGTTTACAAAAAAAAGTATAAATAAAATTCATAAACGCCATTCGATTAGCCGCGTACACCGAACCAAAACTAAATTTTTAATAAATTTGTTTTCAACGATATTTTAGATTTCCGAAAAAAAAAGTATTTTTGGTATTTGCTCAATGTTTTGAACATCCCTGTAAATATTCTTAATTTGGAACAGCATCTGATTGGGCTTGGAATAGCGCGACTCTTATTAGTCAAATTTTATGTCTTACCATGACTAAAATCCGTATAAAGCTTCCGTATTTCCTTTTATCTGGGAAACATGGTTATGGTACAGTTCATGTTATAATTTTTGAGACAACTTTTTTTCGCTGGCCTATGCTGTTTGTTATGATAACTGTTAAAAAGACCGTTTTGATAGTCCTGAATGACGTCACCAGCCAGGGCCTGGTTTTTTATGGTCATGTCACATAACCTGATGTGTCGGTTTTTGACAAATCATATTAAAAAATTATTGTTTTTGTGGTGTAATTTTACTTTAAAACTATTAACATTAGTACTTTTGAAATTAAATTATTTTTTTTTCTAAAAAATCGTAACATAGTAGGGGAGGGTGGGGCAAGATGGGCACCCTAAGGTTTAAAGTACATTAAAAAAAAAACTATTGTGAATAGAATAAAACAAAGAATTTTGCCTAAATTTGACATTTCTTTATTATAAGAAATATAAAAAAGAACTTAAAAAACTAATACTTTTTTAAAAATTAAAAAAAACCTTGCTGTAAACAAAATGCCAGCTCTTAAAAACTTCTATTGTTTACAAAAATTGCAAATGTAATTCACATCATCGTTTTCCTCGTCTTCTTCCACACAGGAACAATGAGCTAGTCTTTGACATTTGATAAATTATACCCATCTTTCCATGAATTCTGGCAGTAAAGGTAGGGGACATTATCATTATTGTTTGAAACAGCTACTTTTTTTACCAGTCTTTTTTGGTTTACTGCATCTTTTCTTTAGGTTTCTGGTTGCATTTAGTGAGTCTTCGGGCTCCTCTTTGTTAGCGTGCTTGCCAAAACTGTAGCTGACCATTTTTTGCGATTTGTCTTTTCTTTATTTTTTAGTCCGTATAAGGATAAGCCTCATAATGTCGTATTTTATGCTAGTTTTATTTTTTTATTCATGAAATGTGTGGAAAATATCTAAAAAAATCTTGGACTTGAGGGGGCCCGGGCCCTGCCGCCTAGGTGCGCCCATGGTATAAGGCATAATATTTTCTGGTGAAACAAGCTCAAAAGACTGACTTTACATAGTGGGGCAAGATGGGCAGGTGCCCATCTTGCAACCTACTTGACGTGCCCATCTTGCCCCACCAACACATTTTTTATTTTTTTTTAAATATATTATTTAAACATAAAAAAAAAACAGTTTTAATCCAAAAATCTATTAATTTAGACTTACCTTAAGCGATTAAACGATCACCTGAAAATTTATTAGGTAAAACGTTCTCATGACAGAAGTCACAAAGGAGTCAAATTTTTTTAGCTCCATTGCCAGACTGAAATTTTTGATCTTAAACATTTACTACTGTGGTGCCGTTTTGGGAATCTTTACCAAACTATCAGGGGTAAGGTCACTGATGCTAATGAACAGATTTTTGTTGTTATTTGTTTTCAAGTGATCGTAGATAACGAGTAGTAGACAGGTGCCTATCTTGCCCCATGTGCCCATCTTGCCCCGTTCTCCCCTACATTTACAAATAAACAAACGTCATTCTACAACTTGACCAAGTCAGTATGACGCCCATAGTAACACCGGATGTCTCTGGGTTTTAGGTCCCTATTTAGGTCCCAAAAAGTACGTTTTTGAAACGTTTAAAATAAAACCTATAAAAAACGTCCACTTTGGTACTTATTAGGGCCACAATATTCATGTACCTAAAAAGTACATATTTAAAATATCCCATCCCATCCCATCCCTCATTTTAAAATGTACTTTTTGGGTCCCTTAGGGTCCATCTCACCGACTTTTTTTTCGTTACTTAGCTTAAAGCGTTTCTTAATATAATCATAATATGACGTAATAAGGAACCCTTAAGGCTAAGTAACGAAAAAAAAAGTCGGTGCGATGGGCTATTAGGGGCCTAACTTTTGCGTACCAGAAAAGTACGTTTTTCAAACATTCCAAAAGGGACGTTTTAAAAACGTACTGGTCAGGACGTTTTAAATGTCCTTTTTAGGTCTTTTAGGGCCCTAACTTTTCCATTGTTGAAAAGTACGTTTTTAAAACGTCTCACTTTATTTTTCTTCTTTAATTGTTTTGTTTCAGTATACTCTATTTTGTAACAAAGCAAATTGTTTTCATATAAGTAATATTTTGCTTCCAGAGAAAACGGCGCCTTTGATTAATTCAATTCCAATTTATAAACAGTTTCTGTTTTGCATTAAAATAAAAGGCAAGACATTTTTTATTTTAAATCAAGAAAATATTCTCTTGGTGAATAGGAAAGCACAAAATATTTTACTTCAACGCAATTTGCTTTGATCTGAAACATATTTTTTTACTGTGTAGTCAGGACGTTTTTAAAATGTACCTTAGGGCACTAACTATGGTGTACCTAAAAAATACGTTTTAAGAACGTCCCGAAAAGGACGTTTTAAGCACGCGCTAGCCAGGTCGTTTTTAAAATGTCCTTTTTAGATCTCTTACCCAACAAACAATTAAAGTTGTAACGACGAAACCCCAACTAGAAAGAATTTCTTAAAAGTAACCGCAACGTACTCCCGCTACGTCTCAGTATACCATACAGCGACGTTATAATTCCCTAAGTGGGGAACCAATTTCTGGTTATAACTACTTGGCCAAGTGTTTAAAGTCACTGTAGTAACAACTACACTACTACGTCGTAGCCAGGTATCTACTACGTCGTAGAGGCTGTTTTTTTTCCGTAATGGCATAAAAGTTGCGATGTAGTTGCAAATAATATAATCGTTTCTTTTTGGTAGAATTGTTACACAATATGGTGGACACAACAGTAAACAGACTCGCTTAGTTTTTTTGTTTGGTTATGGTTATAATATGAACTATGTTATCCAAAAGTGTGAGAATTTACGAGCAGAGGATCAAAATTCGAGTGCGACGCAAAGTTTTTTGTATAACATGCATTATATATATTGCAAAAAACCGGTGCGCCCGTAAAATTGAGCCGTTTTCTGGTAGCTGATGGAATTTTTGTGTTGTAATTTGGGAGGTTATGTTTTCATTTCATAATCGACAGTTAACTCCAACAAATGGTGCTTAAGAAGAGCATTTTTGGTAAGCTTCAACTAATTTGTTTATAAAATAGTATGGCTCTTTAATATGAGCTCATAAAACGACAACAAAAATATTAAATTTTCTTTCTTACATAAAAACATGGCGTCCCAAACTATATTCCCTGATAGTCGAAAAGGTTACTTGAAAGTAGTTGCGGCTTTAAAGTTGATCCAAAAAGTTATTTTGTCTACATTGTTACATCAGATGTTACTATGATGACACAAACTTTTGTGGTAAAAATTAAAGTTATAATGTAGTTGTCGGATACACTTGTTTGGGACTCCAATGAAGCTTAACTTTCTAGTGGTAATTAAGTAGGATATAAAAGTCAGGGCGACTACGAAATAACGACTAAAAAGAAAGTAAAACTTTAGCAACGTCCTATTGTGGTAGAGAAGACTATCAGAGTCGACTATCAAGAAACAATCCTATGAAGTAGTTTAGAGGGTCGTTTTTACGAAACATCTACTATTTCCTGATACTAAATAGTAGTTAGAACTAAAAAGTAACAAATTTTGGTTGGGATCACCACATTTCTACTATAAGAAAGTAGCAAAGCCTTTAGAACATGTAGCCGCTACTATAAATGTTAGTTGGGTAGGGCCCTAACTTTGGCGTGCCTAAAAAGTACGTTTTAAAAATCTCCGGGAAAGTACGTTTTTAAAACGACCTGAAAAGGACGTTTTTAAAATATAATTTTAAAGTCCCTCACATTTTTCTTACCAGCTTGACAATCATTATCACTAACACATTAATTTTTCTACCATACTCAGATTGGAGTAGAGTAAAGAGGGGCCCAGTATAAGAGGGCCCAATAGGTAAGGGCCCAATGTGTAAGGGCCCAATCTAAGGAGCCCGAGGCCTACAGTTTGGGTAGGGCCTCTGGAACGTATTCAAAACGTCCCTGAAACGTTTTTAAAACGTCCCTGAAACGTTTTTTAAAAGTCCCCAGAAAAAATTTTTAATGTCCCCTAAAAGCTTTCTTACACGTCCCTGAAACGTTTTTTGTACGTCCTTGAAAAGCTTTGGAACGTTTCTGAACGTCACTGTAACGTTTATTAAATGTCCCCAAATTTTGCACAAGGTATAAAAGATTAAATTTGACAAACGTCCAAAAAACGCCTTTAAACCGTTCCGTATGGACGTTTTAAAAACGTAAAAAAGACCTAGGCGTACGTTCTTAAAACGTCCCCTAGGTCCGAAATTGACGTTTTAAAAACATTTTGAAAATGTACCTGTTTACTATAGCGCGGAATATTTTAATTAAAAGGAAGAAATGGTAAAGTTTAAACTTTTAACCACATTTTATCCTCAAAAAGTTTGGTGGATTATTGGGATTGTGTCGGAGAATATTTCACAAAAATTTAATAAAAATCTAAATTATCATTTTAAAAATATCGCGGATAAACCTCTATCCTCCCATAAGACCCAATGTAAAAATAGGCCTTAGAATATCAGCTGATTTTTTTAGGGTCGAGGCCTGTATTTTCTTGATGCCTTGATCTGGGCTCTGAAGTTTAGTACCACGTGCAAGTAAAATGCAAAAACCTTTTAAAAAATAAAGTAATTTTTTAATGTATGTGCTGTTTTTTTAATAGGGAACTAAAAATTTAAGCTTTATATTAAGCAGGCAGTGTGTTTAAATATCAAAGGATGAATACTTAATGGGAAAAACGGATCCTTTGAAAAATTATTGAAGTTGGCATTTTGGGAAAGGAACAATTTTTGAAATTAGCGTAGGTCCCACTTTATATTTTATTTGTTCTTTTTATATTCTTGTTTTTTTTTTAATATGTCCTATAGATCGTTTTATGCCTCTGCAAATCTGGAAAAATAATTAAAAAGAAATAACAATTTCAAAAGGAGTGGCCGCCGCACCGGCCTGCTACGTAATTTGGCAGTAAATCGCTGACGACGCGACATAATCAAGAAGTCAAAATATAAAAAATAAATCAAAGAAGTTAAAATATATTAGAATTCTTATAAGATAAAATACCTAGATATTTAATAGTATAATATCACGGATCACCTAACAAACAGATAGGGAACTCAGGTGGTGGGGGTGCTACGCGCATCTTTCACGCAGCCTGCCATGTTGGGGTCAACCAGTCCAGAGGCGCATTTTGTATTTCAATATTTTTTAAACTTTTAGTACGTGTTGAGCATTAGTGGTGTGTAGATGTGATTTTTGTATTTGATATATGTTATTTTTGATTTTAAACAATGGGAACGGTTTGTGCCGTAAGAGACTGTAAATCCACGCGACGGTATACCCTTAATCGAAGTAGTTTTCGATTTCCGCAGGATCCTATAAGGTAAACTTATACATTATTTTATCTTTCGATTTTTTAAAAACCTTTGCCATATCCTATACAAGGTTGGTTCAATAATTAAATGTCCTATGAGATGAATCTGTAAATGATTTAAGTACAAAGTGTTCTTAAGGGCATATAGATCTGCAACCCCTTTGATTTTGTTTTTTTATTTCTTTTTATACTTTTGCAGGATTTGTTATATTTATCTCAAATTTAAAAATGCGCCGTCATTAGATCCTAAAAACAAGATATAAACTATGCTTTTTTTAGAAAGTTTTTGGTGTTCTGTATAAAACAGCGGCATAAGCTCAGTTTGTAGAAAAGGGAAATTTGTGGATTGGTATTTTGATCCTTAAATTAAGCAGAGGTTCACAAATTAAAAGGGTAGGGGATAATCGCCGCAGTCGATTAACCGCGGCCGATTCGCCGCGGCTCGCTGATTGGCCGCGGCTCGTTTTGCTGCGGGGACATTTCGCCACAAATCGAATTGCCGCGGGGACAATTCGCCACGAGATTTTTGTTTTATGATATTACCATTGTTTTATTTACCTTGACTTCATATAATATTTTTTTATAAAAATAATGTTTTCAAACTTTCCAACTATTTATTTGGTGGTAACTATACAATTCAGCATTTTTTAATTGGAAAAAATAAATAAAATGACGAATGTAGAATGGCGATTTTTGCCATTTATGAACCGATATGCATCAAACTAGAAACTTTAAGATCTTTTAGAGCGCTGATTATTATTTTTATCTTAAACTAAAAAAAAATCAAAATGGGAACCGACCTGAAACACCCAAAGTTCTGAATTTGATGCATATCGGTTCAAAAATGGAAAAATCCGCCATGCTGTATCGCCATTTTGATTTTTTAAAATTTAACCTTAAAAATCTCATCAGTCCGAGTTAGATACAAATCCATCCATAAACGAAAAAATCCGCCATTTTGGATCCGCCATTTTATTTATTTTCCTAATAAAAAAAATGTTGGAAAGGTTTGAAAAAAGTTATAATCAAACAAATATATATGAAGTCAAGCTAAATACAACAGTTTAAACAATTCCCAATGGTAACATCATAAAACGAAAAAATCTCACAGTGAATTGTCCCCGCGGCGAATTGTCCCCTACACACCCCAGGGCCCTTAATAAAAAGAGAAAATAGTCATTTTAGTACTAAACTTATTAACATTTTTAAAACAGATTTTTGGGTAATAGGTTTCAATATTTTTTGATATTTTTGAATAATTTTGAAACTTAATTATTACCGTTTTGCTAATGCATAACTCCACAAAATTTTTATGGTTTGTTATAATTTTTAAGAAACAAACAAAAAATCGAAAAAAAAAATGCTAACACCCTGTAAAAACAAAGAGGTCTAAATGTAATGCGAAAAAAATCTTTGTTTTGACCATTTCCACAACCCCTTAAAGTTTCATGCATCATTTAAATTAAACCCTGTATAATAAATTATTATATAACATTTCGTTAAGAGTTTTTGACACAAATTTGTTATAATTTTTTATTATGCTACTATTTACACTTTTAAGAATACATATAAAACAGCAATTTTTTTGTAAATATTGGATTTTACTAAATTTTAAAATATTAATTTACCGTGAAGCAATTTTGTGCTAATTGTAAAGATTATTTGGTCACCCTGTATCTCCTTAAACTTTCAATCGAAAAAACTAATAAATAATATCTGATTCCAGTAAATTAAGAAATTACTTTACAATGTCAAACTTCTTATATTTAAAATTCACAATTTTACTCCTCTTGTAACTTAATAAATGTGTAAATACAACAAAAAAAGCAATGCAAAACATGCTAACGTATTCTGAACGAAGAAGAAGACCTCTTTTTTGCTTCCCATGTCTCTCATTCACTAGAACACATTATTTCCATAGTCCCCTTCAGAAGATAAGATATAATATTTTTACGCCGCCGAGACTCTAAAATTCATTTTAGCTCCCATTTTTAGCAGTACAAAACTATTTTAAAGTTTTTATTGTTTCTGGCAGTAAAAATATTTTTTCGCATCAAAAATCTGAAACATTCATATTTTATAATAAATTTATTTTAGTCCGGCTCTGAGTTTGATTCCCAATGCTCAGCCATCGTTGAATTCTCCGAGATCAAAGACGGCCAGCCGGCTTATTTATCTGTTTGTTAGGTGATCCGTGATAATATTAGATACCAAGGGATCGACGAGGGATAAAAATACATTTTTATCACAAGGTTTACTTACGCAATTTTTTGTACTTTTTTCCAAGTTTATAATTCTTTTTTGAGATTTTTAGTGTTTTGTTAAAGATTTTTTACTTTTTTTCATGACACATGTCACTTTTCATCTGTATTTATTACTTTTTATCCCTGATTCGTCACTTGGGTATACAAAATTAAACTTTTATCCAGTGGCGTATTCAGAAAAAAGCTTTGCGAGGGGTGGCGAGGTAGTTTTAGGCGGGGGTGGGGGGGTTGCTTGGGACCCCAATAGGCCATATTTTATGCTATTTTCTGTTTGTATTTATGCAATATGAGGAAAATATTTGAAAAAATATTAACTTCTGGGGGGGCCGGGTCTCTCGTCAAAATATTACGAGTATTTTTCTTAATGGCCAACGGTGTAAACGATTTATATATATTTTTTTTCATACTAGGCTGAAAATTGTCACGTAGCAACGTCGCTCGCGAACACAAGCTGAAATTTCTCAGTGGGCATTGATGTGTTGATAGCCTGATCATTTTAGCATGGGGTTTGCTACGGGTGTTTTAAACAAATTAAAGTTTGTTAGTTTGCATGGTAAAACAAAACCGTCTAAATAATCACAACATAGAGACTTATTTGAGGTAAGATAAAGTAATTATGCTAGCAGTATATCGACATCCACGCTTGCGCAGTTGTGCCGTAAAATACTTTAATAAGAATTGTGCTAGAATTTATTGGTGCACAAATAAAGTTATGCAGCATTAATTTAACAGCCTTATTTGGATTATTTGTTGGAATTCTTCAGCTGAGCTATCACTTTTTGATCCAACCGTTTTGCATTCTATTATTATTATTGTTTTAAACAGGATTTTTTTTAAAATCCGATCGCGATTTACCTGCAGTTCTACGGGGGGGGGGGGAGTACTGGGTAATTACCGCCCCAGAGCCCGAAAAAATATATTTAGTATAAAGGCTGGTAGGTGCTACAGATAAGCTAAAGGCTAAAAAAAAATTTTTGATTATGGCTTTACTATATAGATTTCCGATAATAAGCGCATAAGAAAAAACGCAGAGGAAATATGCGCAAAGGAAAAAAGCGCTTAGAGGAAAAACTTACAATAATAACACCGGTAGGTACATAAAATCAAGAAGTGGTCCGTACATTTGACACACATGGAAAAGTACAGATTAGAAATGAAAGAGGTACATACCTATCATGCACAATCTACAGGACAGTCCAGGTCACTTATAAAATCAAAATTTCAAGAAAAATCAAGCCCAGAAGGATACACACTTAAAAAAAGTACAAAGTACAATATCAAAAAAGTCAAAGGACACTTAATTTAGAAGAAACAAAGGTTCGGTTATTAGGCACCAATGGCGACTTTTACTCTCCTTTTAAAAACTCATTTAAATGGTATGGTTCCAAATCGCACAAGAATTTTTTGCAGCAATTACAGAAAGCCTTTTTATTGTCTTTAAGCATTTTAATGTGTTCAGTTTAAAGTTATTGAAAAACGTTCCTGTTCCTGTAGGTTGTTTTTTTTTCAAAAGCTGTTGTTTTATGAATGGGATAATCATAATCGTAATTGTTTCTGGTGATAAAATTATGGTTTCGTTGAAATCGAACAAAATTTTGAGGATTTTTTGGTATTTATTTGATACAATCCAGAATGTAAAAAGCATATACTGTCAGGAATTTGTTCTTTTAAAAACCCCCCTGCAAGACTCATGATATCATGATTCTTATGATTTTTTTTTGCCTAAATAAAAAATGTTATCTATTCTCGTGGATCCTCCCTATACCTCAATACCATACTTTACCAAGGACCAGAAATTTCCATGTATATTCCAATACCCACGGTAATTCGCAATGCATGATGCAAACATAAGTCCTTGCGGTCTTTAAGGAAAAATGTCCTGATTGGTTGCTTTCAAACACATATGCATATTATTTCCATATAGTACGTATTATTCTAATACCCACGGTACCCTACGATGCATGTTGCAAACATATTTGAAATAGACATAAGTCTATCCGTTTTGCGGTCCTTTAAATAAAATAACCTGCATTTTTATTCTTTTACACATGCATATTATTTTATTCGTGTATTCGTCACGTCATATCAATAGTGCACAGTTCACAAAAACTCTATCTATTTAAATTTGGTCTCTATGCATTTTTTGTATCTTTATTTCTAAATGTTGATTGTGTAAATGGGTAACAGGGAGTATTGGAATATTACGTATAGGAGTAGATCGCAGCCAGCGCTTCCCTATCGACATTTTTTGCTAGAACTCTCATTGCATAGCAAATAGGAGATATTCTTCCACACACACTATGTGAGGCGATCAATCTACATCTAAACAGTTAACTACTGAACTGTAGGTTATATTTTGGTAATCTGTTTGTAAGTTTTCTGGTTGAGAGAAACTAGGGTTTGTCGAGAAGAAAGTGCCAGCTGTCTTATCATTATTTAAAACTGATTTGTTTTCATTAAAATTGTCCTGTGTTCGACTCAAAGCCTACTATTATCCAAAATATTCGTATCATCCGCGAAATTGAGAATGAATTCACTTCCTTGATCCAGAAGCATACAGGCGATATCATTTATATAGGTAATATTGATGTCTTCTATAATGCTTTAACTTCTTTTAATACAATCAAAAGGCAATCAAAACCGCAGACTGATCACGTGTAACCGCGCCGACTGACTCTCGTGAAAAATAATAAAATATACCGCGTATTTTTTGGTCCTTAAGGCTAACCTTCTTGTGTACAAGTCCAAGGTATTAAGAACCTTTAATTATAAGTATATTTATTATACACCAAAAGCAAGGGATAAAAGTGGCACAATTTGTCGCAGGATAAAAATACTTTTTTTTTAAACGTAATTAAAGTACATGGTGTTTTACGAACATCGAAACAGATGCCTTTTCGGTATTTAGAGTGCGAATTTGGAGAAACGCTCGGACACGTTGATTTTGATTGCGAGGGGGACACTTTTTGGCTATCAATTTTTGTAGCACGAACTCCCTTCGAGGGGTATACTTCACCCTTATATTTTGAATAGGGAAAGTGGGTCTGGTGATACCTTCTTTTAAAGCTCTCTTGAATATCTTTACAACCGTGTAAAAGTTTTGAAAATCCATTGATTATTTTTTGAAATATTTGCTTTCAAATTTATACATGGAATGATAAAACAAAAATTAAATCCGAAAAATAATAAAATTCCAATGAAGTTTTTATTTTATCAGTCCATGTTAAATTTGAAAGTTTGAAGGCAATTATCTCAAAAACTAATGGATAGATTTTTGAAATTTTTGCACCCACTTTCCCTATTCAAAATATAGGGGTAAAGTTTCTCCAAATTCGCACTGTAAATACCCAAAAAGTGCTCTGTTTCGATGTTCGTGAAACACAGTGTATATTTCTTGTTATTATTTTACATACACAAAACTTTGGAAAGTTAAGTGTAATTAAAGCGTTTTTTCATCTATTTTTAACGTAAATTAAAATGCTCCAGGAGCTCTGGGGCGCAACAAATTTTAAAAGAGAATAGGGACCTATTGCAATAAAGCCAGGCACAAATTGTGCCGGGCACTATATTGACAGTTTCACATTATAAGAACAGCTGTCTTCTTTCAAAATAAGGCCATTTTGTATTATAAGAGCCGGGATTAACAGTGACGCCACAATTGATGGAAAATAAACGACTGGATTTCTAAATTCGACTTTGGTATGTCAATTTTGAAAGATCAACTGTCAGTTTTTAATGCGAAACTGTCAATATAGTGCCCGGCACAATTTGTGCATGGCTTTATTGCAATAGGTCCCTATTAACTTTTATACTCATGTTTATCATATACGTAATTACGTATATGATGTTTATAATGTGTGTCCCTTCACCACTCCTGCGGCAGGAACCGCCGCTGAGAAAAGAGGAATTTAGTGCAAAAAAGCAATGTGCAATCCATCCAAATAATTTACCAATTAAAACCAAAGGATAAAGAAAGGGACTAGGTAGGTAAAAAAATATAATTTTTACCACGAAATCTATAAATAAAAAGAAAAGCAAAAGACTTTTTGTACCGGCTTTTGACGCAGCACGGGCACTTCCTTTCCTCTGTCACAAAAGAACGCAGCCGCCTTGACGCGACCAAGTGGGCCCTTATTGCCTTCGATAGTCGCGCCGCCCGCCGCCTCAGCCAACGTGAGCAAATCATGCGAGGCAAAAACCGTTCGCTAATGCCTTTTCGGGCTATTTTCTGAAGTGTAAACTAAAAGTATAGTTTTGCAAAATTAATATCACTACAAAGGGTTCGATAAATTGTTGGTTAATGTTGGATTGCACGTGGTGGTGCTGTGCTATCATGTCATTTCTAAAAACATGTAGAAAATCATGTGCGTGAATAAAAATCGCGTAGGAAACCGAGTTCAAAGGTGCTCCCCTGAACTGTTGACTGCCGCGACCACGCACAGATAGACACTTGTCAACGCTACACTCCGCAAAATTTGTATATGAAGACACGCTGGACTAAGCTACAGGAGAAATTACAATTTTTATCAGACACATTCGGTTTTTCTCTTGGAGTTTATGTACAATCTGCTAACACGCGTGCTTAATCAATATATAGGTTACATGAGACGTATTCGCGCGTACTAACCACCACATGCCAACATGCCACGATTTTTGAAAATAAACAACGTGTGAATATAGTTAGCGTCCATGCGATTTTAATTAACAGTGGACTAGACGCATTACAAAAACCGACTGGTTTAAACTAAAAAGGGGATTCAATTTCACATTATACAAAGGGGATAATGTGAGTAATTAAGATTGATAATAAAAGGAGGTTTTTTTCTACTAAGAATGTACCATTCTTGGATGTAGTACATGAAAGTGCTTTTATTATTTTAGTTATATTGGGTCGCCTAAATTTGTAGATTGAAGTAACGCGGCCACTGATGCATGGAGTAACATTGAACAACTTTTTGTTACGGTTTCTTTCTTCTTGTTTGTACACACAACAATAAATTTTTGTTTGCATTAATCCAATCAAAATTAGTTATTTACATAAACCTTTCAGAAACAATAAAAAAGTTTTTGTTTTGACTGCATCTGCAACACATAATTAACTTGTGTCTTTTCGGAAAACAATCACAGAAACATAAACTTTGCTCAATATTTTTTCAATGGAAACGTAACTAAACAGAGAGAGAGGCATTTGTTTCCGAAATATTCAGCAACATTGAGGAATATTCATTGGAAACATCAAAATTTTCTCAAGTAGGTAACTCTAAGTGTGGTAAAAACAAACAAAAACTGCAGAATTTATTGTCTGCTGGATCGAGACCTAAACATGTACTTCTATTGATTAAGTATAGGGGATTTGACTGAATAACTCCTCCGAAAATCAGGTCCTGGACACGCCGTTAGCGAATGCCATATAGCAAAAGTAAATGGGTCTGATGAATCAGACTAAAACCCACCAATTATTAAAATACCAACAGAAAAAGGAGAATGGGAATTACGTGGATACAAGTACATCTTAAGCTGCGTTTCTAGATAATTATTATTTGCTCATTTGAGAGTAATATCCTGAATTTGTGCTCTCTCTCTCTCTCTCTCTCTCTCTCAAGTGTTCGTGAGAGGAGACTCGCATGCATGATAGTAGCTCCCCTTTGCTTCACCACTTCTGCTATAGCACTGTCGCAATTCGAAATCAATTAATCGTGCGGGAGTCGCTCTCTGACAGCGAGTTCAATCTGTTCACTATTAGGCAGCTCTCTACTCACGCTTCCTCATAGTTACTCTTAAAAATGTATCTTTTTGTAAGAAATGGTTTCGCGACCATTTAAATTGACTGCACTATACCCATGCAACCACCATGAAGTTTCATATGTAAAAATTAACAAGGAGGCGCGGGTGCCCGCGACATGCTCATCATGACAAGAAAAAAAAGTGAAGTAACCGCGTCCGGTGGCGATGGTGTCCGGTTCGGCATTTCCGGCGCGGCTGATAACGTATTGCGCTGTATACAGGGTGTCCTAAAAGTGAATAATATTATCCCAATGCCAACAAAAAAATACGGGACTCGATGCACATGAAGTTCTTATTTATTCATGTGCTTGATCCTCAAAACTTCACGACGTTTATTTGTGAACAAGAGACCTAGGAAATTTAATGCGAGAGTTTACTGGGTGGTACATTCCTGCAATTTTTGTGCTTTCGCGACATATAGACCAACAAAAATATCAAAATAAACATAGTGGCGAATCTCATATGAACTAATAACTTAAATACTGGCTAAAAGAAATATGGAAAACAAAAGTCGCGGATATTTTAAAGTTTTTTTTTCCCCATATTTTTAGGATGAAATTATAAACACACACAAGAACTTCTTCCAACTTTTCCAGTAGTGTTTATAATGCTGGCAGTATGGAAGCCGTTCTCTTTGTTTGTTTTTATCTTTCTATCTATTAGGCTTCTTCGATACATCTCTGGAAATAGGCCTTCCCCAATATTTTCCACTCTTCTCTCTCTGTCGCCGTGTTCATCTATCTGGTTCCCGCATGTTTCTTCAAATCGTCCGCTCATCTCATTTGGCGTCTTGTCCTACTTCCTAAATCTTCCCAAGGTCTCCAGTTTACAATAAAATATTGTTTATCCATTCATTCCTTTTTTTATCTGTTAGCTTTACATGTAACATTTGTCTTTCCGTTGATCTTTGGGCTTTTGTTTGTTTGTAAGTTCGAGATGTGGGATCCATAGGTTAAGTACAGAAAGGATCCATATTTTTTATTTTTTAATATGTGGCTTAATTTACCGAATGCTGTCCAGGCCAATCTTACTCGTTTATTGATTTCAGCTGTTTGGTTTTCTTTTTTTAGTTTAATAATTTGTCCCAGCTTTATTTTAATATTCCTCTACTTGTTTTTTCTTGGTTTATTGTGATCGTAAAATCTTCACCTGTGCCTGTTATGATTTTAGTTTTAGTTTAGTACATACTCAAGCCTCTATTTTCAGCTGCTGTATTCAGTTCTTCCAGTATTTTTATCAGTGCTTCTTTCTTATCTCTTATGAAGGCGATATCATAAGCACATCTTAGGTCTATCAAGTATTGTCGGCCTGGTTAAATAGTTTAGGGGATATTGTGTCACACTGTCTCACACTTCTTCTTATGCGGATTAGCTTGGTTCCTTCGTGGATTTGGATTGATGTTGTTGCTTCGCTGTATATATTGGCTATTAGGTCTGTGTATATGATTGTGATTTATTCGGCTACCAATTACACTGTCCAGTGCTTAATGCTATCGAAATCTTTTTCAAAGTCTATAAACGCAACATATAGTTGAATGTTGTATTCATTGGCCCATTCTATTAGAATTTTCATGGTCAATAGGTGGTTAATGGAACTGAAACTTTTTCTGAAGCTTGCTTGTTCTCCCGATTGATATCCGTCGAATTCCGTTGTTAGTCCATCTGTTAATATTTTCGTGAAAAACCTATAAATTTGTTTGTTTACATTTTGCAAATAACATCTTAAAAATTAGGGAAACTTGACATATCAAATAATTAAGGGGTTATCGCTCCAAAAATTATATGAGAATGCATATATTATATCCGTATTTGCCAGCTATTAGACAATTAAAATCAAAATATTTTTTCATTTTATAATAAGAATTTAGTGGCATAAGGGCAAGGAATAAATAAGAAAAATAAGATAACAAAAATATTTTACCTTAGGCTCAGTTGGTTGCACCATCAGTCTAGTAAGCAGAAGGTCGCTGGTTCAAATCCAGCCTGAGGTAAAATATTTTTGTTATCTTATCTTTTTTATTTATGCCTTGCTCTTACGCCATTACTATAATTGCTGTTCTCGGGCTGTGCGCTTAAAAAATTGGTTTCAAATTACAACTTTATTTTTAAAATTATTGAAGAAAAGCCTTTTTGGAATACTTCGACGTTCATGTGTATTCGAATGATATCACTGCACTTAACTCCTTCCTTTTCCTTATTAGTATTCGAATGTTGGCAAAGTAGAAAAAAAACACCCCTTATATTTGGAAGCTATTCGCTTATAAAATCGCGTTCAAATTACAACTTTTCCCGAAAGCGCCTGAAAAGTGGGACAATTTTAAACTTATTAACCATTCGTTACGCCCTGCATAAAATTCAAAGAAAGCCTTTCTTGGAATTCCTCTACGTTTATGTGCATTGAAATGCCATCACTGCACAATATATTGCCGATCTTAACTCTTTCATTTTCCATATTAGTATTCGACTGTTGGTAAAGTAGCAAAAGAACACCCTTTATATTTGGGAGCTATTCGCTTATAAAATCGCGTTCAAATGACAACTTTCCCCAAAAGCGCATGAAAAGAGGACAATTTTAAAGTTACTGACCATTCGTTACGTCCTGCATACAATTCAAAGAAAGCCTTTCTTGGAATTCCTCGACCTTCATGTGCATTGAAATGCCATCAATACACAATATATTGCCGATCTTAACACCTTCCTAATCCTTTCTTTTCCTTATTAGCATTCGAGTGTTGGTAAAGTCGAAAAAGAACACCCTTTATATTTGGGAGCTATTCCCTTATAAAATCGCGTTCAAATTACAACTTTCCCCGAAAGTGCCTGAAAAAAGGACAATTTTAAACTTATTGACCATTCGTTACGCCCTGCATAAAATTCAAAGAAAGCCTTTCTATGGAATTCCTCGACGTTCATGTGCATTGAAATGCCATAACTGCATACACAATATATTGCCGATCATTAATCCTTCCTTCCACTATTATTCGAGTGTTGGTAAAGTAGAGAAAGAACACCCTTTATATTTGGAAGCTGTTCGCTAATAAAATCGCGTTCAAATTACAACTTTCCTCAAAAGCGCCTGCAAAAAGGACCAATCTAAACTTATTGGCCATTCATTACGCCCTGCATAAAATTCAAAAGAAGCCTTTCTTGGAATTCTTCGACATTAATGTGCATTGAAATCACTCCACAATATATTGTCGATCTTAAATCCATCCTTCCACTAGTATTCGAGTGTTGGCAATGTAGAAGAAGAACACCCTTTATATTTCGAGGCTATTCGCTTATAAAATCGCGTTCAAATTACAACTTTCCTAAAAAGCGCCTGAAAAAAGGAACATTTTGAACTTATTGACCATTCGTTACGCCCTGCATAAAAAAACTCAAGAAAAGCCTTTTTTGGAATGTCCTTGTCAAGGCAGTTACACTTTTGTGACATTTCCAACCTCTTTGTTTATCATATGCATACTGACAGCAATAAAAAAATCTGAAAAATGGCATGTCTTTGAGTTGTTTTTATCTGTGCGTTTTTTTTCTCAACTTAGTCAGCATCTTTTTAACCAGAGACAATGACAGTTTTACCTTTAATTTTATACCAACATGACTTGTTTACTTTTTAATATATTTCGGGTTAAATAATATGTTTATTTTAGTTCAAAGTCACAAAAGTGTAACTGCGTATGGCAAGGACTTATACCACGGATCACCTTGATCCGTGCTTATACCTCGAGGTTATTCATGTTCATTGAAATGCCGATCTTAAATCCTTCCTTCCACTAGTATTCGAGTGTTGGCAAAGTAGAAGAAGAGCACTCTTTATATTTGGAGGCTATACCCGAGAACAGCGATTGGGATGTGCACTTATAAAATTGCTTTCAAATTCCATTAAATTTTTTAACTTATTGACCATACGTTACGGCCTGCATAAAATTCAAGAAAAGCATTTTTGGAATACCTCGACGTTCATGTGCATTGAAATGCCATCACTGCACAATATATTGCCGATCTTAACTCCTTCCTAATCTTTTCTTTTCCTTATTAGTATTCGAGTGTTGGTATAGTAAAAAAAGAACACCCTTTATATTTGGGAGCTATTCGCTTATAAAATCGCGTTCAAATTACAACTTTCCCCGAAAGCGCCTGAAAAAAGGACAATTTTAAACTTATTGACCATTCGTTACGCCCTGCATAAAATTCAAAGAAAGCCTTTCTTGGAATTCCTCGACGTTCATGTGCATTGAAATGCCATTACTACACAATATATTGCCGATCTTAATCCTTCCTTCCACTAGTATTCGAGTGTTGGCAAAGTTGAAAAAGAACACCCTTTATATTTGGGAGCTATTCGCTTATAAAATCGCGTTCAAATTACAACTTTCCCCGAGTAATATCCCTGGAATAATAACATCTCATCTTGTTTGTAATAACAAATATATTGCTGACACCGTACATTGAAGTTTATATATGCACCCAAATGGTCTAATTAGGTATCATTATACTTTTACAAGTTGTATTGGTCATTTTAGTTATAAGTATTTTTTGTAGTCTTTTCAAATAAAAAGTTTTTTAAAAGCTACGTCACCGGACTTCGTATTTAATTGGCGCTGCGAACAGGATAGTGCGATTTCGTCCTTTATCGGTTTTCCGTTGTACGAAAGTGACTTTTAAGTCTTAGTGCGCTATTCAAACCGAACTTTACGTCCCGTACGAATTGTGAACTTTTTCTTAAAAGAAAATACCTTTTACGACGTCGAACGTAAAGAAGTGTTGTGGAATAAAGCCTGGAGTTGAAGCTAGTGACGTCTACCGTGTTGTATGAGTCCCGCCGAAGCCAAAAGCCTAACCAACGACACATCCCTACTGAGCCCGGTGTCATAGGCAGAAAAGCTAAAGTCAACCCCCATTTATAGGATTCCTTTTGGTGGCGTAACCTCTACAGAACAAGCCTTATGGATTTATCCTCGATTGTTATGTAAGTTTTTTTGACTTTCTTGATGCCTAGGCGATTAAAGAATATTTTAGAAAAGAACAAAACAAAACTAGGATTAGGAGCAGAAAATAAGAAAGAAAACGTTAAAACTGAAATTGAAAACTATCTAGCAAGTTTGAAGAAACCGTCTTTAAATTTAAATTTTGAGCAAATAAGTAGTTTGCAAAGTAGTTTAAGAAATTTAAGTGGTCAGTCGACATCGAGACTAGACACTCAACAGCAATTAGAAAGTATAGAAGAAAGTTTAGAAGAAAATACTGAAAATAATTTAGAAAATAGATTTTTAGAAAATTTTGATTCTTTAAATTTTGCAAATTTAAACACTAGTTTTAACAGTAGTTTAAGTAGCGTTAGTAGTAACCAATTAGATAACACTTTACAAAACGAAGAACTTTCTAACACAATGGAAAATCTTAAATTTTACACGTCATTGTTGCCCACATTTGATGGCAGTCAATCCCATTTAGAAAGTTTTTTGATTTCTGTACAAGAATTTTATGAACTTTATTTTGGTAATTCTATTGAGCAACAAAAATTGGTCCTGTCTGCCATAAAATCGAAACTGGTAGGCAAAGCTCAAAATTTTCTATTAGAAAGGCCAGATTTAAATACTTTTGAAAAAATTAAGTTAGCTTTAAGACAAAAATTTGGTGATCCAATTAATCACGAAATTTTGATGCAAGAACTTCAGTACATTAAAATTGACGCAAACGAAGACATTTTGCAGTTTATCGATAGACTTAAGGCCTTTTGCCAAAGAATTTTTGGAAAAATTCAATGTGAAGTAGCAGATAACGCACAAAAGTTACTGCTTATATCTCAAGTAGAAAAAGTATCTGTTTTAATTTTGACCGCAAACTCCCCAGACTCTTTAAAAACGCTTCTTATGCTTAAAACTCCTGCAACTTTAGACGAAGCCTACAAGGACGTCATGAGTAATAACATAGTAGAAGCGCAAGTCAATTTTACAAGTAATAACTCGAACTTGCACAAAGGAAATAATTCATTTTTAAAACCCAACAATAACTTTAGACAAAACCAAAATTTTAATCGCAACCCCCAAACTAATCAAATAAGACCAAAACCACCCCAACAACGTTTTAACCCGTTTATGCAACCTTTTTCGAATCCTCAGTTTACCAGACAATTTAATTTTAATCCACCTTTTAACTCTCAATTTAGACAACCTAACTTTAATTTTAATCAACCTAGACCTTTTCAAAATCAACCTCAAAATTTTCAAAATTTTGGAAGACCAACTAACGCCTTCGCCCCACAAAATAAACCCATTTTAGACAAGCCAACCCCTATGTCGACATCAACAATTGGTCCGTCAAGGCAACACTATCAAAGACCCCCATACAATCGACCTTCAGGAATTTTTAAACCCTCAGGATTTTTGACAAATGTAGAAACATACCCAGAACAAACTTACGAACAAAACTACGAACAAACCTACGAACAAACCTGTGAAAATCAAACTTACCTTTGTAATTGAAGAGACTGCCAGCAAAAGATCTAGTACGGAAGACTTTCTATTTCTTTGCTCAAAAGAACCATTCTCCAGAGCGTCCAAAGATACCTTGGCAAGATGGATCAAAACTATTATGAAAAAAGCTGGCATTAATACTGAGATATTCTCCGCTCATTCCACAAGGCATGCAGCAACATCATCTGCTAACAGATCAGGCGTATCTTATGATATAATAAGAAGGACAGCAGGATGGACTGCAAAGTCAAAAGTTTTTGCCAATCATTACAACCGACCTTTAGTCAATGAAAACAATTTTGTAAAAAGTGTTTTTAAAGACTGATAAGTATCTACCTATTAAATAGGATATATTTATCTGTCATTAGTTGTTCTTACTTCCTAGGCTAATTTATTATGTTTACTTTTACATAACAAAAAAAAAAAAAAAAAAAAAATATGTCTGAAGAATTAATTTGAATAAATTTTCTTCTTTCTTTAAAAAACTACATAGTAAGTTATCTATGACCTGAAGGACGAGATGCTGGTATAATTAAACGATCAAACGAACTTACCTGAAGTTCGATCGTAGTTATACCAGCATCTCGTCCGAAAGGTCATTCCCACCCGTCCCTTTAAACATTTGTTCTAGTGACCTAGATTCCATTCTGGAGGTCATTACCCCTAAAACGAAAACAGAAGAAAATTTTGAGAACCGCTTTAAAATAAGATGGAGGACAGAGATCGGATACTGGTTGGGTCGGATAGAAAGGGTCAGTTCCGAAATTCCGACCTTTAAAATATGTGGCGTCATCTAGTAGCATCAGAGTATACTACTACTTACAAAGCCCGACAAATCGAACTACCATATTTTTATTTACCAAAAACGCAAATAACAATTCTTATCGATTCAGGAGCCTCAGACTCTATAATCTCCCCAAAAATAGCCAAAATGTACCCCAATAATCTATTTTTTGAACCCTTTGAAGTAACCAGCTGCAGAAACACATATAAAGAAAATAATAATTTAAAAATAAATTTATTACAAGAACTAGGAATAAACGAAAATATTAAAATGCGTGTTGTAAACTGGCATAAAGACTTTGACGCATTAATAGGCTTAAGAGACCTTGAAAAGTTAAAGGGTATGCTCGATTTAAAAAATAGTATATTAACTTTAAATAAAAATGTAAAAATTCCTCTTTCTATTGCTTATAATAACCCTGTTAAGCAGCCAATCCAAAATTATCAAGTAAACTACCAAAAAGATATTGAACTCACACCCTCTTTTAGCTTCAAAGAACAATACATTCCTAACTGTCCAGTAACAGTTAAAGAATTTTGTAAAATCCCCTATCCAAGTCCAAACGTTAACATTAACTTTCACCAACAAATAAAAGTAATCCCACAAGAAAGATTTAAGAAACAACCTATTCAATATTTTCACCCTGAAACACAATTAAAATCAGACTACATCATAACACCGGAAGGTACTGAACCAAATTTAATAAAAATCGACTGCATTCAACGGTACTTAATTCCAGAAACTCAAAAAGATACAAATTACGAAAAAGAAAATGTAAATGTCGTTGCTAACGCCCTCTTGAAGATAAATTTTAACATACATGAAATAAATAAAGCCAATGCACCCACCGTGCGTAACTCTGTTACCAACTTAACCGATTTTAATCTCACGGAACACGTAATTAACGAGCAATACAAAGAACCCCAAGCTAATGTAACCGTACTCAATGAAAAATTAAAACCGCCAAAAATGAATTTAGAGTATTTTGTGCCCCTCCAAAATGACGCCCGAGACAACGCCTCTGACGTCACTATTCACTCAAATAATGAGACACAAAGAAAACATTTATCTACATCCGAACTGCCCCTTAATTATACAACCAATCGATTGGTTATTAATTATGGACAACAATATAAACATTTTTTCTCTAAACCATTTAATAGAAATCATAATTTTGTGACAATAAATGAAAAACAACAAGAGCACATTCTTAAAATTCTAAAAGAGATAGTGAAACCTGACTCTCTATTTACTATTTACATTCCAAACAATGAACTTAAACTAGAATTTCAGAAAGTAGTTAACTCTATTTTTAACCCATGTGCAAAACTCATATTTTCGACTAAATACCTAATTGACGTGATAAACGCAGAAAAACAAAAAGAATTAATATTAAAATACTATGGACCTAATCATAAAAACAAAACAGAGATCTTCAATGAAATAAAACAAAAATATTACTGGCCCAAACTAAGAGAATCGATTACCATCTTCATAAACAACTTTAAAATATGTCTTCAAAACTCATATAAAAAGCATTCTTATAAAATTGCTTATAAAGGACCCCTTTTAGATGAAAAACCATTTAAAACATTTGTATCATTTAGACATCTTTCAATTTATAAACTGTCAATTTTGAACTTAAATAGATTTGTTTCAAAATACACAAAAAATTTTATAACGATTTTTGAAAACCACTTTTCTTATAAGAACACAAAAAAAAATAAACAAAAGATAATAAAATAAACAATAAAATAAAATTAAAAAAAAAGATAACAAAATTGATAACAACCTTTTAAAATATTTATGTCAAATATTCTGCAACGAACAACTTTCTCTAGACTACACATTTTGAATATTTAAGAAATTTAAAAATTTAAACATCTTGAAGAAACTTCTCAAAATATTATGACGTCAGCCATACTAATATATACTTAATCAGAGAGTACACTCTATTACCGATCATTTTTAATTTTCAATTTTATACAGCCTTATGTGAACGAACCAAACATAAATAACGACCTCACTCTTTTTGAACAATATAATGAACAACGAAAGAAAGAACTAATACCTTTTCACGATCAAGTTTTCAAAAAAGCATATCAAAAACAGTTACACACCACACAAAAACAAAATAAAAACACCGAAGAGCCCCCTCAAATTCAAAAAAGATCAAACTATCTTTAGAAAAAACACCCTTCGAAATAAAATGAACCCCCAATTTATCCCTACCAAAGTAACTAACGTCAATAAAAATGTTATAACTGGTATCTCAAAAACTAAACCAATTAACACACATGTCAGAAAAATAAAAAGACTCAGGAAAAAACCTAAATCATTCCAGGTTCCTGATCCTGTCCCTCCTGACATTGACGAACCTCAACCAGGCCCTTCAGGTCAATAGATTGGACAATAATGGATTCTACACCGAAGAAATCTCTCCTTCTTTAGTTGTAAGCCATTATCATACTATGTACATACCTTTTAATATGACAAAAATTAAAACGTCTCTAAGCCAACTTTTTACTACTAATTCCCTATTTTTATCCCCTTTAGTCAATCAAGTTAATAATACTTTATTAAAAATACAATTTCAATTCCTTGAATCATGCTTAAACGATACGTACAATACTTATGAAAAACTAAATTCTTTAGAAAACAATGAACTTAGAAAGAAACGTGGTTTATTCAACCTACTGGGAAGCGGTATTAAATTTGTCACAGGAAACCTAGATAATACCGACCTAGACACAATAACGCAGAACTTACAAATACTGAAACAAAATCAAATTAACACGATGCACAAGATAAATGACCTTAGTTCATTTGCCGGGAATATTATAAACAAATTCCAGGAAAATGTAAACATTATAAATAAAAACGCAAAATGCATTCGCTTCGAAATTTTAAAATTGAATAATGAAATCACGTTATTACTCAGTATGCAAAACCAAATTTTACAAATCTCAAAACTAAACAAATTTTTGGAAAAAATGCTGAGAATGATATCTTTTGCGCATCTGCAAACTTTAGATTTAGAAATTTTGAATGTCAATGAAATTAGGGAAATTTGGCAATATTTGACAGCTCATTATCCAAAAAATTCTCTATGGCCACTAAAACACCTGTCAGAATTAACTCTTATATGTAAAACTGGCCTTATTCTGTTAAAAGATATGTCAATCATTGTAGTGAAAATACCAATCTTTGAAAAATATTCTTGTAGTCTTAAGATAGTTTATCCAATACCTAATAATGAATCAAAAATATTAATTAGCCCCAGTAAATACTATTGTAACAATTTATGGTATCAGCAATGCTCTGAAATTAACTCAAATTGGATTTGTTTCAACCCCATTGCACATAGTTGCCTTTTACCAAAAAATTGCCCTTTCGCCACAGTAAAAAATAATTTTCAAATTCACACTTTAACTTATAAAAGTGGTCTACTTTTCTGTACAAAAAACTCCGAAACAATTTACGAAAATTGCTTCCAGTTTCAGAAAACCACACTTCAAAACTGTTATCTTATTAACAGCCAGTGTGACATAATAATTAATCAAAATAAATATTCATTATCAATAAATAACATTTCTGTTTCATTGCCAGATATAATAAAGCTTCCTGAAACAAACTTGTCTATCAATTTGCAGATAAGACATTTAGAAAACCCGCAAAAAATGCAGGAAGACCTTTTGGATCCTTTAGTCCTACAGGAACTTAATTTTGAAAGCCAAAATTACATTATCTTAACTTTATGTTTGGCAGTAATCTTGATATTTATTTTTATTTTCTATTTTTGGCGAAAACAAAAAACCTCAAAGACAAAAAATATTCCCTTAAGGGTTCTCCAAAAACTCATCAACGAGGACGTTGACGAAACTAAGGGTGGAGGAGTAATATCCCTGGAATAATAACATCTCATCTTGTTTGTAATAACAAATATATTGCTGACGCCGTACATTGAAGTTTATATATGCACCCAAATGGTCTAATTAGGTATCATTATACTTTTACAAGTTGTATTGGTCATTTTAGTTATAAGTATTTTTTGTAGTCTTTTCAAATAAAAAGTTTTTTAAAAGCTACGTCACCGGACTTCGTATTTAATTCCCGAAACCGCCTGAAAAAAGGACAGTTCTAAACTTATTGACCATTCGTTACGCCCTGCATAAAATTCAAAGAAAGCCTTTCTTGGAATTCCTCGACGTTCATGTGCATTGAAATGCCATCACTTGCCGTCCTATCTGCTTACCTAATTTCTTTACGACGACGGCCTCACGGGGTTGAAAAATAAGCCGTCTCCAAGGATTAGAGACCGTGCAGTCATAAACCAAACAACCCAGTCCAAGAACGAAGAGTAAGTAAAGTTGTAGGGGACGTCGGGGTAGTATCAGTGGCATGCTAATCAAGCACGGTAGGCAAAAGTTTGCATTGTTTTGCCACTTACACGCTTACTGCACACATACTAGACTAAAAGTTAAAAATTTCCAAAAAAACTCCCTCAAAAGCTCTATTATCAAATATTAAAATAAAAGAAGCAAAACACAACACATCGAAGCCCTTAAAAAATTTAACAAGTTTATTCTAGCTATTATGAAATCGAGAGAATTCTTTTCAAATATGGAAAAAGCAGTAACTAGCAAAAAAGAACAAAATGCGTCCTTTTGTTACCAATTAATCTTAAATTATTTTATATTTTGCACCCAAACTTTATTTGTTATAAGTATTTATTTTTCGGATTTCACCTTTCTCTGTAGAAAGTAAAATTAATTTAGCCAAGCAACGCACACGCATGCATGGTACATCAATATTCGTGTGCTAGGGACGCGAACAAACCACGCGATGCATCCTTCTTTTGTTTCTCTCATTCTTACAGCGTCAGCGGCCTGCAGAATACAATGTCTTTCGAGAATCGAAAAGGCGCAGTTTAAAATCCTTGCGGTAATAGGAACGCCTTCACAAAACATAGCGTCTGCACAGGTCGCAACGATTTCCAGAAGTTGGCGTGAGTTGCCAAGGCTTGTAATCATTTCTCCTTTACTTTTTGGAGCAAAATAACTGAACATACTTGTATTTAGTCGAGATTTGTAACCGTGTCTGCGGAAGATACCCATCTACCAGTCTAAATGCATGTACATGCTAAGAAAACATTTTTGAATAAAAGTTTTTTTCTTATTTTTATGAAATTATTGCTTATAGCTCTTTCCTCTTTTTGGGAGGTCGAAATCGGTGTTAGCCTAACCGTCAAATGATCGCAAACGGATACTTACCTGTCCTAGGTATGTTTCGGTTAGGATACGTTTGCGATTAATTTACCACCATTAGGTTATACTTTATTATCGATTTCGAACCGAACCGATTTCGACCTCCCAAAAGGAGGATATTGTAGATATGATTTTTAAAATCCTGCCTTGAAATATTAATTGTTAACATTCTATAATTCAACACAAATAGCTAGCGCTACGTCATAATGTCATATGGAGCACCTATTTTAAATAATATTAGATGAGAAATGCGAGATAATGCAGTACCTATAAGCAATTAATCGAAATATGTCTTACACAATCTCTAAAATAAAAATTATTTAAAAAAATGCTGTTATGCATATTTTAGCTGGATATGTCATGGGTTAGTTAATAAAATGTTTTGAAATTAAAAATAAGGCTTTTGATTTTATCAAGGGTAGGCGACTTTTGCCTACATTATATGCAAAGTTGAAAATATTGAAGAATTTTTTAAACTTAAAGCAAGGGCGTATCCAGCCCAAAACAGAAGAGGGGGCAGGTCCCTAAATTTCATGGCATTTAGGGTTGCCAACTTAGAATTTAGGTTTTTTAGGACATTTGGTTCAAATTATCAGGACATTTGATCCAAAATCAGGACATATACAAAATGTTATAAAAAAATAAAACATACTCATTATTAACCTCTTTGGGGGGGGGGGGGGGGGGGGGCGAGACCTCATAATGTCATATTTTATACTATTTTATCGTTTTATTCATGAAATATGTGGAAAATATCTAAAAAAAGCTGGGGCTTGGGGAGGGCGTTCCCCAAGCCCCCCCTGGGTGCGCCCATGTTATATAGGTATATTAAAAAATCAAGTTACAAGTTAAAATATTCGTATAATTTCTTTCGGTTTCTATAATTTAAAAATCCTATCACCATCTGTGTTCATTTTTTTTGTTTAAAGTTCGATTACCGGCACGATTTGTTTACAAAAGCACAGAACTATAAAAATGTGAATCCTCTGAAAATATCACATCTTTTTTTAGTAAATATTTGGTCAATTAGCGGCTAAGGAAAAAAAAGGGCCATCTCGTCAACGGAGGTGGGATTCCTATTTCTCCGATTTTAGTTGGACTTTTTCCAGACAAGGGTGACGCGGGGCATTTTGCTCAAAACTAGAACAGTCCTGAAGAAATCAGGGCGGCTTGGCAACCCTAACAGCATTATTAAATTAAGAAGGGGCAAATTCATGATCTACTTGGGTTTCAATGGCTGATTTTTAAAAAAATCTGGCAAAAAAGGGGACCTGGGGAAGTCTTTGAAGCTGTATTGAGCAAGAATCTTAAAAATAATAAAAGATTTAACTCTCTTCACACTTAGACTTTATCTCTTTGCGATAATGAAAAAGAACAATGGTAAAAACCGATTTAAACTGAATGCTCCAAAATCAGGACATTTGCTGTTGTGCAAGCTGTGCTTGACAATTACACTTGCTTAACTCGGCTTGGTTAAGCAGCGGGATTAAAGTAAAGAGTTTACTGCCAGGGAGCAGCCTCACTCCCTGCAATGACCAAGAAGGCTTATGGTACAGTAAACTAAGTAGGTATATTGAGAACAACTATCAAATGTTGAATCTGCTTTATTGAGATAAATCCTCTTTTTTTATATTCAAAAATTGTTATGGTTCGTGATAAATTATAAAATATAAAATTCAATATAATATGTTGTTTTATAAACTAAATAATTGATATAATTTAAATAGGTAAACTTGAGAAGGTTAGTTTATGTTATTAAAACCTAATTTCTGAAGGTCACCTATGTTTAAATAATAAATTTAATTAAAAAATGAAGATTTATGAAAATTGGTAAAAAAAGAAAATCTGTTTAATTTTGTAATTAAACATTTTCCCCTCTCTCCAGAAAGGGTATGGACTGTATGGATCTCAGGTTGATGGATCTCAGGTTGAATAATGCTGTTGATGTGGTAGGAAGGTATCGAAATAGGTACTTCTGCTTCATTTATGATGTGAGTCAGTTTCTTAAAACTGCTGACAGTGAATCTAGGCATCGCATCGATTGTGTTTTGGTTTTTGCGGTCATCGTACGTCGTCGAACTTTTCGCTGTGGCAACAAATTGTTTCTTTTGCAAAATATTATGATCTATTTTTGTTATTGTTGTTATCCCCTTACTATTGTAGGTCCCATGAAGAAATTGTAAATTGGGAGGCAAGAATTTAAAAATGTTTTGTTGCTTATTTACAATGGCAAAATGTTTATGACTTATTTGCCATTGTCCTTCCGCTTTCTCAGTAACTTTTGATTTGGCATATTTCTTCTTATGGGATTTCCTTCTAATAACGATTGTTGCTTTTTGTTTAAAAGTTTTCTTCTCTTTAATATGTCTTCTTGACTTTTGGTTATGTTTGGACTTGCTTTTTATTCTGAAGGTATTCCTGGTTGAGCACAGGATAGGCAACAATTCTTTTTGGCTTTAAATTGAGGACTTCTGTTGACTGTATGTTTGGTTTTTTTTACTTTGCTATTTAATTTGATATGCTGGATTTTGTTGTTTCGTACTATGTTCTGTTCTTCTAGAGTTTTTTGTTCTTTGCTCACTTCTTTCGTAACCAAGATTACTGGAGGTATCTTCTGATATACATGATCTGGGTGATATTTTAAATTATCTTCTTTTTGAGTTTGTTCAGTTTGAATAAAGTTGCTTATATTATGGTTTGTCTTTGTTTCTTTGCTTACTTCTTTCTTCTTAAGTGTATACATTTCTTTTTTTAAAAATTAAAAAAAGTCTTCTAGTGTGGGGATTTTGTTTTTAAACGCTTGAAACCATCTATGGTATGACTTTTCTACTTCAGACGTCAATTTCTTTGACAATAGTTTCATCAAGGGTATCTCCCAAGTTTCTGTATTTTGCCCAGAGGTTTGAATGTCTCTAAGGCACTAACGGCTCATCTCATAAAGCTGTTGTAATTCTTTAACTGTTTCTTCATTCATACTTGGTATGTCTCGGATATCATCTAAATGATCCAGAATGACGTTTGGTTCATTAAGTACTGAAGAACTTCTTTCAATGTGGGCAATCTGCCTAGTTCGTAGTTTACCCATTCATGGTGTAAAATATGCGTCCCGACATCCCATTTCTGGTAAATTATGTGTATGATTATTGGCTACCAATTGACTTTAATCGCTTGTGAAAATTCAAGTAAATCTTCGGCATGCAGTAGGAGCTTTTTTAGTTCTTGTGCTGACGCATACTCCATTATATGTATGTCTAGAAGGCAATCTAGAAGGTGTGAGCCCATTTTGTATCTTCTTAGTTGTCTTTCTAGCAATATTCTTTCTAGATTTTTTCCTATCATTGTGGTCGGTTGACTTTTGTACTGGTTTCTTCTTAATGATTTTTTCGTTTATGTTGTTGTTGGCCTGTTAATTATGAAGGTTGCGTAGCGGCTTCGGACAGGACAAGTGTACGGACAGTCGTACGGGCAGGTGGAGGGCTTTTTAACGCTTGTAGAATGGACGGACTTTCTCGTGGAAGGTCGCTCTGGTTGAAGCTCTCTTGAATAGGGCTTCGGACAAGTGTACGGATAGTAGTACTGTCAGGTGGACGGCTTTTTGCAGCTTGTAGAATGGACGGACTTTCTCGTGGAAGGTCGCTCTGGTTGAAGCTCTCTTGAATAGTGGCTTCGCACAAGTGTACGGCTAGTTGTACTGTCAGGTGGACGGCTTTTTGCAGCTTGTAAAATGGACGGACTTTCTCGTGGAAGGTCGCTCTGGTTGAAGCTCTCTTGAATAGTGGCTTTGGACAAGTGTAGGGATAGTCGTACTGTCAGGTGGACGGTTTTTTGCAGCTTGTAGAATGGACGGACTTTCTCGTGGAAGGTCGCTCTGGTTGAAGGTCTCTTGAATAGTAGCTTCGGACAAGTGTACGGGTAGTCGTACTGTTAGGTGGACAGCTTTTTGCAGCTTGTAAAATGGACGGACTTTCTCGTGGAATGTCGCTCTGGTTGAAGCTCTCTTGAATAGTGGCTTCGGACAGGACAAGTGTACGGACAGCCGTACGGGCAGGTGGACGGCTTTTGAACGCTTGTAGAATGGGCGGACTTTCTCGTGGAAGGTCGCTCTGGTTGAAGGTCTCTTGAATAGTGGCTTCGGACAAGTGTACGGGTAGTCGTACTGTTAGGTGGACAGCTTTTTGACGCATGTACAATGGACGGACTTTCTCGTGGAAGGTCGCTCTGGTTGAAGCTCTCTTGAATAGGGGCTTCGGACAAGTGTACGGATAGTAGTACTGTCAGGTGGACGGCTTTTTGCAGCTTGTAGAATGGACGGACTTTCTCGTGGAAGGTCGCTCTGGTTGAAGCTCTCTTGTATAGTGGCTTCGGACAATTGTACGGCTCGTTGTACTGTCAGGTGGACGGCTTTTGGCAGCTTGTAAAATGGACGCACTTTCTCGTGGAAGGTTGCTCTGGTTGAAGCTCTCTTGAATAGTGGCTTCGGACAAGTGTACGGGTAGTCGTACTGTTGGGTGGACGGACTTTTTCGTGGAAGGTCGCTCTGGTTGAAGCTCTCTTGCGTAGTGGCTTCGGACAGGATAAGTGTACGGACAGACGTACAGGCAGGTGGACGGACTTTCTCGTGGAAGGTCGCTCTGGTTGAAGCTCTCTTGCGTAGTAGCTTCGGACAGGACAAGTGTACGGAGAGTCGTATTGGCAGGTGGACGGTTGGGCTGTAGTGGTGTTCTTCTTACGGGCGTCGGCGGTGGTTTCTTTCTTCGAAGGACCAATGTGCTTGATCCGGCTCGAAGGACCAATGTGCAAGCTGTGCTTGACAATTACACTTGCTTAACTCGGCTTGGTTAAGCAGCGGGATTAAAGTAAAGAGTTTACTGCCAGGGAGCAGCCGCACTCCCTGCAATGACCAAGAAGGCTTATGGTACAGTAAACTATGTAGGTATATTGAGAACAACTATCAAATGTTCAAATGTTGAATCTGCTTTATTGAGATAAATCCTCTCTTTTTATTTTCAAAAATTGTTATGGTTCGTGATAAATTATAAAATATAAAATTCAATATAATATGTTGTTTTATAAACTAAATAATTGATATAATTTAAATAGGTAAACTTGAGAAGGTTAGTTTATGTTATTAAAACCTAATTTCTCAAGATCACCTATTGTTACTGCAATTTTCTTTAGTTTTATTTTATTTATAATTTATCTATTTCGCCTCAAAAATAATCAGCCATACAAATTCAAATTGTGGCACCTTGCGCCGTCCAAACAACGCGGGTGCTAAGGACATGAAATGACACATTCTGTCAAGCAAACAAACACGTCAACTCGTGAAAAATCATTCTCTTCTTTCGAAGACTTTCGAATTTCGAAAATTAACTATTAAACATAAAAACTTTAGTTATTAAGTGCTACCATCCTCAATCCAAAGACTGAACGTGAGACTACTTCGAGAGCGGGCCCGCAAGCCGAAAAATAACCATCAAAAGGTAGGTGCCATTTTTTCTCTTGCTTTTGTATGGTTGCGCGATCAAGAAATATTAAATAAGAAAATTACACCTAAAGAAAGTTACAGTCCGCTATGAATTAAAGAAGAAAATCTATTCTCACTATCCATTACATTATATGGACCTCCGAGCCGCATCTAGGCTATGAAAAAGCGTTTTTAAAAATATTCTAATTTTTCTTGAACGCCATATTGGGCTTCATTCTTATCAAACGGAGCACAGTTTAGTTGTAGGTAATCGAGTTTCCTTGGATACCTACGTATGTGTGCGTGTGTGTGTGGCCTCCTAAATCTAAAATAAAAACTACAGGGTCAGTCTTGTTTACTACCTACTATCGATAAATTTAATGCATTTATTTATTCGGGAATTTTGTGTTTTCAAAATTTGATTTAATGCAAAAATAAAATACAAATCTTCTATCAAATATCGCCTTTCGGTTTCGCGTTTCCGCGATTTTAAACATATTTAGTGCGCTAAAGTGAAAAAAATAAAAGTGTTTAAATAAATCAAAATCCAAGTAACCAAATACAAAAAATCAAAAACTCAAAAACTGTTTTAAAATAGATACCTTTTTTCAATAATTTAAAACCAAGTCAATACAAAAAAAAAATACTTACCAATCAAAATGGGGGATGCCGAATTAAAAACATTTATTAGAAAAAGAAAAATCGCTTTGACTAGGATCACTGAAATCTATACTTTGGCGGTAAAAGCCAAGGATGATGAAGCCGAGCGCCCTATCTTTCAAATTGCTTTTGAAACTTTGGAGGATCAATATTTTGAGTTTAAACATCTCCATAACGAATTGATTGGGTTGCTGACCGACGATAAAGATTTCGATACGGAAGATACAATTCGAAAAAATGGTGACACTTTTTATTTTCAAGCAAAAGCAATATTTTGTAAGTTATTTCCAATTCCAGGCACTTCTAGGCCGCAGTCCTCTGCGCCTACTCCCACCAGTCATAGTTTTGAAAATTTTAAACCTTCAATTCCGGTTTTTACGGGCTCAATGCTAAAATGGCCGACTTTTCTAGATCTTTTTTCAAGTATAATAGACAAAAATCCTGCACTATCGAATGCCTCAAAATTTCGGTATTTAATTACTTTATTGCAGGGTGAACCATTAAATTTGGTAAAGTCGTTACCAGTTACTGATAGTAACTATTTAATTGCCTTTTCAAAGCTACAAAAAAGGTACAACAATAAGCGCCTTTTAGCTACGTCATATTGGAATTCCATTGTGCATGTTTCCTCCATGAAATCAAATCAGAGCTCTAAAGATCTTAGAAATATTTTGGACACGTTTACTGAAAATCTAGAGGCCCTGAATGCCTTAGAATTTAATACAAAAGATTGGCAGTTTCCGTTGTTTAATTTATTGCTGGGAAAAATAGATACTCCCACTAGATCAGCCTTTGAGGTTTGCCATACTGAAAAGGAAATTCCTAGTTACACCGATCTATATGAGTTTTTAGAAAAACAGTGCCAAGCACTAGAATCGGTTCAGTATTTTCAGCCTTCAGTATCAAATATGGAAAAAAAATCTTAAAGTTTTGGATCTGGTAACTACAATCGTTCAAAACCAAATTCATATAATAACAATAATTTCAAAAACTCCTTTATGACAGGCATACCACAAAAACAACAAATTTTACCAAACTTTAATAATCATAATCCAAGCAACTTTCAAACAAAAATATCAAAACAATGCAAGTTATGTAACCTTTCGGTACATCCTTTTTCTCAATGCCAAGTTTTTTTACAAAAAACTCCAGCTGATCGTCTCGCTTTCGTGAGACAAAATAATATATGTGGCAACTGTTTAAGATCAAATCATTTTCTTTTAAAAGATTGCTTATCGCCTTTTAATTGCAAATCCTGCGGGTTACGTCACCATAGTTTATTATGTGACGTCACAACTCGATTTAACCCAGCCCAACCTAACATGCAAACTTCTTCATTTATTTCAAACATTCAGTCACCAACGCAGAATCAACAATCAAATTATAGTTTATATCCTAATAATATCGATTCAAATCAAATACCTTTCTATGATAAAAATATTCAGCAGAATATTAACCCAACCTTAACTAGCATGCAGCATTCTAATCAATCTAATTTTAAGTCACAAATGCAACCAATTCAAGATCAATCTCAACAACAAATCAATCAAAGTCAATATCCTTCTACTTCGCAACAAAATCAACAATTAACGCAAAATACATCTCGACAACAACCTAACCAAACCAACTGTTATACCTCATTCACCCCAAGCTGTCAAAGCACAGTACTATTGTCTACCATTATTGTAGAAATCCTCGATGCACGCGGGAACTATCAAGTAGTGAGAGCCGTCCTAGACAACGCCAGCGAAGCCTCTTTTATCAGCGAAAACTGCTTAAATAGGTTAGGTTTATCTAGGAAAAAATTATCTGTTCCTATTCTAGGAATAAATCAATCTTCTTCTTCAACAAAAGGTATGACGCAATGCACTATTCGTCCAGTTGGAAAAACTGATCCCACATTTTCCTTTAACGGTTTAGTCGTTCAAAGATTATGCTCTTCTTTACCTAGTGTCCAAATTAATCCAAGAAATTGGAATTATCTTTCAAACATTAAACTAGGCGACCCCTTCTTCTACAAACCAGCCCCTGTTGATCTACTTCTAGGCGCCGAGATTTATTCCCAAATTATTAAATCAGGTCGTATTTCTGGGTGTCAAGGTCAACCAGTCGCCCTAGAGACGGAGCTGGGATGGGTGTTGTTAGGCAGGGTCGAACAAAACATATCTTATCAATCCAATCCCTTAAAAATCGAAAACTACTTTACCGCTTTCGATAACTCTCTAGACTTGACTCTTAGGAAGTTCTGGGAGCTTGAATCGATTCCTCAAAAAAGCTATTTATCCCCAGATGAGAAAAAAGCTGAGGAAATTTATCAAAATACGGTATCACGTGATAGCACGGGACGATTCATGGTAGCTTTACCTTTTAGGCACTCTGAACCCGACTTAGGTGACACGTTTTCTAGAGCTTACCGTTGTTTCATTTCATTAGAATCTAGACTTCTTAAAAATCCTGAAATGTATTCGATGTCTTCAGATTTTATGATAGAATATTTAAAAAACGGACACATGAGCCTTATTTCAAATAATGAACCGAAATCAATGAATGTTTCATATTTACCACATCACGGGGTACTAAAACCCGATAGTACAAGCACGCGTTTGAGAATTGTATTTAATGGATCTTCAATTGGAAGTAAGAATTATAGCTTAAATGAGACCCTTTTACCAGGCCCTAAACTTCATGCAGATATTACAACTATTTTATTAAGGTTTCGTTTTCATTCTATAGCAATTCTTAGTGATGTTCAAAAAATGTTTTTGCAAATCAATTTAGTACCCGAACATAGAGACTATCAGCGTTTATTGTGGCGTTTCCACCCCAATGAACCCCTAAAAGAATATCGTTTAAATACTGTTGTTTTCGGACTCACTTCAAGCCCTTTCTTAGCAATCAGAACCTCACGAGAGTTAGCCTTTCAAGAGGAAAATAAGTATCCAAATGCTGCAAAAGTAGTTCTTCAAGACGTTTTCATGGACGATGTCTGTACGGGCAGTTCTGATTTGTCTTCTGCGCAAGCGCTACAAAAAGAGCTGATTGGCTTGCTAAAATCCGGTGGGTTTGAACTACGTAAGTGGGCAAGCAATGACCCAAGATTGCTATCATCATTGTCTCCTTCAGATTGTCAAGTTCCAATATCTTTCGATAAGGAACAGCATTCTAGTATTAAGGTCTTAGGGCTGCAGTGGAACCCTTCGTCAGACACATTTTCATATAAATGCAATCAAGATAATAGTCCGTTAACAAAACGTAAAATCCTCTCTGTAATTGCTAAAATATACGATCCTTGCGGATACATATCGCCAGTAACTCTTCTCGCAAAATCAATAATGCAAGAACTCTGGAAGCAAAAAATCAATTGGGATGATCAACCCCCACCCCACATCTGCGAAACTTGGTTACAATTTAACTCACAGTTTTCTAGTTTATCGGAGATTTCTCTCCCTAGATACATTTTTTCATCTAAAATACAACGTTGCCAAATTTTAGCATTTTGCGACGCTTCAGAGCGCGGCTACGCATGCGCTATATATCTACGTATCGAATTATTAAACGAAATCAAATCTTCCCTTGGTATTGCAAAAAGCAAGGTAGCCCCACTCAAAACAGTTTCGATTCCTCGACTGGAGCTATTGGGAGCTACGCTCCTTGCTGATTTACTTCGATTTGTCCTTGACATTTATTCGTCAATGATAACAATCGATGAGATCTTAGCATTTTCTGACTCAGAGGTAGTCCTGGCTTGGATTTCTAACTCTCCGCATAGGTGGAAAACTTGTGTGGCTAATAGAGTCAGTCACATCCAGGAAACCATTCCAGATATTCCCTGGTATCATATCCGAACTCTGGAGAACCCAGCCGACTGCGCCAGTCGCGGCCTAACTCCAGATAATTTACTTAATCATTGTTTATGGTTTACCGGTCCCCCCTGGATATGTTCTCCTCGCTCTGAATGGAATTTAGCTTCCCTGTCAGAATCGAATATTACTAGTTCTGTTTTAGAGGAAGAGAAAATACAGGTTTTGGCCACAATTCTGAATAATGATATTTAAGACGATCTTTTACATAATTATTCATCTATTTTACAAATTCAACGTATTATTGCTATTTGGCACAGATACTTTTTCAACATTAAGCATCAGGAAACTAAACGCACTGGTTTTATTACGCTTTTTGAATTACAAGACTCTTTACTTGTACTTGTCAAGTACGTGCAAAATAAACATTTTTCTGATATCTTCTTAAAAATTCAAAATAATGAACTTTTACCAAAACCATATCGCAAATTGGCGCCTTTTCTCGACCCCCAAAATCGTATTCGAGTTGGCGGGCGGATTAGAAATTCAATCACATTATCATATGATGTAAAACACCCCCTACTATTACCAAGTGATAGCACACTTACCAAGCTGATCATTCAAAATATTCATTCAACCTACTTGCACCCAGGATTTAATACAACTATGTATTTACTTAGACAACAGTTTTGGGTACTTTCAGCACGTAGAGTTATTCAAAAGGTTTTATCATCTTGCGTTAAGTGCTATTGCACTCAACCCAAAGCTCTTACCCCCTACATGGGTGACCTTCCAAGCTTCAGAATATCACAGCTGAAATGTTTTTCAAATGTTTGCATTGACTACGCTGGACCTATAAAATTAGCTCAAGGGCGTAAATTAGTCATTCATAAGGCTTACATTTTAGTGATTGTGTGCACAGCTTCTAGAGCTATTCATCTCGAACTAGTTTCTAACCTAACTTCAGACGCTTTCATTGCTGCTTTTCGGAGATTTGTCAATCGAAGAGGAGTTTGCACCAATATTTATTCTGACTGCGCAACTACATACAAGGGAGCTTACAAGGAGCTTACCGAGCTTTCAAAGCACGCCGCAGATCATTTAAAAATTTCTTGGTTTTTCAATGTACCTGCTACCCCACATTTCAATGGGCTTGCGGAAGCTGGTGTAAAATCCGTTAAAAGCCATTTACTTCGTGTTATCGGTGATCAAATCTTAAACTTTGAGGAGTACTATACTCTTTTAACCGATGTTGAAGCATTGCTAAACAGTAGACCCTTATGGGCGCAAAGCTCTGACCCGAACGACTTAGCTCCTTTGACTGCAGGGCATTTTCTTACGTTATCTGCACTAAATTCAGTTCCTGATCCAGATCTTTCTCATTTAAAACTAAATTCCTTATCTCGTTGGCAACTTATACAAAGGTTGAACACAGATTTCTGGAAGAGATGGAAATCAGAATATTTGAACACCCTGCAACAAAGGTCCAAATGGCACGAGCCAAACCCCAACATTGAATTGAATACATTGGTACTCATTAAAAATGAAAATGAGCCACCAATTCATTGGTTACTTGGACGCATAGTCGAGTTACACCCCGGCCGAGATGGGCATGTGAGGGTTGTTACGGTGAAAACTAAAACCGGGTTATTTAAGCGACCTATAGTTAAACTGTGCCCTTTGCCTATGGCTTCAGATTAAAATTAAAATAATAAATTTTAATTTCTTTAGTTTAATTGTAAATATAAATTTCTTTTCAAAATAGAAAAAAAAATTATTATTTTTTTTCTGTTCAAACAATGTTTGGAATTATCTTTATGTTTTTCTATTTTTTACTTAAAAAATGCATAAACGCGTTTGTTTTTTGCTACTAAATTACTATAATTGAAAACATTCGTTTTCGGTGGCGGGAAATGTTACTGCAATTTTCTTTAGTTTTATTTTATTTATAATTTATCTATTTCGCCTCAAAAATAATCAGCCATACAAATTCAAATTGTGGCACCTTGCGCCGTCCAAACAACGCGGGTGCTAAGGACATGAAATGACACATTCTGTCAAGCAAACAAACACGTCAACTCGTGAAAAATCATTCTCTTCTTTCGAAGACTAATTTTCTTTCGAAAATTAACTATTAAACATAAAAACTTTAGTTTTTAAGTGCTACCATCCTCAATCCAAAGACTGAACGTGAGACTACTTCGAGAGCGGGCCCGCAAGCCGAGAAATAACCATCAAAAGGTAGGTGCCATTTTTTCTCTTGCTTTTGTATGGTTGCGCGATCAAGAAATATTAAATAAGAAAATTACACCTAAAGAAAGTTACAGTCCGCTATGAATTAAAGAAGAAAATCTATTCTCACTATCCATTACACCTATGTTTAAATAATAAATTTAATTAAAAATGAAGATTTATGAAAATTGGTAAAAAAAGAAAATCTGTTTAATTTTGTAATTAAACAGCTGTCCTGACAAGGGTGTTGTCAGGACGCGGGATATGTTGCTCAAAATCAGGACAGTCCTGAAAAAATCAGGACGGCTTGGCAACCCTAATGTCATTAATAAATTAAGGAGGGGCCAATTCATAATCTATTTGAATGATTTAAAAAAAAATCTGGTAAAAAAGGGAACCTGGCGAAATCTTTGAAGCTGTATTAAGCAAGAATCTTAAAAAGAACACTTAGACTCTTTCTGTCTTTGCCCTAATGAAAAAGAACAATGACAAAAACTGATTTAAACTACGTATACGAAAATAGTGATTATAAGGACTACGATGAAGTTTAGAGGAGAAAAATGATAAACAAGAATATTTTTAAAGGCGATTGTAAGTTTTCCATAATGCACTAAAAAACACATTCTTTAATCGCCACTTGACATTTCCTAACTTTCAGTATCAATTTTTCATAGGTGAACCATAAAATAATTTCGATCGTGCAGAACCGACAAGATGACCACCAGGCGTCGTCGTGTCAATGAGCTGAATTTACCCCTTTGTCCCCTGCGCGACTTTGAAATGGCATCTGCGGCTGAGACTGTGGCACCACTTTGTATTGCCATTCTTTCGGGCCGCATGATTACAGATGTTTTACGACGTTTATCGATATTTTTCCTGGAATCGGCCCTAAGTATTGAGGGTGTAGGTAGAAAAACGGTTTTAAAATAGCAGCGATTTTTGGGTGTTTGGCGTCCGGGATATTGAAAGTATTTGACCTTCTTAAAATGACGGTTTTAACATTGTAAGGGTTCTTGGAAGAATGGTTATTTAGTGGTTATAATAGAAATCATACTGAGATGGGCAATTACAATAGTCGCGGTGTCGTTGAAGCTCTTTATGACTTCAAAAAAAGTGGAAATGACCCAGGCTTATTGTAAAGTCTTATTATAATACACATAGGCTCGTATATTAAGCGATCGAGAATTCGCTACAACAATCAGGTCAACCCGCGGAAGTATAGTTTTTGTTTAACTACGACTACTACTAAAATATGTCGGTTTAGAACGTCTTTCCACGGATCACCTGTCTTTCTACGCTGTCCGACGCCTATTCTTCACCTCCTTTTTTGCTTTTACTATTCTTTTTTCCAGTTCTTTACAGTCTGTTCGTGCTTTATCAAATGTGACATCCAAGTATACATACTCATTGCATAATATTGTTTTTCCATTGTCTAGTTCTTGACTCACTTGATTCGTTTCCAATACATAAGTAATAGTTTTTGTAAAGTATAAGTAAACTGTCTTGGCCACGGTCACTGTTAGCCCCCACTATTATTCCGTTAACTTTCTCATCATATACTCCATGTCTTCTTTATCATTAGATACAATTACCTGGTCGTCAGCAAACTGTAGTGTGTATGGTAAGTTGTATTCCCATACCGTGTACTTTACGTTTCCAGTTTTTTCGAGCTACTGCGATATATATTTTAAAAAGAGTTGGAGAGATACAAGCCTTTCCTTAGCAGGAATTCTTTTGAAAGTCGATTTGTTTAACTTCCCTGGGTAAACAAATGGTGATCTCTTGGGGTCCGCGAAGGACTGTTTCATTCGAGAGCTGAAAAATAGTATTTATCTAAAAAATCATCTTTTTGGGATATTTTTGCCTATTTAAATAGATTGAACATAATATTTAATATACAATGCAATAATATAAATATTTTGCTACAAAAAGTAGCTTATACATCAAGTACTTTTTGAAGTCCGTTTTGAGAGTTTCCGGTGATTTTAAATGAACATTTGCGTGAGTATGTCAGTTTTTGTGAATAAATATTTGCCGTTTGAAATGAACCAAGTAATGACAAAATGTGGATTTTGCTAACCAAAAATTTTAACAGTTTTGGTCTTTCATAGAGATAACAGGGTCAAGTTGTCGACCCAACTTTAAAAAATACATTTTTGCTGCACTAGATTTAAATCAATTTGGAGTGAGTTCTGAATTCAAGAATCCTCTTATTTAAAAAAAAAATCTTTCTACTAAAAAAAGCTCTAAAGACAAACTTTGTTTCTTCGACTAATAATCCCATAACGAACCTTAGGGTAGCCAGATCTGTTTTAGGTCAAAACGGGACTGAAAAAAGAAGCAAAAATACGGGAAAAATTGAACATGTTTTAAAAACACATACCCGGCGCAAACGTACCAGAAGCCATTTCGAATATTTCTTGACGAAATTTGAAAAATCGACGTGTCCAAGTCGATTTTGTTTGCGAGGGGGGCACTTCTTGAAATTTTCGTAGCACGCACCCCCTTCGAGCAGCGGCGTAGCGTCGGGGGGGGGACACGGGGGGTTCGTCGCCGCCCCCGCCCTGATGGTACTGGCGCCCCATGGGTGCCCTAAGCTTTATTAAGTAGCAGGGCCGACAAAGTGAGGGGGCGGCAAAGGCAAATCGAGGGGGCGGCAAATCGGCTCTCTAATAAAAATCGATTTTTTTTTATGGGCGCCCTGTTTAGCCTTTGGCCAACCCCCCTCCCCCCGCCGCTTACTACCTTTTTTGAATAGGAAAAGTGTCTAGTAATGCTTTGTTTTAAAGGTCTCTTAAATATATTGTCAACCGTGTAAGAAATTCGAAAATCTTACGATAACTTTTTGAGATATTTGCCTTCAAATTTTAAAATTTAACATGAAATAATAAAATAAAAAATAAACCAGAAAATATAAACTTATTGTAGTTGAATTGTTGGAATAGAACAATTTCATGTGAGATAAATTGGAAATGTTTAAGTTTGAAAAACGGGACAAACGGCGTCCCGTTAATACCTTGCCCGGGACTAATACATTTAATAACGGGACAAGCTCGAAAGTCACGGGACGTCTGGCAATCCTAGTTTTGCCTTGATTCATATGTGAGTGGGCCTTGCAGCCCTTCCACTACGAACACCAGTGTGTCTATTGTGGCTTAATTTTGCCTTGCCCCCATTCGCCCTTGACTCTTCATTCCTTTTGAAAAATGTAGTATTGAACTTTCTCTAGATACGTCTGAGAAATCGCTTGGTTATTGCACTTCGACTGAAGGGGATCTGCAGCATGGGGATTTCTGATTTTGAAGGATCTAAACGCAGCCTTCGTAAACTAACGAGCCACGAACCAGAAACGGCAACAACGCAAATTGGCCGGCTGGTGAGCCGATATATACATGGGAGATATAAACATCTGCTATTTGTTTTGATTGTAGTTTGGCGATTTTGTATTTTTTTTTGTAAAAACTAATAAACTGTGTTTAGGCGTGTTACATTTAATTTTTAAAACAAACAAAACATTTGGAAATAAATATCAGTAGCCATTAATCATGTTAAAAAATATGTAACAAAACCTAGAATAGACAGAAGAGAAATTACTTTAAACAATTTGTGAGAACAACCCTTTGATTTATAGTACCCTGAAGTAAGCAGTATGAAGTGAGCAGTAAGAAATAAAAATGGTTCCTTTCTTACTGCTAAGTTATTACTGTCAAGTTTGAACAACCCGATGTTTCAGGGATAGTTTCTTATGTCTGACTGCTTACTTTACAGAACTATGAATCTAGTTTAAAAGTGGTAACATGTTAATTTAAACTTTAAATGAACTTACCTTTTTTTCTATCTATTCTATTTAGCCTACATCAATCCATCTTTTGCCAAGTTCTCCAGTTTACAATACATTTGTTCCATCAATCGTCTTTCTGTCTGATAATATGACCGGCAAATTTCCATTTTAATTTTGCTCCTTCTGATCTGACATCCCTTACTTTTGTTTTATTTCTTATCAATTCATTCCTTTATCTACCTGTTAGCTTTACATGTAACATTTGTCTTTTCATTGATCTTTGGGCTTTTGTTACCTTATCCATGTTTGATTTTGTAAGTGTCCAGGTCTGGGATTCATAGGTAAGTACAGGAAGGATACATTGGTTATACACTTTCGTTTTGAGGTACTGAAGATATTTTTTATTTCTTAATATGTTGCTTAATTTACCGAATGCTGCCCAGGCCAATCTTACTCGTCTCTTGATTTCAGCTGTTTGCTTTTCTTTTTTCAGTTTAATAATTTGTCCCAAGTCCTATATATTCCTACTTGTTCTATTTTCTTTTAGATTGATTGATATTATCAGCATATCTTGGTGGTTCAGAATTGTCCGTTTACTTTGATGCCTATTTCTTCCCAATCTAAGCTTTTAAAAACATCTTCTAGGGCCTGGTTAAATAATTTAGGAAATATTGTGTCACGCTAACACCTCTTCTTATGCGGATTGGCTTGGTTCCTCTGTGGATTTTGATTAATGTTGTTGCTTCACTATATATATTGGCTATTAAGTCTGTATATCTGTGATCTATTCGGCTATTAATTAAAGATCTTTTACTGCCCAGTGCTCAATGCTATCGAAAGCTTTTTCGAAGTCTATAAACGCAATATATATTTATATATATTTCCATACTCTCCCTTTCTTCAATTTTTTTTCGCCTGTCGTCAGGATTTTCTCTTACTGGAGGTTTGGGGTTTGACATATACTCGGGTTGAGATTCAAATAGCCGAGGTATTGCCCCATTGTTTAACTTAGGGAATGTTAGTGGCACCTCCTTTTGTACTCCCTCTTTATCCCTAATTATCTCGGTTCTAACAACGTCACTTATGTCAAAATGTTTCCAACAAACCACTGAAGATGCAGTCACAACATAATCTTCTCTGTGTATGGCCTGAAGCCAAGCATTTTTTAGGTCATTTTCTTTTGGGAAGCTAAAGGTTGTTTCGTGACCCTCTTCATTAATCATAGATGCATCGTTACTTTTGCAACCGGGTACCCAACACTTTCGCGGCATGTTTAAAATTTAAAAAGAAAAAACAGACAAAAATTCCAAACAAAAACAAACATCTAACCTCACTTATTACCGGTGTACAAAAGGTCTTTTTTACACAGCTTTTATTAAATAGGTAATATAATTTTAAGTTCACCACACATCTCACTAAAACCAGAACAGTTGTTTTATTTGGTAACGCGATTTGAAATATACTAAAAGTTAAAAAAACATTATCTGCGCGGAAACGGCCAGTAACTAGCGTGGTGGGCGACGCACGTGGACAAAAATGACCGGCCTCCACGCTGTGTTGCCGTTTCTTCTGGTTCGTGGCTCGTTAGTTTACGAAGGCTGTGATCTAAAGCTAAGGACATTTTAGAACCAATAGGTTAGGTAAGTTGGACTTGGACTCCTGAAGTTTTTTTATATTTCATCTTACAGTTTATGTTAGATCAAGATGGGTTATGATAGTTTAGGTTAGTTCATTTATAACTTCGAAATTAACCTAAACTAATCTGAACTTACTTGAAAATAAGCGTTGGTTCAAAAGGCAGTTTAATCATAAATCTTTCATTTGAAATGTAGTGGACTTTCAACTAATTATTATCTTTTGAACTATTTACCTTTTCAACCAATGCTTTTTGAAAAATGTTTTGAAACAAACAAAATTTTGCGATTTTTATTCGTTAAGCGTGCAGTGGCAGATCCATGATTTCCTGGGGGGGAGGGCAGCAAATGCCGAAATATTTATTTTTGCGGTTTTTCATAGGTCTGAGAATCTGTGTCTCAGTTATAAAATAACCCCGATTTGTTTTTAAATGATGTAGATTTTGTTTAAAAATTTTAATAACGCTGAAGAACTAAAAACAAGTTTTATGTCTGGGAGTGGGAAGCGGTCCGTTCTGCCCCCTTCTGGATCGGCCACTGTAAATAGGTAATTTTAAATTTAAGCGAAAAAAATGACTTACTCCAAAAAGCGGGCCCCGACAAATTACGGCGCGGCGCCGGTGTCGCCGGTACGACGCTGACGTCTCTGTGTAACCACGCGTTGCTTTGGAATTGCTTTTGCTCTAGAAATTTAATTAATTGATTACTTAAAGCGCGTGCATAAATAATTAAAAAGCGAGAAAATTACTAAAGAGAAAGGCTGGAAAGCAATATCGCGTTATAATTTTCTCTACCACCGCACTGAGGTCACTTTTCCGTTTCTGAAGGAACATGTTTTTCAATTATGTCATTTTCTTACATATTAAAATCGAATTTATTTCTTTTTGCAATATGTACAGGGTGTTAATAAAGTATGTCGCCAAACTTCAGAGGATAATTTGTTTAGTAATCTTAAGAAATAAACTTTAAATAAACATGGTTCTGCAATTGCTTGGTTTTCGAGATACAGGGTGTCAATATTTCAATTTTTTGTTAATTTTTTCTTTATAGCTCGTGCAGTTTTTGAGATGTTTGACTCAAGTTTGGAACGTGTATTTAGCTACAAGGCATACATCATGTCAAATATCAGGAAAAAACTACAAAATGATATTTTTTTCGGGGGTCATGCCCTATTTTTATCCCCCAGAACTTTTTTGCAGAAAGCCAATAGCAGATTCAAAAATATAAAATGGATTTTTTGTTTTATACAGAAACTTTTTGATTTGCTGAAATTTTTTGTATCCCTAATCGTTTTCGAGAAAAAATACAAATAAAGAAAATTTGTACCCTGCTTAATGTGTTTTATGTAATTTTTGAATAGCAATCAAAGATACAAATTATTTTTTTGTCTTTTTTCTCGAAAACGGTTAGAAATACAAAAAATTGCAACAGATCAGAACGTTTCTGAATAAAACAAATTTTATATTTTTAAATTTGCCAGTGACTTACTGTAATGTTTTCTTAATATTTGGCATACCTAATGATGTATGCCTTAGAAATAAACAAACAAAGAGATGTATGCCTTGTAGCTAAATACAATTTCCAGATTTAAGCTAAACATCTCAAAAAGTTTATGTTTATACAAAGTTTTGTATAACGTCTTTTATCAAGAAAGACAGGGGCGCTAATTGCCTCTAAACTTTCATAATACCGATTTGTATGAGAGGAAGAGAGACGGAACATGATAACACGAAAAGAAAGGAGAGATTTTTTATGATTTTGTCCTTTTTGATTATGTCCGGTTTTGATAAAAGGCGTTTTACTAAACTTCGACTTTGCTCTTGTCTTGTATTGATGAATGATTGTTATACCATTTTCATTTATGAATATAAATTTTTGGACGATTTTGTTTTAGTCATTTGTGACGATGGATAGGGATTCACTCCATGAACAAAGAGAATATCGGAAAACTTAAAAGGGTTTCTAACTTAAAAATACCTAACGACCTAAACCATTTTTTTGTTCTCTTAAAAGTGGAAAAGTGAAGACAGTGCACAAAATCATCGTGGAAAGGAAAGGAGAAAATGGTCAAAGTGGTCACTGGCTAAAGCGGTTTCGCTGTTCGCTACGTGTTTTCCGCGTAACTTAACTGCTTACGGGTTCTCTAGGCGAAAGGGACAATGAACACAAGGTAGATGTGGATACAAGGGTTCAATGTCCCACTTTTAATAAACGCATTTTGCATGTATAAACTAATATGTCAAAGGAATCAACAACGCGATATATACAGGGTTCGTCAACGATCGTTTGGCCATTGAAAATATGTGAATTGAAGAAAGATCGCTATTTAAATAAATGGCACTTAGAGAGATAAGTAGTTTAGCGCTGTTTTCTAGTTAGCAATTCAAGAAAATGGTTTTCTTTTCGCGATCTAATGACGTTACTCTTAACGGCTGAGTAGACCAAAGACGGCAATTAATAAAATCCAAAAAACACCTTGATTTTATTATGCCTATAAATGGTGCGCCACTGGTATAAGGGGGGCGTGTTATACACATCGTTAGAGAGGACTATTCATCAGCCTTAATAGTTAATACTTGTTGTTTTTTTCCAAGTTAAAAATTTGCAAATAATTGGGAAAATACTGTAAGAGAGCACTTTGGGGGGGGGGTGAGAGGGGGGATCCTCATTTTGAAAAAGGTTAACTAGAAAAAGTCAGTTTTAAGTTATTACTAACCAAAAATAATTTTTTACTCACTCTTATTTTTATTTACTCATTTTCAAAAATGAATGATCAAAGTTTTATTTCTACAAACACATTTATTTTTATTTCAAGGCGGCTATTTATAAAAAACATGCCTACCTTAATAAGTATTTAACTGTATACAATGAGCTTTTAAACAAAAATATTTTTTTGAAAAAAAAATAGTAGTAAGGATAAAAAATACCACAAAAAATAGATTAAAAAAAAATCCCCTTTTTTCGTACGCTAATGGAATGTGCACCACTGCCGTCAGAGGGTACTAAGGTACATGGTTGGAAAGGAAATTGTATCCGCTTGAAAAATGATCTCTAGAAGAGTTTTGAAGAAGTTGCAGTATCGGACCCCGTAGGGCCTGAACTATTTTAGCAACTTGACTTCGTCAGCCGCCGCGAGGAAATCGAACGGCGCGAAGCGCGACTTATTGTCTAAGATAAAAAAATTGAATTTTTCTCGATTTAAAGTTTCCTGATTAAACCTAAAATAGCGAAATAAGTAATAATGACTATTTCTTCGTCTTTTAAAAGTGGAAATCTTACTGTGCTTGCTCCTGTTTAGTAATAAAAAACTATTAATTAATTTTGAGTCACAGCGGCAAACGCTCCTGAATATGCGCGTCTTTTGTCTCTCACTGACTTCTTGCTTTCCATAAGTTCATCCATTTTTATACGCTTTTCATAAAGGCTAAACGTTCGAAGTCGAGCACTGTATATCCTAAAACAAATCCACCGCCATAAAAGACAAAAAAGATCGTGTTAAGATCTTAAATAAAAATGGTATAATAGTCCAATTTCAAAAACGGAATTATTAATAACTGGACATTATTAACGACGTCATTTATCAAAACAGGACATAAGCAAAATCGTCCGCTGCCAAAGAAGAATTGGTTACAATCGGACAAAAACTAAAACGAAGTTTTGTATAACACCTTTTCTTAAAACCGGACAAAATCATAAAGGACAATTATTGCTTGTGTATTTTTCACAGAAAAAAAAAGCGGTTCTGATACTGCTATGCAATTGATGCTAAAAAGTCATTTAAAAGTTTTTGAAGTATTTTAAAATCGCAAAAAATGTCCCACATTAAACAAAATCGACGCGTCTGAGGATTTTTCCAAAATCTTTAAATACTCGAATAGGCTTTTGCTGGTTCACCCTATATACTGTGTCAATGAATCTTTTTCTGCAAATATGGTCAACACTCAAAAGACCCATCGCGATTTGAAACATGCCCAAGACGGCTGCAGACGGGCTTAGAAGCGCCCTGCTGCGACCCCGTCTCCAAAAGGCTTTTGTATTTCGCTTATTCTTTGGCAATATCAGTCTTGTCTTCGCGGGTAGATTTGGCCAAACCGTCTTTTGGGCATACCATAAACCCGTCTTGATTCAAAGGGTTCTGTCTATATATTGAGTTCCAGAAGTCTAGAATTACCCATTTTTTGGAATACCGTACATTTTTGAAGAAAAGCTTGTTAATGGAGACTAAAAAGGGTTCTTTTTTTTCAAGTGTAACCAAAATACACTATACAGTATGTTCCAAAAGTCGGGCGTCATCGACTTGACTTATACCCTGTTTCCACCAATGCATGCCCACCCCGATTCAAAAAACGCATCAGGTGACGCTGCATTTAAAACCGGTGCCAATCCATGGGCCATCACGTGATGCGTTTTTTTAATCGGGGTGGGTATGCATTGGTGGAAACAGGGTATAAAACGGGTTCTTTTTTTTTCGAGTGTAACCAAAATACACTATACAGTATGTTCCAAAAGACCCATCTTGATTTGAAATGGTCGGGCCATATTGCTTTGATTTCGACGATTTTGTAGTAACGAGAATGGCAGAAGTTACTAATTATAATAGCATTAGCGTGCCAGAAGCAATGGTGGTTACGATGCCTATGACAACTCCAGAACCCGAACGTTGTTTCTTTGCCCTAAAGGGAAATAGAGCTTTCCTTAGAAGCACAATGGGTGAGAATCTATCTATTGAAAAAAGATTATTCAGGAAATTCCAAAGTTCAATGAATTCTTTATTGAGGAATCTATTTAAAAAAAGGACAGACACATTAGAAATTTTATAATTATTTGCTCTAAATTATATGATATAATGGCCCACAAAGTTGGGTAGCACTCAAAAAATTTTTTTGTATGCGCCGCAGTTTTTTTTTGTGTGTGTATTTCCAAAGTTTTACACCACGCGCCGCACCTGACCCCATCTCCAAAAGTATTTGGCTTATTTTATGGCAATAACATTTATTGTCTTCGCGGGTAGATAGAGCAAATGGTCTTTCGGACATACCATAAAACCGTGTTGATTCAAAGGGTTCTCTCTATACATTGCGTTCCAGAAGTCTAGAATTACTGATTTTTTGGGAAAAGAGAACAGCTTGGAAGGCTAAACAGCGTAATGAAAATACACTATACAGTGTGTTCCAAAAGTCTGGCGTGATTGATTTCTAAAAAATGTACAGGATGTGTCAAATTCGATGTTTTGTGGGGGTTTTAAGTCAAATATGGTCACCCCATCTCCAAAAGTATTTGGCTTATTTTATGGCAATAACATTTATTGTCTTCGCGGGTAGATAGAGCAAATGGTCTTTCGGACATACTATAAAACCGTCTTGATTTTTTGGGAAAACAGAACAGCTTGGAAGGCTAAACAGCGTAATGAAAATACACTATACAGTGTGTTTCAAAAGTCTGGCGTGATTGATTTCTAAAAAAATGTACAGGATGTGTGAAATTCGATGTTTTTTGGGGGTTTTAGGTCAAATATGGTCAACATTCAAAATACCCATCGTGATTAGAAGCGTCGTGCTATAACCCCAATGCCGAAAACTACAAATCATCACTACTAGAAAAACTGACAGCCTACAATTTTATAACTTTAGTTTTCAAAGTTAGAATACCCTTGACCAATCACATACGTATCGCCAACTCTGGTGGCGGTCTTGAGCTTCTCCTAAAATGGTTTGGCTTTAGCGGATTTCGAACGAATTATTTTAACCATTCTTGGCAAGCTGGAGCCATCTTCAAACGAGTAATGCCAACTTTGGTTTGGTTCCAGCCACCGCTGAACGCACCAGACATCCCGATTGTAGGTAGACAGGGCAAAAAAGGCCTAACCTGGCTCACTTGTCCACTACTACTAAGATAGTTGATATATTATAACTTTGGTAATAAGCGTAGACTCCAGTATGGGGCGTTTTTTAAATCAAGAACGGCCAGTGTCTATCCACCTTTCAATTTCCAAGCCACGCCACGTAGGTCTCAAATATATCTGTACTGCTACAGCGTATTAAAACGATGAATGAATGGAAAATGACTGCTACAAGCGTTCCGCCATATTGGATTCAATTGAACCCAAACGTATAGCTTGGATTAAAAAAGCAAACTCTTTCAATAATATTTGAAAGGGAGTGCTTTCAACTGACGTTGACAATTTGTCAATGCGGTGATATGACGTTGTGAAAGTTGCGGTTAATTTTTATTTAAATCTAAGAAAGTTTTTTTAATTTTGGACCTTCTGGAAGACAAAGATATTATCATCAGTTGAAATAGCTGCTTAATTGGCTTGTTTTTAAATAAATTAAAAGGTATTTATCCTAAGGTAACTGATAATGGTAAAGAGATGGCGCTGAGAGAGCGGCACCCATTATCAGTACCCTAAATTTATCCAAGCCATACGTTTGAGTTCATTTGAAATCCAACATGTCTGCACGCTTGTAACAGTTATATTTAGAGGCCCTTTCGAAGTACAGATATATTTAAGACGTACGTGGCTCACGCACAAATAGTATTATTTCCTGGAAATGTCAGCCACAAGCAAGAACTCCGAACCGGACGTAAGGGCAATCAGTCTTTGTTCGTCGCATGACTAATTTTGAACATATCCAGATATCTGGGCCAATAAACAAACATTTTTTTATTAATAGTTGAGTGGCTTGTGGTCAAAAATCGTGTCCCTAGGAAGTTGTTTGTGTTAAAATTTTATTTTTTAAACTACTCCAGATCGATTGGCTATAGATCACACAAATTTAAGTCACAAGCCTTATATTTAAATAAAACAGCTTGTGTGACACCATAAATTTAAGGCGTCTTTTTTCACAAAAATTTGGCTTATAGCTTGTGCTAAGTTAGTGTTTAATTACAAAATTAAACAGATTTCGTTTTTTTACCATTTTTCATAAATCTTCATTTTTAGTTAAGTTTATTATTTAAACACAGGTGATCTTGAGAAATAAGGTTTTAATAACATAAACTAACCTCAAGTTTACCTATTTAAATAATATAAATTATTTAGTTTATAAAACAACACATTATATGGAATTTTATATTTTATAATTTATCACGAACTATAACAATTTATAATAAAAAAAGAGAGGATTTATCTTAATAAAGCAGATTCAACATTTGATAGTTGTTCTCAATATACTTAGTTTACTGTACCATAAGCCTTCTTGGTCATTGCAGGGAGTGAGGCTGCTCCCTGGCAGTAAACTTTTACTTTAATCCCGCTGCTTAACCAAGCCGAGTTAAGCAAGTGTAATTGTCAAGCACAGCTTGCACAGTTAGTTTGACAGAAAAAGTGTAGAAGCAGGTTCTGTTTAATATCTATTTCATATATCTTTGTTAATATCTTAAAAACTAACAAACTAACAAAGATATAATTTTTTATTGCCATCTTTTTTATCAAACTTTTCCTTATACCTTTGGCTACATCAATATTAATTTAGGACATGATTTGTTACAGAAATTAAAATAGTGAATAAAATAGCGTCGTATCTTAACAACTAAATAATATATTTTTTTTAATAACGATTGGTGACCTCGTGATAATAATTGATTTTAATTCACCTAATGTTTGCCGCAAATTTGAGTATTCCTTTTAACTTTTGCTAAATCAAATTAACAAAAAAAAACTGTTAAGACATGTTCTGTTCAAACTGGAACAGCAATTAAAATATTAGAGGTGCAGCCGCTCCAGGCGGCCGATTTTGGAGGCGGCCGAAAGCCGCCTATTACTTTTGAATTTAGATCATTTTTAAGCGATCAAGATGCGGTGGCCCCAACACGTACGGTGGCCCCAACAGGTACTTTCGATTTAAAGATGCAATATGTATTTGTAGGTCACTAAGTCACCTCATTTTGAGACGTAATATCTCGAAAACTAATAAAAGGAATTCTGTGATTGCTTTCACATTATGTAAGAATTTATAGCATGGTAAAAAGTGAAATAAAAAAAACCACGAATGTAAGAAAATGAAGGCCAAGGAAAATACTTTTAATTTTTGACATGGAGAAAAACGTTGTGTCCAAACAACCTTTGGGCACACTTATTTTATCGGTTATTTGCTTAAAAATTTTAAAGCTTAAGAAAAGCGCTCCATGTGTGTTTCCAGGTATTAATAGTTGACTTTCTTATGCTGATATTATTCTTTTGCAATTATTACTCTGTTATGGGTTCACTCGGTGGCATCATTTATGTAAGAAAATAACAAAAAAATTTGCAGCTGTGAGGAAAAAGGGGAGGGCGGCCTATTTCCTGTCCTGCTCCAGGCGGCCAATAGTAGCGACGGCCCTGAAACTAGGATATGTATAATTGTTTTAAATCTAATAAAGCACATTATCAATTTTGGAGCATTTGCTTGTTTAAGCTCCCATGGTTACATTTTTAGCTCACACATATACTATACTATAGTAGTGTGAGCTATAGTGATCCTAATTTTTTCGAGAAAAAAAAAGTTGCTCCGATTTCAAAAAATTTTATATATCTTTGCGTTTCAGATGATTTTGAAACTTTTTTGTTGTGTTGTCTGTCTGTCTGTCTGTCCGTCTGTCTGTCTGTCTGTCTGTCTGTCTGTCTGTCTGTCTGTCTGTCTGTAACGACCAACGCGCATTACTCAAAAACCGCTAACCCGATTTTAATGAAATTTGGTACCTAAGCTGGGTTTTGGCTGGAGATGGTCCCATTTAAAAATGAACAAAATCCACCAAACACAAGCCAAATAAAAGGGTGGGGATAGATTTCAAAAATTAAGTTTATGTAAAAATATGGCGTGTGTGATATCAAACGAAAGGTAATTGAGTCTGAAGTTAAACAAAATACATTTTAGTTTATTTAACAAAAAAAGGGTGGGGGTAAATTTCAAAAATTAGAATTTATGTGAAAATATGGCGTGTGTGATATCAAACGAAAGGTAATTGAGTCTGGAGTCAAACAAAATACATTTTAGTTTTTTTTTAAGTGGGGGTAGATTTCACAAATTTGAGTTTAAGTAATAACGTGGCTTGTGTAGTATCAAACGACAGGTAATTGAGTCTAGAGTTGAATAAAATATATTTGAGTTTTTAGTTAGCTCACACGTACACTATAAATATAGTATCTAGTGTGAGCTTAAGTGCCCATAAATTGGCAGAGTATTTTAAAAGTTCTACTTAACCGTTGCAACAATGTTCTGACAAATGTCGTACACTGGCGGAAGGGTCTTAATATTAAAATATTTGTTTTATTATTCTTATATTAAAATTAAGATTAGACAACATCGGCCCGCGCTAGCATTTAGATTCCCCTCCAGAAAAAAATGCAATAACCGCCTGTCACTCTAACCTACCTAACCTCCTCCAGCCCCCGAATAAATGTTTGCATGCCTTGGTATGTAAACTACTTTATGCCAAATTTTCATACATCGTGCAGTGGGGAACTTAGGATGCCCGGGGCAAGGGGCCAAGGAAGCAGCAAAAACCAAAGCATTTTTTGTGAAAAAAATTGAAATAATAGTTAATCTTGGATTTATGACGGACGCACACATAGATGTTCTTACTCAAATTTGAGGGAAACACCCGACTAGTTAAAATTAAGTGGTCTAGCACCGGTCTAAAATGTCTTCCTCAATTTAAATTTTTGGGTAAAATTTGGTTATTTTTTAATATTTAAAAAAAATCCTTTGTTTTTTAAGATATAAAGCTAATTTCTTTACTGATTTATTTGGTGTCCATACAGGATCTCTAGGTTAGGAGTTAAAATGAAAAATAAAACAAAATTCACAGCATTCTATACGGTTAAATATCGATGTGTAAAGCGGTTGATATGGACCGGTCACCTACAAGGCCTACTGTCGGCCGCCCTCAATGACGCCCACCCACCCTTTGGCCGCCCATTTCGCGTAATAGAAGACACGGTTTAAGGTCTCAGAAGAAGTAAATGACGAGAATGACTCTAACTTCTTGAAAATAGTACCTAATTAATCACTGAGATCACTTCTATAACTTTCTACAATTTATGCAGACGTGTAACGCGGGGGAGCTTAGGGGTTAAAACTCCCCCATGAGGCAAATAATTGTTTTTAATAGACTTGTTCGAAAATTCCTGTATAAAATTTTTGATATGTACATTTATACATTTAACCCCGAGGTAGGGTTGCCAACTGTACTATATTGTACAGGGTGTTCTCAAAGTTGAGTCATTTATTTAAGCAGGTTGTAGAACTCGTAAAAATAAGTAATTGTACCAAAAATCTTTTATATAAAAGTTGCAAAATAAAGAGTTCTACAAATTGTTAAAATAAATGACTCAACTTTGAGAACACCCTGTATAGTATTGTACTATATTTCGGATCTGCATACTATATACTGTTGAAGAAATATATAGTACGCAAAAATACTATATTTTACTTGGATCTTGATTTTGTCTATATATTGCAAGGCCGAGATCAAAATAACTGAACGTGCCATTTGACACAGATATTGGGTAAATCCGTAGAGTAATAAAAATATACTCTAAGGGTAAATCAGTGAATCCTCTATAATGGTGACAATATTTTTCAATTATGAATTTGAAGTGGCCGGAGGAAAAAAATAGAGCAAGTATTTTGTTGATAAAAAAATGAGCTTTTGGTCCACATGAATTTAAATTTTAAATGGGATAAAACATATTATGATACTTTTCTGTCAAACAAAAAATTGTAAAAAGATGGAAGAGGTTTAAAAAATACAGTTTTTTGAAAAATAAATAAGTAAAAATTATGCCTTGTTTTTTTTCCCATAAAATACTTTATATTTTTTAGGTGTACTATTTTTTTTTTGGTTTATATTGAAAAATACTATATATATCTTAAAAAAGGTTGACAACCCCACCACGAGGGGTGGCTCGGTATTTCCTTTTGGTGTACAGCTTAGGGGAAATACCAGGTAATCTTGGGAAGTACTAGTAATATACTAGGAAATACCGGGAAGTGCTTGGGAAATACTAGGAAATACTATTGAAATTTGAGGAAATACTGGGAAATACCAGGAAATACCGTAGGTATTATAGTGTAGATATTTCCTTTTAGTGTACAAAAATCGGCGATCGAGCCACCCCTCGTTCAACCCCCCCCCCCCTTCCTTGGATTGCTGGCCCTACCCTACTGAATTTATGTTATAGTCTACAGGGGTAGTAAATTTTAAAAACAATGTATTATTATACTATATTGTGGTGTGTTCGTCCTTATGTTTCAAAGTTCATAACATCTACACAGAAAAAAAACATGTCTTCAGTCAATGCAAATTGCTTTGATCCAAGAAAAAATCTGCTTTCCTATGCACGAAGACGATATTTTCTTAACAAAAAAAAACTATTCTCTTGAACTGCTGGTTCCCGTTGAAAATAAAAGTTGCCTTTATCCAAGAAAATTGATTTTTTTGAATGGAAGCGGCAACCTTCTTGTTTTGTGTTTTCTAGTATTATGGAATAAATCACCATTTTCGTTTCGAGATGCCGGATATTTTGAGTTAAAAAATTAAAAGTCTTTAGGCAAAGTAAAGCTTTATTTGTGTTAAGAAGATATTAGTAAGACATTTTATATCTTGCTTCAAAACCACTTTTTCTTCGCTAAAGGCAGTTTGTTTTAAACCAAAACAATTTACCAAGACAATATTTTTCTCCCAAAACAAGCGGTTTGTTTACATGAAAAGAAAACATTTTGTTCGGAGACTTTTGCTTTTAGGTCAAGATAATTTTTTCAAGAAAACTACTTTTCTTAACTGAAGAACTTCTTTTCTTCTGTGTAATTAAAATATAATGTTTCTAAAGTACCTTTCATACTACTTTCGCTTAACGGATTGGATTTGACAAACGTTATAGCAGCAAATCCAAAATGGCCACCGTCCTGTCCCTTTTCACCATTGACTTTCGTTCTCTGGTTTAGAAGTGTCAAGTTGTAGTCAAGCGCCGCACAGTGCGGACTCCTGTAGGCAATATTCGAAAAACTGAGGTTACATTTTAAAAGTTTTAATATTGCAAAAGTATAGATAAATGTCCAGTTTATTTGTAATCATAACATATTTTTTAGTCACACTTGCGAAAGTGAACAAAATAAATAGTTAAAGTCGTTATTTTAAAACAGGTACAAAAAAATCGTATAAAATACCTATCAGAAAATTAATTTTACTGGTTCTGCATTTAAATATAAAAAAAAATTTCTTTAAGTATTACAGTGATATATATTTACGCTATTTATTTAAATAAAATTATGGCAAATTGACTAATCTCGCTTTTAAAATAATTTAATTAAAATTGTTATGCTTACAAAAAAAAATATTTTTAAAATTTTATTAAGGTAATAAAAAATTGCATAGATTTGCAAGGTCTGGCATTTGTCCTAAATATTAGTCCAATGAATTAGCAAAAAGGTAACATAAATATTTTTTGCTACTGGCTGCTACTAAGGGTGCTGTATTTTTTTAAATAATATATTTCAATCCTAATAATTTATAACACATTGGTTACCAACCCGGTTGAGAGGCCTCACATCATCTCCTGTTTAGGTATACCCTTAAAACCAGTCTTGCCGCCATTTGGACAAATATAAAATTGTGACAGCTCTCATCAACGTCAAAAATGGCGGCAGCAAGGTGTCAAAAATGGCACTAAATCTGGAGAAGATATGAGGCTTATTATTCGGTGATGGCGAGTGGTTATAGGTGATAATAAATTTTAAAAAAATTTCAAAATATTTTTGGTGCTAAGTCACCTTATACTACTGTGAGCAAAATGGAAAATTAAATATTTTAGAATCGCATATCGTATTGGCCGTTTTTTGTCAATGGGAACGCACAAAAACAATAATTTGAAGTAGTCAATAAAATTATAAAAATACTGCTATCAGTCTTAAAATATATATGCCAAAAATTATTCTGGTGTTTGTGTGGGCGAATATTTAAAAAAAAATAGTTTTTTTTCACTTTGGAGATCAAAAGTGCGCTTTTTATCACAAATTTTAGGGATAAAGTATCACTTTTTATCCCGTGGATAAAAAGTGACGTTTAAAGATAAAACGCAAAAATGGGAAGTCTGTTTTTCTTGAAAAATAATTTTAATAAAAACGGGGCTTAAAAATGACTAAAGTATCTTTTGAGCACTCGGCGAACTATAGCTACATACAATTTTTTCTTCTCGGGCTAAAAGTGCCACTTAAGTCCCTAAGAAGATACTATACTATTGTTACGGGTTCACAACGACAAATTAAAACTCGCAATTGTTGAAAACGATACGTCAATTTATTCCGACAAATTATGAACAAAAACACGAACTTAAACTTACTAATAACTTGCTAATAATTCACTACTTTAATACGCCTATTAATTTCGCGTTAACATCTAGCGATCACTACCATTGGTTATCTCTGACTGCCCGATGCAGGACGTCTGGCCCTATATATGAGGGTCTGCCTACAATTCGAGAATTTTCCATCCTTGTTCGATTCGGAATCATTCCGCCCTTATCTAGAACCGGACCGTTCACATACCAGTTTGTCACATATAACGCAACTAAAACCTAGATTAAGAATACAACCATAAAATACGTCAACCTAATACTACACTAAACCTAAATAAATTCGAAACCGAACCGAACCGAACCGAACCGAACCGAATGAACTATAAAATTTAAATAACTTAAATTTGTAACCCTATCCTCCTCTTCAGGTTTGATCGTCTTGATCAACATTTCCCAGGTAAGGTTTAAGTCTGTCTAGATGAACAACTTTCATCTTGGACTTCGGGCTTTTCTGGATTCGGTAGACTACATCATTAATTCTCTTAACAACTTTATAAGGCCCTTCCCATGGTGGTGTCAACTTAGGTGATCTTCCTTTCTTGCGTCGAGGATTGTATAGCCAGACTTGATCATTCTCTTTGAACCCTGAAGAGTTTGCTTTCAGGTCATACCTCGCTTTCATGCGGTCACTGGCTATTTCTATTCGCTCTCTAACCACTTCATGGATATCGTGCAGCTTTTGCCTTAAACGTTCGACATAGTAATTAACCTCTAAGTGTTCTTCTTCAGGTGAACCAAACATGATATCACATGATAAACGCAGTTCTCTACCAAACAGGATACTAGATGGAGTAGCTCCTGTCGTATTGTGAATGGCGGTTCTATAGGCCATCAAAAACAATGGAATATATTGGTCCCAATCTGTTTGGTGCTCATCAACAACTTTGCACAGATGTTCTTCTATTGTTTTATTAAATCTTTCAACCATGCCATCTGACTGCGGATGTAAAGCCGTAGTCCGTGTTTTATGTATTCCTAAAAGGTCACAGAGATTCTGGAAGAGCTTTGATTCAAAGTTTCTTCCTTGATCTGAATGTAGTTCCAAAGGAATGCCAAATCGGCTGAAAACATCATTTACCAGAACTTCTGCAACTGTAGCGGCCTCTTGGTTAGGCAAAGCAAAAACTTCTGGCCATTTGCTAAAGTAATACATGACAACAAGGATGTATCTGTTGCCCTTTTTAGTTTCTGGAAACGGTCCGGCCACATCAATAGCAATGCGTTCGAATGGCAGACCTACGTTATATTGTTTCATTTGACCTCTGGACCTTGTTTTGGGACCTTGGCTGGCTGCACAAGTCGAACATCGGCGGCACCAGTTTTTCACATCTTGAAAGTAATTGACCCAATAAAATCGGTTTCGAATTTTGTCCATGGTTTTATTTATGCCTAAGTGCGCGCCTGATTTTCCACCATGGCATTTGGCCACTATATTGTCTACCATGCTCCTAGGAACCACTACTTGATTAACCACAGTAAAGCCATCGGCACTTTCCCAGGCACGTTTAAGGATGTTTTCCTCTACTATCAGTGAATCCCATTGTGCCCACAGTGATTTGAATATCACCCCTTGGTTTGCGATATCTTGCCATGATGGTCGTGGTTTGTTCTCTTCTTTCAATCGCAAGATAGGTCCTACATCTTTGTCGTTAAGTTGTGTGGTTCTAATCGAAGCCGACATCCATTCTTCATCTGGTTCTAACTTTATCTGGCGCACGTAGGTAATTCCCTCTTTCTGGTCAATTTTCCTGCAATGTTTACAATCCTCAGGGCAAGGTCTTCTGGACAATGCATCCGCATTATTATGCACCCTTCCCGCTCGGTGCTTAATTTGATAATGGTATTGTTGTAGCTTTTCTATCCATCTCGCGACTTGCCCCTCAGGTTGTTTCATTTTCATGAGCCACTGTAATGCAGCATGATCCGTTCTAATCAGAAACTCTTGTCCATAGAGATATTTGTGAAAGTGATCTACGGATTTAATGATAGCTAGGAGCTTCTTTCTGGTAACACAATAATTTCTCTCTGGTTTGGATAGCTTTTTGCTGAAAAATTCGATGACCCGTTCTTCTCCATCTTGTACTTGGGAGAGTACTGCTCCTATGCCATCGTTGCTCGCATCAGTATCTAATATGAATTTACCTTTTGGAATAGGATATGCGAGAATCGGACTAGAACATAATGCAGCCTTCAGTCTTCTAAATGCTTGGTCACATTCAGTATTCCATCTGTAAGAAGGTTTATCTTCTGTAAGTCTATGTAATGGAGACGCTATTTTGGCGAATCCTTCTACAAATCGTCTGTAGTATGTACACAGACCCAAAAAGCTTCTCAATTCATGTTTGTCACGAGGTTGAGGCCATTCTTTTATTGCTTGTAACTTCTTTTCGTCAGTATGGATGCCTTCTCGGGAAACGACGTGACCCAGGAATTCAACTTTTTCTTGGAATAGAAAACATTTCTTTGAGTTTAATTTGAGATTGGTATTTCTGATTCTTGAAAATACTTCTCGTAAATTGTCTAGATGATCTTGAAATGATTTTCCCATTACTATGACATCATCCAAATATACTAGACAGGTTTTCCAAGTAAGGCCTCGTAGAACGACTTCCATTAGTCTTTCAAATGTAGCTGGAGCATTGCATAGGCCAAATGGCATCACATTAAACTGATAAAGTCCACTTCCAGCAGAGAATGCAGTCTTCTCTTTATCCTTTTTAAAGATTCCTACTTGCCAATACCCACTTTTTAGGTCAAGAGTAGAAAATCAACATGATCCTGCCAATGTTGTTAATGTGTCGTCTATTCTTGGCAGTGGGTAACTATCTTTCTTGGTCACATCGTTAAGTTTCCTGTAGTCGACACAAAATCTAGTACTTCCATCCTTTTTAGTGACCAACACCACAGGAGATGACCAAGAACTTGATGACTCTTCAATAACACCGTCGCTGAGCATTTTATTAATGAGATTGTGAACTTCTTCTTGTTTGGCCAATGGTAGTCTTCTTGGGGGCTGTCTTATCGGTTGAGCATCGCCAGTGTTGATAGCATGTTGAATAAGGTTTGTGCGTCCCGAACTACTCCTAGTTTCGAAGATATTACTTTGTTCTTCTATAAACTCTCTCGCGTTACTAAATTCTTCTGGAGTGAGATGTTGCCAAGTTGACTCAAATTGCTGAAGTACCTCCATTGGTAACTTGCTTGTATCCTCGGAAGTTGGCTCTTCACATCTTGTTACTTTCTGTACTGGTTCAAATAATGCTACCACCTCCCCCTTATTAATTTTGACACTATTTGGGAAAATATTGGCGACTCTAATCGGGATGTCTTTATCGGTTTTAACCAGTGATTTTGCAACGAGGTAGGTGTTGGGTGTGTTTTGTTGGCTTATGAGTCCGACGCAGCTTGATTTTTTACTTTCTAGCCTCCCAAAAATTATGGTCTCACTGTTACCGACTAGTCTTGTTGTGCATTCTGCCACCACTTTATTGATGTGACTATTTGACAAAATGAACTCTTCGTTCCCAAATCTTAGGGTATTAAGTTTATTATCAAACGCAAATCCATGTTTACTTATCAGGTCCATTCCCAAAATAAATTCGTCTTCTATGTCTGCAACTAATACCGAGTGGCGAACCTTCAACCTCCCCAGCTGTAGGTCTATGTCTGTCTGATCCAACACGTCGGCGGATTCTCCAGTCACAATCTTAAGTGTTATTTTCTTTTCTGTTGGTCGAATTTTATATCTCGTTGCAATTTTGAACTTAAGCAATGATATGGCAGCACCAGTGTCTACTGTTATATTAACTTTTCTTCCATTAATAAGTCCGTCGATGCTAAGACTGTCAGCAGTATGTTTTAAGCTCTTGATAGGGTAAATTTTGGGGGCTAAATTCCCATTAGCCAACACCCGCCCCTCTGCGTTGACTAGTTTTAGTTTTCCTGATCTCTTCTTCGGTACTCTGTCCCACTAGATGGTGAGCGAGACCTCATTTGGACACGACAATCGCTTGAATATGCCCTGTACGTCCGCATCTGAAACACTTTACATTTGGAGGGGATCGTCTACTTTCTTTCAAAGAATCAATCTTCTCTATCAGTGATTGAAACAGTTGGTTTAGCGTTTTTAAGTTGACCTCATCTCCAGTGCTCATTTCTTCTCCCTCCTGAATTGAAACACCTCTTACTTTTGGCCTGGACATATTATTTGATGATTCAATTTCAAGGGCTCGAATCAACACTTCACTGCTGTTATGGAAGCGTTCTCGACGTAGTAATTTTGCTAAGTCCGTGTCTCGCAAGCCGTTAATAAAGCGATCTACCGTGAAGGGATCTCTGTAATTTTCTGTCATTTCTGGGTAAGCCAAGTACATCAGCCTCCTGATATCCGCTTCATACTCTTGTAATGACTCCCCTGCTCTTTGTTGACGAACATTTAATTCTGACGAATGTAAATTTCGCAAGTGTTCGTCTCCATACCTTCTTTCTAGCGCTGCCACTAAAGCGTTATAATTCTGTTTTTGTTCGGCTGGAATGGACCGTAAAAGTCCGAGTGCAGGTTCCCGTAGAGCTACTAACAACGCTCTAGCTTTTTCGTCCTCGTCCCAACCATTTGCAGTGGCGGCAGCTTCAAATTGTTGTTTGTAGGTGGACCAGAAGGACGTACCGTCAAAATTTGGAGGCTTAATGTTTTGGTTGGAATTCACAACACATCCCTGAGCTTTTATTTTGTTATGTTCTTTCTGAAGCTGTATAAGCTGTTTTGACACATCCTGGAGCTTTTCTTCCACTATTTGGAAAACTTCTTCTCTTACATTCTGTAGCTTGGTCTCCACTTTTTCTTCAACATTCTGCAATTTGTTCTGTAACGTTTCTTCTACATTCTGCAATTTGTTTTGTACCTTTTCTTCTACATTCTGCATTCTCTGAGTTATTTCTTCCTTAAGATCTTCGGTTGCTGCCTTGAACTCTCCTTTAAGCTGCTCGGAGTTGCTCTTTATTTGATCGAAGTTTTCTTGAATGCCATCTAATCTTTGCTCAAATGTCTGTTTCATATCGTTTTGGTTTTGTTCAATGGTCTGTCTTATATCGTTCTGGTTTTGAGCCATTTGAGCTGCTAGAGCCTGCATCATTTTAGTTAGATCTTCCATCTTTGCCGATCCTTGTCTAGTAAGCATCAACTTTCTGATAAATCACTTAAAATGTTTATTTTTTTTTGGTCTATAAAGCTAATGTCGTAGTCGGTTTTTTTTTCAATATCTCCTCTGATTCTTAAATAGGACCTAATGGAATGTTCTAGAATATACTAGTAAATGTCACTCTTTCTGCTACTAGGCAAATGTAGAAGCCAGTTTTTGATTATCTCTTTTGGTTCTCGAATAGATCGTCGTAGAATGTTATGGAATATTCTAGAAATTCTTTCTAATTCTCACTATTTAAATATTTAAATAACTTAGCTAATGTCGAAGTCGTTTTTTGTATATCTCTTCTGGTTCTCGAATAGAACGTCGTAGAATGTTTTGGAATATTCTAGAAAATCTTGGTAATTCTTACTTTTGAAATAACTAAGCTACTGTCGAAGTCGGTATTTGTATATCTCTTCTAGTTTTTGAATAGAACGTCGTAGAATGTTATGGAATCTTCTAGAAATTCTTTCTAATTCTTACATTTGAAATAACTAAACTAATGTCGAAATCGGTATTTGTATATCTCTTCTAGTTTTTAAATAGAACGTCGTAGAATGTTATGGAATCTTCTAGAAATTCTTTTTAAATCTTACTTTTGAAATTACTAAGCTAATGTCGAAGTCGCTTTTTGGATATTTCTTCTGGTTTTCGAATAGAGCGTCGTACAAAGTGATGGAATATTCTAGAAATTCTTTCTAATTCTTACTTTTTAACTAACTAAGCTAATATCGAAGTCGATTCTTAAATATCTCTTTTGGTTTTTGAATAAATCAATATCGAATTTCTTCGAATATTCTGGAAAAATCACTTACTGTTTTTCTGTCCAATTGTCCTAGCCGGTGGTACTATGTAAGGATAGTCTTTGCACTATTTATTTCTTTTAATCTCACTTCTGACACCAATTGTTACGGGTTCACAACGACAAATTAAAACTCGCAATTGTTGATAACGATACGTCAATTTATTCCGACAAATTATGTACAAAAACACGCACTTAAACTTACTAATAACTTGCTAATAATTCACTACTTTAATACGCCTATTAACTTCGCATTAACATCTAGCGATCACTACCATTGGTTATCTCTGACTGCCCGATGCACGACGTCCGGCCCTATATATGAGGGTCTGCCTACAATTCGAGAATTTTCCATCCTTGTTCGATTCGGAATCATTCCGCCCTTATCTAGAACCGGACCGTTTACATACCAGTTTGTCACAGATAACGCAACTAAAACCTAGATTAAGAATACAACCATAAAATACGTCAACCTAATACTACACTAAACCTAAATAAATTCTAACTATAAAATTTAAATAACTTAAATTTGTAACACTATTTTATCACTTTTTTATTTACTTTTAGAACGCATAAGCATAAAACATTCAGACTTGTTAATTGAGTGGCCTCTCACGAAAATCTGAAGGTGTTAAATATTTTCAAAAAAATTCAACCTTTGTTGGGGTTAGAAGAATGTGCTAACACAAATAACTAAATTTTAAATAAGGCATCATTAAATTTTTGCAAAAGTCTCAGTTTCAAATGGAAGCTATTGGGACGAAACAAAATTTATTTTCAAAACCGTTATTTCGAATGGTTAAAGAAAGATATTATATCTGAGAAATTTTGTTATAAAACGGATCCAGAAAAATCAAAAAATACAGATTTAGAAACAGAGGCCGTAACCGGACCGAGTCGTGGACGGCCTAAAACGGCTTTCTTAGAATCATCTTTAAGAACAAAGAAACTGAGGGTGCAATGTGTGTGTGTATGGTAAAAATAATTATTTTGGGGTTGCTAATTTAATTTTTCTGAAAAGGACTTAGCTCCCCTTCCTAACTACGCCCTTGAATCCGAATAAAAAAAATAATTTTAGTTTAATTTCTAACGCAAAAGTAAATTGATTTTTATTTTTAACGTAACTATAGGTTAAACTGAATGTACTTTAATTTATTTTTTAAATATTTTAAATAAAATGACATATATATATATATATATATATATGTATATATATATATATATATATATATTTGAAAAAGTTTTACTTATTTTAACCTTTAGACTACACTTTATCACATACCCTATAAAAAAATTAACTTTTTTGAAAAACAACAAAGATATTGATTATTGTCCAAAAACCCTATTTTTGTCCGCACTGTGCGCCGTTTTTAATTATTTGCGTTTTTGGCCATTTTTTTAATTAAATTTTGAATAAAAAACTTAAAAATTGTTCAGGTTCTTAAAACGTTTCTATTTCTATTAGAGTAGAGAAAGTCTGAGCTTTACTATCTTTTCCAACAAAAACAACAAAAATAACAACAACTGACAGTACTCTGCCATTTTGACAAGGCCGCGATAAAATCAAAATATAGGGAGTTTGGTTAGGCTGCCTAACCAATTTTCCGCTCTTTCAATGGTAATGTCCGCTTGATGTACCCACTCTTTTTATTTTTTTTGGTTATAAAATCCAATCTTTTTTTTATCACTTTGTTTTTTGTCCTCGGCTACCAGGGCCATGCCGGACATGTACCGTTATATATTTTGTATGCTCTCTACTTGTGCTGTCTATAATCACAACCTTTGTAGTCACTATTCTAGGGATACTTCTCCCCAGGAATCCTTTAAATGTCTGCCGCACCCGAATTCGGCAACCGACGGGGATCGAACCCGCCACTGTAGCAAGCGATATTCCTTAACTCACTTGTGTTCAATGTGCGAGCGCACTGAGCCACCACGGCTACCTTCTCTAGTGTTGTTCTATATCTCTGTGTCAAACGCACATGGTGTAGCCAGTATTCTTATTTTGGTTGGTTGTGTACAATCTATAGTTGATCTATAAACTCTGCTTAGTCTATTTTTTAATAATGAGTAATATGCGGAACTTTCAAAAATTTTCCGATTCAATCAAATATGATAAAACGGTTGTCCTACAAATTAGATGCTTTGACGGGTACGTGCCCCACCTCAAACATTTCAAAATAATGAGATTATAACAAAAACATTTCATGTAAAAAAGCCAAGTACGCGAAAATGGTATTCCGTAACAAGAATTGAGATAAAAGTAAAGTCAAGTTCTTTAATACAAATTTCAAAATGAAAGGTTCTTACCATTTTGGAAATGTTTTTTAAACTTTGCTATTAGAGCCAAACTTCTTCATGTTCAATTTAGCACTGTGCCTAAGAGTCATTTGCAGTCGTAATACCAAGTTTAGAAAACCATTTCCAAACTAGTAAGAATCTTTTATTTTGAAATTTGTATTAAAAAATCTCAATTCTTTTGACGGAATACCATTTTCGCGTACTTTTTTTTACATGAAATGTTTTTGTTATGATTTCACTTCTTTTTTAAAGGATTTGGTTAATATTTATATTTTAAGGTAGTACAATTTGCGGAATAGTGTTCTAAACTATGCATTATTAAAACTTTTGACGTTTTTTAATTTTTACAAGCTTTTATTTAGCTTCAGATGTTCTGTCTAACTATTTAACTATCTAACTATCTAACTATCTAACTATCTAACTATTTAACTATCTAACTATCTAACTATCTAACTATCTAACTATCTAACTATCTAACTATCTATCTAACTATCTAACTATCTAACTATCTAACTATCTAACTATCTAACTATCTAACTATCTAACTATCTAACTATCTAACTATCTAACTATCTAACTATCTAACTATCTAACTATCTAACTATCTAACTATCTAACTATCTAACTATCTAACTATCTAACTATCTAACTATCTAACTATCTAACTATCTAACTATCTAACTATCTAACTATCTAACTATCTAACTATCTAACTATCTAACTATCTAACTATCTAACTATCTAACTATCTAACTATCTAACTATCTAACTATCTAACTATCTAACTATCTAACTATCTAACTATCTAACTATCTAACTATCTAACTATCTAACTATCTAACTATCTAACTATCTAACTATCTAACTATCTAACTATCTAACTATCTAACTATCTAACTATCTAACTATCTAACTATCTAACTATCTAACTATCTAACTATCTAACTATCTAACTATCTAACTATCTAACTATCTAACTATCTAACTATCTAACTATCTAACTATCTAACTATCTAACTATCTAACTATCTAACTATCTAACTATCTAACTATCTAACTATCTAACTATCTAACTATCTAACTATCTAACTATCTAACTATCTAACTATCTAACTATCTGACTATCTAACTATCTAACTATCTAACTATCTAACTATCTAACTATCTAACTATCTAACTATCTAACTATCTAACTATCTAACTATCTAACTATCTAACTATCTAACTAACTATCTATCAAATCTTGTGAAGCGTTTTTGACACACTTCCCATTATCCGATTTGGATGAAATTTGGTACACACATAGTGGTCCCATGACAATACAACATTAATATCCTCCCACCCCTACCCCCATCCCTTTTATAGAAAAATGTGTTTTTGGCACACTTCCCGTTATCCGATTTGGACAAAATTTGGTATACACATAGTGGTCCGATGATAATACAACGATAAGAAAAAAATATCCTCCCACCCCTACCCCCACCCCCTTCCATAGAAAATGCGTTTTTGACACCCTTCCCATTATCCAATTTGGATGAAATTTGGTATACATATAGTGGTCCGACGACAATACAACATTGAAAAAATACTCTGCCAATATATGGGCCCCTAAGTTCACACTAGGTTAGTAGATACCTAGTTATAGCGTACGTGTGAGCTGATATAACTAAAAACTAAAATAAATTTTATTCAACCCCAGACTAAATTACCTTTTGTTTGATACCACACAAGCCATGTTTTGACTTAAACTCAAATTTTTGAAATCTACCCCCCCCCCTTAAAAAAACAAAAACTAAAATATATTTTGTTTAACTCCGGACTCAATTACCTTTCGTTTGATATCACACACGCCATATTTTTACGTAAACTGTAATTTTTGAAATCTACCCCCATCCTTAAAAAAAACTAAAATATATTTTGTTTAACTCCAAACTCAATTACCTTTCATTTGATATCACACACGCCATATTTTCACATAAACTCTAATTTTTAAAATCTACCCCCACCCTTTTATTTCGCTTGTGTTCGGTGAATTTTGTTCATTTTTAAATGGGACCATGTCGACCTACGACCCAGCCTAGGTACCAAATTTCATTGAAATCGGGCAAGCGGTTTTTAAGTTATGCGCGTTGGTCGTTACAGACAGACATACAGACATACAGACAGACAGACAGACGGCGCAACAAAAAAGTTTCAAAATCATCTGAAACGCAAAGATATATAAAATTTTTTTAAATCGGAGCAACGTTTTTTTCTGGAAAAAATTAGGATCACCATAGCTCACACTACTATAGTATAGTATATGTGTGTGCTAAAAATCCTACCACTCCTACCCCCACCCCCATCTATAGAAAAATGCATTTTTGACACACTTCCCATTATCCGATTTGGATGAAATTTGGTATACATATAGTGGTCCGATAACAATACAACAATAATGAAAAATTGTCCTCCCACCCTACCCCCCCACCCCCTTCCATAAAAAATGCGTTTTTGACACACTTCACTTCAAATGACTTTTATAAAATTTGGTATATGCATAAAGGTCCGATGGCAATACAGCCCAAACAAAAAATATATTTCTACCTCTACCCCCACCCTCTCTTTCCCCCATTAGAAAAATGAGTTTCCAAACAACTCACGATCAGCGATTTCATTATAATGTAGAATAAACTCTTCTGTTCTGTTATTGAACAAATATTTTCATTTAATAGAGTAGATAGCTGAGACTAAACAGTAGAAAAATTTTTTTTTTAAGTCACAAGCTTTTATAATATGCACTAAAAATTAAAAACAATTTTCTAACATTCTAATATTATCATAATAATAAAAGCGATGGCCGCAAATCAAAGCATAAGTTAATCTAAATTTGTGATCTTCAACATAGCAGGTCATCAAAGATATGTTTGATGTGCTGCAATGCTATGTCATTGCCATCCATACCTATGTCAAAGAAATGCTGTGGTATCTTGGGTCGGGTTGGGTGGGTTTTCGTACCTCTGCATTTTTCTGCTAGATTGATTCTTGCAAATAGTGATATTTAATTGATACGGATATCTTATCGTGCTAAGATCATCAAAATTTCTATCAGTCGGCCATCGCTTTTATTATTATGATAATATTAGAATGTTAGAAAATTATTTTTTAATTTTTAGTTCAATTTATAAAAGCTTGTGACTTAAAAAAATTTTTTACCAATTTATTTCCTATGGTTGTATCATAGTTCCTATCAGCCTTTCGTAGCTCAGCTCTCTAGCGTTCCTGGAAGTGACCAATGTTACTTCTACATAACTTTACATTTATGGAGGAGGGTGATAAATTAAAATTTTGGGGTTTTTAAATTTTTTCCTACAGTTTTATAATAGTTCCTATCGGCTTTTCGAGGCTCAGCTTTCTAGCGTTTCTGAAAGTGGGCAATGTTACTTTCACATAACTTTACATTTATAGAGGAGGGAAGCAAATTAAAATTTTGGTTTTTTTCCTAGCTCTCTAGCGCTTCTGGAAGTCGGCAATGTTACTTTTACATAACTTTACATGTATAGGGGAGGGAAGTAACTTGAAATTTAGGGTTTTTTTGAGTTTTTCCAAGGGTTTGGTCATAATTTCTATCAGTCAGCCAAATTTCAGCTTCATAGCATTCTGGATGTACAGTAGAATTTTGATGATCTATACATGAGTGAGTGAGTGAGTAAGTGGCAATTTCGACGTCTTTTGAAATTTCGTAACTACTTTACTACTTTGTGGAAGTCCTTGGAGGGACTGTTAACTCTATAAAGATCTAAGACTGTGCAAAGTTTGAGTTTCGGAGCTCATTCACAAGTAGAGTTTTAGATAGGTCAAATATGGGCTGAAATGTTTCAAGAAAACATGGTACAGCAGTTTACGCCGCGAACTTCGCCGGACACTGCCGTGCCAACATCACAGTAAATAAATAGTAAGCGTCTATTTTTTTTTCTGGCCTAAAAATATGTTTGAATATAAATGGCAACATTGTCCTACCAATTGCATACATGGCTTAATCATTGCGACGCTTGAAATATGTATGCGCCTGAGTAATCGGTTATGAATAACTGTCAAGAATGTTCGCAGAGAAAAAAGTTTCTAGTTATATACGAAAATTCGGCCTGTTACTTCTCACCTAAAAATAGACCGGTGAACTGTGGGCTGTAGTGTTCTGATGAGTTTCCTAGGACAAAACAGTTGATTAAAAAAATTAGTTCTGCTTGATAGCGGTAAAAACTTTTTGATTAGCACTAAATTTACGAGCAATAAAATTTATGTACGTTTGTTATTATTTGTATAATCTACCTATTTGTCTTTTTCTAAAGCCTCTTCGCAGGCAGTTGCTGGGCACCGTAGGGGTTTCGCGACCTGCGGGGGTTTAGGGTGCAAACTTGGGGGGCAGAAGGAGCCAGGGAAGCAAGAGGGGTGGACCGGCCATCAGTTACCCTGGATATATCGAGAAGCCGGGTCCATCTAGCCAGGAAAGGCGTTTCTAGAGGGTCGAAAATGTCAAAGTAAAGCTATTTTCATCAGTCTTACTGCCTATCTTTGAAATCCGAGAAGTCACCGAAAGGAGCTTCTTCGTATAGCAAAATCCTGTGATTCATGTTAGTCATAGATTTTACCTTCAAGAATTTTTCATGACGCTAAACCATAGGAATCCAGGGTTTTTAATTTTACCAGAACAATCAAAACGAACGGGCCACCACGTTCTTTTTGGTTACGTCATGATTATAAGCGACCCTGGTGGCTGCATTATTGTTCTCAAAGGAGAGAGAGAGAAAGAGAGAGCAGCGAAAATAATAGTAATTTTCTAAGTTTTTTATAAGTTTTCTCGGTATTCTAGTTAATTTTGAATATTTTAAAGTACCTAATTTACATTTCAAAATCAGTTTGTAAACGTTAGGTAAGTACTAAAAAGTTGCTTAAAAAAATCATAAATTTCGTAATTAATAAAAAAACATTATTATCTAAAGCAAAAATTAATTTAACTTATTGATTATGATGATGATTTATATGTGAGTGGGCTTTGCAGCCCTTCCACTGCTACCACCAGTGGGTCTATTGTGGCTCACATTTGAGTGGTTTCTCACCACTGTATGCCTAATCCTCCAAAAAGCCGGCTATCAGTTTCGGTGAGACACTGTTCAGATTTGAGTTATTAGGTATAAAAAAAATCCACAAAATTTTTGTAAATTGTAACATAATGCGAATTTCCTTTAATGATTCTCCAGTTTGACGACTTGAGGGTACAGTGCTTTTGGCAGCTACGACGGGTAGTCCCCCAGGACGTACACGGCAATTTTGAGACCGAGGATCCCATGTGGAATGTGAGAACTAAACCGATCCTAGCACTTGAGACAATCCTGGGACTCTCATCGCTACAAACTTTGATAAAGAAGGAAGCGATGGGCACCTACGTTAGTCTGAAAGACACAAGTGAATGGAGAGAAGAAAGGGAATCAACTGATATAACGGGTTTACCGGTTAGCCTGACTTGCAGGCGTCATAGCATAAAAAACTACCTTAATTCAGAAGAAAAGCTCGCAGAACATATACGCCAAGTTTGATTCAAATCGGTTAAGTAGTTTCTGAGATTAGCGGTAGCTAAAAAAGTCATGTTCCTTTATATTTGTATTTATATATTTATATTTTTTTTATGTATTAAAAGCGCTGTGGTATTTCAAGTAGCATAATTTTAAACTAAGTATCTTAACGGTGATTTTAAAGTGTGATCACGATCAAAACAGAAAAATACTCTGCAAATTTATGGGCACCTAAGCTCACACTAGATACTATAGTTATAGTATACGTGTAAGCTAATATAACTAAAATGTGAAATATCTTTTATTCAACTCCAGACTTTACTTTTCGTTTGATACCACACAAGCCATCTACCCCCATCCTTTTTTAAAAAAACTAAAATGTATTTTGTTTAACTCCAGACTCAATTACCTATCGGTTGATATCGCACACGCCATATTTTCACTAAACTCTAATTTTTGAAATCTACCCCCACCCTTTTTTTAAATCACCTAAAATGTATTTTGTTTAACTCCAAACTCAATTACCTTTCATTTGATATCACACACGCCATATTTTTACGTAAACTCTAATTTTTAAAATCTACCCCCACCCTTTTATTGGACTTGCGTTAGGTGGATTTTGTTCATTTTTAAATAGGACCATCTCGACCCAAGGCCCAGCCTAGGTGCCAAATTTTATTCAAATCGGGCAAGCGGTTTTTGAGTTATGCGCGTTGGTCTTTACAGACAGACATACAGACATACAGACATACAGACATACAGACATACAGACATACAGACATACAGACATACAGACATACAGACATACAGACATACAGACATACAGACATACAGACATACAGACATACAGACATACAGACATACAGACATACAGACATACAGACATACAGACATACAGACATACAGACATACAGACATACAGACATACAGACATACAGACATACAGACATACAGACATACAGACATACAGACATACAGACATACAGACATACAGACATACAGACATACAGACATACAGACAGACAGACAGACGGCGCAACAAAAAATTTTCAAAATCATCTGAAACGCAAAGACACATAAAAAATTTTGAAATCGGAGCAACTTTTTTTTTCTCGAAAAAATTACGATCATCATAGCTCACACTACTATAGTATAGTAGTAGTGTGAGCTAAAAAATATGTGTTGGTTGGGGCAAAAAAGTGGTGTTTGAGAAACATTATGCAGTGGCGCAGCCAGGGATATGTCTTGGGGGTAGGGCCGAGGCCTTTGGGGCGCCCGAGGCCTCATTATGTCGTATTTTAAGCTATTTTATCTTTTTATTCATAAAATATGTCGAATCATCTAAAAACATCTTAGGTTTGGGAAAGGGCCATTTTACTTTAAAATCTACCTTTTATTATTACAATAAAATGAATATAATACTGATAAACTTTTTGCTTAACCTACATAGTTAAAAATTTGGCTACTTAAAATACCACAGCGTTTTTAATACATATTGAAAATATAAATATGTAAATACATTTATATAGGAAGAGGGTTTTTTTAGTTACCGCTAATCTCAGAAACCACTTTACCGATTTGAATCAAACTTGGCGTATATGTTCTGCGAGGTATTTTCCTTGATTAAGGTAGTTTTTTTACGCCAGGGCGCGTGCAAGTTGGGTTAACCGGCAAAACCGTAATATTTAAGCAATTTTTTTTAACTGCTTTAAACCCGAGAATAAGCAGGTTTGATTTCAAGGTTTTCAAAATGGTTTCTCTAAGGTGTTGTCCAAATTCCAAACCAGCCTTAGTTTTTTTTTGGCAACATTAAGACCTGAGTCACCCTGTGATAACTTATCTCGCGCTCTCGCTAAAAGAATTGAAGTTGTACACCTGGTAGATTATCCAGGAAATTAGGTGTGCAAATGTGAATTAAATATAGGATGAGAAAAATTTTTCTTGGTCGTTAAATTTTTTTGCGAGGCAAATGTCCATAGCGTCAGTTGGCAAAAGTCCTCCTTCCTTTCATCATTTTAGAACGTTATATTTCTGGAAAAGGAACGTGGATAACGTTGTATGAAAGAAACGGTATTTTTATATCTACAGTATAATGGCCCTTGGCCAACTTTTAACGCCGCGCCGGCCCTCCATTATTCGGTTTGGTCTATAAGTTTTAATTTCTTCAGACAATATCTCTCGTGTTCGTACTAGTTGGCGGTGACCCGTAGGTCTGGCAAGTATGTCCGAGTAGACCCTTTTTGCCATGCTCCAGGTCTTTCCCTTAACGCACTCTCTTACTTCCATTCGACGTCCAGGAATAATAGGTTAATGGGCCTTTATATGTACTTATCTTTACAAAGTCCAGTACCCACACCATTTGAGGAAGTACAGATCTTCTTCGCTCAGGGTTGGAGCCCCGAAACTCAAACCAGCGTCACCCGTTTGCTATCGCTCAGGGTCTCTTTTAGGGTGGCCACCAATATGATAGCGTACACTTCTGCTTAAAACCATGAGCATGAAGTTAGCGAAGCATTTAAAAAAACCCAAAAAAACCCAAAAAAACGCTCAAAAACAAGAGCGACAAAATTAATTTTTCCACAACTAATTCACGACTAATTAGCGGCAAATTATCCACCATATTCGATTTTGATAAAAGCCGTTTTTACGAGGGAGCTTCGCTAACTTCATATGAAGTTAGCGAAGCACCCTCAAAAACGGTCAAAAATAAGAGCGACAAAATTAATTTTTCCACAACTAATTCACGACTAATTAACGGCAAATTATCCACCTAGTCACGATTCGATCTACGATGGGTGCTTCGCTAACTTCATGCTCATCTTGAAACCAGTACTACTAGTTTTTCTACGTATTAAGTATTGTATTGCGTATATTAATCGTTTTATAAAAATAAACTGCTCCCAGAAAGTTAGGGATATTGCGATATCTCCTCAATTTAACTATATTTTTAACATTTCTTTTTTACCATAATATACAAAATTTACTATCAATTTCAATACCACTGATAAAATGGAAAAAAAAAACGTGAAGATAATTTTTTGTGAGATTAAACCTAAAGCCGTGTTTATTTTCATGATTTTTCATTTCATTGCATTCTTTCGATCTAAGTTTTATTTTTTAATATAATGATGAGATGTAAACTGACTAATAGAGCCATTGGCATGCTGCAAGCAAGCTAAACACAGCAACAAGTTACGCAAACTTTCAACGTATCACAAAGTGTAACCAGTCGATTGTGGAACAGATTTAACAAAACTCAAACTGTTGCAGAAACCTAGAAGTGGTCGCCCTAAAAAAACAACACAAGCCCAAGATCGATTTGTAACCTAGTGTAAGAAGAGAATCTCTATCGACATGCCGACAGGTAGCTCAAAGATTTCAAAACGCCACCATTATTCAGCTGTCAATTGAATCGATTCGAACTCGATTGAAAAACGTTGAGCTGAGACCACGTAGTCTTCTAAGGAGGGTTCTACTTACTTCCGAACAGAAAAGACAAAGAGAGAACGTCTTCACTGGCGAAATGAATGGAAGTCCGTACTGTTTACAGATGAGTCCAGGTATGGAAGATATTCAGATAGTCGTAGAATTCGAGTGTGGACAATGCCGAATATCCCAAGAAATCGGCGCGCTATCCAACACGTTCATCCCTATCGAGGGGACTCAATAATGGTATGGAGTGGAATCTGTTTCGATGGGCGTACAGACCTCTACATTTGCCAGGGTAACATGAATGGCAGACAATATCAAGAAAATATTGTTGAGGCAAATTTTCATGCCGCTATAGGTCCAGATTTTCTTTTCCTGCAAGACCGCACCGATGTCGCGGAGTTCTAAATTCACTTGAAGAGAACGGAATTCCTCATTTGCCAATTCCACCGAACTCGCCAGACCTGAATTGCATTGAACATGGCTGGGATGAACTACAGAAGGCATTAGATGCTCACCAGTCGCCTGTTGAGTATCTTGTGCAGCTAAGAGCCCTTATGCCACAGCTTTGGAATCAAATTCCTCAAGAAGTATTAAGTACTATAGTATAGTATACATGGTGGTCATACAACATATTAAGGGATTTTTTGAATTTTTTGTTTCCGGCTGTATTCATTTTTAGGTGATTTCTTTAATTTTGGTTACAACAGGAATTTGAATTTATGTTATTTTTATCAACAGTTTAATAAAATTTGAGTTAGCATTTCAAAAAAATTTGCAAGTTGTTGTTTGTTCCAAAAAATCCTAATATCCCTAACTTTCTTGGAGCAGTTTATATCCTGAATTAAAGTACATGTTGGTTTTGTCTTTTCCTAAAAATCCATAGTCACAGATCCAGTAATAAAGTCTTTCAAAGTTGATGCTTAGAGCCAAATAAAATAATTTCTTACAGGCATAGAGTCACAATCGCGACCCTTTTGCAACCCCCTGTAGCGATTTCGCGCAACCCTCGCAAAAAGGGGTGGGTGGGTGCCAGGTGGGAAACAGGGGACATCTAGCTGACCTCGCCGCGTCCGTCGAGCGGGCCCCCGCAGCCTGCTTCCTCCGCCGCGGGTGCGTGACGGTCGCGTCGTGGACGTTGGAAGAGGGTGAGATTGAGGGTGGCTAGGGACTGAGAAAAAGAAGGAGCTTTGAGTTGTTTTTTAACTCACACGTATACTATAACTATAGTAGTGTGTGCTATGGTGATCGTATCAAAAATAAGAAAAAAAAATTACTCCGATTTCAATTTTTTTTTATATACCTAACTCTGTGTTTCACTTTTTTGTCGCGCCGCCTGTCTGTCTGTATGTATGTTTGTTTGTATGTCTGTATGTCTATCTGCAATGACCAACACGGATAACTCAAAAACTACTTGTCCGATTTTAATGAAATTTGGTAAAAATTACATTATAGATTAATCGTGTGAGCTTAGGTGCCCATAAATTGGCACAGTATTTTAAACGGTTTTATTTAACTTGACTATGTATTTTTTTTCATTATAACTTTTGAACTATACAATCTAGTTTAATAGGACAAACTGCACTTGGCAGAGAATTAATCATAGTTTTGACTAAATATATTGTTTTGTTCATCATCTCAAAATCCAAGATGGCGGGTAAAATTAAATTGTACCCTTCTGTTTATTCCTGTGTTGCAAACATGTTTTGATTCTTTTTTTAAATTAGTAAAAAACTGCATTCTTGCCACGTATAACAAGGTATGTCAATTGTCAATCATGTCTGCATTTCTTTCCTTATAAATTCATTACTACTGAACCAATTTTAATGAAATAAAAAACATCGTGGTTAGAATTGATATATTTTTAAAGATCATTATCAAAATTTATCGCCGTCTTAAAATTTAAGATGGTGAACAGAATCATACCTGATTCCTCAAAATGGCGTGTTTCTTCTTATTTTCCTAAAAAGTTTTAGTTTTTTTTATTTATAGAAAAACACTACTTTCCCCCAACACAACAGGGTACAAATGAGTAAAATCGGTGTATTGGTTCTCAAAAAATCTAATTTTATTTCAACAATCGTTTTACGGATTATACGACTGATTTTGGTGAAATAAAAAAAATCGTGGTGAGAACTCTTTAAAGATCATAATCAAAATTTGCCGCCATCTTAGAATTTAAGATGGACAGAATCATACTATATTCTTCAATATTCTTAATTTCCGAAAATGTTTTGGTTCTTTTTTTAATTTTAAGAAAAACACTACTTTTCTCCAGCATAAAAAAGTATAAATTAATAAAATCGGTGTAGTGGTTCTCACAAAATCTGATTTTATTTTAACCATTGTGTTACAAATTATACGATTGCATTGCCAATTCTGTATGAATTTAGTTTTTTGTAAATTCATTATTACTGAACCGATTTTAGTGAAATAAAAACCATTGTGAGAATCACTTTACCGATTTTATTACTTTTTACCTTGTTAAGCGGAAGAAAAGAATAATAGAATAAAATAAATAGAAAACGTGCCTCTTTAAAGGGTCAAGTAAGATTCTGTCCGACATCTTAACTTTTAAGATGTCGGCAAATTCCAATTTTAATTTTTAAAAAACAAACAATTCTCACCATGATTTTTTTTTATTTCACTTAGATCGGTTCAGTAATAATGAGTTTATAAGGGAATGAATGCAGACAGGCTTGGCAATGCAATCGTATAATCTGTAAAACTATGGCTGAAACAAAAATAGATTTTTTGAGAACCCCCAAACCGATTTTAATCATTTGTACCTCGTTGTGCGAATGCGAAGGGAAAAGGAAAAATTCAAATAAAAACTAAAACATTTTCAGAAAAAATGATTAACACGCCATTTTGATTCTGTCCGCCATCTTAAATTTTAAGATACCGATAAATTAAAATCGATGAGATAGTTCAAAAGTTATAATGAAAAAAAATTGTCCGGTTTTTTTGGCCCACCCGGTATTTTGATTTGCTTTAAATCTTGCGACAGTTATACGTGGCAAGAATGCAGCTTTTTTACTAATTTAAAAAAAGAATCAAAACATGTTTGCAACACAGGAATAAACGAGCATCTTTGAAGGGTACAATTTAATTTCACCCGCCATCTTGGATTTTGAGATGATGAACAAAACAATATATTTAGTCAAAACGATTGTATAGTTCAAAAGTTATAATGAAAAAAAATACATAGTCAAATTAAATAAAACCGTTTAAAATACTGTGCCAATTTATGGGCACCTAAGCTCACACGATTAATCTATAATGTAATTTTTACCAAATTTCATTAAAATCGGACAAGTAGTTTTTGAGTTATCTGTGTTGGTCATTGCAGATAGACATATACAGACATACAAACAAACATACATACAGACAGATAGACGGCGCAACAAAAAAGTGAAACACAGAGATAGGTATATAAAAAAAAATTGAAATCGGAGTAATTTTTTTTCTTATTTTTGACACGATCACCATAGCACACACTATTATAGTTATAGTATACGTGTTTTTATAAAAAAAAAATTGATTTTATCAGTTGTAAGCCAGATTATCTAAAAATTCATCAAAAATTACAATTTGACTTATAACATTTTAAGATGGCGGCCGAAGTTCAGATAAAAAAGTTATTTTTTTGTTCTTGTTTGACATAACTCGTATTGCCCTGTAATATATCGATTTATACTAAATGGGGGTCGCCGATTTTAAATATTTGATAGTAAATGACATATGTCTATTATTATCCAAGATGGCGGCGTTCAAAATATAAATACAACATATCTTTATGGTTGGGTAATTTTTTTACCAAGATATGTAGTTTTATATTAACATTAATTAGTTTTCAGTTTCAGTTGTGGCCTTATTTTTTTTTGTTTCTATTGTATTAAATCTTATGTAAAAACAAATTTGACGGAAGAAATCTTTAATATTGGTTGGATAATCCTATACAGAAAAAAAAAATAACCTCACTTTTTTGACATGGCAAAAATAGTTTTAAAAAAATAGTAAATTTTATGATTTTCTCGATTTTTAATTATTTACACCGGTGCGGAATATGGTCACAGAATATATAGGTTATTACCAACAGAAGCACGGTCCAGTTAAAGGCACCTTTTAGTTTACAACGCTAGCGCTGGTTTCGTAACTATATTATATTTAAAATATCGCAGGGCTTCTACTGTGCGAGGTTGCCGCCTGATACGAGGTCCCGCTCGTGTAGCGTGATCACCCAAGCAATTTAGATGTCTTTTGATGAACTTCCCTTCACGTCCCCTCAACCCGCTTAAAAACCCTGGTGTGTGTTTGTGAGCCGCGTCGTTGAAGGTCATCGGTACACCTGTATTTCATTCATTAATTGAGCCGAAATAGGTCTGAGTAAAATTAAATCTCCGCAAAAAATGAATTAAATACAAAGTATAATAAATTTATACCTACTCTGTTACAGTCTAGGATTTTTTTAGATATTTTCCACATACCTATTTTATTAATAATAAAATAAATAGCCGGTAATATGACATCATGGAGCCTTGCCCCCCCCCTAAAACATCTTCCTGGGTGCGCCACTGAATAATCGACCACTTTTAATTACATTTTCGGTTCAGTTCGGGGGTGGGTTAATATATATACCGGGTGGGCCAAAAAAACCGGGCAATTTTTTTTTCAATATAACTTTTGAACTATAACGTAGATTTTAATGGGACAAACTGCACTTGGCAGAGAATTATTCAGAGTTTTGACTAAATATATTTTTTTGTCCTCCATCTTAAAATCCAAGATGGCGGACAAAATTAAATTGTACCCTTCAAAGATACTCCTTTGTTCTTGTGTTGCGAACATGTTTTAATTATTTTTTAAAATCAGTAAAAAAGCTGCAAAATCATTTTGGTGTTTCTAAAAAAAAATATTTTTGTTTCAACCATTGCGCATTGTTTGGAATATTATACGATTGCCTTGCTAATCATGTCTGGATTTATTTCCTTATAAATTAATTACTACTGAACCGATTTTGATGAAATAAAAAACATTCTGGTGAGAATTGATTGCTTTTTAGAGATCATGACCAAAATTTGCCGCCATCTCAAAATTGAAGATGGCGGACAGAATCATACTTGATTCTTCAAAATGACATGTTTATTCTTATTTTCTGAATATATTTTAGTTTTTTTTTTAATTTATAGAAAAGCACAACAAGTTAAAAATTAGTCAAATCGGTGTGGTTGTTCTCAAAAAATCGATTTTTGTTTCAGCCATTGTTTTACAGATTATACGATTGATTGAATTTCCTTATAAACTCATTATTACTGAACCGATCTTAGTGAAATAAAAAAAATCATGGGGAGAATAGAAAAACACTACTTTATCCCGCATAAGGAAGTACAAATTAATAAAATCGGCGTAGTAGTTCTTAGAAAACTATCATTTCAGATTGCGGTTATAGTGTGGTGATTCTTTTTTTGATTTTTAAAAATTTATTTTATTTACGGACATCCCTGAATTTTTAAAAATTAAATTAATCTTACATTGTTATACATCATTTAAAGGAAATTTAATTTTCTATAATTAACTATACGGCACATTGTTTATAAAGAGCTTGGTTTTTCCTAATCCGGGTGAAACATATATATATATATATATATATATATATATATATATATATTTTTTTTTCTTTTTTTTTTAATTACTCCCGACGGACGTCGCCCTCGCTGGACAATTTATCAATAATCAAACATCACTGTCTTACACATCGTGAAAAAGGGAATTTTATTTTTTACAACTAAGTATAAAAAATATTTTCCTCAATTGCGCTTAGTTTCTGAGAAAATTGGAAAAACCCTGTAATAAAATTAATGTAGTTACTTGGATTTCTCCAGGTTGAAAGTCACTCATATTGCAATTGAAAAGAACAGCAGTCGCTTTTCAATTGCAAAATTAATGTGTTTGGTGATTTGGTTGAAAAAAACAAATGTGACTGCGCGAGTTTACTGGAATCTTATCTTATTCAATACTACGACTTCTATAGGCTATTTACTTCGTAAGAGAAGTCAACTTTCATGTAAACCTAGCCGCGTACACTCTTTAAGAACACATGTGATGCCGCTGAAAGTCAGACATCGAATGAACCGACTGCCGACGGACGCGCTAAACTCAAGGTCACAAATCGATGGATGGACTGCAAAATTTTACAGAGAAATACATCCTTCTTGGTAACACCGGCAACTTCCCGAGGGGAAACCCAATTTGATTTCAGAGTTTTGCGTGAAGGCAAAAGCCTGTGATCAAACCGGTTCGCCTCGCCTTCGCTTCAGACCTCTGTAGTATACTTTGTGATATGGTCCATCAAAAAAAAGTCTATACGCACATTAAAGCTTAGTGACTTGACTATCATACAAGGCAAAAGAAAAATTTCTAGGTCTATTGCTTTCAAAAAACTAAATTTTTTAAAATTGGAAAAACCGCAAAAACCTCAAAATTGGCAACTTTTAACTAAAAAAATTTTCATGTCTAATCTGTCTATTAAAACTTCGCTTGTGCGTTGTTTTACTTGATAATGTATCGTCTAAATAAAAGTCAAATAAAAAGTCTGGGTCTGTCATTTTAACATCAACTTTTAAGCTATTTGGTTAAAGCATGTAAAAAATAAAAAAAAAATTATTGAGTCGCAAAAGGAAAAAAATTACGTATATAAGTCATGGTTAGGGGATCTTATTTTTAGCGTGAGATCCTAGTTTGTAGGTTCAAGTCCCATCTTCGTACACTGTCGGAAATTTTTTTTTAGTTTTAAGAATACATTTTTGGTGAGACACGGACATTAATTAGTTTGTTTCTTTGGTAAATTAAATGATTCAGGTTTAACAGTGACGTACGCAGGAAGGAGGGGGGTTGGAGGCCTAATCTTTCCAAAACCATTAAATAACTTCTCCTAAAGATTGAATTTTTCTGAAAGAAGAAATAAATGGTTTTCCAGGACTTTGCTTTTACTCAAGCCCCCTCTCCCAACCCCCTTGGAAAATTTCTGCATATGCCACTCGGCATTAAAAAAACTAAGTACAAAACTAACGCATGGTAAAAGCCCATGTGATGCGATTGGAGATACTGTGAAACGATTTGTTTTACATTAAAATCTCAAACAAACAACAACTGGACACCAGTCTTTCACTCCTCTGGATGATTTAACCATAGATGCTAAATTTTCTTCAAGCTCAGAAATAAAAAATTGTTCGGTTTCTGAAATTATAGAACTCAACTTCTTTTCCGTTTTTTTAAATATGACAGTAGGTAACTACTAAAAAAGTAAATAAACTTTAAAAAAATTTGTGTAGTGACCTTATCAAGACAGTTTATATCATAATTTATTGAACAGTGCTCATATAAATAAACTTTACCTTCTGATAATTTGCAGGGGCGGATCTAGAAACTTTATTTTGGGGGAAAATATCATAATAAATATTTCACAAAACTATTTTGCATAGCGACCAGGAGGTGTATTCTATGTGTCAAAACTGAGTAAAGTTTCAGATTTGGGGGCATCCCCCCGTATATCCACGCCTGTAATTTGTGATGCAATTTAACATCACTAGAAATATTAAAATAACAAAAAAATGTGTAGTGACCTTAAGGATTACAGACCCAGATTTTTTATTCTTGTTTTTAAAAGTATACGATACAGTGAAAAATTTACCCTACTTGATTACCACCAGCACCCCGATAGACAGAGTCATTTTTGATGCTGAAGTTGAGGGATTTCCCAGACATTCTTAACTTCTTCGTCGAACTCCAAGGTAACGTCTACTTTTTAAATATGTTTTATACAAGGAAGATATAGTCCTTGAGTATAGCTTTCCAACACTGTTTCAAAAATTTAAGAAAACATACATTTATACCCCAAAAAAATATGAAAACTTCGAAAATTTCTGCGTTTTTTGGATATTCCCTAAATTGCTCTAATTAAGTCAGTATAAAAGATTTTGCAAAACATCACATTTTTTTTGAAAACTACTTTTATGCATGTTTTCAAAATTATAGGTTAATTTTTTTTAGGTGCTGTTTACTATGAGCATAATTTTTTTCTTTAAAGTCTCATTTTGCCCGTTTTTAGACTTTTCAAATGCGTGTACAACAGACTAATTGGATTAAAAAATCTAAAATTGTGCAAAAGTGGTTAAGCATAAGCTGTTTCATTTAGTAAGCATAATTAAAGAAAAAAATTAAATGTCACGGCAACACTTTTTTTGTAAATTGGATGACTTGGCGTTGAATTAGAATAGAATAGAATAAGTCTTTATTTTCCTTTGATTATTTACAAATAATATGGAACACGTCAATTGCTCCTCTATTAACCGGAAACTCCCTTTAGGCTGACAAATTTTTTGGAACCAAGCTTTTCCCTATTTCTCCACATGTAAAATTAACTCCTATAACCGGACACTCTAATAACCGGACGCGGACAATTTTTTTTGGTTAAAAAATTGTGAAATCTCCCTTAACCGGACGCGAACCTCTGACAAGGGGACGGAGCACTGCACGACATAGGTATAAATATTATGTAGTATGTTGGCAATAACGCACTCTGCAGCCGGGGAATTACCTTTCCGTTTCAATGCGGAGACTAAATACTTCTGTCGTATTTACAACATATTTGATTCCGCGGGGCTGCCGTGTAGTAATAGACCTCTTTGAAATGGCGCCTATAGTAAAAAACTTCTTAGTTTACGTGAAGAAATGGAAGTTGTTAACGTTTCGGAGAAGGAACATCTATCAGCACGAAAGATCGCTGAAAAATTTAAAATCGGAAAAACTCAAGCAGCGGAAATTGTTAATAAATATATTTTAAAATTTCGCAGTTCTCTCTCATAAGCGGACAATATCGACGAAACCATGAGTGTCCGCTTATAGGAGGTTTCACTGTATAGGATATTACTCTTTCTTTAAAAAACTTCCTATTTCATAAAGCAGTTTGCAGGAAAAAACCGCACAATTAGGTATTTGTAACAACTTTCCCATTTATAGTCCTTGGAATGGCGTCTCATCCTATTATTTTTCCCTTTTAATCGACGTAGCACGGTTTAGGTCGCCATATGATGCTCACTAGCCGCGGCTGCTTGAGAATCTAAATCGCTGTATGCTCTATCGATCTATGTTAATCTAAAGCCTCACAGGCATCCTCATCCGCGGGTAATTCGACGCGAACGCGACATCTGGCTTGCTGGACCGTGTATACAGGGTGAACAAGTTTTCGCATATTAAATATAAATAATACAGGAGTTCCCAATAAAAAATTGGCCCTCTACATCTTTCTCAGAAATCAAAATTTAAATAAAGAATATTGGTCTACTGCACCTTTGTTATAATAAATTTTTGATTGCATTTATCAGAAACCAGGTTAAAAGTAATGACAAAAAATTCATAATACTTCTGATGATACTGAATACTTAATATTGTATTGTCATCGGACCACTATGTGTATACCAAATTTTATCCAAATCGGATATCGGGAAGTGTGTCAAAAACACATTTTTCTATAGAAGGGGTGGGGGTAGGGGGGGTAGGATATTTTTTTCTTAATGTTGTATTGTCATGGGATTGTAAAAAAAGAACATTTTTCTGCTTTAAAAATAAGTTATAAAAGCAGACATGTATAGGACTATAAAATTCAAGAAAATACGAAATAAATGTTTTTTTTTCCACACCTTCCATTTATTTAAGTGCCACTGGCGTAAGGGGGGGTGTGTTATACATCGTTAGAAGGGGCTCTTTGGTTAGCATTAATAACTATTTCCTAGTTGTTTTCCACCAAGTTTGCAAATAATTAAGAAAATACTGTCAGAGAGCATATAATGCCAACTCGAAAAAATGACTTTTAAGTTATTATTAACCAGAAACATTTTTAATTATTTTCTGAGTTACAAAAATGAATGTTCAATTTTTGATTGATTTGAGAATTCCTAGAAATATATTTATTTTTATTTCAAGGCCGCTTTTTTTGAAAGTTATTTCTAACTTAGAAAATATGTAAATGTATATTTTCAACTAAACATACTTTTTGAGAAAAACAATATGGCGCCTATGGCACGTGCACTTATACCTTCAAAAGGAACATATGTACATTGATGGAAAGGAAATTTTCTCTGCTCAAAAAATGTGTTCCAGACGATTTTTAAAAAAGTTGAGGTTTTTCGAGTTATTACCAAAAAACTATCAAAAAGCACCTTTAAGGGAGAGAAACCACCCTCCCTGCCAAGGAAGGGGGTTGGTTCCCGTTTGTAAAATGTTCGGGGGAGTCTCACGTCTATTTATAGCAAGTGTGTTGCTTCTCTCATTAAACGCAATACCTGAACCTGTAGGGCCTGCACTAGTTCTCACTTCTCAGTTCTTATATAGTATTTTTCTACGCCAATGGCATGCTGCTGGCGTCATAAATCAAATTTCAAACGAGTTATAGTCAATTATGCTTTAATCAATTGACCTTACCCACTCTCCCTTAAAGTTTGGTGCATAATTCAAATTACTACTACTATGTCGATTTCTTTTATGATCTCATTTCTTATATGATCTGTTCTTGGTTGATCTTCTTATTGCGTCCATTTCGACACTTTCCATTTTTGTTTTGTATTTTTCTGTTAAGCGACAAGTCTCTATTCCATACAACAGCGTGCTTTTCACCATTGTTTAATATATATAAAATTTTACATTCGTTTTTATCCATCTGCTCCATAAAATACTGTTAAGGCATCCAATAAGCTATTTTGCTTTTAGAATTTATTTTTCCAGTTTTCACAGTCTGTTCCTGCCTTATCAAATGTGACAGTATCTCTACTTATTGCATGTAGATATTGTTTGTCCATTGTCTACTTCTAACTCACGTGATTCGTTTCCAATACATAAGTACTATGTCTTGTCCACGTTCACTGTTAACCCACACTTTTGCTATTTTTCGGTATACCATACCGCATACCGCATCATTTAAATTACACCCTGTATTTCAGTTTCAGTTTCAGTTTCAGTTTCTTTATTGGTGTTAATTATGCTTTCGCATTTACATAAGCCAAAAGTAAAGAAAAATGTCTTACAAAAAATATCGTAAGTACTATAACCTATATCTAAGTCAGAATAAAAATTTTAAATTTTAAACTGTAAATAATTAAAAAAACCTGTTTTTTTTTTAATAATCACAAAGGACACGAACAGGGTGTCCCACCATGGGCAACTAATTAAAATTATTTAAAAGTAACAACCAAAATTTACAAATAAAAGTAGATAATGAAAAAACCTAAAAACGCTTTTTCTAAAAAATAATAAATTTGTATATACCAGGAACACAATCCAAGTTCAACCAGGGCACCACAGAAAACAAAAACAAACAAAAAACACAAATTAACATTACAAAGCTTAAAAAAAAACAGAAAACATTATATAAATGGCAAAATCCGCATTTAAAAACTGGTCTATACTATAGAACGCTTTTTGAATCAAAAATTTCTTTATGGTTCCTTTAAAGTTCCTGTAATTCAGTTCCCTTATTTTAATCGGCAAAACGTTATAAAATCTTATGCAATAATATGATGTACCATTTCTGGTCCTTGTCAAGCGCTGTGATGGTAGCACAATATTGTTTCTCCCTCTGGTATTAACAGTATGAAGATCTCCTTGGAAAGTAAAAGTCGAAAGATTTTCTCTTAAGATAACAGGCATTGTAAGATATATTGACATGGAAGGGTAAGTATTTTTAGGGACCTGAAAGCTTCCACACAATCACTTCTATAAGAAAGGCCAGCCAAAATTCTAACCGCTCTTCTTTGTAGTCTAAAAGCCAACTCTGCGTGAGAAGAGTGACCTCATGCTATTAAAGCATATGATAAGAGGGAATTTATTAGCCCATAATAGCAGGTCATAAGAGTTTTTTGGCTTACGATACCAGAAAGAGATCTTAAGAGGTAGGTGTTTTTCGAAAGTCTGTTGACCAGTCTATTTACATGACACTCCCAGGTCAATTTTGGATCCAGATGCACACACAGAAACTTATTTGCTTGTTTTGAATCAGAATTTATTTCCGTTCCTTTGGTTTTAAGAGTAAAAATCACCCGGTCAGTTTTACTTGCATTCAGGCTTAACTTATTTGCCAAAAACCAGTCTTTTATTAAAGAAAAGGATTCTGCAGTGACTTTGTTAAGTTCTATGACACACGGAAGAGATTTGATCTCCGTAGTGTCATCACAGTATTGGAGCAATTCAGATGAAGGTGAGGCGTGTTTGAGATCATTAACAAAAACCAAAAAGAGTACTGGAGTACTGAGGAACACCATATTTATTTGGCAGTTTCTGAAATTCAACACCTTCAACTGAAACATACTGCAGTCTCTCGCCCAAATAGGATTCCCACAATTGAGTACTGTCCATGTCGAAACCATAGAGCTTCTTTAGCAATATATCATGAGAAATGCAGTCGAAAGCTTTTGTTAAATCCAAGAACTGAGCGGAAACATATTCACTATTTTCAAAACCTTGATTTATAAGATTAACTAATTTGTTTATAGCTTTAGTTGTCGACATGTTCGCCCTAAAACCAAATTGACTAGAACTAAAAAGTTGGTTATCCTCAAGATATTGACATATCTGGTTTTTTAAGACTTTTTCATAAATTTTACCAAAGATTGGGATTATGGGTCTGTAATTACTTGGATTGTTAGTGTCATCCTTTTTATGTAGAGGCAAGACTTTTGTTATTTTAAGGGAATCTGGAAAGGTTTTTTTCCTTATGGACTCATTAATAAGCTTTGTCAGAGGACTTATAATGAGGTCTGTAATGGCTGTAAGTATTTTTTTATTCATGCAATATGTGTCTCTGCATTTACTATTTTTTAAGCTTTTTATAACATCACGAACTTCAATGAAATATATGCAAAAGGGATGATATTTCAATAGCGGATTAATATAATAAAATAAAAAAAAAACTAATTTAATGAATGAACCTAAAATGCGAAGGACTATAGACAGGCTGCTTTTTAATGTTAGTTCAGGCACTACGGAGTCCCATACTGCGTTTAATGAGTTTTTTCACACCTCTCATTTATTTAGATGCCTATAAACCGCTACTGATGTAAAGGGGGCGTGTTATACATCGTTAGAGAGTACTTTTCATCAGCCTCAATAATTGTTACTTTTAGTTGTTTTTTGCCAGGTTAAAAAGTTTTTTCGTACGCTAATGGAACACTGCCGTCAGAGGGTACATCGTTAAAAAGGAAATTGGATTCGCTTGAAAAATGATCTCCAGAAGATTTTTGGAAAAGTTGACTGTTTTCGAGTTATTAGCAAAAAACTATCAAAAAGCACGCTTAAGGGGGGGCCCACCCCCCTGCCAGGGTTGGGGGGGGGTGGTTTTCTTTCTTAAATTGTTCGGGCGAGTCTTATGTCTATCCATACCAAGTGTGTTGCTTCTTTCATTAAACGAACCATATCGCTTGAATCTCGGATGTAGGGCCTCGGAAACTATTTTGTGGTATTTATTGTAGGTACGTTTTGGAAAAAATCCTTGGACACGTTTGCTAGGCGAAAACTTTTTCGCTATCTTGAAATTTTTGTAACACACACCCCCTTCAAACGGTTAACTTTACCTCTATATTTTAGATGAGGAGGGTGGGTCGAATGGCATCTCGTTTTGAAGGTCTGGTGAAGGTCTGCTGAATGTTTTTACAACTCCGTAAAAGTTTTAAAAATCTATCGGTTCGTTTTTGAGATATTTGCCTTCAAATTTTCAAATTTCCCATATAATGAAATAAAAATTAAATCAAAATTTTATACTTTTCTGATTCAATTTTTATTTTGTCAGTCCAAGTTAAATTTGAAAACAAATATCTCAAAAACTAAATAATATATTTTCGAAATTTTTACACAGTTGTAAAGATAATTTCCTTATTCAAAATGTAAAAGTAAAACTTTACTCCTCGAAGAGGGTGCGTGCTACAAAAATTTCATGGTAGCCAAAAAGCGGTTCCCTCTCAAACAAAATCGACGGGGTTTTCCAAAAATGTACGATATACTCAAAAAAGCCTGTGTTTAAAAAAAACCTGTATAAACCCAATGAAACCAATCCCAAATAATTACTAGGTAAATTCTACATAAGGATCTCTAAGGGAAATTAGAGCACCCAGTATATAACCAATGGAGACCTCCGAGATCGCTGTATATACTGCCCCTTGCTACGAAATTCTCGCTAAAGTGAAATTTACACTTGGCTAAACTTCACGTTTACGTTTTGCGAGAATGGATGCTATAAAAACTGGGAAAACCAAACGTAAGCACCACAAACTAATTATTTTAAACAATAATTTTAATGACAACCTCATCCCGTCTACTTGAGAGAAACTTTCGTTTTTCTTCAGAGCTTCCACAAGTACATTATGAAAGTACTTCAAGTACAAGTACCAATAAGATTAAGATTTGTAAAAGTACTTGAAGTACTAAGTACATTTTCTTTTCAAATGTACTTTAAGTACCAAGTACATTATAAAAGTACCTACTTGATTTTCCCCAAGTCTTTTACTTTTACAGTAAAAGTACTTCAAGTACTTTAAATATCAAAAAATGAGAAAAATGCCAAAAATATTTAAAAAAATGTCAAGAATGTTAAAAAATTTCTAAAAAGTTAAAAATGTCAAAAAACGTCAAAAACTTCAAAAAATATCAAAGATGACAAAAAATTTTTAGAAAATTTCAAAAACAGTCAAAAATGTAAAAATATTTCAAAGATGTAAAAAAATGTAAAACACGTCAAAAATGTTTAGAAAATTTTCAACCTAAAAGGTTTTATTTTTTGGAATATTATTGTATGTAAATATGTAATACTTATACACCTAAATTGCATTTTTTTATTTTTTCTAAACTCATCATTTTACATACAAATGCCATAAAAAGGTAAAGGAAAGAGATAATTTTAATACACAAAAATCTGCAAAATTGACCCAGTCGCATCAAAATGTTTTTAACATTTTATAGTTTTGCAGTAGGGGTGTCACAGTTACCCCGAACTCCGGGGTAAATGGGACCTACCACAAAAGACAAAAATTTTAAAATATATTAAATTTTTCTTTCTCAAATTGTATACGGTTGTTCCAAATAGATCACATCTGTGTAAATCCAAATATATTAATTTGACTTTGTAATGAGACATACAACAAACTCTTGCCCTTTTTTGGTGGAGCACTTGGGGCACTGTTCTTACCGTCAATAATTTCTAAATTACTTGTAGAAAGTACTATTTTTATAATAGCCCACAAAACTGCTTAAAAACTTGTTTAAATCAAACTAAATAAATAAGCCTAACAAATGTAAATATCCAAGGTATTTTTTGAGGTGTATGTCAGACTAAATAAATTTTCGGGTTCCTGTCTGCTACAAGGTGAGTAGGTGGATCCCCAAAAATCGAGCTACACTACCGTACTACCGACACCCCTCATTTTACCTTCCACGAAATAATGAAGGTGCGTGCAAACAATTAAGCCTATGGGCATTATTTTTTAGATAAGTTTGTACCTAATATTACGATTTTTTGAGCGATTAATTAAGACTTACCTATCAAGGTTGCTAAAATACCGGACTGTTAGCTCCCGCTAAATTTCGCGGTTGTTTATATATATTTTTAAAACCACACAATTGTATGAAGGACAAAGCGCATTTCGCGTATTTGGACATGCGCACCAACAACCAGTGAGATCCTTGTCGACCGCCTCGAGAAAATGGCGTTCTCCAACTATTTCAAATATCTACACCTGAAAGTGCTCGATTTTTGTGTACTGAAGCATAGAACTAGAAACTTCAGCCCTTCAGCTACGTGGTGACATCATTAGATCCAATCAGGGGCCCCTTAGAAGTGGAGAATTTGGCTGCAAACGGGTGAGTACCGTTGTGTGACACAAATAATTTTACCTATGGACGTTTGATTATTTCGTAATTCATATCAATATATTTATGTTTGCTCGCGCTTTCATTAATTATTATATACAGTCCATTGCATTTATCATTTTTCTAAACGCGGCATAACATAAGTGCTCCTTCGACCGAATTAATTATTTAAAGTAATAAATCCATACGACGGTATTAATAAACGCCGAAAACAAGGCGGCCTTGAATTTTTAGCATCGTATTGAAACGAGAGTGGTGTCGGCGCAGTACTTGTTTTTTGTCCGCTGCTATGGTAACGGGTCTACTCCGCGTGGTATAAACAAAACCGAGAAGGAATCAAAACAAACAAAACAAACGTTCAGTGTGTGTACCATATCATTTCGATATTTAAAACAATTTTCATCAATTGCGATAAATTAGTGCATATTTTCGACAATTCGTCATTTTTCTATTTCAGAAGCATTAATTTAGCGTTAATTGCATATTTACCGACAATTTCGTCATTTCAAAGGTAAAATCATGTCTGTCAAAAAAGCCGCGCAAAAACGCAAGGGTTTTTTATCTGCGATCACCGAGTGTTATGTGTTGTCACAGACCGCGGAAAAGGATGAAAAAGCGAGAAACGAGTTTCAAGTGAGGTATTCCGATTTGGATGAAACCTTCGATAAATGCATGCTGGCACATAATGACGTCATTATGTTGATAGACGACTCGGACGACGAGGAGTTTAAAACAAAGGATGCGATCCTTTCAGAAGCTCGTAAATATTTTTATGCGTGTAAGGGGGTTTACTCTAAAATATTTCCGGTTGAGGCCCCAACCCTTTCGGGATCATATGTTCGACAAAACGAATCTGAAACTCCAAAACTCAAAGAGTTAGGTATTCCCATATTCCGAGGTGATAAAAAATTATGGCCAAGCTTTTTCGATCTTTTAATAACATTATAGATCAAAATCAAAGTCTAAGTAACGTCCGAAAACTTCAATATTTATTTTCATATCTCGAGGGTGAGCCTTTAAAATTGATATCAGGGATTAGCTTATCTGATCAAAATTATAAAATTGCTTACGACAAATTAGTCAATAGATATCAAAACAAGCGAGACCTTGCAAATGATGCTTTAAGCTCAATTATGAACTCCACCTTAAAAAACGAGTCAGCTAAAGAATTGCGTAATTTAATTGACACCTTTTCTGAATCCCTAGAAATTTTAAAATCACTTAGCTTTGACGTTGAGAATTGGGACTTTATTATTTTTTTCATTTTGTTAGAAAAATTGGATATTCCGACGCGTTCAAATTTCGAAATAAGTCACGCCAATACTAATACCGAAATTCCCACTTTTCAGTCACTTTTTCAATTTTTAGAAAAAAGATGTAAAGTTTTGGAATCACTTCCTCAATCAACAGCACCCAAAAAGGTGCCCATCTATCAAAAATCAAATTTTATGCAAAATCAGTCTGGGCAAAAGCCTACCTATCAAAATTCAAATTCTATGCGAAATCAGTTTGGGCAAAAGCCTACCTATAAATCATCCAATCGCCTTTTATAGGACTGGCTGGCACCTCAACTAATTCAAGTACGGGAATAAAATGTTTCCGGTGTAATCAAGGTCACGTGCTTTCGAAATGTCAAACATTTCTTGATCGCCTATCTTTCGTCAAGCAGAAAAAATTATGTCTAGCGTGTTTTCATCCCTTGCATGGTGTAGATACGTGCAAATTAAAATATTCATGCAGGACTTGCAATAGTAAAAGGCACCACACATTAACTCATATCTTAGAAACTAATCAAGAGTCTGGAAGCCAAGATACTAGTCCTGTCATTCACACACCACCTGTCAATAATCTTCATGTGTCATTAAATGCCTCAGGACCTTCAGGTACCTTTCTTTTATGCACCGCCATAATAGATGTTATGGACGGTTGCGGAAATTTTCAACCTGTAAGGGCACTGCTTGATTCTGGATCACAGACAGGATTCATCAGTGAAAAGTGTATTCAGCGTCTTAATCTTCCTAGGCGAAGTTACACCACTGAAATATTCGGATTAAATCAGATGTTTTCTTTTACTTCCAAAGGGCTCGTTCAATGTCACATTAAGCCACAAGGACAAGTCACTCCTTTACTTAATTTCGAAGCAATTATTGTTCCACAACTATGTTCCAATATGCCTACATTCTCTTTGAACGATAATCAGTGGAAACACTTGGAAAACCTTAAACTTGCCGACCCATCTTATTTCAAATCTAGACCTGTGGACCTGGTTATTGGTTGCGAGCTATTCGCACAGATATTCAAGGAGGGCAGGGTTCTTGGACAGGTAGGGCAGCATTCAGCCCTTGAAACTATCTTTGGTTGGGTCGTCATGGGAAAGGTTGACGAAGTAGGTAGTCTTACGGAACGAACCAGTTGTTTTTTAACGAGTCATTCACCTCCTTTAGAGGTCATTCTCCCTAGGTTTTGGGAAATCGAACATTTGCCTAAAAAACAAATCTTATCAAAGGAAGAAAAACAAGCAGAATCAATTTTTACTGCGAGTGTTGTACGGCAATCGAGCGGTAGATTCATGGTAGATCTTCCGTTTAAAGATAAAATAAACCCTGACCTAGGAAATACTTATCCGCAAGCTTATCGTAGATTTTTACTTCTAGAAAATAGATTAATCAAAAATCCTGATCTGTACACTGCCTATTCAAGTTTCATGCAAGACTATATCGATTCTAATCATATGAGTTTAGTTTTATCTAGTCAACCAAAAGTCGACGTATCGTGTTTTTTAGCACATCATTGCGTATTAAAGCCGGAAAGCTTAAGTACAAAATTAAGGGTAGTCTGGGTGTAATGGATAGGGTGAATAGATTTTATTCTTTAATTCATAGCGGACTGTAACTTTCTTTAGGTGTAATTTTCTTATTTAATATTTCTTGATCGCGCAACCATACAAAAGCAAGAGAAAAAATGGCACCTACCTTTTGATGGTTATTTCTCGGCTTGCGGGCCCGCTCTCCAAGTAGTCTCACGTTCAGTCTTTGGATTGAGGATGGTAGCACTTAATAACTAAGGTTTTTATGTTTAATAGTTAATTTTCGAAAGAAAATTAGTCTTCGAAAGAAGAGAATGATTTTTCACGAGTTCACGTGGTTTTTCGCTTGACAGAATGTCTCTCTTCATGCGCCGTTTGCGCATGTCCTTAGCACCCGCGTTGTTTCGACGGCGCAAGGTGCCACCATTTGAATTTGTATGGCTGATTATTTTTGAGGCGAAATAGATAAATTATAAATAAAATAAAGCTAAAGAAAATTGCAGTAACATTTCCCGCCACCGAAAACGAATGTTTTCAATTATAGTAATTTAGTAGAAAAAAAACGCGTTTATGCATTTTTTAAGTAAAAAATAGAAAAACAAAAAGATAATTCCAAACATTGTTTGAACAGAAAAAAAATAATAATTTTTTTCCTATTTTGAAAAGAAATTTATATTTACAATTAAACTAAAGAAATTAAAATTTAATATTTTAATTTTAATCTGAAGCCATAGGCAAAGGGCACAGTTTAACTATAGGTCGCTTAAATAACCCGGTTTTAGTTTTCACCGTAACAACCCTTACATGCCCATCTCGGCCGGGGTGTAACTCGACTATGCGTCCAAGTAACCAATGAATTGGTGGCTCATTTTCATTTTTAATGAGTACCAATGTATTCAATTCAATGTTGGGGTTTGGCTCGTGCCATTTTGACCTTTGTTGCAGGGTGTTCAAATATTCTGATTTCCATCTCTTCCAGAAATCTGTGTTCAACCTTTGTATAAGTTGCCAACGAGATAAGGAATTTAGTTTTAAATGAGAAAGATCTGGATCAGGAACTGAATTTAGTGCAGATAACGTAAGAAAATGCCCTGCAGTCAAAGGAGCTAAGTCGTTCGGGTCAGAGCTTTGCGCCCATAAGGGTCTACTGTTTAGCAATGCTTCAACATCGGTTAAAAGAGTATAGTACTCCTCAAAGTTTAAGATTTGATCACCGATAACACGAAGTAAATGGCTTTTAACGGATTTTACACCAGCAAGCCCATTGAAATGTGGGGCAGCAGGTACATTGAAAAACCAAGAAATTTTTAAATGATCTGCGGCGTGCTTTGAAAGCTCGGTAAGCTCCTTGTAAGCTCCCTTGTATGTAGTTGCGCAGTCAGAATAAATATTGGTGCAAACTCCTCTTCGATTGACAAATCTCCGAAAAGCAGCAATGAAAGCCTCTGAAGTTAGGTTAGAAACTAGTTCGAGATGAATAGCTCTAGACGCGGTGCACACAATCACTAAAATGTAAGCCTTATGAATGACTAATTTACGCCCTTGAGCTAATTTTATAGGTCCAGCGTAGTCAATGCAAACATTTGAAAAACATTTCAGCTGTGATATTCTGAAGCTTGGAAGGTCACCCATGTAGGGGGTAAGAGCTTTGGGTTGAGTGCGATAGCACTTAACGCAAGATGATAAAACCTTTTGAATAACTCTACGTGCTGAAAGTACCCAAAACTGTTGTCTAAGTAAATACATAGTTGTATTAAATCCTGGGTGCAAGTAGGTTGAATGAATATTTTGTATGATCAGCTTGGTAAGTGTGCTATCACTTGGTAATAGTAGGGAGTGTTTTACATCATATGATAATGTGATTGAATTTCTAATCCGCCCGCCAACTCTAATACGATTTTGGGGGTCGAGAAAAGGCGCTAATTTGCGATATGGTTTTGGTAAAAGTTCATTATTTTGAATTTTTAAGAAGATATCAGAAAAATGTTGATTTTGCACGTACTTGACAAGTACAAGTAAAGATTCTTGTAATTCAAAAAGCGTAATAAAACCAGTGCGTTTAGTGTCCTGATGCTTAATGTTGAAAAAGTATCTGTGCCAAATAGCAATAATACGTTGAATTTGTAAAATAGATGAATAATTATGTAAAAGATCGTTTAAAATATCATTATTCAGAATTGTGGCCAAAACCTGTATTTTCTCTTCCTCTAAAACAGAACTAGTAATATTCGATTCTGACAGAGAAGCTAAATTCCATTCAGAGCGAGGAGAACATATCCAGGGGGGACCGGTAAACCATAAACAATGATTAAGTAAATTATCTGGAGTTAGGCCGCGACTGGCGCAGTCGGCTGGGTTCTCCAGAGTTCGGATATGATACCAGGGAATATCTGGAATGGTTTCCTGGATGTGACTGACTCTATTAGCCACAAAAGTTTTCCACCTATGCGGAGAGTTAGAAATCCAAGCCAGGACTACCTCTGAGTCAGAAAATGCTAAAATCTCATCGATTGTTATCATTGGCGAATAAATGTCAAGGACAAATCGAAGCAGATCAGCAAGGAGCGTAGCTCCCAATAGCTCCAGTCGAGGAATCGAAACTGTTTTGAGTGGGGCTACCTTGCTTTTTGCAATAACAAGGGAAGATTTGATTTCGTTTAATAATTCGATACGTAGATATATAGCGCATGCGTAGCCGCGCTCTGAAGCGTCGCAAAATGCTAAAATTTGGCAACGTTGTATGTTAGATGAAAAAATGTATCTAGGGAGAGAAATCTCCGATAAACTAGAAAACTGTGAGTTAAATTGTAACCAAGTTTCGCAGATGTGGGGTGGGGGTTGATCATCCCAATTGATTTTTTGCTTCCAGAGTTCTTGCATTATTGATTTTGCGAGAAGAGTTACTGGCGATATGTATCCGCAAGGATCGTATATTTTAGCAATTACAGAGAGGATTTTACGTTTTGTTAACGGACTATTATCTTGATTGCATTTATATGAAAATGTGTCTGACAAAGGGTTCCACTGCAGCCCTAAGACCTTAATACTAGAAGGTTGTTCCTTATCGAAAGATATTGGAACTTGACAATCTGAAGGAGACAATGATGATAGCAATCTTGGGTCATTGCTTGCCCACTTACGTAGTTCAAACCCACCGGATTTTAGCAAACCAATCAGCTCTTTTTGTAGCGCTTGCGCAGAAGACAAATCAGAACTGCCCGTACAGACATCGTCCATGAAAACGTCTTGAAGAACTACTTTTGCAGCATTTGGATACTTATTTTTCTCTTGAAAGGCTAACTCTCGTAAGGTTCTGATTGCTAAGAAAGGGCTTGAAGTGAGTCCGAAAACAACAGTATTTAAACGATATTCTTTTAGGGGTTCATTGGGGTGGAAACGCCACAATAAACGCTGATAATCTCTATGTTCGGGTACTAAATTGATTTGCAAAAACATTTTTTGAACATCACTAAGAATTGCTATAGAATGAAAACGAAACCTTAATAAAATAGTTGTAATATCTGCATGAAGTTTAGGGCCTGGTAAAAGGGTCTCATTTAAGCTATAATTCTTACTTCCAATTGAAGATCCATTAAATACAATTCTCAAACGCGTGCTTGTACTATCGGGTTTTAGTACCCCGTGATGTGGTAAATATGAAACCTTCATTGATTTCGGTTCATTAATTGAAATAAGGCTCATGTGTCCGTTTTTTAAATATTCTAGCATAAAATCTGAATACATGGAATACATTTCAGGATTTTTAAGAAGTCTAGATTCTAATGAAATGAAACAACGGTAAGCTCTAGAAAACGTGTCACCTAAGTCGGGTTCAGAGTGCCTAAAAGGTAAAGCTACCATGAATCGTCCCGTGCTATCACGTGATACCGTATTTTGATAAATTTCCTCAGCTTTTTTCTCATCTGGGGATAAATAGCTTTTTTGAGGAATCGATTCAAGCTCCCAGAACTTCCTAAGAGTCAAGTCTAGAGAGTTATCGAAAGCGGTAAAGTAGTTTTCGATTTTTAAGGGATTGGATTGATAAGGTATGTTTTGTTCGACCCTGCCTAACAACACCCATCCCAGCTCCGTCTCTAGGGCGACTGGTTGACCTTGACACCCAGAAATACGACCTGATTTAATAATTTGGGAATAAATCTCGGCGCCTAGAAGTAGATCAACAGGGGCTGGTTTGTAGAAGAAGGGGTCGCCTAGTTTAATGTTTGAAAGATAATTCCAATTTCTTGGATTAATTTGGACACTAGGTAAAGAAGAGCATAATCTTTGAACGACTAAACCGTTAAAGGAAAATGTGGGATCAGTTTTTCCAACTGGACGAATAGTGCATTGCGTCATACCTTTTGTTGAAGAAGAAGATTGATTTATTCCTAGAATAGGAACAGATAATTTTTTCCTAGATAAACCTAACCTATTTAAGCAGTTTTCGCTGATAAAAGAGGCTTCGCTGGCGTTGTCTAGGACGGCTCTCACTACTTGATAGTTCCCGCGTGCATCGAGGATTTCTACAATAGTGGTAGACAATAGTACTGTGCTTTGACAGCTTGGGGTGAATGAGGTATAACAGTTGGTTTGGTTAGGTTGTTGTCGAGATGTATTTTGCGTTAATTGTTGATTTTGTTGCGAAGTAGAAGGATATTGACTTTGATTGATTTGTTGTTGAGATTGATCTTGAATTGGTTGCATTTGTGACTTAAAATTAGATTGATTAGAATGCTGCATGCTAGTTAAGGTTGGGTTAATATTCTGCTGAATATTTTTATCATAGAAAGGTATTTGATTTGAATCAATATTATTAGGATATAAACTATAATTTGATTGTTGATTCTGCGTTGGTGACTGAATGTTTGAAATAAATGAAGAAGTTTGCATGTTAGGTTGGGCTGGGTTAAATCGAGTTGTGACGTCACATAATAAACTATGGTGACGTAACCCGCAGGATTTGCAATTAAAAGGCGATAAGCAATCTTTTAAAAGAAAATGATTTGATCTTAAACAGTTGCCACATATATTATTTTGTCTCACGAAAGCGAGACGATCAGCTGGAGTTTTTTGTAAAAAAACTTGGCATTGAGAAAAAGGATGTACCGAAAGGTTACATAACTTGCATTGTTTTGATATTTTTGTTTGAAAGTTGCTTTGATTATGATTATTAAAGTTTGGTAAAATTTGTTGTTTTTGTGGTATGCCTGTCATAAAGGAGTTTTTGAAATTATTGTTATTATATGAATTTGGTTTTGAACTATTGTAGTTACCAGATCCAAAAGTTTTAGATTTTCTTTCCATATTTGATACTGAAGGCTGAAAATACTGAACCGATTCTAGTGCTTGGCACTGTTTTTCTAAAAACTCATATAGATCGGTGTAACTAGGAATTTCCTTTTCAGTATGGCAAACCTCAAAGGCTGATCTAGTGGGAGTATCTATTTTTCCCAGCAATAAATTAAACAACGGAAACTGCCAATCTTTTGTATTAAATTCTAAGGCATTCAGGGCCTCTAGATTTTCAGTAAACGTGTCCAAAATATTTCTAAGATCTTTAGAGCTCTGATTTGATTTCATGAAGGAAACATGCACAATGGAATTCCAATATGACGTAGCTAAAAGGCGCTTATTGTTGTACCTTTTTTGTAGATTTGAAAAGGCAATTAAATAGTTACTATCAGTAACTGGTAACGACTTAACCAAATTTAATGGTTCACCCTGCAATAAAGTAATTAAATACCGAAATTTTGAGGCATTCGATAGTGCAGGATTTTTGTCTATTATACTTGAAAAAAGATCTAGAAAAGTCGGCCATTTTAGCATTGAGCCCGTAAAAACCGGAATTGAAGGTTTAAAACTTTCAAAACTATGACTGGTGGGAGTAGGCGCAGAGGACTGCGGCCTAGAAGTGCCTGGAATTGGAAATAACTTACAAAATATTGCTTTTGCTTGGAAATAAAAAGTGTCACAATTTTTTCTAATTGCATCTTCCGCATCGAAATTTTTATCGTCGGTCAGCAACCCCATCAATTCGTTATGGAGATGTTTAAACTCAAAATATTGATCTTCCAAAGTTTCAAAAGCAATTTGAAAGATAGGGCGCTCGGCTTCATCATCCTTGGCTTTTACCGCCAAAGTATAGATTTCAGTGATCCTAGTCAAAGCGATTTTTCTTTTTCTAGTAAATGTTTTTAGTTCTGCATCCCCCATTTTGATTGGTAAGTATTTTTTTTGTATTGACTTGGTTTTAAATTATTGAAAAAAAAGGTATCTATTTTAAAACAGTTTTTGAGTTTTTGATTTTTTGTAATTGGTTACTTGGATTTTGATTTATTTAAACACTTTTATTTTTTTGCACTTTAGCGCACTAAATATGTTTAAAATCGCGGAAACGCGAAACCGAAAGGCGATATTTGATATAAGATTTGTATTTTATTTTTGCATTAAATCAAATTTTGAAAACACAAAATTCCGGAATAAATAAATGCATTAAATTTATCTATCGATAGTAGGTAGTAAACAAGACTGACCGTGAAGTTTTTATTTTAAATTTAGAAGGCCACACACACACGCACACATACGTAGGTATCAAGGAAACTTGATTACCTACAACTAAACTGTGCTCCGTTTGATAAGAATGAAGCCCAATATGGCGTTCAAGAAAAATTAGAATATTTTTAAAAACGCTTTTTCATAGCCTAGATGCGGCTCGGAGGTCCATATAATGTAATGGATAGGGTGAATAGATTTTATTCTTTAATTCATAGCGGACTGTAACTTTCTTTAGGTGTAATTTTCTTATTTAATATTTCTTGATCGCGCAACCATACAAAAGCAAGAGAAAAAATGGCACCTACCTTTTGATGGTTATTTCTCGGCTTGCGGGCCCGCTCTCCAAGTAGTCTCACGTTCAGTCTTTGGATTGAGGATGGTAGCACTTAATAACTAAGGTTTTTATGTTTAATAGTTAATTTTCGAAAGAAAATTAGTCTTCGAAAGAAGAGAATGATTTTTCACGAGTTCACGTGGTTTTTCGCTTGACAGAATGTCTCTCTTCATGCGCCGTTTGCGCATGTCCTTAGCACCCGCGTTGTTTCGACGGCGCAAGGTGCCACCATTTGAATTTGTATGGCTGATTATTTTTGAGGCGAAATAGATAAATTATAAATAAAATAAAGCTAAAGAAAATTGCAGTAACACTGGGATTGCTCGGCAGTCACCCCAAAAAATATTAGTCTCAATGACACATTGTTATCTGGACCGAAACTTCAAAAGGATATTGCTTCTTTACTCCTTACGTTTCGTCTACATTGCTGATATCAAACAGATGTTCCGTCAAGTCCTTATCAATCCTTATCACCGTCCTTATCAAAGGATATTGTGGAGGATTTCTCCACAGGACCCACTTTCAGTGTGGGAACTTTCTACTCTCACTTTTGGCATGACATGCTCACCTTTTCTAGCCATGCGTACCTTAAATGAGCTGGCAGAGAGAGAAAAGGAACGTTTTTTTATGGCTAGTACTGTTCTAAAAACGTCAATCTATATCGACGATATCTTGGGAACTAGCCCTTCGCTTTCTGAAGCTCTCTCCCTTCAAACAGAACTCAATGATTTGTTGAAGTCGGGAGGATTTGAACTTAAAAAATGAGCAAGCAATTGTCCTGAGTTATTGGCAACATTGCCAGAGTCCGATCGTCAAATGCCTCTCTCTTTCGACAAGGAGGAACCCCACTTTATCAAAGTTTTAGGACTTCAATAGCATCCAAAAAACGACATTTTTTCTTATCAATGCCGAATGAAGGACAAACCCCCAACCAAACGTTCTATTTTATCTATCATAGGAACAATCTTCGATCCCTTAGGTTTTATTTGTCCCTTGTTGCTACAAGCAAAATTTATTTTGCAACAGTTGTGGATATCGAAAATAGGCTGGGACGAAGAACCAGATTCTTCTATCATTGACTCTTGGAACAAACTTCGTTCTGAATTCCCGCTTCTTTCCAATTTTCAATTACCCCGACAAATCAAACTGACAAAAACCAATACCTGTCAAATCATCGGCTTCTGTGACGCTTCAATTCGAGGCTACGCGGGCGTCGTATATTTTCGTGTAGAGGAGGAGAATAATATATCTGTTTCTCTCATATCTGCAAAATCTAGGGTCGCGCCTATAAAGTCACAAACTTTGGCTAGGCTAGAACTCCTAGGCGCATTTCTTTTAAGCGAATTAATTGACTTCGTTTTATCTAGCTATGAAGGAAAAATAACTTTTACAAATATCGTTACTCTCTGCGATTCGCAAGTCGTATTGCATTGGCTTTCATCCCCTCCTAATCGACGGCAAACCTTTGTTGGAAATCGAGTCAGTAGAATCCAAGAAATCATTCCCTCAAACTCATGGCGCTACATTCCTTCTGCTTTAAATGCAGCCGATATTGCGTCACGAGGGGCCACCCCTTCACAGCTCATGTCACATGACATGTGGTGGAACGCACCGTCGTTTTTGTGGTCTCCCGAAAACGAATGGCCCGATTTTCATAAATCAAAAATGCCGATTGATTTCGGAGATATTAATCTGGAGGAAAAGCCAGAAGTCTGTTGCAATGCGATAATTGATGTCAACTTCTTAGATCAGCTTCTTATCAAATATTCATCTATATCAAAAATTCAACGTATCATTTGTTATGTCTTTCGAATATTTAACCTCTTTCAAAACCATTCCTATCAAAAACCCACTAAGCCGCCGGACCAAAAAGTTATTTTTGAGAATATTGTTTTTCCTACCACCGGTGAGATGCAAAGTGCGTTATACCTTCTTATCAAACGCGTTCAAGGTTCTTCTTTTTCTGAGCTTTTTTCCGCGTTATGTAAGGATAAACCAATACCGAAACCTTTACGAAAACTTTCACCTTTTCTTGATGAAAATAATATCATTAGAGTCGGTGGCAGATTACAAAAATCTGAGCTTTTGTCTTATTCTGCAAAACACCCCGTCTTACTTTCGAGTAACCATCGTTTAACTACTCTTCTTATCGAGTCCGCTCATCGACAATATCTTGATCCTGGGTTTAAAACATTACATAATCTGCTTTTACAGCAATTTTGGATATTATCTGCTAGACGGGCAATTCAAAGAACCATATCCAAGTGCTTGCAGTGTTTTAGAGTCAACCCTAAACCCTATAGACCGCCCATAATGAGTTCACTTCCCGCTCATCGAATCAATCAACTTAAACCTTTTTCGAGTGTAGCTATCGACTTTTGTGGACCTTTCTTTGTGATTCCTCATCGTTATCGTGGTTGTAAAGCTTTCAAATCGTATGTCTGTGTGTTTGTCTGTACGACCATACATTGCGTGCATTTGGAATTAACCATGGAACTGTCCACCGAAGGGTTCGTAGGTGCATTCCATCGATTCATTTCCAGACGCGGAAGCGTGACGCAATGCTGGTCAGATCAAGGCAGTAATTTTATAGGGTTTCGTAACCAATTGCTTGATTACGCAAGAAGTGCTGCCACCAGACTTTCTATTCGTTGGCATCTGGGACCTCCTCTCAGTCCACATTTCAATGGCCTGGCAGAAGCTGGCGTCAAAAGTTTTAAAACTCACTTTGTTCGAGTTGTCGGCGACCATAAGTTGTCTATCATGGAGATGTCCACCCTTACCTGCCGCATAGAAGCCGTACTTAATAGTCGCCCTTTATCTCCTGCCTCTTCAGACCCACACGATCTTTAACCTTTTACCCCTGGGCATTCTTTGACACTTAAACCCCTTAATTCAGAAATTCCTGAGTCTGATTTGTCCTAGGTTCCCCTAAATCGGCTCTCGAGATGGCAACTAATCCAAAAACTACATAATGATTTTTGGAAACGGTATTCTATAGAGTATTTGCATACGCTACAACAGCGACACAAGTGGGCTGATTCGTCCCCAAATATCAAATTAAATGATTTGGTTATCATAACAAGTGATCACATTCAATCGCCTTTGAAATGGCCGGTCGGTCGGGTCATCGAACTGCATCCCGGCGGGGACGGTCAGGTGCGTGTTGCGACGGTACAAACGGTTACCGGTGTTTATAAGCGGCCAGTTGTAAAACTGTGCCTCTTGCCAAATTAAAAGTAATTTTAATTTTCTACCTTTTACCGGGTATTACAATAGGTTTTTTTTATTTTTAATTTTTTTGAATTTTTTGTTTGTTTGTTTTGCCTTTTTTCGGGATTTCGTTATCTCTAAATAAACTTACGATACTTATCTGTTTCCATCCATTTATATTTATCGGTCGATTCTTTTTCTTATATCTATATCTGTCCGGTTGAGATTCTAAAATTGTGTGTTTTGGAGGGCAGTTATGTTAGCTCCCGCTAAATTTCGCGGTTGTTTATATATATTTTTAAAACCACACAATTGTATGAAGGACAAAGCGCATTTCGCGTATTTGGACATGCGCACCAACAACCAGTGAGATCCTTGTCGACCGCCTCGAGAAAATGGCGTGTTAATTTCGTTCTCCAACTATTTCAAATATCTACACCTGAAAGTGCTCGATTTTTGTGTACTGAAGCATGGAACTAGAAACTTCAGCCCTTCAGCTACGTGGTGACATCATTAGATCCAATCAGGGGCCCCTTAGAAGTGGAGAATTTGGCTGCAAACGGGTGAGTGCCTTTGATTCTGATTACCGTTGTGTGACACAAATAATTTTACCTATGGACGTTTGATTATTTCGTAATTCATATCAATATATTTATGTTTGCTCGTGCTTTCATTAATTAACTTATACAGTCCATTGCATTTATCGTTTTTCTAACCGCGAGCTAACACCGGACTTCCTTGCCAAGTTGATAAAAACACCGGACAGGTGGCAACACTGAGGTTATCACTTGTCTTTTAATGTACTTGAAATACTTCGAATGTACTCGAAGTACTTTGAATGTACTTGAAGTACTTTGAATGCACTTGAAGTACTTTGAATGTACTTGAAGTACTTTGAATGTACTTGAAGTACTTATAATGTACTTGAAGTACTTTTCTTGACAAAATCAAGTACATTTTCAAGTACATTGTTAAAAGTACTTCACGTACCAAGTACAATTACCGGATTGTAGATGTACTTTAGGTACAGTACTTAAAGTACAATTTCAAGTACTGTACTTCAAGTACCTGACAGCTCTGTTTTTCTTCTAGCAACCATTGGCGGCTAAGGATCCATAGTTTGGCGGGGGAGGATCGTGAATAAGGACACAGGAATCAAGCGCATAAGAAGCGCAAATAAAAAAGAGTGCATGCACGCGTAAAAAAGCATACATGGAAAAAAGCGTACACAGTAAAATAGCACAATAATAAGTTTTGACGACTAGAAAAATCATGCAAAGAAATAAAGTATTTTACAATTTTATCCGAATTCAAAATGGCGGACTTTTTCATTTATGAACCGATTTGCATTAAATTTATAAATCAATATATATTAAATTTAGAATATAGTGAAACCTCTCCTTGCGGACAACTCTATCAAGCGGACCCTCCCTTGAGGCGGACAAATTTGTTGGAAACAAGCTTTTCCCTATTTCTTTAAATTTAAAATTCACTCCTGTAACCGGACATTCTAATAACTGGACGCGGATAAATTTTTTTGGTTAAAAAATGCTGAAACCTCCCTTAACCGGACGGGAACTTCTGACAACAGGACGGAGCGCTGCACGACGTGGGCATAAATATTATGTAGTATGTTGGTAACAATGCACTCTGCAGCCGGGGAATTACCCCTTTCCGTTTTAATGCGAGACTAAATACTTCTGTCTCTGTCATTACAACATATTTTATTTGGCGGGACTGCTGTCTTTTATTTTTATTGTTTAATTGGGTAGTAATAGATCTCTCCTTAAAATGGCGCCTTGTGAAAAACTTCTTAGTTTACGTAAAAAAATGGAAGTTGTTAACGTTTTGGAGAAGGAACATCAGCACGAAAGATAGCTGAAAAATTTAATATCCGAAAAGCTTAAGCAGCGGAAATTGTTAATAGAAATATATATATATATATATATATATATATATATATATATATATATATATATATATATATATATGTATATATATATATATATATATATATATATTAAAATTTCGCAGTTCTCTCTCATAAGCGGACACCTGCAATAAGCGAAAATCGACGAAACCGTCAGTGTCCGCTTATAGGAGGTTTTAATAAAATTTTGAAAAAAAATTAAACTGCCTTTTTCAAAAATCATAATTATCAAACTCCCCAACGTTTCAAAATTAATATATATCGACCGGTTCATAAATGACTAAATCCGCCAATTTGGATTCGCCATTTTGATTTTTCTTAAGCTTAAGTCAAAAACCTTAATCGGGGACCTTCAGCAAGCTCTAAATTTGAAAAAAATCGTTTTTTTTTTAAATGAAAAATCCGGCCATTTTGGACCGCCATTTCACTTTTTTTAAATTTAAGTTGAAAATTGTATTACGAAGCCTTAAAAACCATTATGTTTCCAACTTGAGACAAATCAGTTTAAAGATAAAAAATGTCCCGGCCACAATTCGGGTTGGCAACTAGTTAGCCCGGCGACGAATCGGGTCGACAACGAGTTTGCCTGGCAGAAAATCGACCGTGACGAGTCAGCGGCTGCGAATTGTCCAAGACCCTGAGCAGGAGGTGTATTCTGTATGTAAAAACTGAATAGTTTGGGATTTAAGGAGGGAATTTCCCTCTTTTCCCCGTAGATGCGCGCCTGAAAAAAGGTGAGATATGTTAGCTAATAAATAGCTATCTTAAATAGTGGGGAAAATGAAAAATCGTGAAGCTTTTAAAATCTTTAGAACTCAGTAATTCAATACATTTTTATCGGTGTCCTTAATGGCGAATTTACCCGGTTTAAGTATTTAAGTGCCCAAAAATAGGTTTCTGCAAGTGTTAGGAATAATTGTCGTATTATATATATATTAAAATTTCGCAGTTCTCTTTCCTAAGCGGACACTTCCAATAAACGGACAAAATCGACGAAACCGTCAGTGTCCGCTTATAGTTTTCACTGTATTGCCAAGGCCGCTGACTTTGATTTATGAATTAAATTTTAAAAAAAATTAAACTGCCGTTTTAAAATGGCGGACTTTTACATTTGAACCGGAATATGTATTAAGTTTTGAACTTTGGCTTGTTCATTATGATTTTATTATTTAATACATAACCTTTCGTAAATAGAAAAGTCCGCTATTCGAATCTGTCATTTTGATTTTAAGAAAGTTTACTTCAAATATCATAATCAGCGACCTTTAACCCCAAAGTTACTTTATTACCAATCGGTTTAAAAAGTCCGCTGTTTTGGATTGCCATTTAAATTTGTTTAACATTTAATTTAAAAATCATAATTAGCAACCTAAAGCAGCCCAAACTTTTTAAATTAATACTTACATGTCAGTTCTTAAATAAAAAACTCCGCTATTTAGAGTGGCCATTTGGTTTTTTATATAGTATAATTCAAAAATCATAATTATCAAGCTCCCCAGTTCCAAAATTAATATACATATATCGACCGGTTCATAAATGGCTAAATCCGCCAATTTGGATCCGCCATTTTGATTTTTTTTAAGCTTAAGTCAAAAACCTTAATCAGGGACCTTCAACATGCTCCAAATTTGAAAAAAATCGTTTTTTTCATGGAAAATCCGGCCATTTTGGATCGCCATTTCAAGTTTTTTAAATTTAAGTTGAAAATTATAATACGAAGCCTTAAACACCATTATGTTTCCAACTTGAGACAAATTGGTTTATAGATAAAAAATGTCCGCCATTTCATGTTTTTGTGATATGGCAAGATTTTAAGCAAAAGCCTAAAAGAACAAAACAAATAAATATACGAAGTCAAGCTAACTAACCTCTACCCTTTACTAAAACCTGAGAACAACGAACACACTAAAACTACGGCGGCTAGTTGGCCCGGCAACAATTCGGGTTGGCGATTAGTTAGCCCGGCGGCGAATCGGGTCGGCGACGAGTTTGCCTGGCAGAAAATCGACCGTGACGAGTCAGCGGCTGCGAATTGTCCAAGACCCTGAGCAGGAGGTGTACTGTATGTCAAAACTGAATAGTTTGGGATTTTCCCTCTTTTCCCCGTAGATGCGCGCTGAAAAAAGGTGAGATATGTTTAAAATTTAATCAAATTTTAAAAAATAGCTATCTTAAATAGTGGAGAAAGTGAAAATTGAAAAATAGTGAAGCTTTTAAAATCTTTAGAACTCAGTAATTTAATACATTTTTATCGGTGTCCTTAATGGCGAATTTATACGGTTTAAGCATTTAAGTGCGGAAAAATAAGTTTTGTTATTGTACTATTTAGAAATACAGTGAAACCTCCTATAAGCGGACACTGACGGTTCGGTCGATTTTGTCCGCTTATTGGAGGTGTCCGCTTATGAGAGGGAACTGCGAAATTTTGCGTTTTTCAGATATTAAATTTTTTATCGATCTTTTGTGCTGATAGATGTTCTCCGAAATGTTAATAATTTCCATTTTTTCACGTAAACTAAGAAGTTTTTTACTAGGCACAATTTCAGAGAGATCTATTACGACCCAACTGAACAATAAAAATACACAGCAGTCCCGCGAATAAGATATTTTGTAAATACGACAGAAGTTTTAGTCCCCGCATTAAAACGGAAAAAGGTAATTCCCCGGCTTCAGAGTGCATTGTTGCCAACATACCATATAATATTAATGCCAATGTCGTGCAGCGCTCCGTCCCGTTGTCAGAGGTTTCCATCCGGTTAAGGGAGGTTTCAGAATTTTTTAACGAAAAAAATTGTCCGCGTCTGGCTATTAGAGTGTCCGGTTATAGAAGTGAATTTTACATGTAAAGAAATAGGGAAAAGCTTGGTTCTAACAAATTTGTCCGGCTAAAGGGAGTGTCCGCTTAATAAAGGTGTCCGCAAGGAGAAGTTTTACTGTAAATGTTTTTATACGAGCGTCAGGAGAACAATTTAAATTATTTTTTTAAATATGATACTTATGATATGATACCTTCCTAGCTAGCCTATTAGCACAAGTGAAGTAAAGCCATGATATATGAGCCTTGAAAACAGTTTTTTGTAAATATCTCAGAAACTAAAGCTCTTACAAAGTTTTTGGTTATAACACAAATTATTGAGCAAAATGTGGTCTATTGATACGACGAACGCTCCAATAAAAAGTTTGCATTTTTAAAATTTTTAACCTAAATTTTTTATGAAAATCGGTTCAGCGGTTTAGGAGCTATCGTTTTACGGACAGAAATATTATACACACACAGAGACAGAAGTCACGACTATATTGCTAACTTATTTTAAAAAGTTTCTTTTGTTTGTGTGTTTGATAGTTGTATACAATAAAAACAATCAAAATCAACAGGCCTCCAGGTTTTCCGGGAGAGATCAAACAAATCGTCACTAACACGACGTTTTAGTTATTTACTTGTCCCCGCGCAGTGCAATTAGACCTTAATTCGAGCCCTAATTGGTCGAAAGCAATCTTTTTTGCCTGCATGCCCGTCACGCGTAGCCTTTATTAAGAAAACTCCCCTAAATTTGTATTTGACATGTCTCCCAAAGCCTTATCTTGGCGCCAAAGTGAATAAAAACCAGAAATATCTCAAAGTACTTAGATAGATTAATAATACCGTCCAACAAAATTTTTAAAAAATGTTGGTTTTATTAGGACTGCTGAAGTAAATAAATTCATCCATAACAGATCCGATATCTTTCTAGCCCATTAGCACACTCTAAGTGTACTAACTGATCTTCACGCTATATCAGCCATGAAAACAGTTTTTCGTAAATACCTCAAAAATGAAAGCACCTACGAAGTTTTTGGTTACTGCACAAATCATTACATTAAAGTATTGCAGAATAATGTGATATATATTCCGAAAACCGCATATTAATGCGATGCTTCGTTAAAAAATTAGCATTTTTTCAATTTATAACTATCAAAAACTGTCATCAGCATTAATAGAATTTGCCAAAATCTAATCAGCTCATTACAGTGTGGGACATTATATTTCATAAAAATATCATGAAAACTGAGCCAGCGGTTCCGGAGCTATCGGGGGCCCGACAGACATCACGACGAGACTGGATTACTAACTTCCAAATACAATCAAATAAGACATTTTGACCGTTATCTCAATATCTTTTTCATCAAAAACAGTACCTTGTCTAGCCCATACTGCGCGGGAAATTTTAACAAGGACGTATGCCCTGTATGCAAAAGCCTAAGCCACATAGTGAAGAAACTCACACATTACCTGATCTTCCACTGTTAGTCCGGGGCCGTAGCCTGTAAATTTGGCCCCCGTGGGGTGTCTATCAGGGAGCGTCCGAAACTAGAATGGCAACAGTCAACCCAAAGATCAATCAGTCAAAAAAACCTGATAGACGAAGATTATCAGGATCGAAGGAGGTGGAGAATAGGCTTCGGACAACGTAGAAAAACGTTCTAAACCGACAGTAGTAGTGGACATTTTTGTAAAGATTTTACAACACCTATTTTAATCGATTACTAATGAACCCACTAACACTGCCTGACCGTTAACAGGACTATTAAGGATTTTTAAAATTCTGAACGGTGGAAGCTACAGTAACGAAACTTGGCATGCACATCGGCCTTCATATACTAATTTTTTGACTGTTGCAGTTGACCACTTCTTTCTTTTGTATTGTTTATACTTTGCCCTTGGGTCCTAGGGACTCACTAAACTAAATTCAAGATATTTTATTGGGTCGGTCACATATCCCAAAATACAAACATTTTCATCTTTAGGGTTACTACATAGGGGTTATAAATTTTAAAGTTCAAGCAAGTTTTTCAAATAAAATCGTTGCAAATTAAACAGTATTTCACCAACAATCAAATGCACAATGGAAATTGAAAAAGATACCGCTTTAAATATTTTGGATGTCCTTGTCAAACGAATAGACAGAAACATTTAGACCACTGTATATAGGAAACCTTCACACACGGGACAGTACCTAAATTTAAAGTCTAATCCTACTGTTGCTACAAAACAAGGAGTTCTAAGAAGTTAAGAGCCGTAAATAGTTGTAGTAATAATGAAGAATTAACCACAGAAATCTACAATATAAAGGATAAATACAAAAAATCAACAAGAATTAAAAAATAGGTGAAAGCTGTTTATTCATTCAACCAGTGAAACGACAGTGAACCAAGGAAACTAAGTCCATGGCGGGACCAAAACGTCCAGCGGTCTATAAGGAAGAAAGACATTTCGTTACAGTTCAACCAGACCATGCTATCACCGTCTCCACGGCGCGGCGTCGGTTTGGAACTGAAAACAATGTGTTAACCAAGTATAAATAGCAACTTCAAAGGGGTAAAGGCAACCACGGAGATCGGTGTTTTGAAAAAAGGCATTTCCATCCTCTGCGTGGTACTATAGTAAATCAAACTGACTACAAGATACAAGGTAAATCAAAAGGAATGAATACATAGGTGCAACATATTTATTCACTCAAGGAGTGAAGCGACCCTCTTCACGGCGTAGAAAAAGAACGACAGAATGGTTATTCCGAGAAATTAATTAACTCAACGATCTCCAAAATTAAAAACAAACCAAACGTAGCAAATTCTCAAAATCGTAATCCATTGGGTGTTATTAACATTCCATATGTTCAAGGAATTTCAGAAAACATAAGACGAATAGCCAAACACTGTAATATAAAAACAGTATTTTCATCGGGAATTACTATAAGGAGTTTTGTAACTAAAACCAAACCAAAAAATTCCTTAAATAATAAGGAATGTATTTACCAAATATCGCGTGAGTGTGGTAAGTCATATGTTGGTAAAATGAAACGCCCTCTTCAGGTTAGAATACAGGAACATCCAAGAAGTACCCAATTAAGGAATATTGAAAAATCCGGTTTAGGGTCTGAAGCTAAAGTTTTTCTTAAGGAGTTGCATTGGCCAAAACAAAAGTTTATTGAAGCCGCATTTATAAGGCAGAATAAAGAAATTTTCATTCAACCAAGAACGGACTTCCCCAGCATATGGAAAACAACTGTGTTAGGTTTAAAGGCGTCCCACCAACTAGTAAAGGTAGACTGGATTGTTTAGTTTACACTTGAAAACGGGTAGAGGTACTTACTATCCGAAACCTCGCGTTTAAAATAAATAAAGACAATAGAAGTCCGAAATTTTGTGTCTACTAATCATTGTCTAAGAGATTAAAACAAAAAATGATTTTTGTTTTATTATAAAGTAGCTGAGTTGCCAAGATTTTACATTAACTAAGTAAGTTTAAATATCTATGCTGCCGAAGAGACGGGCAGAATGTTCGGCATCGGCGGCTGTGGCCGTCAATAATTACGACGATCTTTCTGTTCTTCTGGGACTTGGAAGAAGGGAAAACCGAGCATTATTACATCTCGTTCTGATAAGCCCGGATCATCCACATCATACACTTTTATAAATTCAGGGTCGTTCTTTTCTGTAATTTAGGCAGTAATCGTTTGTCGGTATGTTTAAGCAGATGGCGCATGGCGTGCACTTCAAAGAGGTAGTGACCTGTAATAGCAAAATTCAATTGTTTCAGTACTACACGCCTTTACCTCATTAACTTGAGATGCTGTGGGCTCCTAACCATACCCATAACCATTCCTTCTGTTAGCTTTATCATTTAACCTAACCCACTAGATCCGTTGTCGATCTCAGTTCCCCAACTCATGTAAACTCTCCAGATATCTTCGAATTGCAGGATTATAGCGAAAGTAAAGCGCGTCATGATTGTTGATGATTCAGTTGTAAGTGGACCATTACGAGCCTCTCCACCATCGACCACCAACGGGTCTATTGTAGCATATTTTTTTTCGTTTGTTTTTGTCAGATCATCTGACTTGGTGCACGGCACAAACAACTCATTCACGCTCACATTCATACTACATGAAGACCCAATAGGCCGGCTCGTCAAGCACCCCACGGTTTGCCGTTTTCTTTTCTCAAGGAGGATTTAATCTTGCCTGATGCACTTTGTCGAACACAGGGGTCTTTATCGTGCTAGAGCCATCTAGCTTTTAACACGGGATCACTGGCTTAACGTGCCTTCCGAACCACAGCCTTGTATTGATCATCAACTTTGCCCAATTCGTTAATGCCCAAACTTCGCCCAAGACAGGTTTTTCCCTACCTTTGGTGAATCTGTATTCACACACGGATTGTAGGTTCGAGTTCGTAGTGGCAGCCATGGAATTTAAACCAACCACCCTCTGATTGTAAAGTGAAAAAACTGAACCAATCAGGGCCACTAATATTTTTTTCGTTATATAATATCTAAGAAACGTGAATTTTAGTACCCGTGAATTTAACAACCAAACAAGTTTTCATGGCTAATCGGGTAAAAAAAAGTTTTTCTTTCTCTCATATTTTTCCGTAGGTAGCTCGAACCTTTCACCTTTTTACCCGATTGGTTACGAAAACTTGTTTGATTTTTATATTTACGGGTACTAAAATTCACGTTTGTTAGTATTATTTGGCTTAAAAATTCCGCTGATCGACACTCTCGTCTGATGGTGGTTAAAAACGCCAGCGTTGCTCTGGCCTGAAAGACACAAGAGCTGTCGTAGGTCCCGGGTGGTTAATTTTTCTTTGCAATCCATCTTTTCATCGATCGATATATATAGCAGTTTATTTTCGCCTGCTCTTGTTCTAGTTTCTCTCGTATATCGGTAGATGGCGCTTCTTGCGAGTGTTTTCTCACTTTAGACATAGGATTAGAGACAAAACCGTCTAATTAACTTCGCAAGGGTGTCACATTGACCAAGCAGTGTTCTGAGGAGTCCCATTAAGACGAAACAGTTGACTGTCAACACTTAATGGGTGTCCATTAGAACTTGGACCCCGGTGAGGTTAAGCTTTCGACCTACCCACGGAAAAATATGAGAGAAACAAAAACTTATTTTTACCCGATTAGTTACGAAAACTTATTTGATAGTAGCTAAGTTGCCAAGATTTTACTTTAACCACCCTTAACTTTAAATATCTACGCTGCCGAAGAGACGGGCAGAATGTTCGGCATCGGCGGCAGCGGCCGTCAATAATTACGACGGTCGCCGTGTAGCGCGCGGATATAAAGGCCGTAAACCGTGGGGTGGTTTCCCCCACCCACCTTTCAACCCAACCACCCCGTCGAGCCCGAGGCGGCAATAAGGGACTCACAGGGGGTGACTGGGAGACTCACGGATGGACGTTAGACCCCCTTAGGCACGCGGGGATTCAACAAGGGTAGTTTGAAGGAAGACGCCTAAATATACAGTGGACTTGGAAACAACAAATTTGGCTATAGGGCACGTACATAATGAACTAGTTTTCTAAAGATTCTCTCCTATTTCAGGATTTTCAAAACGTAGGATTGTTATCTCATTTCTACTTTATATCTTAATAACATACAAAAGCATTTTGCGAGCATTTTATGCCTAATCGTGGTTACTAGAAGTGGCTGCTACAGGGAGGGCAACGGGGCAGTGCCCTCCCAAATCTAGACAACAACCAGTATTTTTAATTGATTTATTTAAAAAAAGTTAAATGTTTCCTTACGACATGTCTAGTTCTTTTATATTTAGTCTGTGGTTAACTGGGTAAACTTTTTTAGCGAAAATAATTACAAGCCGGCAGCACCGCGCGGGACAAGATTTCAATTTCACCCGTTTTTCAGCTGTGTATGGGTAGCTGTTCTCGCGCAGGGGCGGGAGGAATGTTTGTTTATTCATCGTGTCAAACCGTTCGTTGCCCTTCCTACGTATTGCCGGCTCTATCCTTAGTAAAATTGTATCAGTTTTTTTTGATTTGGGGTATGTCAGGGTCAGTAGTTAAAAGCCTTGCCGGTCGCGTGGCCATTGTTTTTGTTTTTATTTGTTTTCAAAATGGAAATAAATAAATAAATTATATAATTAACTGTGCAAATTTAAATACGTTGACATATGAACTTCGATTACAAATAAAATACTAATGCAAGTAATAAAAAATTATACGATGCTGAAAACTGGTTGTGCGGTTGTGCAAAACGAAATGTTTTTTTTTGCTCTATTTCTCTTCTTATGAAAAATCCACGAAGTAATTCTGCGTGGGTGGCAAAGGGAATGTGTGATATCAAGCACTTTAGTGAAAAGTTAAGGACACAAAGTAAGTGCTACTTATTTAGATAACCACATAGAATTTTCTATGCTAGGCAAGACCGATATTAGGTGCCAATTGAATAGCGCCTACAGGCTATTACCGAATATAATGAAAATGTGGCAAAAAATAGACATATACTAGTAGGTTAATAGACTGTTTAAAATTCTGTGGGATTTTTGAGGTTGCTCTACAGGGCCATTATTAGTCTGAAACTGGTGCTAATCGGAGTATTGTGCCCATGTAAAAGAAGGGCGAATAGACTTTATCTATAAAAAAATAAAGTAAAAACTACACCAAGTAGCTGCTTGTTTGTAAAATTCCAAAATAAAATTGTTTAGGTATACAAAACAACAAAGAGGGAGAATGGATTAGCTAAGCCTTGATACGGTGCATCCCAGGGTAAGAAAACTCGCAAAAACTTTCAAAAAAATAAACAAAAACAGCGGTTGACAAGAATTTGACATTTCGTCTTTTGTTCTCTGGGTTTTTTTGGCTGAGACGCGGCCATTTTGGATTTGCCGGTTTTACTTCATTGGTCAAATCCAATCCGCTAATGTTCTATTATCTGTGCCATGAGCGGGCATTAATTTTCATACCGCTCACGTGACTGGATGTAAGCGTGCGTGCATCTCAGAAATCAGTCTTTTGGCCTCATCACCCCAAGGATCAAGAGTAACTGCAAATGGGATAAAATTAAATCGGTCCTTTAACTCTTGATATTTACTTCTTTATAAAAAAAAGCATTTTTTTTATTTTTAGTTTTTTAGTTACGGGAATTCTATTACCCTGCGTGAAACGGATAGCTGCGGCATCCCTGGCCGTAACGCATCCAAACCAATTTCTGTGTTCTTTGGTTTTCGAAGATCAAGTTCTGCTGCCCAGAATGAAATGGTAGTAACTGCCTTTTAGGCGAAACTCAGATACTGCCCTTTAAAGTAAGAATTCTGTAGTTGCAATTAAATGTAACACTGTCATTTCGACAGTTAAAATAAATCTATGGTTCATCAACTCCATTTTCAATTTATTTTGCAGTTGCTCCCATTTCGCTTTGGACGGCAGAGTTGTTTGCAGTTTGCTTTTTAACTTTTTTTACCTAATAACATATTAGAATTTGTTACGGATAATGATAATGATAGGTGGGTAAAAGTGTAGTGCTGCTTTTTTAGCCTAGTAATTCGATCTCGGTCAGTGACGGCGGGTGCCGTTATAAATTGGGGGGGGAAGAAATTTATATTGCATGGAAAAGGAGATAAAAAACTTACTCAAATAATTTTATTTTAGCATTTTACAAACAAGCAGCTACTTGGTGTAGGTTTTAGTTTATGTGTTTATAGATAAAGTCTATTTGCCCTTCTTTTACATGCGCAAAGTGCTCAGCTTAGCACCAGTTTCAGACTCATCATGGCCCCGTAGAGCAAACTGTCTATTAATTTACTAAGTATATGTCTTTTTTTTGCCACATATTTATTATGTTCGGTAATGTTTTGCTTATAGGCACTATTCAATTGGCACCTAATATCAGTCTTGCCTAGCATAGAAAATTCTATGTGGTTATTTAAATAAGTAGCACTTACTTTGTGTCTAACTTTTCACTAAAGTGCTTGATATCACACATTCCCTTTGCCATCCACGCAGGATCACTTCGTGGATTGTTTATAATAAGACAAATAAAGCAGACAAAAAGCATTTCCTTTTTCACAACCGCACAATTACTGGCACTAAAATTTTTGTTAATTTTTAGGTATTTTAGATCCGGTCTATGTGGCCCTAAAGATTTTATTTGTAATTAAAGTTCATATGTCAACGTATTTAAATTTGCACAGTTAATTATGTAATCGACGGTATTTATTTCCTATATGAAAACAAACAAAAACAAAAGGAAACAATGGACACGCTACCGGCAAGGCTTTTAAATACTGACCTACCCCAAATCAAAACAAACTCATACGTCTTCACTAAGGATAGAACCGGCAACACTTAGGAAGGGCAACGAACGGTTTCGCACGATGAACATGACCGACGTCAAATAAAACAAACATTCATTCCTCTTCCCCCGCGCGAGAACAGCCACCCATACACCGCTGAAAAACGGGTGAAATTGAAATCTTGTCCCGCGCGGTGCTGCCGGCTTGTAATTATTTACGCTAAAAAAGTTTACCCAATCAATCGCCTTTTTTTAACCGCAGACTAAAAAAAAGAACTAGACATTTCGTACGGGAAGATTTAACTTTTTTAAAATAAATAAATTAAAAATACTGTTTGTTGTCTAGTTTTGGGAGGGCACTACTCCGTTGCCCTCCGTGTAGCAGCCGCCACTGATCTCGGTAACAAACGCGAAACGAGGCAAATTAATGCCAGCACCAAAGCCCCCTTTCGTACTTGCCACTGCTGTTTAAACTGCCTAGAAGACACGTACGTTCGCCCACTTTAAAAACTGCTAAGCAAAACCGTTTTATAAATCATGGTACTTATTTTAAGCCATGTCCACAACGCACTGTTTCTTTGTATTCTACAAATCTAGGAGAATAAGGTGACATTAAAAAAGTTGGCGAGTGTACACATACATTAAAAAAGTGAGCAAGTATACAGATACATATGCTCGTTCGGTCACGCAGCGAGGCATGCGAATTGATGCTCAAATGAGTACGCGCCTATGTAAACAACATTCAAATTTCAAAGAGAGGTGGAATCAGATCCGGATTTATGCATGCAGTGGAAAGCTCACAAATTGAAGAGTCAGGTCACAGCCTTCGTAAACTAACGAGCCACGAACCAGAAGAAACGGCAACACAGCGTGGAGGCCAGTCATTTTCGTCCACGTGCGTCGCCCACCACGCTAGTTACTGGCCGTTTCCGCGCAGATAATGTTTTTTTTAACTTTTAGTATATTTCAAATCGCGTTACCAAATAAAACAACTGTTCTGGTTTTAGTGAGATGTGTGGTGAACTTAAAATTATATTACCTACTTAATAAAAGCTGTGTAAAAAAGACCTTTTGTACACCGGTAATAAGTGAGGTTAGATGTTTGTTTTTGTTTGGAATTTTTGGTCTGTTTTTTCTTTTTAAATTTTAAACATGCCGCGAAAGTGTTGGGCACCCGGTTGCAAAAGTAACGATGTATCTACGATTAATGAAGAGGGTCACAAAACAACCTTTAGCAAAGAAAATGACCTAAAAAATGCTTGGCTTCAGGCCATACACAGAGAAGATTATGTTGTGACTGCATCTTCAGTGGTTTGTTGGAAACATTTTGACATAAGTGACGTTGTTAGAACCGAGATAATTAGGGATAAAGAGGGAGTACAAAAGGAGGTGCCACTAACATTCCCTAAGTTAAACAATGGGGCAATACCTCGGCTATTTGAATCTCAACCCGAGTATATGTCAAACCCCAAACCTCAGGTAAGAGAAAATCCTGACGACAGGCGAAAAAAAATTGAAGAAAGGGAGGGTATGGAAACATATATAAATATATATTGCGTTTATAGACTTCGAAAAAGCTTTCGATAGCATTGAGCACTGGGCAGTAAAAGATCTTTAATTAATAGCCGAATAGATCACAGATATACAGACTTAATAGACAATATATATAGTGAAGCAACAACATTAATCAAAATCCACAGAGGAACCAAGCCAATCCGAAAAAAAGAAGAGGTGTCAGCGTGACACAATATTCCCTAAATTATTTAACCAGGCCCTAGAAGATGTTTTTAAAAGATTAGATTGGGAATAAATAGGCATCAAAGTAAACGGACAATTCTGAACCACCAAGATATGCTGATAATATCAATCAATCTAAAAGAAAATAGAACAAGAAGAGGAATATATAGGACCTGGGACAAATTATTAAACTGAAAAAAGAAAAGCAAACAGCTGAAACCAAGAGACGAGTAAGATTGGCCTGGGCAGCATTCGGTAAATTAAGCAACATATTAAGAAATAAAAAATATCCTCAGTACCTCAAAACGGAAGTGTATAACCAATGTATCCTTCCTGTACTTACCTATGAATCCCAGACCTGGACACTTACAAAATCAAACATGGATAAGGCAAGAAAAGCCCAAAGATCAATGGAAAGACAAAAGTTACATGTAAAGCTAACAGGTAGAAAAAAGAATGAATTGATAAGAAATAAAACAAAAGTAAGGGATGTCAGAGCAGAAGTAGCAAAATTAAAATGGAAATTTGCCGGTCATATTATCAGACAGAAAGACGATTGATGGAACAAATGTATTGTAAACTGGAGAACTTGGCCAAAGATGGATTGACGAAGGCTAAATAGAATAGATAGAAAAAAAAAGGTAAGTTCATTTAAAGTTTAAATTATCATGTTACCACTTAAACTAGATTCATAGTTCTGTAAAGTAAGCAGTCAGACATAAGAAACTATCCCACAAACATCCTGTTGTTCAAACTTGACAGTAATAACTTAGCAGTAAGAAAGGAACCATTTTTATTTCTTACTGCTCACTTCATACAGCTTACTTCACGGTACTATGAATCGAACTTTAGGGTTGTTGTCACAAATTGTTTAATAGTAATTTCTCTTCTGTTTATTCTAGGTTTTGTTACATATTTTTTAACATGATTAATGGCCACTGATATTTATTTCTAAATGTTCTGTTTGTTTTAAAAATTAAATGTAATACGCCTAAACACAGTTTATTAGTTTTTACAAAAAAAAAATACAAAATTGCCAAACTACAATCAAAACAAATAGCAGATGTTTATATCTCCCATGTATATATCGGCCCACCAGCCGGCCAATTTGCGATGTTGCCTTTTCTGGTTCGTGGCTCGTTAGTTTACGAAGGCTGCGGTCAGGTTAAAAATAGGAGAAAATAAAAACTGCAATCAATTCAACTTAACTCAAGAATTACTTATAAAATTTGACTTATCCTGTTAAGTTTTTAGCAAGTTTTTTTGTACTGAAGCAAATTATTCCTGTATTTCTTTCTAAGCCGCTGTGTACTTCCTCTGGATACCTTTGAGCTACATTCTTGGTCCAGCGGGTTTCACCCTTGTCCGTTCCGTTCGCGATCGAATTCGCGTCCTCTGCCCTTTGCGTCCCCGTTAGACCGCGGCCCACGGCATAAACGGCACTATCGGCCACGTAGATTACAAAATTCGCAGATCTCTACCCTGACCAGACATGTCCTAAAGTACTACGAATATGTAGAGACATTTACATATGTACAGTAATACAGTTGATTTAAAAAAAAACTGATACAACTCTTTAAAGTACTTTGTCAAAAATTTCAGCAGGGTATTCTAACCCACCATCAGCTTTATCAAAACCTCAGTAATTTAACAATATCAAAATTGTCAATGACAAGTAAAAAAGTAATAACATTGCCACCAGTTACAGAATCCTAAAATGGCTTTCCATACGACCAGGTCCTTTCAAGCGGTAGCCCAGCATGTTAAAGTAAGCCGAACAACGTTTTGTTCTATAAATAAAAGATGGATAAAAAACAATCACTTGAAAGAAAGCAAGGATGATCTGGTAGCCCAGTAGGGTGTAAAAAACCGAACTTACGTAAGTGTATTATTTAGCAATACTAATAAAAATATACAATTCAAAATTAAATGTAATTTAACAAAAACAAGCACGTTATTTCTAAAAACAACCAAAAATATATTGCTAGCTGGTTTTTATAAAGTTTTATATTATTTAGTTTATAAACGTGCAAACGGAAGTAAACCCTCCTCTTAGTGGACGTCATGACACTACTGTAAGATGTAAATGTCAATCCGATAAAATAAAAAAAAAACTGATACGACTCTTTGAAGTACTTTTTTCAAAATTTGAGCAGTGTATGCTAAGTCACCATGTCAGCTTTATCAACACCTTAGTATTTTAACAAAATCAAAGCTGTCAATGCCAAGTAAAAAAATACAGTAGACTCGCGATACCGTCGAGACTGTGCAAACTACATCTAATTTTATTTTCAAAACGTTAAACATTAAGTTACATATTATACATTTTTACTACCTACTTTTAAATTGAACTGTACACATAATTTGGAGGAAATCTATAAGTTACTGCTGAAAAAGTGTGTTCACACTAGCGCGAGTCTACTGTAATTACATTGTCATCATTACAAAATAATAAATACATCAACATAGTATTTAATCCTTAAATGGCCTTACATACGACCAAGAGCTAGAAAAATGCTACTATGTTGTAAAATGGTTGGTCTTTTCCATTGGTAATAAACATTGTAGTAATAGGAATAACAGTTATTCTATAAATAAAAGAAGGATAAAAGAACAATCACTTGAAAGGAAACAAGTATGATCTGGCAGGCCAAAAGCAGGTTCAGGAAGATCAGGCGCTACTTCTAGTACTCTAAAATGACCCCTTCGAGAGACCGAAGAAAACAATAAATTTTTCACAATTTCCAGGCAGCCAAGCACTCATTTGCCGTAGAATTAAATTAGATAGTTTAAGTTGTGCTACGTATTTTTACGTAAAACTGCACGTTAAGCGCTCTACGTTTTGTTCCAAATTTGAGTTTAAGTTGAATGTTTTTACGTTACCATAACAAGTCTACTAATAGAATGCGGCACTGTGTTTTTTTGATGTTACAATTTTGTTTTTTTGTCTTTTCAACTACAGTAGGAATATATTTGCAAAGAATCGTTTGTACTGGAAGCGGAAATTATCATCTAGGCCTCATTTTTCGATCGGTCAATCAACCAATTCTATTCTTTGGTAACGTTAAGGTGCCCGCAGACTGCCGTAAGCTAACGTAAATACGTAAGCTCCTAACGTGACCTTGACGACGGTGTGACGAAGTGCGCTTGCGTATCTGTCAAATCTCATGATTACGTAAAAATACGTAGCACAACTTAAACTATCTATTGTCAAACCTCAGGTGCCGAACTGCAGCAAAAAAGACCGAACTTACTTTTTAAATATATATTATTTAGCAAAGCTAATGAAGATATTCAATTTAAAATTGAATTCAATTTAACTGAAAAACGACCAAAAATATTACTAGCAGGTTTTATTTTCCACACGCAAAGGGAAATAAACAGTCCTCTTATTGGACGTCATAACACTACTGTAAAATGTAAATGTCAACCCGATATAATATAATAATATACTGCTTAAAATAAAAAAATAGATTTTCCAGTCGTCGATTATTTTGAAATTAGCTGTGAAAAAAAAACCACTATGGGCGAAAATTGTTAATGGTTTAGAGGTAATAAAAAACAAAAGACAAATATTTAATGTTAGGCGATCTCTAAGCAAACAGCTAAATAAATGTACTGAGTGCAATGGCGGAAACTTTAAAATTTAATTAAATATCTTTTTTTTTTCATTTTGAAATATGTAAGTACCTTCTATTTTCATAAATTAATTTGTTATTATGTTTGTTGTTAAAAATTGATTTCAATTTTTATTTAGTTATTTGAAATTTCCATTTTTCCTAAAAGTGCACTTAATCATATTTTGCCGAAAACGGTTGGGTGTTGAGCAGTAACGTATATAAGGGGGGCCCGAGGGGCCCTGCCTCCCCTCCCCGAAGCTAAGGTTTTTTTAGATATGTTTCCTTAGAGTAATAAATATATTTTTATTATTCCACATATTTCATGAATACAAACATAAAATAGCATAAAATACGGCCTCATTGGGTCTCAGTCCCCACAAAACTTTTTTCGATATAGGCCACTGGTGTTGAGAGTTTAAAGAAGTGTACCTATTTTTTTTATAAAAGACATCAAGGATTAACGGCACTAGAGATACCGCAAGTGGCGCCCTCTATAAAATCTATCAAAAATAACACCACATTCGTATTTCTCGACTCAAAAAACCTCCATACACCAATTTTTGTGTAAATTTCAGAAAAAAAAAATTAAAATTTTTAAAAGTTGAAAGAATAAGATTAAAAAATTAAAAAAAAATTTTTTTTTTTAATTTAAAATTCTAAATATTAAAATTTTCAAAAATTAAAACAATTTTTTTTCAAAATTCGAAAAAACCTATGATATATGAAATTAAAATGAATTTTTCTGATATTTTTATAAATTAACTCGTGTCTTGAGTATGAATACACTGTTATACATATTTTTTTTTAAGTTGATACGAAATGTAGAAGTTTGACAAAGTTGAATTCTTATATAAATTACAAATTTACAAGTAAAGTTAAATAAACGCTTGGGATAAAGGAAGGCTTATTTACGTTCGTCATACCCGAGAACGTTTCCAAAATGACCGTGCCCAAAATGACGTTACCGCCATTATTATATTTGATGTTTTGTCTTATAATGTAAACAAAATATATAGAGTTTAAAATATAGATTGTTAAATTTCATTGATTTTAATATGCTTCGTGCCCATTTGAACTTCCCTTATTGAGTTATGGAAGCGTTCCCCAAATGATTTTTCGGGTATAAAGAGAACGGAATTAAATCAGGGACGTATTGAATTGAAATAATTATAAAATGTGAAGATGAGTTTTAAGTATAACAATCTGAAAATAACGCGAAAACTGTAATTTACCACAGCTTTAACTAAGAAAATCCTCTACTACTCCACGCATCTTAAACACAATATTAACTTTCCAAAACTACATACTCAATACTTTTGTTTTTTTAAGACAGTGGCATTGCCGTGTGTGTGTCGCAGTCGCTGTCCCTTATCGTCCATTCGAGGGTCACCCACCCAGTCCCAAACCCATCAGTCCCTTTAACCTCCCAATTCCTCCCCATATCTCCCCGTTTCGTCCCTTTCCCTTCCGCGCCATAGGGTTTTTAGTCCGCAACCCTTGATACCTACCCACCACCAGCGGCGATCCTTTGAGGAAATATAGTGTGGGAAGCTTCTCTCAACCCTCAACCTTTTGTGGAGTCAGTGGAAGAAATTAGAACTGATTTGAAGAAAAAAAATATACCTGACTAATTTTTATTAAAACACGGTTCTTTTTAAGAATTTATCAAAAAGCGTAAAATAAAGTGTTTAGTATTCGGACTCGCGTGTGGTAAAGTAGGCTTACCATACTCATTTGCGTTAGTAAGGAATACATTACCGCACTTAGTGAAGTGAGAAGAAGAAAGTGATCAATTTAACACGAGCCTGAATGTTGTGAACGAGGGTTTAGCCGAGTGGAACAACACCCGTGTCCAAGAAAGTTACTTCCTAGCGAGTTTTGTACGCTATTTTTCTTACGAACATTGTTAAACTATACTATTTTTTGTAAAAATTGGTCTTTATTATTGCACAAATCAAGTAAACTGCTTTTTCGCACATTTGTGAAAAAGTACTTTCCAACACATGATAGATTTCACGCGATTTGCAATCTCAGAAAACGATAATTTTCACCCGTATGCAGAAATTTTTCCGCACATTTGTGGAAAAGTAACTTTGCGCACATGTGCATGGGCGTAGTCAGGGTCTCGCTCAGGGTGGGGCAAAAAAACAAAAAAATGTACAATCAAATATTTATTGAAAAATAGTATAAATGCTGTTTAATTAATAATAAACCTTGACAAAACGTCTTTTTCAAATTTATCCCTGGAAAGTCTATACCACAGTCTATACTTCATGCTAGAAGCGACATGTCGCCGGTGCGTCCTTAGAAAGACATACTAGACAGGGGTGCGTTCAGGAATGACACACTCAGTGTTAGTGTGACACCGGTGCGACGCCTTACCGGTCATATATATTAATAAATATACAGGGCTCGACACTGAACGTTTAGCCTTTATGAAAAGCGTATAAAAAATGATGAACTTATGGAAAGCAAGACGGCAGTGAGGGACCAAAGAGGCGCATATTCAGGAGCGTTTGCCGCTGTGACTCAAAATTCATTAATAGTTTTTTATTACTAAACACGAGCAATCAAAGTAAGATTTCCACTTTTAAAAGACGAAGAAATAGTCATTATTATTTATTTTGTTTTTTAGCTTTAATCGGGAAACATTAAATCGAGAAAAATTCAATTTTTTAATAATTTTTAATTACACAATAAACTTGCTCTTTTATTAAAGTCGCGCTTCAATGCCGTTTAATTGTTCGATCTCTTGGCTCACGAAGTCAAGTTGCTAAAAGTCACCATACACTATCCAGGAAACAGAATAGAAAACAACATTTTTGAGGGTAGGGATGTACGAGCACCCTAAACCTCTTGCCCCTCTACTGGTTTCAGTCTACAGAAAAAAAATGTTTGTCACGTTTTACTGCTCCTTTTAAAATTTTATTTTTGCCCCTTAAATGGAGGGGCAATTCCTCTTGAAAAAAAAACCATAAGTTGAAATGCGGTGTTATGGTAATTGCAATTATTTAAGTTTTTAAAATAATTGAAAAATGATTTTACAATTATAATGAAATTACAAAAAGGCAATTGAATTCCTAAAGTTATTGTTATTATTTGTAAAAAGCTATTTTGCTTTTATTATTTAAAGCCATCAACGTTTCGTACTGAATTTAAGGTAAGTTCGGAATGTATTACGAAGGAAGAGGGCTCCTAAATTAAGAATTTTCACATTATGTAAATTATGAAAAAGATTTTTTTTATTTTGCAAGTAGTAAATTTATAATTAAGTTTTTGTTGTTATTAATTACACAATTTTCTAAGTACATTCCTGTAAAGTAATTTGTAATGTAATAGTTACTTTTCAAAGTATTGGTTTCTAACTTTGGTTGAGAATAAATCGGTACACATAAAGACCAAGAAATTTGTTATCTATAAAGTTGAATTTGTGGAATATTTTGTTTGTGCGTGTAGTAACCTCCTTTAACATTTTTGCCATTTTAAAAAAACCTACCTGTACACTTAATTACGGATTCGCAGTATTGATTATTAGTCATACAGTTGAAATGATATCTAAGAGATGGCGCTACAGCAATTAAAATCAAGGGGTTTTAAGGATTTTATGGATCGCCGTCTTTGGCCTACTCAGCCGGTAAGAGTAACGTCATTTGATCGCAAAAAAAACCATTTTCTTGATTTGCTAACTTGACAACAGCGCTAAACTATTTATCTCTCTTAGTTCCATTTATTTAAATAGCGATCTTACTTCAGTTCACATACTCTTCAATGGCCAAATGGTCGTTGACGAACCCTGTATATGCCTATAGGCACACATAATAGAATAGATAAATGAAAAGGTTGTTAGAGGTTAGAGTCACAGTGAACTCAATTCGTAATGTAGTAATGTCGCGCGACGCGCTAAATTAAAAAAAAGTTTGTATTGACATTCTATTTTCGCATTTTAAATTTTATAGCTCCCCTTTAATTCTTGTATTACTAAATGAGCTAAAGCCAGGATGGGGCAGGTGATAAGCCGAGGTGGGGCAAGTGCCCCACCCTGCCTCACCCTGCCCCATTCTGACTATGCCCATGCACATGTATGTAAAAGTGTACGATGACGTTAACTGTCAGCATGCTTTTCCGTAAATGTGTTACAAACTACTTTTCCACACATATGCAGAAAAGCAGTTTCAGTTGATTTGTGCAAAATTAAAGATCAATTTTTACAAAAATTAATATAGTTCAACAATGTTCGTAGGAAAAATAGCGTACACAACTCAATAGAAAGTAACTTTCTTACACTCGCGTGTTGTTTCACTCAGCTAGCGCCTCGTTCACAACATTTATGCTCGTGTGAAATTTGTCACTTTCCTATCTTGTTATGTAATATGCTAGTTTTTCCGACATAGTTTACAGTGAGAAGCATTTTTATCACGGATCACCTTGTTTTTATCTTCCTAGCCCGCGCAGCAATGGCAGTGAAGGGTATCTTTAATAATCGAGCCAAGATTTTATATCGAACTTAAAAATTATGTGTCATTAATGCCTATCTTAAATCTAGACTGGAGTAAACAGAATTCTGCCAATTTTTTTTTTAATTTTTAGTGCAATTTTCTGATATAATCGCTTAATTTAAAAAAATATATGTTTATTTTATTATTTACTTCTTATAGTTCAGGCCCTATATCCCAGAATCAAGCGATATGCTGAGTTTAATGATAGAAGCAGCACACTTGGTATGGATTGACATAAGACTCGCTTGAACATTTTACGAAAGGGAACCACCCAACCTTGGCAGGGCGGTGGTTCCCCCCTTAAACGTGCTTTTTGATAGTTTTTTGCTAATAATTCGAAAACAGTCAACTTTTCCAAAAATCTTCTAGAAATCATTTTTCAAGCGGATACAATTTCCTTTTCAACGATCTACCTTAGTACCCTCTGACAGGAATGGTGCACATTCCATTAGCGTTCGAAAAAGGGGAATTGTATTTTTACCTTCCTAGCCCGCGCAGCAATGGCTAGAGATAAGAAATTTCTCCTTAACACAAGTAGGTGAGTGTACCCCCTACCAACGTTATTTTTCAAAAAATTATATTGTCTCCACATCAATTCATAAATCTGAAAACCACATATTTGTGGCTCAATCAACCCCTACCTCCCAAATTATTTTATAATATTATATTGTCATTGGACCTCCACTACTGTGCCACATTTAATTAAATTCAATTCTCGGGAAGTGTATAAAAAAAAATGTATGTGCTTAGCAGGCAGAAGTGTAAACTTCAACAAGGCGAAATTAATAATACTGGCCTTCATCTGCATCATCAAATCGCTCGCTGAATGTTCGTCTCACAGTTAGTTAGTCGACTCGAGCCGACTTCACCCGAATGAGCGTTATATAGCCGAGCCTGACGGCTCAGTTCAATTCACTACCCACAAAAACTGCTAAACGTGCCTAAAGAAGTTTACACTTCAAAAAAAAAATCAAGATTTGATAGACAGACAGAAAGCCATGCGCTGTGAAGTTAAAAAATCGTATAAAAATTGTTTAATAAAAATAGTGTCGACACTGTCACACTAATTAGATTTTCGCTAATTCGATTATTGCTAATGAGTTTTTTGACAGGTAAAAAATTGAAAATATGCTGACTTTCAACGGAGCATAGCATCAATATGCACAAAGTATATATCTAATAGGCTGTTCGGAATATAGTATAACACCTTTATCTTAATAATTTTAAACTTTGTAATAGCTTTCTTTAGCTTTAGTTTTTGAAATATTTACAAAAAACTGTTTTTAAGGATGGTATAGCTTGGAGTTCACTTGGAGTGTGCTAAAGCAGCAGCGGATCTAGGAACTGTATTTGGGGGGATGCATAGTGACCAGGAGGTGTATTTTGTGTGTCAAAACTATATATTGTTTGAGATTTGGGGGAGGGGAATTTCCCTTTTTTTCCCTACCATAGATCCGCGCCTGGCTAATGGGCTATTCTTTTAGATAGATAGAAAATTTAATGTTTGAAGGTTATGATATCTATTATCTTCATTCAGCGTACTATTGCTAGGTAAACATCAACACTTATAATTAAATTTTTAAATTTAATCATTTTGTTCTCGAACTGTAAAAAACATGGGAAGATAATATGATTACGATAAATATCATAAATAACGTAATTGAAAATCTAGAAAAAATAATACAAAATAATAATACAATATCCCATTAAGGTATGAAAGCTGGGTACGCATATGAGCATGAACGCGAATGAGGCAGCCCGAGGACGCATGAGCATACGTATGTACCCGATCCAACTGTTGGCGGTACATCAAAGTGAGGCATCTTGTCGTGCGCTGCTCATATTTATGGATCGATTCCATACAACGCCTCGTGCGTCCACTATTTAGGTCACCCACAAATTTATTTCTTCCCGAATCCGAGGCAAATGGTTCGGCCTCGGATTCATGCTTATATGCTTACCCAGCTTTAAATGAATACGCGTCTTATTATATTTATCATTTACATGCCTCCCGGGTAGGTATTCTGGGTCTCGAACGATGTGATAGTTCTTATCAAATGTTTTGGCCAATGGCAAACTTTAAATTAGCTTGGAGCTGTCACGTGCTATGCGTAAAGACCTCTATTGCGCAAGCTTCTCCTACGATCCCACCGAGAAAGATTTAGACGGTACGGGGCAGGAGAACAGATTTCACTTCAAACGCGTAAAATACGCGTAAAATTCACTAACTCTGAAGAGCGGGTGACTATGCCATTGGTAGAGACAATTCATTTCGCACAACACGCGACCGTTCAGAGTTTGCTATTGGTTAGAGCGTGTGATGTGAATGGTCACATCGTTCAAGACCCAGAATAGCTACCCCGGAAGCTTGCAAAATAACTGAGTAATCAAGAAGCATAATCGCAGTAATGCCGTCCTTAGTAAGACCCAACTATCTACTTTTTTACTTATTTTGAGAAAAGCGAGTTTAAAGTTTAAAGTTCAAATGCTTGCTAAACGTTACATAGCATTATTTTTGAAGTGTAAACTACTTCTTTAGGCGCGTTTAGCAGTTTTTGTGGGTAGTGAATTGAACTGAGCCGTCAGGCTCGACTATGTAACGCTCATTCGGGTGAAATCGGCTCGAGTCGACTAACTGTGAGAAACATTCAGCGAGCGATATGATGATGCAGATGAAGGCCCGTACACAGCAGAGTTCGGTTCGGTCCGCTTTGCAGAATATGTTATGGGCCAGTATTATTAATTTCGCCTTGTTGAAGTTTACACTTCTGCCGTGTGGTCTTAAGCACGCACAATAATTTTTTATTTGTTGGTAAATGTTTGTGGGTTTCTAATAGCAATCTCTAGTAATAAAACAAAAAAAAATTAAAAAATTATAATTTTTCTATGTAAAACTGCAGATACGAGGATCGAAGATCACTTTTCAGCCAGCATTACTTAGCAACAACCCCGCATCGTCAAATTGTGCCTAATCTATTTTTGTACTACGCGAAAGTATTAATATTTTTACGGTACTTTTAAAAGCAAATAATATTTATTTAATTTTAAACATGGGCGTATGCAGGCGGAGCTTTGAGTATCAATTTTCCCCCCAAAAAAATCAAGTAAACTGCTCCAAAGTCCAAACTCACGGAGTCTTGAGCCCGTCACCAGATCTCGCAAGCACCCCACTTCCGCACTTGTGGTACCTTATTTAAAAATTAAAAACTGTATATTTGTTTGAGATACGTGAATTAAAATGTCAAAAATATTTTTGTAAACATTTTTGGCAAGTGAGAAATTGAAAATATTATTTTTTGACTTTCTAGTTAATGTATGTTAAAAAAAAAGATTCATGTGTTGTTCTTTTTTCATAAGCATACGATTTAAAAAAGTTGTCAGTGAGTAGGCCGTTCTTTAAAAAAAAATGCATCAAGAAAGAAGCCCGTTTAAAATCCGAGTTGACCTGCTTTTGATTTTTTTTTTCTAAAAACCCCACCTTGTATAAAGGAATAGGGCTTTGTTGTGTCTGCTAATTTTAGAAACTACTTAACCGATTTCCAATTTCAATGAAATTTAGCATATATGTTCTATGAGTTATTATGTTTATTTAAGGCATTTTTTTACGCTACGACGCATGCAGTTGGGCTAACCGGCAAAGCACGTTATTGTTAGGCTAGTTTTATAAACTTATATTTTTTTACTTTTTAGTGCTTTTTAAAATTCTTAAAGTAGGTTGTACTCTTTTTTATATATAATTTATTATTGCATTTTCAGTAAAAATAATGGATCCATGACGGATCTGATCTGATTAGTGCACTCCAAGTAAACTCCACGGTACATCACCTTTAAAAACAGTTTTTCGTTCAATTCAATTTCTGGATTTCAATAAGATCGCGTCTCTTCTGAGGCGGCCTCCCAGTCAATTAGCTTTAATGGATTTTGATCAAAATCTAATTAGCTCGTTGCAGTATCGAAGACTATTTTTTATGAAAATCTCTTGAAAATTGGTCCAGCAATTTAGAAGCTATTATCGTGGTACCGAGAGGTATACGTACCTACATACACATTTTCGGCATTATCTCAATTATTTTTGTCGAAAACAATACCTTCTCTAGCCATTGCTGCGCGGGCTAGGAAGGTAAAAATACACATATTTGTGTGAGGCTACAAGTAGTTGTCGGCATTTTTAGCAATAACGCAAAAGTGTGCATATCATTACTTGCTATTAAGTGTTTATTTGAAGGTAAATTCATTGGGTTGAGAAAAGCTGTAAAATTTAACTTATTTTTCAAATAATAAATGCCAGTCATCTAAATTTTTTAAAATCAGAATCCGTTTGTAATGACTGAAAAACTGGCGCTAATACTAAGACAAAACCCCGCTTCTGCGCGCGTTAATTGACAAGAGCCGCATATATAACAGCTAGTGTTGTAAAATTTCCAGAAATATATTTTCGGAAATATTTCCGGAAATATTTCCTAAAACATTGGAAATATATGGAAATATATGAAATATTAAAAAAATAAGAAAACAGGGAATATTTATTTATAAAATCTTAACAAAACACCGAAAAACGCAGAAGGCTTAAACATGAACACCAATCAGGAGCTATTCTTCAAACAAATATACAGAAATAAGGTCAAATTTGTACAACAAAAATCTCATACTAGTCGAGCAAGAGGCATATCTTCATCGCTGTTATCACACTTAATAACATCGTTTTGCAGTCTACTTCCTCAAAATCTTCAATAGTATCGGAAATAAAAATTGTTCTATAGTAAGGTTAATGCTTATAAGGGCCTATCCTTAAATTACGTAACGAATAAAGGGGCCTTGCGTTACACTCAATGTTATTCCAATGTGTTTTTTCTTGAAAATGCGTTACGAGGGGAAATGGGGGTCAAAATTCCTGAATGTTTGCGTAGCGTAACTTAAGAACGCTTACAAGGTTACACAATATGAAAGATTCCAATATGTCCAATATTTCCAATATTCCCAATATTTCCAATATTTCCGAGACACCTTCGGAAATTTCCAATATTTCTATTTCCAGCGAAAATATTTCCATTTACATCACTAATAACAGCAGATGAAGCAGATGCGAGGTTTTTATTAAATAACAAAATATTAGCTATTTTCTCTTACATTATTACATTACATTATTTAGCTGAAACTCCGCATATACATATTACTTAACAAAAACATCGGATCTACTTTAAAATTGTTAGTAGATACAAGGTTTTTACTAAGCAACAGGTAGTTGCGTCGTTTTCGTTAGGTAATACTTTAATTCTGTTGTAGAGGAAACTGGACACTCCTACTAAGAAAAAACCTCGTGTATGTACAAATTACTTAGTTTAAACCCCGCACATACAAATAATTTAGTTAGAACCTCGCATCTACTATAAAGTTATTAGTTTTGGTTAAGTAATAGTCCATTTTTTTTGTAGATACGAGGAAACGATTTAAAAAAAAATACTTCCGAACAAATTCGGGTATTTAAAAAAAAAACAGATGAAAGTAACCTATTTTAGTTAAGGTAACTAATAATGCGTGGTCCACTCATTATCAGTTACCTTAATTTTTCTGGAAACATTTTCTGTCCTAACTAATTTTTGATTTTTTTCCAGATAAGTGGGTCTTACTTAGGACGGCAGAGTATTAGTCACCCTTACCCATTTTTAAGGATTTTCCCACCACTTTCGTTGTTTGGTCTTTTGGCATGTTTTTAGTTTACAACCAATTTCTCATAATGACCACAAATGTGGACATGCCATAGACTTTAAAATAAAAGTCCATGGGACATTCTATATTTTTGTTTTAACGTCACATTGTAACCGCCAAAAATCTGAAAAATTATTTCCATATTTTAGAATTTTAGCACAAAAGTTTAAAATTCTTAAACCAAAGGGCTAGCTTTATAATGGCATTTTTATAGTTTTGATAAGATACTGTTTGAATTAAGAACAATGAGATCTGTATTCTAACAACCTTATTCTAAAATAATTTTTTTTTAAATTTACAAGTTCGGTACCGTAGGGAACATTTAAAAGTAAGACCTAGATTCACGTTTTTTGACCATCCATCCTTTGTAATGCATTTTTAAGAAAACAAACATTAAAACAACATTATGTGTAACCTAAAACATTCAACTAAACGCAAGGCTAAACCTTTCCCTACTCCATTGATCATTACGCAATTTAAGAATGGTTCCGTATACTAGAGAACAAAAATATAGGTATGATATACAGGCGAACCTTTCTAACTCGAACCTCTATAACTCGAACCTCTCTATAACTCAAACCTTTTATGTGGTCCCTGCACTTTTTATATGTCTTTTAACCTATTTAACTCGAATTTCTATAACTCGAACTCTCCATAACTCGAACAGTTTTGGTTGTCCCTTTAAGAAAACGAGTTTTCTAGAGTTCGAGTTATAGAAATTCGAGTTAAATTAGTATTGGTTGTCCCTTTAAGTTCGAGTTATGGCTAATAATGCGGAGGCCCTATTGGTATATCTTTGAGCCAAAGTGTTAAGCCTAAATCATTTATTGTTATAATCTGCAGAGTTTTTCATGTACTGGGTGGAAAAAAAAAATATGCCACTTTAGTCAAATTCAGTATGTAGGTACGTGGGCACAATAGATCCATTTGTGGTCGCAGTGCATGGAGGTCCAGTAGGGCCTGCCACCACTTTCGAATACCTACATACATACATACAAGTTCGAGTTATAGAGGTTCGACTGTATTTACAAATATGCCAAACTGGGATCGGTTACCTTTACCATATGAATAATTCATATGCTTATACTTTTTCGTACTTTGTTTAATTCAGCAAAATTAAGCTTCTATAAAATTTCATTAATCAAAAAGGGATTAATGTCTAACAATCAAACAATTAAACACAAGGATTAACAAAAAACAAGATTGTCATATTTTATTGGCTAGGTGTAATGCTACCAACGTACACAAAGGACTGTAAGCACAAAGTATATACCCAGTATTTTTTGAGCTTTAAGTGCTAGTACCATGCCTGGTAAAACTGTACAGGGCCAACCTTGCATGGATTATCCAACCACCTGGACTAAAGTTAGGGTAGTTTACATACCTAAGGCCGGTCGGGCAGATAATACTCCAAAATCTCTTCGTTCTAATAAGCATCACCTATTTTTGTTGAAAGGCTTGGAAAAGATAATAGATCCACACATCAGAGGTGGCGCAATAATGGCTCACCCAGTCAATGCAAACCAATGCGCATATCCAAGCAGGTAAGTCAACATAACTAGCTTTAAACAACCTATAACACTGCTCAATGCAATTTATAAGCTTTTCACGAAAATAATAACAGATAGACTAACAACAACATTTGATGGATATCAATCAAAAGAACAAGCGGGCTTCAGAAAAGGTTTCAGTACAGTTGACCACCTATTGGCCATGAAAATCCTAATAGAACGAGCCAACGAATACAATATTCCACTATATATTGCGTTTATAGGCTTTGAAAAAGCTTTCCATAGCATTGAGCACTGGGCAGTAAAGGCATCTTTATTAGCCAATATAAATAGCCAAGCAACAACATCAAAGAAAATCCACGAAGGAACCAACGGACAATATTTGAACTACCTATGCTGATGATATCGCCTTAATAACAGATAAGAAAGAAGAACTGATAAAAGTACTGGAAGAACTGAATACCGCAGCTAAAAATATAGGCTTGAGTGTGAACTGCACTAAAACTAAAATCATGACAAACACAGATGAAGATATCACGATCAGAATAAACCAAGAGAATATAGAACGAGTAGAGGAATATACAGGGTGTCCCATAACTAAGGGTGCATAGTGCAGCAGGTAATAGAAGAGGTTATTTCCGAGAAAAAAGTTTATATAACATGGGGGTCAACACGCATCTGTTTTTAAGATATAGGATTTTCAAAGTTAGAGGAGTGGGGGAAAAGGGGTTTGACAAAAAAAAATCTGTCACAGCCACCTGAATCCTCAGCTAATTGTGATTCAAAAATGTAGTATTTCTATTTTTGATAAAATTACAAGTTGAGGAGATAAATGCTGTCAAAATAACTTCCAAAAAAAGATATCAATTATATTATTAATAACAATAAATATATAAAAAGACATTGCGTTTAATATCGCATCCATAAAAGTTTATACAAAAAAAAATAGATTTTTCTAAAAAAAATTTTTTTTTTAATAATTTTTATTTCAATTTATTTTTCCTGTACTAATGCACCACTTTACCCAATTTCAAAAATCAAGAGACCAGTAAGATTGACCTGGGCAGCATTCGGTAAATTAAGCTACATATTAAAAAATACAAAATATCCTCAGTACCTCAAAACGAAAGTGTACAACCAATTTAGCCTTCCTGTACTTACGTATGGATCCCAGACCTGGACACTTACAGTATCAAATATGGATAAGGTAACAAAAGCCCAAAGATCAATGGAAAGACAAATGATACATGTAAAGCTAACAGATAGAAAAAGGAATGAATGAAAAAGAAATAAAACAAAAGTAAGGGACGTAAGAGGAGAAGTAGCAAAATTAAAATGGAAATTTGCCGGTCATAACATCCGACAGAAAGACGATCGATGGAAAAGTGTATTGTAACCTGGAGACTTTGGGAAATAAAAGAAGTAGGGGAAGACCCCAAATTAGATGGGCGGACGATTTGAAGAGACATGCAGGAGCTAGATGGATGAACACGGCGATAGACAGAGAAGAATGGAAAATATGCAAAATTTAGAAGACAACCCTCGTATAATGAAACACCTCCCAGGTAGCAAGGTCACGTTTTTTAAACGTCAAAAACAGATCATTTTTAATGACCATCGACGTCTCTCACCTGACGTGTAAAAGACCTTTAAATGACGTTCAAAAGACACACGCAAAATGATGTCATTTTTAGACGTTTTCAAGAAGTCAGCAGTATGACGTATTTGGGACTAAATCAGAACATCAGACACATACAAACCTATTTATGACTTTTTTTAAACTCGTCTGAATGTATGAAATATTTCCTGCAGTTGAGAACACTGAAGGAAACTTAGACACAGAATGTGACTCTTCTGTCACTTAGACCTGGAAGTACAGGAACAGGTACAGTGGTGTTCTGTGAGGTACAGATCAAAATAGACCTAACCCTAGACTTACACATCTCCACCTTGAAGCGAAAGAAACCTCGAAGTTTATCTTGATTTAATATTTAATTTATTTTACAAACGTACCCCCACATTCCGTATAAATCCGGTCAAGTACTGACTGGGGCACCATATATGTAAATATGAGTGTATGTCCCTTGGACAAAGTGTGCAGTGTGGGTAGTGACCAATATATGATGTTTTTCAGACGTCAAAAACTACACTACGAAAAGACGTCAAATAACTGACGCCTTAAAGACAACATTTTTTGGTAGATGACCTGCTGGTCATCCAAAAGACCACTTTTCGACGAAAAAAAGACGTCATTTGAGAACTCCTTGCTACCTGGGCTTGTACGCTTTAGTATTTGAAGAAGCGTTAAAAGAGAATTTATTCAGACCCATTTAAAAATTTTTTTGACATGGAGCTTTTTTCCATACCGAAACCACCCTTTATTGAAAAATAATATGCTTTCCACCTATTAAAGAGCTCCTCTCTCTTCTTTAGATTTATTACCCTTTTAAAATTTCATTAACTTTCCAGAACATTTAGAGAAGCAACAAGTGGCAATAAAAATTGAATGAAATAAAACTTATACACTGCTCCACATTATGATATACAGAATGTTAAGTTCCCTTAGCATAAGTGCAACAAATTTTAAAAAGAGTGAAAATTTCTCTAATAATGTATTTTCAAGAGGCCGTACACACATGATGTGACATAATATTTTGGTTATTTTAACTACCCCTACACTTAATGTCAGAACATATCATATTTTCATCGACCCCCCTAAAAAGTGTTTCCAAAAAATTTACCCTCCTCCCTCAAAACGATATTCATCATTTTTATTTGATTCGAATTACCGAAACAAAAACTTATTAGTACACAGGTGGATGGGATACTGTAAACCGGCCCTGGAAAAAATAAGCGACCGGCCCATATTTCACACAATGGTAAAACTACAACAACGCCAATCGAAAAATATTTTTTATTAAAGCGACTTAAGTTTCTAATACAGTAGACTCGCGATATAGTGAACTTATTAAGGCACAGCCTGTACACTATATCGATTTGTTCACTATATCGAATAATTAAAAAAATCAATTAAAACAACGGTTTTCTTTAGTAAAATACCTTTGTTAGTAATGAAAAAAATCTTAAAACATAAAAATGCTAATCAAAAAGTATTTTAATGTTTTTTTTAAATTTTAATTAAGTTAATTTTGCTTGACTTTTGTTTTTTGCATCGTGTATCATCCATCACATTTCTCAAGTTATGTAGAACAAGTAAACTGGAGAAATCTACTTTATTTTCTTCATTTCATTTTAATCGATTTAGTTGCAAAATATGTTGTGACATGCTATATCAACGTTTTGTTCTTGAACATTGCCATCACTTTCGCTTGGGTCGTCATTTTCTTTGTCCAGTAAAATATCGTTGTTCTGGTTATGTGCATCAGTACTCTCAATGTTGTCTTCGGGATTAACTGCAGTAAATCAACTTTATCATTCTACATTTGATTCGATCAAGTTACTTAGACACCTTTTTTTAAGTCTTCCAATGTCTTGGCTTTGTCACTTAAGCTCAAATGTTTCCTACTTAATTCCATATTGCTCAAAACATGCTCCCATAATTGCGCGAAAGACGAAACAATATGTCTAAAATCGTTTTCCTATTTTAACATGTTTGTTTTAGCTAAAGCAATTAGGTTCATTACTTCGAAAGGTAGTTTGTTCACTCTACAGAACACATGAACAAAAAAATCCCTGTTCACTATTTGGAGTAGTTCACTATACAGTATGTTCACCATATCGCGAGTCTACTGTAAATATAAATTATCAGCCTTGATGTTGTATTCAAGATCAGTGGCGAATCCAGGATTTCCGAGGGAAAGCGCACCAAAAACCAAAATATTTTTTCTTTGCTGTTTTTAACAAACGTGAACTTTGAAATTTACCATCATTGGAAGATAGAGTGCGAAGCATGCGAAAATTTATGCGAAAAAAATTCCATTCTAGATACGTTTTGTAAGAAATTGCAGTTCATGCATGTCTTCTTTTTTTTAATTAGAATTTAAAATAAGTTTTATGCCCTCCTGGATCTGCCTAATATAGAATACGCCGGTTTCTGTTGCAAACCATATTTTTTTAGAGTACCCAGTATTGCTAAATAAAAATTTAACTCTTCTAAAAGATCACTGCTAATGCATAAAATAACTAGCTAAGATTTTTATACATTTTTTAAGATTTTCAAATTTGTTTCTTTAATGGTATCTTTCCCTCTCTCAGCCCGCCCCCCTCTAACTCTAACGCCCGGGAATTAAACTCCCTTAGCCCCCTCTTAGTCCCCACTGCTGAGAAGGGTAGTTTGTCTAACGATTTTGCTTAAGTTCCGATTTTTTTACTTTGGCTGGAAAAGAAATGTTTGTAATTTAATAAGTCTTTCGTCTGCCGGTAATAATAAATAAAGTTTCTTTAAAATAAAGTAAGCAACTTGGATCTTTTTTATCAAACTACTGTATTTTTAAAAAATATCAACGCCATCACGATTATACGGAATTAATTAGTTAGTTAGTCTATATGGCACCAGTCCATAAGACACCGGCACAAGTCACCGGCCCATAAATGAATGTATGAATATACGGTAGTGGCGTGTAGCACTCTTCAAGGATCTAACCTGGCACCTAGCCCACCTTTCTGGGCCCGTTGTGCACCACGTACCTACTGTGTTCGGCTCAGATAATAATTTAAATACTATCTAGTAATAAACTTCTTAACATAATCAACAGGGTACAGAGAGCCACAATGTGCCCGCACTAACTGCTAGCTCCAAATAGGCACTCCATATTATACTCTGTCCCATGTGGCGATTTTCTGAATGGCCAGGCCACGGAATCCATTCAGAGAATCGCCAGATTGACCCATCCCCTTTACCATTGTTATCTGGTGTGATCCCCAAGGTTAGTTTTAATTTTCTTTTTGTTAGCATACTGGTCAAAGCTCGTCCGTTACCAGACTACCAATTTACCCATGGGTCGAGACTCCTTTAGCCGCCTCTTACGACAGGCCTAGGGGTTACCTCGGTGATATTCTTATCTTCGGCCCATACAGCACCGGCCCAACGGGATCTTTTTATTTTTCCCTTATGGCCCATCCACCCCAAATAGCACATACCACCAAAATTTGTAAGCTTGAACGGTTGCATATGTCGTGTTGCCTCCACATGTCATTTTGTACTCCATTTCCCTATATTTATGAGTGCACTTTCAATTTTAAATCAAGCATTGTTTTTGGTTATCAGATTGTCGATTGCCAGGGGTCAATACGATACAATGCTAATAGTCTTTATCACAAAAGTGCGATATTATCAATTGCGTCATTATTTTGCTACCAATTAAAAACAATTTTTAAAATTTTGTTGGCGCTAAAAATCAATGGAAAACTCTATAGTTTACAATTCGTTGATTGCACCAATCAATGTAATGCCAACAAAAAATAAATGGCTCTATGACAGATATGATACCTTCCTAGCTAGCCTATAAGCAAAGCTACCTATGCAATCCGTGTGATTTCCAAACATATCAATGATAAAAAAATATTAATGTCTATTTATTACGGATTGTTTTACTCACGGTTAAAATATGGTATACTGCTTTGGGGCAGCAGTAGTCGAATTGAGAGCGTGTTTGTGCAGCAAAAGAGGGTCTTGCGGATAATGTGGTCTCGAAAACACCGAGAGAGTTGCAGAGGGCTTTTTAAACAAAATAACCTACTTACAGTAACAGGAATTTACATCTATCAATGTGTAATTTACCTACGCAAAAACACCGAAAAGTTTGAACACTTAAAACCTAACCATAATTATCCTACTAAACATCAAAAGAACAATTATAACCTTCCAAAGCACAGGCTAGCCGTAACAGAAAAAGCTCCTTTCTATACCTGTTTAAAATTTTATAACTCTTTGCCAGACAAAATTAAAGATATAGATAGTATAAAACGGTTTAAAAAAGCTTGTTTTGCCCATATTTGTAAAATTGAACCGTACACAATAAAAGATTTCTTTAATTTTAGATAAACTTTTAAACAAAAATCCAAAACTTTTGTATATTTTTTATGATTTTGTGTATCTTTTGTGCTTAAATATTTGTGAAACTAGTGTCATTTACTAATTTTGTGTTATTTATCTACTTTGTGTACATTGTGATACATTTGATTTTACTTTATTTTATTTTTATTTTTATTTATTTTATTTTATGTTGGTGATTAATGTTAATATTTTTAAGTAGCTTTCTAAATGAATTTGACGACGCAGGTATATATACACATATGTATAAATACTTTGTAATAAAAATATACTACTACTACTACTACTACACTTCAAGTGAAGCTATGATAACCAGCCTTGAAAACAGTTTTTTGTAAATATCTCATAAACTAAAGCTCCTACGAAGTTTTTGATTATAACACAAATTATTGAGCCAAATGTAGTCTACTATATTCTGGAAACCGCATATTAATGCGATGCTCCGTTAAAAAGTAAGTATTTTCAAAAAAAAAATAATTTTCAAAAACCTGTCATTAGCAATAATGGATTTTGACCAAAATCTAATCAGCTCGTTAGAGTGTCAAACACTATTTTACCCGAAAAAACATTAGCTTTTACAGGAGGATTGAGGATTTTCCCGGTACCACGAAAATCCGGTTAGTTCAATCATTAGAGAAATAAAAATGCCATACGCAGTTACACTTTTGTGACTTTGACGTGAAACATATTTCCTAATTCAAAATATATTATATGTCATGTTGGTATAACATTAAAGGTAAAACTGTCAGTGTATAAAAAGATGCTGAATGTAGGTTGACAAAAACGCACAGATAAAAACAACTCAAAGACATGTCATTTTTCAGAATTTTTTTTGTTGCTGTCAGTATGTATATGATAAATAAGGAGTTTGGAAATGTCACAAAAGTGTAACTGCCTATGGCACTGCTATGGCAAGGACTATACAAAAGGTATTGAAACTTGACACGATTATAGGGTTGATGTCACATGTTTGTCACAATATATATATATAAAGGTTCTATAAGTTGGTGGGTAGGGGACAATTCGCAGGGGCCAATTCGCTGCGGGCCGATACGCCACGGGGACAATGCGCCGGGGTCTGGAGATAGTTCGCCGCCAGAATTTTTGTTTAATTTTAATCTTACTTAACCTATTTTTCGAATTGTCCCATACTTATGAGCTGGGGTTATACTATAGTGACAGTGCCAAAGAGGGGCCATGTTTCTCTTTTTTTTAGAGAACTTTTAATAAAAGAGGCACATTCTGGTGAATTAGACACAGGCCAGGATTGGCTCCTTTGGAGGCCCTCGGCTAGAGAATGGAGTGCCCCCCTACCAAGAGTCCACCGTAGAAAATGTTTGTAGAATTAAATATCTGAAAACTACTTTTTTCCCATTTTACCACTTAAGACCATATCTTTATCAAAAACTTAATTTTTCTGTTTTACTTTATTTTTACGTTTACAAAACATTTTCATATTAAGGGGTCGACTCGCGCCGATATTTTCGTGCTAATGTAAGGGTTTGGAAATACACGCTTTTCTTGAAGACGGCTAAAGGTTTTAACAAAAACTTTTTTTTATCGTTTAAAGTGATCTTTGGTACAGGCCTAAAACTATTTTTTAGTAAAAAAAATTTCTCCAAAATAGCATGAAATTATGCTTATTTATAGTCAAAAATCAATCATTTTCATATCATTTTTTTAATAGGAAATTTTTATCTGATTCAATCGGGGAAGAATTTCGGGCCTACAAGGGACATTCCTCTAAATAAATAAAAAATAAAAATACAAAAAATTGCAGGTCATCTGGTAGGAAAACGTGTATTGTTAAACCCTTACAAGACCAACAATTGCCGCTTTTGTCATCAATAAAGTGGGGCCCTCTGCTGGTCGCTAAGAATTATTTTTAAAACAATAGCAATATCCTTGTCTTTTCGGTTTTTTACGAAACCGGACCATCAGAGCCGCAGCTAGCATTTTTGGCGCCCGAGGCAGCATTTAAAATTTTTAGTCCCTTTCACCCCTTGATAGAGGTTTGACCAAATTAAAATGGTAAATTATATTTGACATTCTCATATACTTTCCGCACTGTTTTTGAATTGAGTTGTTTGGTATGGAAAGTGGCACGTTTTCGTCTTCACTTTACACACTAAAAAATAGGGTGGACTATAAACAAACAAAAGTGATTGGAAGAAAATATAAACATTTGCATGTGTATAAGTACCGTTGTTTTTTTTAAATTTATATATTTTATACAGGAGGACGTTAATTAGACATTTTCACCTTAACATTGTTCACTCCTAGAGAATGAGCCAGAAATCGAACAAAATGTTCGAAAAAGGGCTGTTTCTCTAAGGCTTAACCCGTGTTTGAGGTTTCTATGTGTAATTTTAAACAGTGAGACCAACATTGTTTACCGGACGCTATTTCCTGAATATGTACAGGGGTGCCACAAAATACCTATAAAAATACTTTAATTACCTGTCTAAAAATCACTGCTTATTTAGCATTAATTGAATATACATAATTCCATCCACCCTTTTTACATTTTTTTAGATCAATATAATGGCACAGATTTTTAAGGTTCAGAGTTGCGCCGATATTCTAGTGTAAATGTAATTTGTGGTTGTTTAGAAATACACGGTTTTCTCCAAGACGGCTACAGATTTTTACAAAAACTTTCCTTAATTATTGAAAGTAATCATTTGTCTAGGACCAGAATTATTTTTAAGTTTAAACAAAATGTCAAAAATTAGATAAAATTATGCTTAAATATAGTCACAAAGCGACAATTTTATAATAATTTTTTTTATAGGAAATAGATCTTTGTTTTAAACGGGGAAGAATTTCCGTCTTACTGGAAATGGCATCTGGGACGTTTAAAACGCTTACAATTTATAAAATGTTCATATCCTCTCTTCCTTTGATAGGGGTTTTACTAAATTCAAAATTACAAATTGTTTTTTACACTCACGTGCGGAAAATACTGACTTGCGGCAATTTTTTTGGATGAGTTTGGTACGGAAAATGGCACTTTTTGACACTGTCGTATTTTCACTTTATTTAGCCATCTTTTAATATTTTTGTTACTGTGTAAATATAAGTTCAAATATGTTGTATGTGAATTGTCAATCTATCTACGGCCTATTATTAATATAATTTGTTTTTTTATAAAAACCGAGGGGTGATCAGCTGAACCAAATTTGTACACCTTCCTACGGGACTTAATAAATTTTTGGGCTTGTAGTGTCCTGTATAGTCCTGACTGACAGGCGCCCATAAAAAAATTCGCGACCAACAAAAAAAAACGTCTTAACTCTCGTTTTTCTTAGAGTTGATTTGCCTTTGCCGGCCTCCCTACTTAATCATGCTTAGGGCACCCCTTAGGCGCCAGTACCCTCGGAGTCCTGTATAGTCCTGTGGCAATCCTGTGGAAGTCCTATGGACTCCTGTATAACGATTTTCTATTTTAAATACATTTGGTAGAAAAATATTTTAATGAAAAAAATTTGCTAGAAAAACATTTGGTATACAAACATTTCATAGAAAACACATTTAAATGATAAAAACTATTTTTGGAAAAGTACATTTGGTAGAAAGTACAATTGGCAAAAGAACCTATCACAGAAAACACATTTTCTAGAATAACATTTGATAGAAAGTACAATTGGCAGAACAGCAACTGTTAGAACATTGGGTATGAAAATATTTCATAATCTAACCAAACCTATCCTGACACAATTACCAAGTCTCTTTCTATCAAAGGTTTTTCTACCAAATCTATTTTCCATTAAATATTTTTTTATTAAATGTTTTTCTAACAAATGTTATTTCTACCAAACTTATTTTATATCAAGTGTTATTTTACCAAATGCATTTTCTATCAAACATTTTTTTACCAAATATATTTTCTACCAAATGTATTCTACAAAATGTTTTTCTACCAGATGTCAAAGCATTTCTAACCTAAGGTAACCACTCTTGACCTAAACTCAAAACATTTTATTACGCACATTTTGGCTTACTTACTTGGCTTTCTTCTGTTTCAATTTGTATAACGCTTTCCGTATTTGAGTAACTTTTATTGCGGTCTGCGAAAATTAGTAAAGAATCAGCCTACAATAAAATTATTTTAAAAAGTGCTCTTTTTATTTTGTCACTTGTTTATAGCACTTACCTACCAAGGGATAAAAAGCGAGCGTAGCAAGTACCTAAATTCAACTAAGTACAAAAAGACACTTTTATCCCGCGGTTTATTACGCTATTTTTTAAGCCCAAATTGCGAAATAGAACATTATATACCTAGGTACTTAAGTGACACTTTCTATCTCAAGGCAAAAACTGCGTAGTAGGAGCTTAGTGAGAGCTACAATTTGCCAAAGGATAAAAAGAGATATATACTATACTATTTTTTGCGCTTATATGGCCCCGTTTTATTAAAATTATTTGCAAAAAAAACAGACTTAACTATAGTGGCCAAAATTTTAATTTTCGCACTTTAGGCATGAAAAATAATAATAGGGATTAAAAGTGACATATAAAGAAATAAAAAAATTAAATTTCTAATAAAAACGTGAAAACCGAGAACCTCCTAAAAAATAGAGAAAACTCGGAAAAAAGCGCGAAAAATCGCATAAACCCTGTGATAAAATTGTTCTTTTTATTTTTAATCACGCGGCGAATTGTCCCCTTTAGCTTGTCAAACTACAAACTTTTCGCCTACGGGAAAAAAGTGGCACGTTTATCCCTTGATATAAACCTGTACTAATTTCTTGACTTTCGTGGACTAAAATTTTTATTCTCTGAAATAAGAGACAAAAATGCTTTTCTAGTCCCTAAAATGAGGGTCAAAAATACGTTTTTATTTGGTGAGGTGCGGTTCGGTTCATTAAGTTTTACAGACATAAGTAGTTATATATTCTGTCAAAAAACACCCCCTCTTCCCCTCATGTTGAGTGTTATCTCGGAATTTTTTCTGTCGACTTACTTTCCCTTTTCTCGCCCGATGCAGGTATTCGGAGGGTAAACATTTACAGATCTAAAGGTATCAAAACAAAAATCAGAAGATTTTAAATATATTACCTTTAATTATTATTAAATCTAAAAAAAATCTGAGTTTTCTACCGCCCTCTCCCCTGAACCGAACCGAACTCACCCCCCTTAAAAGCTAAAATTAGTTTCTTTAATGTCCCCACCATGAATTATCCCTATTTTATAAAAAAGTTGAAATATATTTGTCTACCTATATGACTAACCTTATAAATACCTCTGGCCTCACTGTTTCTGGTTAACACAAGTTGAAGAAACCTTGGGACCCTTCGGTACAGTTAGAGTTGGCATCGTACCAGGACCCTATAAAAGGAGTACGCTTCGATATTATACAAATTAAACATAGTTAAAAAAAAAAGAAAAGTGGCAAAAAACTATCGTTCAAAATATCTAATTATGGCCTCCTGCCTAAGCATAATTTATGTTTGCACTTACCACTTTTTTTGGGCCTTTTTTTTTCCTCTTCGCATTAAGTCGAAGTCTCCATTTTTTTCCTTTTCTTCGTTCATCCATACTTACTACCAATGTTTACACGACTGTTATATATTCAAAGTTACTACCCAAATGCACTCAATAAACGAATAAGTACACTTAGTTCAATGAATAGAGGCCAAAATACGGGGGTACCCTACAAAAGGTCCGGTAGTTCTGAATTTTGGATATGTTGTTAAGCTCAGGAGGGTAGTTAAAAATCTGAGTTTTCGTCACCCCCACCCCTGTGCTCCCTCCGCAATCTTGAAAAAACCATCAAAAATTGGCACTTTTTTTAGTTTTTTGCCTTTAGTTTCGTTCCAGTACACTAAATCGCAAAAAGAGTTATATGAAATTTTTTAGAGGTTCTGCGAGCAGTAGTAACGGAGCTAGATAATTTCCAAAAATGACTAAAATCACGTGCTTGGGCAAATTTTCAGATTTTTTCGACTTTAGACGGCATAAGCTCCGAAATAATAATAAATTTAGTGACGTACAAAAAGGTAAGAGAGCTTAGGGGTCAAATACCTCCTAAAACTAACCACCTCTTCAAAAAACCCCCCCAGACCCCCCAAAATCTAACATATTCAGGTTTTCTCAAATTTTCTCAAAAAATACGCTTCTAAGAGAAAAATGTGTAATATACTTTATTGTAGACAATGAAATTTCGTTTTGAAAAAGGTACAACTCGATGGGGGTCCACTATTTATAAACTCTTCAGCGGCGTCCGTTAATTGAAGTAATTTAATAAAGTAAAAAATATCCATGTTTTTTCCATGATTTATTCGATTTTTTTTTAAACCAAGGTTTATAGAACAAAATGTGTTATACATTATTGTAGCAAATAAAATTTCCTTTAAAATGCTGTACAAGAAAGTCGGATTGGTTTCATGGTTATAAATTCAGAGGCGCCCGTAAATTTAACCAGCTTTAAAAAATCACAAATTAAAACATTTTTGTTACAAGTTTTATCTAATTTTTTTAAAAATAAGCCTAATTTTAAAAAATTTATTTAAAAAAAAGTTGTTTTTGATTTAAAAAAAAGTTGTTTTAAATTAAGCACACCACTGGAGCGGTAAATATGAAATATTTTTTTACCATGTTACACAACGTTTAAAAGGAAATTTTATTATCTACAACGAAGTAACAAACAATTTTTTTGATAAAGGGCATGGTTTTCAGAAAATCAAATAAAACCTGTGCAAAACATAATTTTTAAAAAAAATTATTAAATGGCCCCCATTTACGGACGTCGCTGGCGGGTTCGTTGTAAGTCAGACCCCATCGAGTTATACACCGTTGAAAAGACAATTTTACTCTCAATAAAGTGCATCATAGCATTTTTCTAAATTAGGCTTAGTTTTTGAAAAAATTAGATAAAACTTGTAACAAAAATATTTTAATTTGTGATTTTTTAAACTTGGTTAACTTTACGGGCGCGTCTGAATTTATAACCATGAAACCAATCCGACTTTCTTGTACAGCATTTTAAAGAAAATTTTATTTGCTACAATAGTGTATAACACATTTTGTTTTATAAACCTTGGTTTAAAAAAAATCGAATAAATCATGGAAAAAACATGGATACTTTTTGACTTTTTTAAATTACTTCAATTAACGGACGCCGCTGAAGAGTTTATAAATAGTTGACCCTCATCTAGTTGTGCCTTTTTCAAAAGCAAATTTTATTGTCTACAATAAAGTATATTACACATTTTTTTAGTTTAAGGAGGTGTTTGACCCCTCTCTTACCTTTTTGTACGTCACTAAATTTACAGAAAAAAATAAAAATAAATAAAAAACATGCCGTTTAAAGCACTAAATTTAAAGAAATTATTATTTTCTAACTTACCAACTTTAAGTTAATAGTTACTCCCATTCCATTACCATATTTAAAAATACATTTAAAGAATGGCTTTTGTAGCTGATAAAATTCTCTACAAGATATGTTCTTAGAACTTTTACCCTAGAACAAAGTATTTCGGAGCTTATGCCGTCATTTTTAGAAATTATCTAGCTCCGTTACTACTGCTCGCAAAACAACCATGGTACCACCCAATTATATCCTCTAAAAAATTTCATATAACTCTTTTTGCGATTTAGTGTACTGGAACGAAGTTACAGGCAAAAAACTACAAAAAGTGCCAATTTTTGATGGTTTTTTTAAGATGGCGGAGGAAGCACAGGGGTGGGGGTGACGAAAACTCAGATTTTTAACTAACCTTTCGACCTTAATAACATATCCAAAATTCAGAACTACCGGACCTTTTGTAGGGTAAAACTCCTCTATTCATTGTAATAACTACTGGTATCGAACTAAACAGATCCGAGTGGACCGCTAAAATATAATATTGCCAGGTAAATGAAGGTAAGCATCGTCAAAGAAAGCGCCGCGAGACGTGGCTGCACGCCTGACAATGCGGTGGAGACGTACGGGAGGGTTACACGATGTCCTTTCGCGCTAGCCCCGGTGTAAGTTTATCGCAGCCCGGACCTGAGAACATAAGGTGTTGGTGGCACTTTAGGGAGGTTGAGGGGGCGGTAAACGCCGCCTCCTCTACACTTTTTTTTACCTCGTCCCACACGTATGCCCCGCAGGTGTTTCTCGAATGTCCGCTCTTGGGCGCCTTAATCTTAAACGGTGCGAGCGAGTCATTGGCGGTTCTGGATCAAAAATGGGGTAATGGTAATAGCGCGCAAAGAAACTGTACAAAAATAATTTTAACTTACAAAACAATCATTCGAGAAAATTAAGTTTTTTTTGTATAATTTTACAATTTATTTAAATTCATTTTCAAATTATTTTTAGTTTTAAAAATGTTAAATACTATAAATTTTTGAGATATATTCATAACTAGAAATAAATTTTGTTTAGTATACCTATCGTATAATTTAGCGTCATTATTATACTAGAAGCATATATAGAGCTTATTCCGGTCTAGGACAACTGGGCGCCGCCAACTCGGCGCCGCCAACTGGGCGCCGGGCCAACCGGGCGCCGGGCCAACTGGGCGCCGGGCCAACTCGGCGCCGCCAACTGGGCGCCGGCCAACTCGGCGCCGGACTAATTTTTTTTTTGATAAAATGTGTAGATGAAAAATAAAATATATTATTTATATAAAAACATCTTTAAAAAATCCTTTACGCAATATTTTTTACAAGCTTTTATTTAGCTTCAGATGTTCTGTCTAACTAACTATCTATCAAATCTTGTGAAGCGTTTTTGACACACGTAGTGGTCCCATGACAATACAACATTAAGAAAAAAATATCCTCCCACCCCTACCCCCACCCCCTTCTATAGAAAAATTTGTTTTTGACACACATCCCGTAATCCGATTTGGATGAAATTTGGTATACATATAGTGATCCGATGACAATACAATATTAAGGAAAAAATATCCTCCCACCTCTACCCCCACCCCCTTTCATAGAAAAATGAGTTTTTGACACACTTCCCATTATCCGGTTTGGATGAAATTTGGTATTCACATAGTGGTCCGATGACAATACAACATTTAAAAAAATATCCTCCCACCCTACCCCCTTCCCCCCCCTTTTCATAGAAAAATGAATTTTTGACACCCTTCCTATTATCCGATTTGGATGAAATTTGGTATACATATAGTGGTCCGATGACAATACAACATTGAAAAAAAATCCTATTACCCTACCCCCACCCCTTCTATAGAAAAATGTGTTTTTGACACACTTCCCGTTATCCGATTTGGATAAAATTTGGTATACACATAGTGGTCCGACGATAATACAACAATAAGAAAAAAATATCCTCCCACCCCTACCCCAACCTCTTTCATAGAAAAATGAGTTTTTGACACACTTCCCATTATCCGATTTGGATGAAATTTGGTATTCACATAGTGGTCCGATGACAATACAACATTAAAAAAAAATATCCTCCCACCCCTACCCCCACCCCCTTCCACAGAAAATGCGTTTTTGACACCCTTCCCATTATCCGATTTGGATAAAATTTGATACACACGTAGTGGTTTCATGACAATACAATATTTAAAAAAAATATCCTTCCACCCCTACCCCCACCCCCTTCCATAGAAAATGCACTATATGTATACCAAATTTGATCCAGATCGGATAATGGGAAGTGTATCAAAAACTCATTTTTCTATGAAAAGGGGGGGGATAGAGGTGGGAGGATATTTTTTTCTTAATATTGTATTGTCATCGGATCACTATATGTATACCAAATTTCATCCAAATCGGATAATAGGAAGTGTGTCAAAAACTCATTTTTCTATGAAAGGGGGTGGAGGTAGAGGTGGGAGGTATATTTTTTTTAATATTGTATTGTCATCGGATCACTATATGTATACCAAATTTGATCCAAATCGGATAATGGGAAGGGTGTCAAAAACGCATTTTCTATGGAAGGGGTGGTGGTAGAGGTGGGAGGAAATTTTTTTTTTAATGTTGTATTGTCATCGGATTACTATGTGAATACCAAATTTCATCCAAATCGGATAATGGGAAGTGTGTCAAAAACATTTTTCTATGAAAGGGGGTGGGGGTAGAGGTGGGAGGATATTTTTTTATTAATATTGTATTGTCATCGGATCACTATATGTATACCAAATTTCATCCAAATCGGATTATGGGAAGTGTGTCAAAAACGCATTTTTCTATAGATGAGGGTGGGGGTAGGAGTGGTAGGATTTTTTTTTATTGTTGTATTGTCATCGGACCACTATGTGAATACCAAATTTCATCCAAATCGGATAATGGGAAGGGTGTCAAAAACGCATTTTCTATGGAAGGGGTGGTGGTAGAGGTGGGAGGATATTTTTTTTTAATGTTGTATTGTTATCGGACCCCTATGTGAATACCAAATTTCATCCAAATCGGATAATGGGAAGTGTGTCAAAAACGCTTCACAAGATTTGATAGATAGTTAGACAGAATATCTGACGCTAAATATAAAAGGTTGTAAAAAATTGCGTAAAGGATTTTTTTAAGATGTTATTATATAAATAATATATTTTATTTTTCATCCACACATTTTATCAAAAAAAAATTTTTAGTCCGGCGCCGAGTTGGCCGGCGCCCAGTTGGCGGCGCCGAGTTGGCCCGGCGCCGAGTTGGCCCGGCGCCCAGTTGGCGGCGCTGAGATGGCGGCGCCGAGTTGGCGGCGCCCAGTTGTCCCATTCCGAGCTTATTCTGCCTCTGAGGGGCAAACGAAGTCAGTAATAAAAATGCCAAATACTTTTTTTTAAAACCTAGTTTCCGTGCCGGATCCAGGATGTCCGGTAAAAAGTGCCAAGGAGGCAGGATAAACTAAAAAAAAATTCCAGTTTTTAATAAGTCTGAAGTTTGCCATTACATGTAAATAAACTGCGCTGCAGGCTAAAATTTTTGAAAAAAATTTAAAATTGGTAAAAAATTGGGGATTATGCATTGCTCATTTATTTACTGGAACTAAAAATAATAAGCTTTATTTCAAGTAGTGAAGAGGCCCGGGCCCCTCTGGATTCGCGACCGCCTAGTTTTATGTAAATTTCATATACAGCACCCTTTTTCGGTTCAAAATTAAGGAATTTGAGTTTTTTTCACGACCGTCTTATTTAAAAAAATGCGATAACCAAAATTAAATCGCCCCAGTCGTTTTTAAGATATCAGCGTATTTGTGGTTAGAGTGAAGGGGCCCCAAATATAGTCAATCCAGTGTTTTTAGGATACTTTTGGGTCCCCAAATGCCAACCAGTCCGGGCCTGATTAGACCCCCCTTGAACGTCTGGGACTGTTTCTGGGTACACATCGCAAGCAAGCAAAATATATTTTTTTAAACTTTGAAAAGCAGTGTATCTCCCGGGAATTTAAAGCCCACAAAATACACAAAGCGCAGCTTTTCATTTTATTTATGAATGAAAAAGGAAAACTCGTTAGTCTTTCGTAAAGGCTTTCTGTATTTATTTTATTACTTTTATTTTCGAAAAACTCCGTCTTGAGGTTACACGCTAAGCAACAGTTGGTTCCGATTGGAAAGAAATATAGTCTGGGCAAAGTTTATTAAATTAAATTGGTCGGGCAGCAAAACACAATTTTTGGTGATTTTGGTAAAACTTGGTACGTTTGTAGAGCGACCCAAGAGAAGTAGAGAAAAATTTTTTTTTGGTTCGAACTCTACTGATTGTTGCGTTGTAGTGCCCTTAAATTTCAAATTTACATTTTTTTCCAATATCTTAAAACTAAAAACAGCTAAAATATTTATATCAAGAAAAATAATGTTAAACTGAAAACTTTGAAAATTTCCCAAAGTAGAGATTTTTTAAAACTTAAAATTTTGGAACCTGTCAAAAAATTTCTGAGGCGGATTTTATCTGACATACTTTTTTTTCTTTGTTTTGAGTCTGGCTATATCTCACCTTTTAAAATTTGAAAAAATCTTGCAGGAAAAATCTGTCGCAGAGTCACAAATACCATGCTGTCGCGATCCAAGCAGAAGATATCAAACCCTCAACTTTTAAAAGTAGTCCCAAAATTAACTGAATCGACTATAGAACCTAATTACCATCTAGCACAGGTAACTTATTAAAGTAGGTAACTGTGCTAATTATCTAGAATTTCGCATAATAGAATTATTGATAGCTTGGTATAATAAATCATAAATTTTTTATTACTAGGAAAATCCAAAACTGCGTGACAAGCAACAAATGATAAAATCGGACTTTATAAAAAATTTTGTTTTCACCTTGGCAATTGATTTATTTAATCTACCAGGGAAGTTTAAAAAGTTAGCGTTAGGTGACTGACCTTAAATTCATCGTAGATGATATAAAGCGACCCTCACACGATCAGTTTTATTAACATAATTTAAGACAGGGGAAGCAGTGTTTGTTTTCGGTGATGGACTCTATCGAGACACAAACAGGTAACATTTTTTGTTATGAATTGACTTGCGAATATTATTTTGGTCTTTTTAAAATTTATTAAAGGTACACGTAATAAAAATACTCTGCCAATATATGGGCCCCTAAGCTCACACTAGGTACTATAGTTATAGTGTATGTGCGAGATAATAAAACTAAAACCTGAAATATATCTTATTCAACTCCAGACTAAATTACCTTTTGTTTGATACCACACAAGCCATGTTTTGCCTTAAACTCAAATTTTTTAAATCTACCCCCACCCTTAAAAAAACAAAAATTAAGATGTATTTTGTTTAACTCCGGACTCAATTACCTTACGTTTGGTATCACACACGCCCTATTTTCACGTAAACTCTACTTTTTGAAATCTACCCCCACCCTTTTTAAAGAAAAAAACTAAAATGTATTTTGTTTAACTCCATACTCAATTACCTTTCGTTTGATATCACACACGCCATATTTTCACATAAACTCTAATTTTTGAAATATTCCCCCACCCTTTTATTTGGCCTGGTCAGTGGATTTTGTTCATTTTTAAATGGGACCATCTCGACCCAAGACCCAGCCTAGATACCAAATTTCATTAAAATCGGCCAAGCGGTTTTTGAGTTATGCGCGTTGGTCGTTACAGACAGACATACAGACAGACAGACAGACAGACATACAGACAGACAGACAGACAGACGGCGCGACAGAAAAGTTTCAAAATAAACTGAAACGCAAAGATATATAAAAATTTTTGAAATCGGAGCAACTTTTTTTTTCTTGAAAAAATTAGGATCACCATAGCTCAGTATAGTATATGTGTAAGCTAAAATATGAATGGTTTTTCGGCTCCCGGTTTATTGCATTAAACACACATTTTACAATTGTACCACTGTGCAGTTTCAGTTGGGTGACCATAGGTCCGAACAAGGCCAAACATGTCCTGCTTTCTGGGCAAAACGAAATATAACGGCCGGCTTTTTTATCCAGCTGGAGCACGGCGAAAGGAAGGGTAATGTTTTTCGATTGGGATATGTATGTAGGTATGTAAATATGTATGCTTGTGTCATGCTAGAGGCTTAACGGCTGAACCGATTTTAACAAAAAAGGTGTCGTTGAATTGCTACTGATCCCGAAGGTGCTATAGGCTATATTTTTTTAAACAGGAATCACCATGGCGGTCTTCAGACGTCATTTTGTCACATGATGTAGGGTTTAAGGAATTCAAATTATCTCAATTTTAGGCGAGTTTAACGAAATCTCCCCACCTGTCATCCCCCCCACGCTATTCAAAAACCATATTCGCATAATTTTATCAAATATAAAGCGATTTCAAAAGTTCTTTCTGCATACGCTTTAAGACTTTTTTCCAACATCATTTTACTAGTTTCTTCCTTCCTCTCTGCACACTCTTTAAGACTTTTTTCCAACATCATTTTACTAGTTTTCTCCTCCCTCTCCCTCATTCTCTCTTCTCCCCACCCTCCTTATTAGTAATACGTTTAGCTATACCTTTCATAAATATAGAACGAATTCAAAAATTATTTCTGCACACGCTTTAAGATTTTTTTCGACACCATTTTACTATTTCCCTCCTCCCTCTCTCCTTTCCCACCTTCACTCAATGAAAGGTAACACCGTAAAAAATCTACACGTACGTCTTGGGTAAAGCTAAATGAATGGTAAATGCAAGGCTGAATAAGAATTAAACCTAAAACTTGAAAAAAATGTTGTTATAAAAAAACACCCAACTGCTAAATTTACTTGTAGCTACTAGTTGGGTAGAAAATTACCCAATAACCTGATTCATGAAAATACAAAACTGTAAAATTTTCTAAGTGCGATTTGGGCATCAAAACTAAAAGTTGAAGCATGTCGTACAATATTAGAGGTATACCTATGAATTTTGTACCCAACTGCGGCTAGTAGCTACAAGTAAAATTAGCAGTTTTTTTATTAATTTTTTTTTATTGTTCGTGCTGCTTTTGGACAACCCAACGACCTTTTGTTTTTGAGAGGTGCAATTAGGGGGGCGAGGCGGCGTTTTCCCCCTCAAGCTTAAAATTAGCCTTCCCAAACGAAATTAGCTTAATTTCTCTGAAGCCAACTTATGGTCACGTGAACATTTCCGGCGCGGCGCCAAATACACTTTTGAAACTAAACTAAAGACTTTCGCATTTAGTAACATTTTTCCCAAAAACTTCACCATCATGCAGCATCATTTTTTTCATTTTTACCCAACTGCAGCACGGCGCACAGTGCGGACAAAAATAGGGTTTTTGGACAATAATCAATATCTTTGTTGTTTTTCAAAAAAGTTAATTTTTTTATAGGGTATGTGATAAAGTGTAGTCTAAAGGTTAAAATAAGTAAAACTTTTTAAAATATGTATATGTCATTTTATTTAAAATATTAAAAAAATAAATTAAAGTACATTCAGTTTAACATACAGTTACCTTAAAAATAAAAATCAATTTACTTTTGTGTTAGAAATTAAACTAAAATAATTTTTTTAATTCGGATTCATGGGCGTAGTTAGGAAGGCTTGGGGGGGCTAAGTCCCTTCCAGAAAAATTAAATTAACAACCCCAAAATAATTATTTTTACCATACACACACACATTGCACCCTCAGTTTCTTTGTTCCTAAAGATGATTCTAAGAAAGCCGTTTTAGGCCGTCCACGACTCGGTCCGGGTACGGCCTCTGTTTCCGAATCTGTATTTTTTGATTTTTCTGAATCCGTTTTATAACAAAATTTCTCAGATATAATATCTTTATCTAACCATTCGAAATAACGGTTTGAAAATACATTTTGTTTCGTCCCGATAGCTTCAATTTGAGACTGAGATTTTTGCAAAAATTTAATGATGCCTTATTTAGAATTTGGTTATTTTTGTCAGAACATTCTTCTAAACCCAACAAGGGTTGAATTTTTTTGAAAATATTTAACACCTTCAGATTTTCGTGAAAAGCCACTCATTTAACAAGTCTGGATGTTTTATGCTTATGCGTTCTAAAAGTTAAAAAAAAAGTGATAAAATAGTATATTATCTTCTTAGGGACTTAAGTGGCACTTTTATCCCGAGAAGAAAATTTGTATGTAGCTACAGTTCGCCGAGTGCTCAAAAGATACTTTAGTCATTTTTTGGCCCCGTTTTTATTAAAATTATTTTGCAAGAAAAACAGACTTCCCATTTTTACGTTTTATCTTTGAACGTCACTTCTTATCCACGGGATAAAAAGTGATACTTTATCCCTAAAATTTGTGATAAAAAGCGCACTTTTAATCTCCAAAGTGCAAAAAAACTATTTTATTTTTAAATATTCGCCCACACAACCACCAGAATAATTTTTGTCATATATATTTTAAGACTGATAGCAGTATTATTATAATTTTATTGACTACCTCAAATTATTGTTTTTGTGCGTTCCCATGAACAAAAAACGGCCAATACGATATGCGATTCTAAAATATTTAATTTTCCATTTTGGTCACAGTAGTATAAGGTGACTTAGTACCATAAATATTTTGGGATTTTTTTAAAAATTTATTATCACCTATAACCACTCGCCATCCCCGAATAATAAGTCTCATATATTCCCCAGATTTAGTGCCATTTTTGACACCTTGCTGCCGCAATTTTTGACGTTGATGAGAGCTGTCACAATTTTATATTTGTCCAAATGGCGGCAAGACTGGTTTTAAGGGTATACCTAAACAGGAGATGATGTGAGGCCTCTCAATCGGGGTGGTAACCAATGTGTTATAAACTATTATGATTGAAATATATTATTTAAAAAAATACAGCACCCTTAGTAGCAGCCAGTAGCAAAAAATATTTATGCTACCTTTTTGCTAATTCATTGGACTAATATTTAGGATATATGCCAGACCTTGCAAATCTTTGCAATTTTTTATAACCTTAATAAAATTTAAAAAATATTTTTTTTTGTAAGCATAACAGTTTTAATTAAATTATTTTAAAAGCGAGACGTCAATTTGACAAAAATTTATTTAAACAAATAGCGTAAATATATATCACTGTAATACTTAAAGAACATTTTTTTTATATTTAAATGCAGAACCAGTAGAATTAATTTTCTGATAGGTATTTTATACGGTTTTTTTGTACCTGTTTTAAAATAACGACTTAACTATTTATTTTGTTCACTTTCGCAAGTGTGACTAAAAAATAGGTTATGATTACAGATAAACTGGACATTTATCTATACTTTTGCAATATTAAAACTTTTAAAATGTAACCTCAGTTTTTCGAATATTGCCCACAGGGGTCCGCACTGTGCGGCGAAAGGAAGGGTAATGTTTTTCGATTGTTGTATATATGTAAGTAAATATGTTTTTGTCACGCTAGAGGCTAAACGGCTGAACCGATTTTGACAAAAAAGTGTCGTTGAATTGCTACTGATTCCGAAGGTGGTATGGGCTATATTTTTTTTTAAACAGGAATCAACATAGCCTTCTTCAGATGCCATTTTTTCACATGATGTAGGCCTTAAGGCATACAAATTATCAAAATTTCAGGTGATTTCACTGAAATTCCTTTGATTACCCATTGCAAATGTCCTCTAATGTTGCTGTGGTTAGTTCGTAGTCCTCCCTGCTTCCACCCATCTTCCCTCCTGTCATTCCCCCCACCCTATTCAAAAACCATATTCGCATACTTTTATCAAATATAAAGCGATTTCAAAAATTCTTTCTGCATACGCTTTCAGATTTTTTTTTCCAACACCATTTTACTAGTCCCCCCCGCCTCTCCCTCTCTCCACCCCGCCATCCTTATTAGTAATAGTTATAAATATAACTTTCACAAATATAAAGCGATTTCAAAAGTTCTCCCTGCACACGTTTCAAGACTTTTTTCCAACATCATTTTACTAGTTTCCCCGTTCCTCTCTTCTCCCCTACCTCCTTATTAGTTATACTTGTAGCTATACCTTTCACAAATATATAGCAATTTCGAAAATTCTCTCTGCACACGCTTTAAGACTTTTTTTCGACACCATTTTACTAGTTCCCTCCTCCCGCTCTCCTCCCCCACCTTCACTCAATGGAAGGTAACATTGTTCGCGTCCGTAGAAAATCTACACGTACTTTTTGGCTAAAGCTAAATGAATTGTAAATGCATAGTGCTTTTAATTAGGCTGAATAAGAAGTAAACCTAAAAGTTGGAAATAAAAAAAAAATTAAATAAAAAAAACACCCAACAGTTAAATTTACTTGTAACTACTAGTCGCAGTTGGGTACAAAATTACCCAATAACCTGATTCATGAAAATACAAAACTGTATAATTTCGTAAGTGCGCTTTGGGCATCAACACTAAAAGTTGAAGCATGTCGTACATTATAGGTATACCTATAAATTTTGTACTCAACTGCGACTAGTACTTACAAGTAAGTTTAGCTAGTTGGGTGTTTTTTTTATTTAATTTTTTTTTATTTAAAATTTTTTTTATTTAAAATTTTTTTTATTTAAAAATTTTTTTATTTAAAAATTTTTTTATTTATTTTTTTGCAACGCGTTTTTTTTCGAAAATTTTATAAATTGTCAAAAATTTTCGGCTGCGGTGCAAAATTAAATAAATGGATCATGACGGTTTTTTGTAAATATCTCAGAAACTAAAGCTCCTACGTAGTTTTTGGTTATAACACGAATTATTGAGCAAAATATAGTCTACTATATTCCGTAAATAGTGTATTGATACGATGCTCCGTTAAAAAGTTAGCATTTTTAAAAATTTTAATTGTAAAAAAACTGTCAGCATTAATGGATTTTGACCAAAATCTAATCAGCTCGTAAGAGGGTCGACACTATTTTACCTGAAAATTTTATGAAAATCGGTTCAGCGGTTTAGGAGCTATCGTGTTACGGACAGAAATAATATACACACAGAAGCTCACACACACATATAGACAGACAACACGACGATATTGCTAGGATAGATCAAAATACATCCCAATAACACATTTTTGGCATTATCTGAAAAATTTTTTTTCGAAAATAATACCTTTTCTAGCCATTGCTACGCGGGCCAGGAAGGTAAAAAAGAATCTATTTTCTTGTGACGAATTTTTTGACATGGGGCTACTTGATAGGTAATTTCAGATAAATGTGTGCTTAAAAATTTTATCAATGAAATTCGAAGGAAGCCAAAACTGGTTAAGATTACTTTCGACCAGCAGGAATAGTTTTAGCTAGAATGGAATATTATAACTCGAAGCATTTCTGAGAAAAAAATTAAATGTGTCATTTTCAAGTTACTCCCGCAATGGGGTCACTTGATAGCTTAAAATGGTTTTCATTGTTATTTTATTTGCAGCCGCTTAGGGGGCTAAACGAAAATCGGAGGTAATAGGTTTTCGCCTTAGCTCTTTGCAAAACTAATTTTTATGATTAAAAAACCGTTAAAAGTGATTATAAAAACTATTTATTGATTATAAGTCATTATTGGCTAACAAAATCTAAAATTCTAATAACTAAAGTAACATATCATTTGGAACAAAAAAAAGTGGATTTGCTGTAAGTATATTTCAACTTCTTCTAGGTAACTGAGGTTGATGAGTCTCTATATTTACGCCCCTAAAAAGCATTTAAAAAAATTTGCCGGTTTTTGATGGTGCAATTTTTATCCCCGCGATCAAGATGGAATGAAAAAAACGGTATTGGATAAAAATTGCACTATCAGAAACAGGCTTACCCTACTAAAAACCAAATCTGATACCGCAGGCTAATTCGAAAAAATTAAAACCTACAAGATATTTTTATTTAAAAAAAATTAAACAACTTCGCATATCTTACTATTGTTTTTGCAGTTATCAGCAAGTATCATGATTTATTTGTTTTTAACCTTTTTGCGTTTTTATCGTTGAGTTAAAAATAAATTTTAATATTTTTTTTCCTTCCTAGCCCGCGCAGCAATGGTTTGAAAAGGTATTAAATCTTTTTTTTTTGAGATAAAGTCGAAAAGGTGATATTTAGGGGTATTTGGACTTTTCTTACTTACTTTAGGTATAATAGTGTTTGACACTATAACGAGCAGATTAGTCTTTGCTCTAACTTCAGTATTAGCATTACTGAACAGTTTTTTGACAGTTAAAAAATTGAAAATATGCTAAATTTTTACAAAAGCATCACATCAATATGCGATTTTTGGAATATAATTAAAATTGAAAGCTTTATAGGAGCTTTTCAAGGTTGATGTAGCATGGAGTTTATTTGGATTGTGCTACTGGGCTAGGAAGGTATCAGATTCGTCATCGATCCATGTTTTTTTTCTTACCCTGATTAAGACTTGCGAAATGCAAAACAGGTCATAAAAGTTAAGTTTTAGGAATGCACTTCACATCACTATTTACACGTATCTTTATATTTTTAAATATGTTTACTGCTGCCTTTTTCCATTTCCTAGATGCCTAGCTACAAAATTTATGAATTCATAAATCATGTAAACAAAGGAATAAAATTGGGCTAATTTGCATGATAGAATCTAATAGCACAAGCGCAGTTCATTAGTTGGTCGAGTACTTGGTAGACATTTGTATCAAACGTCAATATGAAACTTTTTGACTTATTATAGGACAAAAAATAGCAAAATGCTATTTAGCTTTTATTAATTTAAAATTTAAATAATCTAAGACTCAATCTTGAATTTCCTTTTCGTTGTATGAACTATTGTATAAGAGTTTAATCCATGTCATAAGTGACGACGAGGAAATTTGAGATTGAATCTTCCACTATTTGACCTAAATTGGTAAAACGTAAATACCTCTAGATATTTTTTGCATTTTAATAAAAAAACTTTTAACATAATTTTATTTCCCAAAAATTTAAATATCATTTCATTTCAATTTACATAGATGGCGGGAAATAAAAAATTCCCCACTGAAACCACTGTTGCAGCTTGTGCGTGGGGTCTTTAGTTTTTCCTTAATTACAATTTTTTTTAGTCTGTTTTTTAAGTTTATAAAATATCATTTTTGAGAAAAAATAAGAAATTATTGATTCTTTCTTCTTTGTTTTTTTCTTTACCCACCCAAGTATTTACAACTTAAATGTATACCAATATAATTACAATAAAGTGGAGCAACATTACATCTTCTTTCAATTTACAGGTTACTCTATAATTTAACTGAAGATATATTTAAAAAAGGATCTTGTCTGTGAAAGAATCCAATTTTTTACGGCTTTTTAATTTTTTTAAAATTTTGCATTGTTTTTAGGTTATTATGTAACAGGCTATACGCTCTAGGGGCATTATAACCAAAACTTCTCTGACCAATTTTTTTTTATAGCTTTTGGTGTTTGTATTGTTCCTTCTAGTTTGTGTCTAGTGGAATATCTGTGCTGTATTTGTGGTAGAGTTTCTTCGTTTTTATGTTGTAATATAATTATTTTGTTAATATAGCTTTGCCTTAGGTCCATGATTTCACTCTCTTTATACAAGGTGTCACTTGGGAAAAATCGGTTTTTGTTTAGCATTATTTTTTAAAAAATTTTTGTGTTATTTCCAAGTTTTTTCTGTAGCAATTATAGGCTCCTCCCCAACCTGATATTCCATATTGTAGTATACTATCTATTAAGGCGAAGTAAACCATTTTTAACTGTTTATAACTAAGAATTTGTTTAACCATTTTAAATTTGTAAATGATTGACCTGACCTTCGTAATGGTGTTTTTTATGTGACAATTCCACTTCATGTACATGTCAATTTCAACCCCCAAGTATTTTACACTATTTACTCTTTTTATTTTTAATATACTTGAAGGGCCGCTAATGGTGAGTTCATAAAATGGTGGTTTTCTTCTTTTATCGCAACAAAAAGCCAAAAATTTAGTTTTTTCAAAATTGATAGATAATTTCATGAGATCAAACCATTTTTTAAATTTTGGGAAGTCACTTTCTACAGGTATTTTTAGTTCTTGCCATGTTTCTGCAGTATACTTAACAACAGTATCATCACAAAAAGAATCTATTTCGCCTTTTGTATTTAATGAAAAAATGCCATTGATATAAATCAAAAATAGAGTTGGGCCTAACACAGTTCCTTGGGGGACGCCCCATTCTAGTTTTTCTGCATTACTTAATTGATCCTCAATTTCTACATATTGTACTCGGTTATCCAAATAGCTATTCATTAGTTTCATTGCACTACCATTAAATCCAATGTTTTCTAAGCAGTTTTTTAGAATAGGGTGGCTAACTGTATCGAATGCCTTAGCTAGATCTAAAAAGATGCAAAGGGTTGGTTTATTGTTGTCCAAGCAAGCATAAATTTTGTTAGTTATATCAACTATAGCATCTTCAGTTGATACTCCTTTTTTAAATCCGAATTGACTATTTGATAGTAAATTGTTTTTTTCAAGATAATCCATTATTTGTTTCTTTAGTATTTTTTCAACAACTTTAGCTATGCTGGATATAAGTGAAATTGGTCTATAGTTACAAACCTCCCCTGTGTCTCCTTTTTTAAATATTGGTGTTACTATTCCTATTTTTAAGCTATCTGGAAAGGTGCCACTTGAAATAATATAATTTATAATGTGACACAATGGTTTTGAAATGTACTTCGAAAGAAGCTTTAATGTTTCAGGCCTTAAGTTGTCTTTTCCGGGAGCTTTACCCAACTTTAATTTATTAATAATACTTTCAACTTCTGATGGATTTATTTGATTAAATAGCAGTTGACTCTGTGATTTATTGGTATTTAAACTTTCGTTATAGTTTGGTATCTTCTCTGCCATTTTTTTTCCCAGTGTTACGTAATATGAATTAAAAGTATCAGCTATTTGTTTTTTATTTATAATTATTTGTGTGTCTGTTCGTATTTTTACAATATTTTGTTTTTCCTTTGTTTATTTGAATAATTATTAATGACTTTCCAGACCTGTTTGCTATCATCTATTTCGTTTCTATAGTAGTCGCATTTTCTTTTATTTATTAGTTTATTTACTTTATTTTTATATATATTATATTCTTGTTTTTTATGAATGTTTAGGGGGCCAATCAAGGTTTGTTTGTATAAATTTTGTTTTACTTCAATGGATTTCATTAGTCCCAGTGTTATCCATGGATTCCTTTTTTTATATTTATTTTTAAATTTTATTTTTGTAATATAAGTAACAAAATATTATTTTGCCGTTCGATACCAACTGATAAAATCAAAAGTGTTTATTTTAATTAAAACTTCTAATCTTGATCTTAAAATAACTAAAATTATATTTCAAGATAATAACCAAGGTCACAGTGGGACAGAGATATAGAACAGCTAGAAATTGAATTTCACAACCAACCAAAATAAAAAAGTGGATACACCATGCGTTTGAGTGAACGATGTATTAGTCAGTGGGTACGACCAATGACAAATTCTTCTGCGGCGTCCGTTGATTGAGGTGATGTAAAAAAATTAAAAAAAGAAACATGTTTATTACATGATTTACCGGATTTTCTTGAAAACTAAGCTCTTGATCAAAAATTGTATCCTATAGTCAATTATAGACAATGAAATTTCCTTTAAAATGTTGTATAACAATGTAAGATTATTTTTATTTGTAACAATTTAGGGTCGTCCGTGAACTACATCAATTTTGAAAAATCACCAAACTTAACCAATTTTTTTACAAGTTTTGTCCAACTTTCTCAAAAACTAAGCTTTCTGGGAGAAAATTATTTACGGTTTATTGTAGAATAAATGAAATTGTCTTTTTAACAAAGTATTAGCTAGTACGGTCAGACTAACACCAAACTTTCGAGCGGCGTCTGTTTATTGAGAAAATGTTTAAAAAAAAAATAAAAAACCACATGTTTGTCACATGTTTTACCCGATTATCTTAAAAACCAAGCCTTGTATCAAAAATCGTGTACTATAGTGGATTGCAGACAATGACATTTTCTTTTAAATGCTCTATAACAAAGTAAGCTTTAGCTTTAAATTGAAACTTGGAAAGAGTTGTAAACAATCACCTAACCAAGTACTTGGAAAAGTACAAAATTATCAACGACAAGCAATACGGATTTCGAAAATATAGGTCAACTGGCGATTTACTTACATACGTCACTCACTTATGGCAAAAAGCGATTGAGTTGCGAGGTGAAACAAGAACAATTGCCTTAGATATATCTAAAGCATTCGATAAAGTCTGGCATGAAAATCTGCTCAACAAGCTCAAAGCAACGGGATTGTCGCCGAGACTTTGCACTTGGTTTGAAAGTTACCTTAAGGATAGATCCATTTATGTTGCACTGGATGGCCGGAACTCCAACTCTTACCAAATAAATGCTGGTGTGCCACAGGGAGCAATCCTTTCGCCAACACTTTTTCTGATTTACATAAATGACCTCATAGATAAAACAGTAAATCCACTTTATTGCTTTGCAGATGATGGCAATGTAGTCTCCTCAGTCATACCACCCATATGTCTCTCCGCACATGAATTCCATTACCTTAGACTAACTGAAATATCACAGATAAATAACGACTTGGAAATAATAGAGGACTGGGGCAACAAAAACCTTGTACAGTTCAACGCGCAGAAAACCCAAGCAGCTCTGTTTTCGAAAAAGACCAGCACCGGTGAGCCAAATATCATGCTATCTGGAAGTGCTGTCGCATTGCAGAGCCAGTTGAACATCTTAGGAGTCACTGCAGAGACCAACATGTCTTGGCACAGTCACGTGGCAGATATAGCTAAAAGGGCGTCCCAAAAGCTTGGGGTGCTATTTCGTACAAGACATCTGTATACACCAAGCCAACTGCTGATACTCTACAAAGCCCAGATTCGACCAACTATGGAGTACTGCTCACATATATGGAGTGCGGCACCCAAACATACCTTAATGCTTTTGAACACCGTGCAAAAACGAGCTATCAAGCTGATCAATGACCCCGCACTTACCCGTAGCTTGGATAGTCTCGAACATCGAAGAACTGTGGGCGATCTATCTCTCTTCTACAGGTATTAACACGGATAATGCTCTGAAGAGTTGGCACGTATGATCCCCCCGGGAGTAGCACCTACTAGGCGAACACGTCAAACAGACGGTAACCATCAATTTATTGTCAAAATAGAGGCACCAAGAACCTCATTATATCAGAATTCATATCTCTGGAGAACAGCATCGCTGTGGAATAAACTCCCTGCGACAGTTTTCCCTGCAGGTTACAACCTGAACCGTTTCAAAACCAACACGCACCAACATTTCCGCGCACTTGCCGCTTCTCGAGCGTGATAGGGATCTCCTTGCGAGTGCGCATACCCGTAAAAAAAAAAAAAAAACTTCACAGGCGTCCGTAAATAAAACCAATTTCTACAAATCACCAAACAAATTAATTTTTTTACAGGTTTTATCCAATTTCCTCAGAAACTAAGCCCAACTGAAAAAAATGTATACTTTATTGTAGAAAATAAAATTCCCCTTCTACTAATATGTAAGTCAGTGAAGTTTGGTTAATGACAAACTCTCCAGTGACGTTTGTATATATAATGGTCATACAAAACAAAAAAAAATAAAAACATGTTTCACCCGATTTTCCAAAAAAACTAAGCTTTTTATAAAAAATGTTCTTCACAGCTGATTTGTAGAAAATAAAATTTCCTTTTAAATGATGTATAACTTGGTGATTAATTTCATTTTAAAAACTTCACAAAACAGGGGCGTCCGTAAATAAAATAAATTTTAAAAAATTACCAAATGAAGCACCACACTCTAGCCGCCATCTGCATTGATAGTCTGCACCCCTCGTACCTCCCCACCATCCCCTACCCTCCCTCCCACCCCCCCTCCACAAAAAAAAGATGAAACTTCCCCCGAAAAAAGGTTCTAGTTACGGCTCTAGCAGCAAATGTGATCCCTTCTACATACCTTTGTTACACATCCTGCGCCATAATTTTGTAGGTAGGGTTAGATAGGTGAGAGGGGGGGGGGATTAGGGTCACTGCATCACGAAGACGTAGTGTCTTCTTAGGGTAGCGACACGACAGCTAAATATTTTTGGTTATATGACGAATCTGACACTGTCAGGAGCGTAGCTTTTTTTGTATTCAAAAAAATAAAATGGTTTACAGATGTTACGTAAAGAACTGTCCGTCACACTCGGTATATATATTTAGACTGTCCAAATAAACAAAACATTAAAATAATGCTTTCTCAGATTGTCGAATAAAAACTAAGTTTTTTATGCTTTCAATATTGATTAGGACCCACACAGCGCAAGAAACCAAAAATTAGTTGACCTGTTTTATAAAATATAGAAAACTATTGTTGGTCCTTGTATCATTTAATAAATTTCTTGATGCACTCTATAGCATAAAAGTTTACCTTTAATCCCTTTTTTCATGAACTAAGATAGTATTTTTTATCCCCAGTGATTAAAAGTAAGTAAGTAAAATATAGGTTTTTTGGATCCTTTTATTTTATTAAAATACAAAAAAAAAAAACAAAAAGCTATCAAGATACACAATAATGGTTATTCTGTTGCTTCCAGCTTGGCGTAAGTTTACTGTACTTTGCTGATGACTTCGTTGGTTTCCAATATTATTGTGTCCTTTGGTATAGAATATTGCCTTCATATAAACGAAGCATTTAACTTTTTAGACTTCTCCAGGATGTAAACCAGGAATACCTTTTCGGTGAAATTTTTGACATTCTTTTTATCATTTTCGGCACTCGGAAAGCTGCTTTCTTCGGCGGCCTTTTCAATGTCCATCTCAAAGTAGGAATAGGTTTTATTTTTGATCCCTCGTTTATTCCATCATTAAGAAATTTGATTCGATATTTTTCTCGACTAAACCTATTTAGTTTTTTATGAAATAAATATTATTTTTCACATTTTTTCAATGTTTGTTATCGTCTGGCTGACTTTTGTTTTATGTCATGCCATAGCAACGCCCAAAGCTCACCAAATAAATGAAAACTATCACTGCCCACTGTATTATTATATACCGGGGGTTGACATGTTAAAACTAGAGTACCGGAGTAAGTGGTTTAATATGTATTTATTTTATGATTATTATTATTTTTAGTATATAAAGATTGACATTAAAGTCCCTTTTCACTTAGCAAATTATAGCCGTCCTTCCGGTCGGGCTTAAAAAATCTTGTCGCGGGATTAAAAGTAAATACTGCAGTACCCAGGTTTAAAATCTACCTATTATTTTATTACGATGTCCAAAAAACATGCAGGCGACGAGTAAAACGTCGAAAGTACAAAAGGTCGAAAACACAAAATGTCGAAAGTATAAAAGGTCGAAAACATAAGGTCGAAACTACAAAAGGTCGAAAATACAAAAGGTCGAAAGTACAAAAGGTCGAAAAACAAAAGATCGTAAAACAAAAGGTACAAACAAAAAATCGAAAGTAGCTGTAATTGTAAAAAAAGGCTTTACTATAGACACAGACGCACACACACACACCTGACGTACATACACGCACACATACACACACAAACACATACACGCGAACCAACATTTTCTACGAACGAAAATTTGTTCGAAAATAGTTTCTTCGAATCGAAATTTGTTCGAAAACATTTTTTCCAAACGAAAATTGGTTCAAAACCTATTTTGGAAAAAGAGTTTCTTCGAATATAAATTTGTTCAAAAACATTTTTACGAACGGAAATTTGTTCGAAAACCATTTCTTCAAACGGAAATTTGTTCGAAAACATTTTCTTCGAACGGAAATTTGTTTGAAAACAGTTTCTTCGAATGGAAATTTGTTCGAAAACATTTTTTTTAAACGGAAATAAAACCATTTGTTCAAACGGAAATTTGTTGGAAAACATTTTTTTTTGAACGAAGATTTATTCGAAAACAGTTCTTTCTAATGAAAATTTGTTTGAAAATATTTTTTTCGAACGGAAATTTGTCTCAAAGAAATTTTTTAGAACGAAAATTTGCGATCAATTGGTGTTTTCCTAACCTTGCTCAATTGATCGCAAACGTATTCTAACCGGTCCAGATACTTCCACCAAAAAACTGTCCCCAACGCACAGGTTTGCGCTCAATTAAGAAAGATTAAAATAACAAATTTTTCGAAAATATGTTTCTGTTAGTTCGGTTTGGGTTCACACTCTCTACCCAGACAGCACAAGTACGTACTATGTACGTACATAGTATCTACGTAACTCTGCGACGTAGTATATGTACATAGTACGTACATTTTTGGACCATATATGTAAGTCCTAGGGACGTAATTTTAGCCATTATTTTCCTTCGATTTGTACGTATTATGGACGTACCGAAGTACATACGATATACGTACATTCGACGTATTTTGTACGTAAAAAATTCGTACTAGGTACGTCCACTTAAACGTAAAATGTACGTACTCCAGACGTACATGGTATGTACATAGAACATTAAATTAAAATAACGAAAGTTTAGTATTAGGACTAGGTACCAATTAAAACTATTCTGGCTTCCTGAACATTCCTACTTTAGATGATCGTCCAGGTTTACCCGGAGGCTTGAAGTTTCGATAGGTTTGTTTCTTTTACTTGATTTAATATTTTAACTAATATTTTTTTAATAAGAGACTGTATGTTATTTTAAAAACAAAGACTTACTGATATCAATGTAAAATACAAAAATAAAAGTTTTGGAATATATTTCAAAAAATCATGTTTTTGCACAAAGTCTATCTGATTGGAAGCACGACAGAACCACAGGAATATGACTTTAGAAACTGTAACAAATTTACAAAAAAGGCAAAATTTAGAGTAATCACACAGAAATGATATTTTTTATCATTGTAGGTAAGTTGTATAACTAATATTATATCTAATAGTAACAGTGTACGCATTAAATTGTTTCGTAGTCTTTTTTGTATTAATTTATATTTTAAGAATAAAAAGTTGGTCAAAAACTTAAAATATAAGTATTGTCTTTAATTTTTTTTTAAATATTTTACATCCTGTAGGTACTCTAAAAATTCTGAGATCGCTTTACAAACTTCTAGAAAAATTGTAGGTACTCTAAAAATTCCGAGGTTAATTTACAATATTGTATTAAAATTGCGTGTAGGTACTCTAATTATTCCGAGGTAAGTTGACGAGTCGCCCATGGAAATTCCGAGGCAGGTCACGTGGGCTTGTCGCTACCCATGGAGACGCCAGGCTTCCAGGATGCAGTGACCCTAGGGGGGATGGCCTACTAGCGCCACTGATTAAATTTTAAGGATCTTAAAAAAATCTAACCAAAATTAATTTGTTTGGTGATTTTTAAACATTGATTTAATTTACGGACGTCCCCAAAGTTTTATAAATTAAACTTTTCTTACCTTGTTGTACATTATTTAAAAGGAAATTTAATTTTTTACAATCAAGTATACAAGACACTTTTTGATAAAGAGCTTGGTTTTTTTAAAAATCGGGTGAAACGTGTGACATCAATTAAAAAATGAACCGAACCGAACCAACTTATAAATCATTAGAAAGGTAATTTTATTTGCTTCAATGAAGTTCAAAACACTTTTTTTTTATTGAGCTTAGTTTCTAAGAAAATTGGATAAAACCTGTAATAAAATTAATTTAAACAGAAGAATTTTGGAAAATTCACAACTTTTTTATTTCTTAACCAATATTTTTTAAATTAGCTATATTTTACTTGAAATATTGTGCACTTTTATAAAAAATATTAATTTTTTTTGCGTTTTATACGGAAACTGTTGATTTTACGAAAACACTACAATATATAAAAACGATGTGTACCAATAAGTTGTATCCACGGTGTGTTTCAGTTTTACTAAATTAAAAAGTTTTTGAGTTATGCTCACAAAACTACGAAATTGGCCTGAGAGGTACCCCTAGACACCAAAATTTCACTTTTTCATGAAAGTTTCAAAAGGAGAAAAAATGCTTCAAAAATTAAAAGGCTCTACCATTCTACGTAACGTGAGCTAACTTTTTATTTTTGGTAGTCTACATTCTGTCAAATATGACGGTTTACATATCGCCGACCTACGATTTTGCACTAATGTTTTCCCGACTAGTTTTTATGCTTTAGAACAACCTCTAGGAACCTAAAGGGCACATCGGTGGAAAGGTAATTTACAGTTCTACAAAAAACTACTACTGTGTCCCAGATGCTAAGGAAAATGTATTCATAAATTCAGCTTGCACCTATTTTTTTTTAGGTTTCTTATTTGATTGGGGTATACATACACACTAGATTTTTTTTTCACTTAGGTTTTAATAGATAGTTAATCTTTAAATTTCTACTTCTACTGCTATTAAATAACTAAGTAGGTGTACGCACTCTAGACAGGGTTCAAGTCTATTTCTCGTGCAATTATTCTATATAATTAACGCAATCTCATTGCAAAAAATTGAGGATTTTCTATAATCTCAAAAAAATATAAAAAATTTTTTGGTTAAAAATTATTAGGATAAAAAATTAGTCAGACTTAAAATTAAGTTTTGTTTGGTTCAAAAATTATATATATTTTTAAAACATAATAAACTACTAAATAATTATAAATAATTAAATAAATATAGAAACACAGCAAAGTCAAAAACTGAAACTAATTTTATAAATTTTCTGAAATGGAAAATATTTTGCTACTCGGTCTTGTCTTAGTGTTCGTAGTGTACGTTATAACGTTAATTCCATATTTAAAGAAAAAGCTAATTCTGCACAAGTATGTAGATGTATTTCCAGGAGATAGGTGGTTTCCCTTTGTAGGTAAGTTGATAAACTTTCAGACAGTGATTATTGACACATAATGTCCTTGCTTTTGTGACATTTTCAACCTTTTTATTTATCATATGGATACTGACAGCAACAAAAAAAAATCGGAAAAATGGCATGTGTTTGAGCAGTTTGAGTTGTTCTTGTCTGTGTGTCTTTTTTTGTCAACCTACAGTCCGCATCTTTTTATCCAGAGACAATGACAGTTTTATACCAACATGACATGTTTACCTTTTAATATATTTCTGGTTAGGTCATGTCAAAGTCACAAAAGTGTCACTGCGTATGGCAAGGAATATATTATACAACAACACAAGAAAAAAAATGTCGAGATCCATAACACAGATTATGATATTCCTATGTAGGCTGGGGTGGATGGGGAACTGTACCGGCCCAAGAAAAAATGGACGAGTGGTCCTTATTTCGCACACAAAAACATTTTTTATAAAAACGACTTAAATTCCTGATAAATATATATTATCAGCCTTGGTGTTGTACCCAAGATCAGTAGCGGGTCCAGGATTTCCGAGACAAGGCGCACCATAACCCAAAGTATTTTTAGTAGATCTGAACTTTCAAATTTGCCATCATCGGAAGAAAAATAAGCTAGTTTCTGCACGGATCACCGTGCTTTCTGTGAAAAATCTGGCATTCCAGACACGGATCACCTAAAGGTGATCCGTGCTCCAGATGCATTTTATTAGAAACTTTGGTTTTTGTATTTCTTGGTTTTCAATCAAAATTTCAAAATAAGTTTTGTAATAGGTCTAAATTTGCCATCATCGGAAGAAGAATAAGCTAGTTTCTGTGAAAAATCTGGCACTCCATATGTAAGTTTTATTGGATATATTTTTACACGAACATAAATCATTTTAAATAAATAATTATAACAATAAAATAAATTAATAACATTGTATAAAAATCAAATACCAGAAATAAAAAATTAAAAAATATAGAACTAGATAAATATAAATAAACAAACAATTAAGCCAAACTAAAAAGCGACAATCTCTTCCAGACCAGTATCCGCGAAATTACGAAGGGTTCCCAATATAGAAATGGCATTTCCTCTCTGGATTGCGAAGCTGATCCTTTGAATGAAGAAGGCTTTAAAGTTTCTGGATTTAACTCTCAAACTTAATTCATCCAAAAACTTTTTGGCTTCTCCACCCCAAGGACCATGAGTTTCCACACTAAAAGGAAGAAAAATATAGCGATTCTCGAGCTCCCCATACTTTCTATGTTTTTCTGTTTCGCCACTTTGTGCAGCCAGACCTGATTCTTTAGATGTTTTTGCAATGTAGCTATCAGCTAAGGTGTGTCTGCGGGTGGCGTCCCAGACTAAACCTCTCCCTGCCTTTCAAGGAATCAAAGAAACTCCGTCAACCCGCTTCCCATCGTTTCTACAAATTCCAGTTGGTTCTAGCATAGCTGGAATTTCAGTAGAGTTTACCACGCTTGATGATTTCATTAATCATCCTATGCCTGAGCAACCTGCCTGTACTTTTTGCGCAGTTTAGCCCGTGAAGGCCATATAGCTTTTTCACTGCAAATACAGACATTGCTCACACACAGACACATTTTATAAGAAACTGTGGTTTCTAAAATAAGTTTTGTAATAGGTCATGTCTAGGAAAAGAAAGGCCCCTGGATCTCCCAAGAATACATCGGTTTCTGTTGCAACTAAATCAAAATTTAACTCTTTTCAAAGATTACTGCTAATTTATAAAATAGGCAGCACATTAAGATTTTTTATGCCTTTTTGAAGCACAAGAAGATTCTTAAAATTACTTCTTAATGGGTATCTCTCTGTCTCAGCCGGCCGTCACTCTAACGCTAACGCTCGGGGCTTTACGTCCTTTAGCCTCCCCCTAATCCGCCACTGCTGAGAAAGTGTGTTGCTTTATAGATATTGCTTATGTTAGTATTTTAGTCACAGCATATTATTTTAAAAGGCTTTCCGCTTTCGGTCTAGAAGCAAATCATATTACTTTTTGGCAACAGACCATTTCCCCCTAATTTGACCCCGCTGCTACCTTCTTTTCTGCAAAGCTTTCGTTCTGCCGATATTTATATTGGTTATAATAATCGCAAAACAATAAAATGTAACACAAATACAGTGGATGCTTAAGACGCCCCTATTTGGTAGCAAAAATACCCGCCCGTAGGTCCGCGCCACTGATTTAAAAGGGCAGCTTAAATCAGAAAGCTTACGTTTCTATTGTAGCCCTAAACACCCCTTATATTTATCACTCAAAATCATTGACTTCTAAAAATATTTAGTTTACAAAATTTATTCCTAAAAGAAAATACCAATTTCATACATGATAGACAATAGGCGAATATATTATTTTACATCAGTAAATAGGCGGACTCTAGCCTAGAAAATAAATAGGTAAATTACCGAGATAGAAAATATCTAAGTAAGGCTAATAGCGCACAGTTTTATACTAGATTACCCATAACCTCACGTGATCACTTACCGGTTTACACAGGGGGTTGCGCTTAACATCAGGTAATTAATTATTTATTAATTAACACTAATTAATTAAGAAAAACTGTCATTTTTAAAATACTATTTTAGGCATGCTATTCTCTTATAAATAACGTTAAAACCCAGGGTTAGTAATATTTACTTTCCTGAAAAAAATAAAGGTGAATACTCCTTGCCGGCTGCAAACATTAGTAGGTATCGAATATCTCGTAAACTCAAGCTCTAAGTTGATATGGCTTACTCATATCGTGGTACACAGATGCGTTGGGGGTAGACCGGTGGTGGTAAAGTCGTTGTGAAGAAGAAGTAGTAGTACCCTAAAGTAAAGGCATATTTTAGCCAAATGCCACTTAGCCTAACATAACTTAAAATAGAGAAATAGTGGGATATAAGTTATGTAATTAACCAATCTTTACCTCTTAAGTTGGTTGAGTGATAAACACATGTAGTGGATTGAATCAGGTGGTCCACAAAGGTTGTAGTCTTCAGTATGTGAACTGTAACAATGAAGGGGCACCCGTAAGTCTCATATAAGATTACATAAGAAAGAAGAGTTTCATTTACAATAAAGTAAATATTCTTACCATAATAAGGAATTAAAATCCCATATCCGGAACAGTTTCTTGTGCACGAATCTCACAAAACTCCTAAAAAAGCACTAGAAAACTATTTTCTGAACCAAGATTAAAAATCTCAACAAAATACGAGAACCACTCAAAATGGCGTACCTCGGTTCAAATTCCTATATGTTCACAAGGCAAAACGTATCCCCAACTAAAGAGAAAGCGGGAACCCAAAATTAGTCTACTGCGCGGCACGTGTATCGTAGAGGGCGACACCAATTGTTGCGAGAATGGGGAAATATATACAGTATGTCCAAAAACAGAAAAGGTTATCCAAAATATGGACAAATTAAAATGGAAAAATGGAGATTATCGAGTTGGCGATTTTCAGCCGTAACAAATCCTTCCTCAACTTCGGTTGACTGAAAATTCCAAGAATTTTTAGTCACATCACTCGTGATCTTCATCACTGGAATCGTGACTGTTATTAAACGACTTCAAATCTTGAACATGCCATTTTCCAGCATCTTTTCCAGCATCATCGACTAAGATATATGTCCACTGTCCTAGCTTTTTATGAACAGTAAATGGACCTAAATATTTGGGTGCTAGTTTGGCTGTAAAATTTTTGGAAGCATCGGACTGATATTTATTTTTACGCCAAACTTTAGCTCTTACTGAAAAATGGACAGGACGTCGACGCAAGTTATACTGATGACGACTTCGCTCATAGGAAGCTTTAATTTTTTTTGCTATATCAGTATATAATTTTCCAAAACCAATTTGACGCTTTTCCGCAAAGTTTCGCATATCGACCGGAGGTGGATTTTTATCGAAAGAATTATAATCTAAATCAGACAACTTATGTTCTCTGCCGAAAAGAGTGAAGTACGGAGAATATCCAGTAGTCTCAGATCTCGCTGTCCTCATACTACAGGCAAGTGCTGAAATATTTTTGTCCCAGTCACGATGGTCTGACTTAATATAGGAGGCTATCATAGTTTTTAACACACGATTATCTCTTTCAGTACGATTTGGTCTAGGATAATATAAGGCGGTATAGAAAATTCGACTATTATACCTTTTACACAAATCATTTAACTCTCGACTTTTCATCTGAGAAGCATTATCCATCATGATGTATTGTGGTACTCCATGCATTAGAAAAATATTATCTTCTACGAACTTATAGATAGACTTAGCATTAGCACTTCTTACCGGTTGAATCATAACCCATTTACTAAAGAAATCTGTAACAGCCAATACATGAGTGAACTGATTTTTTGAACGGGGAAACGGTCCCATATAATCCAGACTAATGACCTGAAATGGTTGTGTAATGTTTGGTCTATCACCCATCAGACCTGCAGGTAATTTTTGCTGGGGTTATGTTGAGCACAAACTGTACATTTCCTAATGAATCTTGAAACATCAGCTTGCATTTGAGGCCAATAAAAAAGATTCTTTATATGCCAGAATGTTTTATATATCCCAAGATGACCAGCATTAACATCGTCATGGTTTTGCTTTAAAATTTCCCTTCGAAACTCTTTTGGAACAACAGCTTTCCAGCATTCCGACTCTTGATTAAATTCTGGAATTTATCTTAACATGCTTAAATAAAATCTTATTCTCTACTCTCCACAGCGGGTATTTCACAGGACTCTTCTCAACTTGAGATATCATATTTTGGTACCATTTATCATGGTTTGAAGCAAATTGTAGATAGGACTCTTTTACGATGGAATCTACTGAAATTTCGGGCACAGCTCTAGAAAGCATATCAGGAACTACATTTTCTGACCCTTTACGAAACAAAATTTCCAAATTATAGGGCTGAAGACGCAATATCCATCTCGCTATACGACCCTGAGGTTCTTTCTGACGCAATAACCACAGAAGAGAAGCATGATCGGTAATTACTTTAAAATGAACAAGATCCAGATAATTCCTCAGTCGCTCTACTGCCCAAATAACTGCTAAACATTCTCTTTCCTTACAGCTAGAATTTCTCTCTTGACGAGTCAAAGACCTAGAAAGATAGTGAATTACTTTTTCTCCTTCTGGGAATTCTTGGGAAAGGACCGCGCCCAAACCATAGGCACTTGCATCGCATTGCAAAATAAATGTGCGGTTAAAATCAGGACATGTCAAGACAGGTGCTGTCACTAAAAGCTCTTTTATTGTCTTGAAAGACTGATCGCACTCTTCAGTCCAATTCCACTTAGCATTCTTACGAGTGAGGGCTGTCAATGTAGCTGTTAAAGTCGCAAAAGAAGGTATATATACCAAGAACAAGTCGCTGTGAACCGTCGAACTTTTGATACATTTTTAGGTTCAGCGATGTTCAAAATAGCCTCTATTTTGCTAGGATTAGGCCTGAGACCCGAGCTGTCTATCAAATAACCTAAATAAGCAACTTCTCCTAAGCAAAATAAACACCTAGAACGACTAAGTAACAAGTTTGCGTTTCTAAGTCGATCAAACACTAATTCTAACGTTTTTAAATGGGACTGAAAATCCTGATTTACGATTAAAATATCGTCCAAATATACTAGAACGTTTGGAGAAAGCTCTGCACCTATGACAGAGTCAATGAGACGACACCAAGTAGCAGGACTATTACATAAACCAAAAGGCATACGTCGGAAATGGTAAAGACCCTTAGAAGGTACTGTAAACGCAGTACACTCGCGACTAGATTCCTCAAGTTTAACCTGCCAATAAGCACTTTTAATATCAATCGAACTTATGTATCTGGCATCTCTAAGTTGGTCTAAAATGGTCGAAATATAAGGTAGCGGATAACTGTCTTTCATTGTAGAATTATTCAATTGACGGTAGTCAACACAAAACCTCCAGGAGCCATCTTTCTTAGGAACCAAACAAATAGGAGAAGACCAGGCACTCTTAGAAGGTTCAATAATCCCTTGAGCCAACATTATATCAACTTCATCGTTAATAATCTTCTGCTTGTATGGAGAAACCGGGTAATATCGCTGCTTAATGGGCTTAGTATCAGGCAACAAACGAATCTCATGTTTGCCAGCAGTGGTACATCCTAATTTATCTCCCATCAGTTGAAATTTTTCCTCTACAAGGGCATTAAGTTGAGTACGCTGTTCCACAGTTAAAGTTGAATCACCCTGTATCCCTTGATCATGGTTGAAAAGTTCCACTGAGGTAGAAAAGTGCCAAACATCGTGCCTTAAATCTGGAATAATTCCCATGGCCTTCCAAAAATCAACACCCAAAACAATAAATTTAGAAAGTGAAGAAACGACCAGGACTTTTATAACACGTGTTTTATCAATAAGGGTTATTGGGACTTGAAAATATCCTTCTATGTTACAAGAACTACCATTGGCAACTGTACAGGAACCTTTGTATGGAAACATTTGAAAACCTAACCTCAATATTAAATCTCTTCACTGAGAACCAACTATTTTATCGCTAGCGCCACTATCCAGTAAAGCCAAAATCGAAAAATCCAAAATAGAAATCTGAAGGTAAGTTCGCTCATCGTTATGTGCATGTGAAATGACATAATCTAGAATTGCCTTATTAGGAAAGTTGGTGGGGGTAGAAGGTAAGGAGAAACTATTACCACCACTTAAGAACTCCTCTGAAAGTTTTCCGAACGCGCATTACGATTTGTTTGATTAACACCTCGATTGTTACCGCGATTGCAAACAGGACATGTTCTTACGGTAAAATCAGGTTTTTTGCATCGATAACAATATTGCTTCTTAGGTTTATCGCATTCAAAAGCTTTATGGCCGACTTTCTTGCAATTGAAACACGTAAAATCACGTTGCACTTCATTAACAGACGTTCGCCGGGACGTACTAGCAGACACACACGCTAAATCTGGTTCTAAAAATTTTTGACCATGTTTTCGTAAAGGGGGTGGCTTATAAGAATCGACCGAACATTTTCTATCCTCGAGCGTACGACCTATTTCTAAAAGTTCATCTATCGATTTGATAGGGGTCAAAGGTAATTGTTTCTGTAACTCAGGATAAAAGTTTTTTAAAATAATTTTAAGTTTTCTATCTTCGGGGACTTTTACAGTAAGTCGATTAAACATTGTTTCCAAAATTGACCAATAAATACCAACACTCTCATTCGAAGCTTGTGTTCGGGCTTTTATTTCCTCAAAAAGCAAGTCATTATAATCGCGTGGCTGAAATTCTTTACGCATTTCTAACTCAAAAGTAGCCCAATCCGAAATCTTTTTACGGTTTGCCTTATACCACTTTTTAGCTTAACCATCTAAAATATGCAAAGCCGATCTACAAACTTCTTCTTTTGAAATATTAAACGCGATACAGTTATCATCAATTAACTCTAAAAATGCGCTCAATGATATAGAACTATTTTTACCGGTGTATTTTTGAATATTCCATTTCGAAACCGGGGTAGAATAATTGGGTTGCATGACTACCGAGACATTTTGGTTGGTATTTGCGTTCAGATTTGTCGCTGGTTCATCCTCCTCTGAAGAAGAACTCTCACCGCTTGAAACCGCAAGCAAGTCTAACTCAGGAATACCTAACGCACGATTACACTGATTTTTACGGTAATTACCCGTTTATCTAACGCCGAACGCAAATTTAAAATTTGTACTATAAATTTTGACTTTTCACTTTTTCGATTATTCGAGGGCGACGACCTATTAGCGCGCCCTAAAAGATGCCCTATATGCGACAATAAATTTTTGTAAGTTTCTGTCGAGGCGCCATCAAAAGCCTCAATTAACTCTTTATAATGGTTAATTTTCTGTTCTATGGTCACAGTATCAATCGCGAATGCGTAGGAGTAAGGGGGGTACTCGAGCTTCGTTTGCTCCTTTTCGTACTTTAAAAAATTTCTTAAAGAAGTACGCATTAAACTAGCATCCATGTCCTCAGTGTGGATACCTCTCCAAGTTAATTCATATGACACTTCGTCATCAGCTAGACGGGAAACTTCATAAGGCACAGTCATCCTTATTTATTTTTAATCAACGCCGCAAAAAAAAATAAAATTAAAAAAAATATTTTTAAAATATTTTCGAAATGAGTTTGCTGAAACTCTCTAATATTTTAGCAAGACCCGATAATATTATAGGTACCTACAACTCGTAACCAAATAAATAAATTGATAAGAAAATACCTTTTTCAAATCTTCTCAATGAAAAATAAATTTATTATTTCGCGAGCCAAATAAATTTAAAATCCCAACACGCAAAAAAAAACTAAAGCGCGAAACAAACAAATTTATCTTTAATCATTACCTACACATGATCGATAAAAAAAATTACTGCAATTTAAAACAGCGATCTAAGTTTTTTATGTTTTTCACCACGACTAATTAAAAAAAAATTATTTTAATATTTTTGCAAGGACAATAAATTTTAATAATTAAAATTAACTGAATTCGATATTTCGAATGCCGCGTAGCGTTAACGTCGCATATATCTCTAAAACTAAAGTGTTAGTATGCATGCACTGAAAAAAAAATGAGAATAGCATTTTCTATTTTCCTATTTTGCCTATTTGTCTATTTTAACTATGCCAGCTGACTTTCAACTGGCCCCACGTTGGGCGCCAATTTTGCTACCTTCTTTTCTGCAAAGCTTTCGTTCTGCCGATATTTATATTGGTTATAATAATCGCAAAACAATAAAATCTAACACAAATACAGTGGATGCTTAAGACGCCCCTATTTGGTAGCAAAAATACCCGCCCGGAGGTTCGCGCCACTGATTTAAAAGGGCACCTTAAATCAGAAAGCTTACGTTTCTATTGTAGCCCTAAACACCCCTTATATTTATCACTCAAAATATTTAGTTTACAAAATTTATTCCTAAAAGAAAATACCAATTTCATACATGATAGACAATAGGCGAATATATTATTTTACATCAGTAAATAGGCGGACTCTAGCCTAGAAAATAAATAGGTAAATTAGCGAGATAATATCTAAGTAAGGCTAATAGCGCACAGTTTTATACTAGATTACCCATAACCTCACGTGATCACGTACCGGTTTACACAGGGGGTTGCGCTTAACATCAGGTAATTAATTATTTATTAATTAACACTAATTAATTAAGAAAAACTGTCATTTTTAAAATACTATTTTAGGCATGCTCTTATAAATAACGTTAAAACCCAGGGTTAGTAATATTTACTTTCCTGAAAAAAATAAAGGTGAATACTCCTTGCCGGCTGCAAACAATAGTAGGTATCGAATATCTCGTAAACTCAAGCTCTAAGTTGATATGGCTTACTCCTATCGTGGTACACAGATGCGTTGGGGGTAGACCGGTGGTGGTAAAGTCGTTGTGAAGAAGAAGTAGTAGTACCCTAAAGTAAAGGCATATTTTAGCCAAATGCCACTTATCCTAACATAACTTAAAATAGAGAAATAGTGGGATATAAGTTATGTAATTAACCAATCTTTACCTCTTAAGTTGGTTGAGTGATAAACACATGTAGTGGATTGAATCAGGTGGTCCACAAAGGTTGTAGTCTTCAGTATGTGAACTGTAACAATGAAAGGGCACCCGTAAGTCTTATATAAGATTACATAAGAAGGAAGAGTTTCATTTACAATAAAGTAAATATTCTTACCATAATAAGGAATTAAAATCCCATATCCGGAACAGTTTCTTGTGCACGAATTTCACAAAACTCCAAAAAAATCACTAGAAAACTATTTTCTGAACCAAGAATAAAAATCTCAACAAAATACGAGAACCAATCAAAATGGCGTACCTAGGTTCAAATTCCTATATGTTCACAAGGCAAAACGTATCCCCAACTAAAGAGAAAGCGGGAACCCAAAATTAGTATACTGCGCGGCACGTGTATCGTAGAGGGCGACACCAATTGTTGCGAGAATGGGGAAATATATACAGTATGTCCAAAAACAGAAAAGGTTGTCCAAAATATGGACAAATTAAAATGGAAAAATGGAGATTATCGAGTTGGCGATTTTCAGCCGTAACACCGCTGAATACGAATATCTCTGTTACCATCTCGAAAAATCGACAGGGACGGAGAAAATCCCCCCCAAACCCCCAAATACCTGTTTTTTTTCAGTTTTATGCAATTTTATCGAAAACTAACCTTTTTATCAAAAATTGCAAAGAACAGTTTTTCGTGGAGAATAAAATTCCCTTTCCAACGATGTATTGGTCAACAAGGTTAGGAAAAGCAAGTAGCTCTTCAGTGGCGTACGTAAATTGGGATTATTTAGAAAAAACATGTTTATTATAGGTTTTTCAAAATTTTCTCAAAAACTACACTTTTTAGGAAAATATATGTAGTATACTTTATTGTAGAACATAACATGTTCTTTTAAAAACATTATTAAAATGTCGGGTTGTTGCCATATTTAAGGCTTCAGGGCGTACTAATATAAACTTATTTTCAAAAATAACTGAAATAATCAGTTTTTCTTGCATATTTAAATATCTTATCTAACTAAGATTTTCGGAAAAAAATGTGCCTTTATTCTTTATTGAGGATAAGACAATTTCTTTTTAAATGATATATTACAAAGTGAGGTTAATGTTATGATAAATACTTCAAAAATTAATAATTTATACCTCTAAAATAAAATGTGTCCAAATTAAAATAAACTATTTTTTGTTTAGATTAGATATTTTGATTTATCTAAATAAGTTCTTTAAAGTAAAAAATCGCTGGTGGTTATAAGGGGAGGGGGCATAGGGGCCATGGCCCCCCTAAGCAATATTTTTGTGCAGAAAGTAATAGTAGTAACTTTGACACAGTTGTTCTTGGTTATTTTTTAAGCATATGGAACTAAAAATAAAGTGGTGAATCTTATGCAACGGTTTGGGGGGGGGCATAATCATAATTAGGTACTCATTGGGATCAACAACCAACCTGTCAACCTGTTAGGAAGAGTTTTTTACGCCCCTGGAGAGTTTTTAATACTATGGTTTACATTTTGGACACACTGTTTAAAAGGACATTTTATTATCGGGCCCGCCGCCGAAGCCATAAAAGGTCGAAAGTACAAAAGGTCGAAAAGAAATCGACAAAACAAATTATTAAAAATACAAATTGACGAATTGACCTGTCCAGTCGATGTGGACCCGCGGCCGTACTTTCGATCTTTTGTACTTTCGATCTTTTGTATTTTTGACCTTTTGCACTTTCTACCTTTTTTACTTTCGACCTTTTATCCGCCGCTCTTTATTATCCACCGAAAAGCTAATAAGACACAAAATTGATTAGTTTGGATTGATCTTAAATAATTTCTTTAAATTAAGAACACCACTGGAGCGGTAAATATAAAATAACTTCCACTTTGTTATACATTGCTTGGTTTTTAAGAAAATTGTTTTTTTAATGATTTGTTAAAATCACCCCCATTGACGGACGTTGCTGGAGAGTTTGCTATAAGTCAAACCCCACCGAGTTTTACATTTTTAAAAAGGGAATTTTCCTTTCTACAAAACAGTGTAGAACAAGTTTTTTCATGTTAAGCTTAGTCTTTGAGAAAATTAGATAAAACATGTAACAAAAATGGTTAATTTTCTGTTTTTTCAAAATTAATTTAATTTACGAATGCCCCTGAAATTTTATTTATAAAACCGATTTAATCATGTTATACGGCATTTTGAAGGAAATTTTATTGAGTATACCAAAATGTAATACATGGTTTTCTGTAGATGTTAGTTTTTAAAAAACTTAAATAAATTTTGGAAAAAACATAGGTATTTTTTCAACTTTTTTTAATTACTTTAATTAACGGACGCCGTTGGAGAGCTTGTTATTAGTCTAACTTTATTAAGTTACACCATGTTGAAAAGGAAATTTCATTGTCTACAATAAAGTATATTATACATTTTTCTCTTAGAAGCTTAGTTTTTAAGAAAATTTGAAAAAACCTTAAACTTTCTTTTCAGATTTTGGGGGGTCTGGGGGGGTTTTTGGAGGTTTTTGCAGCCATTAAAAAAAAAATCATATTTTGAATGTACACCTGTGATAATTTGGGCTTTCCAGCGGCAATTTAAAATTCCGCCGCCATTTTGGCCGCCATCTTGAATATCTCAGCCTCTGTCAATATTTCGAGTTGGCAACAGGGATATTCGGATTCAGCGGGGTTAAAATAGGGGGCCCATTTGCCAAAAAGTAATACAAAATGCTTCTAGAAAGTGGATTTTCCCGAATCTTGCCTAAACTATTTGTTATGTTGGCTGAGAATGAAATGTTCGTATTTTAGTTCGGTGCCATTTTTTTGCATGCAAACTGGGGAATTTTTACCTTGATTCTGGGGAATCAATGCATGGCCATGCACAATGTCAAACGAAAAGAAAATTTTTTGCAGGCAACGATTTGACCGAAATTTTTTGCTTGCAAATATTTGCAGCGCGTCATGCACCATGTCAAGTGGCCTTTATATAAGGCACAGGCTCATAAAGCATCGGCCCATCAGGCACCGGCCCATATCTAACCGGCCCATACAGCACCGGCCCACTGGAAATTTTTTAATTGTCTCATATGCCTCATCCACCCCAGTATGTAGGTATTTTCGCAGCTAAATCCACGGTAAAAAAGTCCCCAGACATCTGGAATTTTTCGCAGTGCGGCAGTGAATTCATACATACATATATTTGGGATATATAGATCGTGATAGTTCTAAGAAGTTAAGAAAATCAAATTTTGTAGCTTGTACTTTGGTAGTTTGTTTTTAAGAACCGCTAGGGCCGTAAGCAAGAATACATTTTTGAGGATTAAAAAATTTCAATAAGGATTTGCATATGTATTGTGCAATTTTGATTACCCTTGATCCCCTCCCCAGGTACGGCCTTGAGAATCAGTGTAATTCAAGAAAGTTCATACATGCTATATATTAAAATACTCTGCCAATATATGGGCCCCTAAGCTCACACTAGGTACTATAGTTATAGTGTACGTGCGAGCTAATAAAACTAAGACCTGAAATATATCTCATTCAACTCCAGACTAAATTACCTTTTGTTTGATACCACACAAGCCATGTTTTGACTTAAACTCAAATTTTTGAAATCTACCCCCCCCCCCCCCCTAAAAATACAAAAACTAAAATGTATTTTGTTTAACTCCGGACTTAAATACCTTTCGTTTGATATCACACACGCCATATTTTCACGTAAACTCTAATTTTTAAAATCTACCCCCACCCTTTTTGAAGAAAAAAAAAACTAAAATGTATTTTGTTTAACTCCATACTCAACAAAATGAACCTTTCGTTTGATATCACACACGCCATATTTTCACATAAACTCTAATTTTTGACCCACCCTTTTATTTGGCTTGTGTTCGGTGGATTTTGTTCATTTTTAAATGGGACCATCTCGACCCAAGACCCAGCCTAGGTACCAAATTTCATTAAAATCGGCCTAGCGGTTTTTGAGTTATGCGCGTTGGTCGTTACAGACAGACATACAGACAGACAGACAGACAGACATACAGACAGACAGACAGACAGACAGACGGCGCGACAAAAAAGTTTCAAAATCATCTGAAACGCAAAGATATATAAACATTTTTGAAATCGGAGCAACTTTTTTTTTCTCGAAAAAATTAGGATCACCATAGCTCACACTACTATAGTATAGTATATGTGTGAACTAAAATATTAGTATATTTACGTGGCTTTCTCGGCATTTTGTCATGTGTTAAAATAGGTTGTGAAACTCAATTTATTTCTCGTTAAATGCCTAAATTTAAATTTTTTTGGTTATTCACTGTTTTTTGTAATTTTCTCAGACAAATGTAAAGTTAATGCAATTTTATGCTATATTTTTTATCTTAGGTGATGCAAACTAGGTGTGTTGTCACGAAGTAGATAAGAATTTACACACAATTTTTCCAGTATAACATATGATAAACACAGACCAAGTAAAGAGTGAAATGCAAACATTTCTAATGCGCCTGTCCTCGATCCTAATATTTTGGACTATCCGATAACAGTACAACGTCGACCTGGAACGCAAATTGGATATTTCGGACGGTTTTATTACTGTCGAATGTCCGGATGGAACGCAAATTATATATGTCCGTGTCTAATCGTACGATTTGAACGCAAACCGACAGATATGAAATCCGCATCTTGACAGATCACTTCGTTTTTGAGCTACTGGGGCTTGCTGAAAAGTTCGCATTTCTTAAAGGACTCTGGCTCCATAACTTAGCCTCTGTATCTCCAAAATGCCGTGATCACGAAGCAATAGAAATGCCCCAAGCCCCCAAAATCCGACGAAATTGGCCCACCCTGTACATTGAACTCATGTGAAGTAACTTTTCTTTGAACAGGTACTACCTGGCGCTTTATTGGCATTCCTCGAGAAAAAAGCTGGAACCTTTTAAAGAAGATGGGCAAACAGTATGGTCCTACTTGGAGGATATGGAGTGGTAGTACTCCAATGGTTAGTAAAATGTAAAATCACCCCCAAAATAAATGGATCCATGACGGATCTAATACCTTTCTAGCTAGCCAATTAGCACACTTCAAGCGAAGCCACGATATATCAGTCTTGAAAATATTTTTTGTAAATATCTCAGAAAGTGAAGCTTCTATGAAGTTTTTGGTTATAACACAAATGCTCCGTTAAAAAGTTAGCATTTTTAAGTTTTTAATTCTCAAAAACCTGTCACTAGTATTAATAGATTTTGACCAAAATATAACCAGCTCGTTAGAGTCTCGAACACTATTTTACCTAAAAATTTTATGAAAATCGGTCAGCGGTTTGAGAGCTATTGTATTCCGGACACATATATACATTATATATAGATACACACACAGACAGACATCACGACGATATTGCTAAGATAGGTCAAAATACACTCAAATAAAACAATATTGGCGTTACCTCAAAAAATATTTTTTCCTCGAAAATAATACCTTCTTGCTGCGCGGGCTAGGAAGGTAATAATTAAAACATAATGAATAGATACGCTATTAAATAATAATATTTATCTTTATTTATGTGACGCTATACCATATTTTCAAATTGATATGCAACTAAGTAATAATTGCTGTTTTCTTCTAGGTGTTTCTGACCAAAGCCGAGCATCTCGAGATCATATTTAAACACAATGTAAATCTCAACAAGAGTGCAATTTATGATTATGCAAAACCTTGGTTGGGCGAGGGTCTAATAACTGCCCCAAGAACCAAATGGAAGGTAAGTTAAGCCATATCGTCGTTCTCCAGAGCATCTTTTAGTGATTTTTTACTGCGTATCCAAATTCCTTAAAAAGCCCTCGTGTGTGTGTGCCCTCCCCCCCGATTTAACCCAAAACTAATTAAAAATTAGTCTTGAAAGAGTTTTTGGAGTATTATAGGGTGTGTTTCTATATACAGTGAAACCTCTCCTTGCGGACACCTCTATTAAGCGGACACTCCCTTTAGGCGGACAAATTTGTTGGAATCAAGCTTTTGCCTACGTCTTTACATGAAAATTCCCTCCTATAACCGGACACTCTAATAACCGGACGCGGACAATTTTTTTTGGTAAAAAAATTCTGAAACCTCCCTTAACCGGACGCGAACCTCTGAAAACGGGACGGAGCGCTCCACGACATTTTTTTTATTTTTTATTTGTCAAACACACTGTGTTTTTTTATTACAATCTAGTCAGTAAGACTAATTAGCAATTTTGTTTTAACTTAATTTACTAGAAAAGTCAGATTTAAACTTAGGGTTCACTCAACAGTTCTCCCCGCTTTGTTTAGTCTGTAACTCACAATTGTGTTGTGTTTATAGCATTATTTTGTTTTATGTGTAATTCACTTAGTTTACTAGCTCAAACGGCTTCACTCTTTTTAGTCGTCGAACTAGCATAGTATTGTCTAGAAGCTGAATTGCTTCCACATTCACATGCCGATGGAGTCTATCTTCATGGCTTTTTGCGTACTTTTTTATAGTCTCTGCTACAGTTTCGATTTTTAGATCTCGATGAAGGTCACTATTTCGAACGTACCAAGGTGCATTCACTTTATTTTGAAATCTCTGTACAACTATAATGTTACTCTCTTTAGCACAACCCCATAGTTGAATACCATATGTCCATACTGGTTTCAGTATTTGTCTATAAAGCAGTAACTTATTATGAATTGTTAAATTGGACTTCCTTCCAATTAGCCAGTTCATTTTTCTATACCTTATCTCAAGTTCTTCTTTTTTTTTTCTTAACATGTGCTTTCCAGCGCAATTTGGCATCAAGTGTCATACCTAGATATTTTGCCTGATTCGAATATGGTACTGGAATGTTGTTAATTGTTATTTGTATGTGATTTATATTTTTGTTTGTAAAATCAACATGAATTGATTTGGTTTCATTTAATTTTATTCGCCACTTTGTGGTCCAACTGTGAATTTGGGTGACTGCATCCTGAAGTTTTTCTATGCATTTTTCAATAGATTTTTCTACCGTCAATAAACCAGTATCATCGGCAAATGTTGCTAAGTGACAATTTTCTGGCTTTGGGATATCACAAGTGAATAATAAGTATAGATAAGGGCCTAGTACGCTACCCTGGGGCACGCCTGCTTGAATTTCTCTTAAATTTGAGTATGAGTCTTCCTGTTTTACTCTAAAATGTCTATCAGATATGTATGATTCCAAAATATCCGAATATTATTTTGGCAGAAACCTTTTTAGTTTAAAATTAAGGCCTTCATGCCACACTTTGTCAAATGCTTGTGCTACATCTAGAAAAACTGCAGAACAAACTTTTCCCTCTTCTAGTGCTTTTTCTATTATATTAGTAATTCTGTGTACTTGATCTATCGTGGAATGCTTGTCTCGAAAACCAAATTGATGAGATGGAATAATTTCTTGTCTTTCTATGATTGGTTTTATTCTTTTAAGCAATAATTTTTCATAGAGCTTGGATATAATTGGCAGCAAAGATATTGGCCTGTAAGATGACACGTCATGGAGTGGTTTTCTCGGTTTTGGAATCATGATAACTTCTGCAACTTTCCACAGTTTAGGTACATACCTAAGCCTAAAAGACGCATTAATTAGGTTGCATAGTTTTACGATAGCTTTTCTGGGGAGTTGTTTTATGACTACCCCGTTAATAAGATCATACCCTGGGGCTTTTTTCGAATTAATATTTTTGATTTCTGTTAATATTTCTTTTGGTGATGTAAGCTTAATATGGTCCTCGATTTGATGGGGCTCATTTAAATGAAAGTGTTCATCTGGTGCTTCGTGGGGCTGAAATGTTTTTTCTAAATGACTTGCAAAAATATCTGCTTTTTCTTCGTTACTCCTTGCCCACTGGTTGTTAGATTTTCGTATGGGTGGAATTTGGATAATTGGTCTTTTAAAATCTTTGGTTGCTTTCCAAAGGGAATAGTCGGTATTTTTATCATCTGTAAGTTCATTAAGAACGACACGACATGGGCATAAATATTATGTAGTATGTTGGCAACAAGGCACTCTGTGGCCGGGGAATTACCTCTTATCGTTTTAATGCGGAGACGAAATACATCTGTCGCATTTACAACATTATTTGATTCAGCGGGAGTGCTGTGTTTATTGTTCAGTTGGGTAATAATAGATCTCTTTGAAATGGCGCCTAGAAAAAACTTCTAATTTTATGTGGAAAAATGGAAATTGTTAACGTTTCATGGAAGGAACATCTACCATCACGAAAGATCGCCGAAAATTTTAATGTCGGAAAATCTCAGGCAGCGGAAATTGTTAATAAATATATATCTAAATTTCGCAGTTACCTCTCTTGAGCGGACACCTCCAACAAGCGGACAAAATCGACGGAACCGTGAGTGTTCGCTTATGGGAGGTTTCACTGTATAATCAAAATAAAGAAAACTGTAATTAAACCCGGTACTCATATCTACTACTAAAATGTTTCTTGTTATAACTTTTGAACTAAACTAGCAATGTTAATGGAACAGACAGAACTTTGCAGAAAATTGATTACGCTTTTAAGCAGAAAGATTTTTTTGATATTATAAAATTTAAGGTGGCTGACAGAATCAATTTTGCCCTTTTCAAAGAGGCTTATTTATTCTTGTATTCCGGATGATTTTTAGAATTTGTAAAAACGCTGTGATTCCGCCACCCTCATGCAACTGGTTACAAATCATTAAATTCGGTTTAGCCGTTCCCGAAAAATTAAACCTTATCAATTTTGTATACCTTCATTTCCTCATAAATTCATTAATCTTTTATTCTATACAATCTACAAAATCCGTTTAGTGGTTCTTTAAATAATAATTGTTAATATAACTGCTGCTTTAACTTCTGTCTGCAATAATTTCCTTATAAATTCATTGAACCGATTTCAATTAAAAAAAAAATATTGCTCTTTGAACAAAACTATTGAAATTTTCCGACATTTTTAAATCCAAGATGTTGGAAAAAAAGTCAAATTTGTCCTTCTTGGAAGGATCACTTCTTTGTATGTTGCGAGGATTTATTTTTTTATGATTAGTACTTCGTTGTGAGTGGTGGATCTAGATCTTATAAATTCAAAAAATTGTCGAAAAATTTCTCGTAACATAAGAAACAACTATGCGAAATTCGATTTAGTAAGCCATATTACATTTAGAGATGGCGAAGAACTTCGCCATGATGCTTTTTATTTTATTGTCGGTTTAGTAATAATGAATTTATTAGGAAATGAATGCAAATAGAAATGGCAAGGCAATCGTACAATCTGTAAAACTTTTCTATGCTTCCGAAAAATATCAAAAAATTTTCGAAAAATATAATAATAAACAGCCTTTTTAAAAAGTTTTTTTGTCCGCCATTTTGGATTTACAATGACGGCAAATTTTAGTAGTGATCTTTTAAAAGCAATTAATCTGTTCCACTTTATATTCTATTAAAATCGGTTCGGCAAAAATTTATTTATGAGGAAATTAATACAGACAGGATTTAGAAGACAATCGTTACAACCTGCAAAACAATATAGTTGAAGCAAAAATTAATTTTTAGGGACCGAAATCGTTTTTAACGATTCATATCTCGTTGTGCGTAACAAAGATAGAGAGAAGTTTTCTACAAACAAAAAAATATCCAAAATTTCTACACATTTCCAACATAAGAATAAACAAGCCTCTTTCAAGGGTCAAGATGGTGAACAAAAATATACTTTTACACAAATGTCCGATCGATCAATCCCTGCCAACTACTCTTGCTTTGATAAAATTGGCGATATAGTTGGAAAGTGCTCACTTTTTCAGACCAATTTAATACTTTCAAGTATCTTAAAATTCTTATTCCTGAAATACATTTAACATAAAGTTACTTACTTTATATAATTATGATTTTTTGACTCAATAAATATCTATATTGTATATTTGTTTGTTTATTTTTTGCCATAATATCAGGGTGTAATAATACGTGGTAGAAAAGATCAAAAGAAGGATTTTTTCTTATTATACTTTGCATCAAACCTCTTTGTTTTTTAGATAAAGGGTGCCAAACTTAACAGCTATTATTTTATTTTTTGTTTTAACTTCCTTAAAAATCATAACAGAAAACCGACATCCAAAAATCTGTTATTTTCTTCAACAAATTTTAAAAAATCGTTAATATATAGTGCTAATATTATTATTTTATATTTGTTTTAAGGGGCCTTTAGACATGTACAAAAATCTATTTCAATTTCTTTTGTTTAAATTTAATAGCTCATAAAAATTTATACCTATTCCAAAGATTATTTGGCCACACTGTATCCTTAACCTATCTATATTTTCTTGAAAAAAAGCAACGTTGTTCAATTTGATATTTTAAAAGTTTATCGTTTTTCCCTACTTTCCAAACTTAAAAAATGCTATAACTTGGCCAAAAGTTATTTGAACTTTTTGTCTGCTTTGAACCTTCCGCACCATCGATTGGTTCATCATTTAAATTACACCCTGTATTTTTAAAGTAGGTATCCATTTCCTGTTTACTGGGTATCCAATCTAAAGGCCTGCGTATCCAAATGGATACACAATATATTCTAAAAAGATGCCTTGTCGTTCTCCGTACGTAGTGGCGTAACTAGTATTTTACAAATAGTTCAGAAGATGTGAAAAATTAAAATGGTGCAAATTTACATAGGTGTCAAATAGTTTCCATTATGGATAGCCCATTTATTTATTTTTTATGAAAAAGCTTACCTATTTGGGCTTCTTTTGGTCATAAGATTTTTATTATTATGTGACCAGTTAGCTAGTAAAAATACTCTGCCAATATATGGGCCCCTAAGCTCACACTAGGTACTATAGTTATGTGAGCTAATATAACTAAAAACTGAAATATATTTTATTCAACTCCACACTAAATTACCTTTTGTTTGATACCACACAAGCCATGTTTTGACTTAAACTCAAATTTTTTAAATCCACCCCCACCCTTAAAAAAAAACAAAAACTAAAATGTATTTTGTTGAATTCCGGAATTAATTACCTTTCGTTTGATATCACACACGCCATATTTTCATTTAAACTTTAATTTTTGAAATATACCCCCACCCTTTTTTTTTAAATAAGTTAAAATGTATTTTGTTTAACTCCAGACTCAATTACCTTTCGTTTGATATCACACACGCCATATTTTCACATAAACTCTAATTTTTGAAATCTATCCCCACCCTTTTATTTGGTTTGTGTTCGGTGGATTTTGTTCATTTTTAAATGGGACCATCTCGACCCAAGACCCAGCCCAGGTACCAAATTTCATTAAAATCGGCCAAGCGGTTTTTGAGTTATGCGCGTTGGTCGTTACAGACAGACATACAGACACACAGACAGACATACAGACAGACAGACAGACAGACAGACAGACAGACAGACAGACGGCGCAACAAAAAAGTTTCAAAATCATCTGAAACGCAAAGATATATAAAAATTTTTGAAATCGGAGCAACTTTTTTTTTCTCGAAAAAATTAGGATCACCATAGCTCACACTACTATAGTATAGTATATGTGTGAGCTAAAATATTTACACAGATACGGCTGTGTTTGCACTAAAAGAACACGTCGTTTTATTCGAGATTTAAACGTATAGCCCTAAAATATGGCACGCTAATAGCTGTCGACAAAACAAATCGAAATAAATTTTTGCATTTTTTTGATTTGAGCCCCCACCAGCCCGCTATAGGCATAAATTTGTCAAAACGGAAAATTTGACATGGCGTAATTAGGGTAAAACTAGAAGACACAATTTTAACGCTAATTAAAAAAATTTAATGTAAGCTTATACAATAGAGCACCCGTTGCCATATCGACCATAAAAATCCATTCGTAGCGTCGTAAAATATAACACTTCAAAGTAGAACCACTTTTTGGCAAATTTTGATGGTTTTTTCGCAAAAACTGAAAAAGTACTAAATCGATTTAAATTTTCACCTCTAATATTATTAGAAGACTACGTCTCTGTCCAGATATAGGCAAATAATTTAAATTTGAAAAAATGCTATTTTTGAAAAACACAGGAACCTATTGCAAACAGGTTTATTGAAGGGCTGTTAGGTGACCAGAAGCTAGGCAGAAAAATAGTTTCTGAGATACGGCCCTTCAAAGTTTTACCTAACAACGCTGGTATCTCAAAAACCACTGAACTGATCCAAATTTGGTTTTTGTTTTTCCTAATAAGACCAACTTTGCTATGATTCCTATTAAAAAAAGATTTACTTTTCCCAACTTTGAAATGCTGACATTTTTCTTTTTATAGTGTATATTTTGTTTTTGCTGTAAATCAATTTTGACGACTCACTTGCTCGCACCGTTTATGTAAACTTACACATAAGCACCATCAAAACAGAAAAGCAACAAATTTTATTACATATTTAAGGTTATGTTACTTAATGTTATAAGGGCCCACAAGGGGCGCAAACGAATTTCCAGTTACGCCAAAACAAATCATATATGAACAAAAGAAAATTACACCACGTAGAGGCGTAAATACTTCGGAACGTGACAAACACTTTATGCACTTAGGATATATTTTAGTAAGGGCGTTCTAAGCAAACTACTAATAATCCAGTTTCGAGACTTCGTGAGGTTGAAAAGCACTGCAAAATAATGCCTTGGGCGGCATATCTCAAATTCTCATTTTTTGTCAGTTACGCTACGCCACTACGTTTAAGGAGACCGACGATATGAATACGGTACAACCCATTGAGGTAGACAACCTCAATAGTACAACCTTAATTAATATTCGTTTGTCCACTGGTTGCGTTGGGGTGGATCTAGGAACTTCATTTGGGGGAGGGGGTGGGATTTTTGGCCTTGTTATAGTAACCAGAGGCAACGGGACGATTCGCCGCCGCTTACTTCCCGCGGCTAATTTGATCACAGGCCAACTCGTGCCGACGCCGCCGCCAACCCGATTCGCTGCGGCCCAACTCGCTGTTGATCCGATTCGCCGCCGGCCCAACTCGCTGTTGATCCGACTCGCCACCGGCCCAACTCGCTGTCAATCCGATTTGCTGCCGGGTCAACTCGCCGCCGCGACAACTCGCCGCCGGCGGCCGTAGTTTCAAAAATGGCGGACGTTCTTATTTATGAATGGATATGCATCAATTAAATTTAAAAGTTTGGGGTGTTTAAGCTCGCCAATTGTGATTTTTGACTTAAACTTAAAAAGAATTAAAATAGAGAAATCAAAATAACGGATTTTTCCATTTATGAACTGATTGAATTTGGTACTTTGGATTTTGATAAATAAATTAAATTTGAAAAAAATTAAAATAGCGGAAATGTTCATTTATGAGCCGAGATGAATAAATGTTGATTTTATGATTTAATATACAAATCGGTTTATAAATGGAAAAGTCCACCATTTTGGATCCGCCAATTTGATTTTCCTGAGGATTAATCAAAATCCGCGGCTTTAAGCACCACCAAGTTCTAAATTTGATACATATCAATGTTTACACGACTCTCGTGTAAACATTGTACATATTGATTTATTTAAGTTTGAGGGAAAAAAAAATTAAGTGACTTCAAGCACACAAGTTTGAGAAAAATTGGTTTATAAAAAAAACCGCCATTTTGGACGAGACATTTTAAATTCTTTATAAGTTTAAGTCTTTTTGGATCCAACAATTTGATTTTCTTAAGGAATTGCAAAAATCATAATCAGTGACATTAAACACCACAAAGTTCCAAATTTACTAAGTATCCGTTAATAAATAAAAAAGGCCGTCATATTGGATTCGCTATTTTGTTTTTTTTAGGTTTAATTCAAAAATCATAATTAGCAACCTTTAAGGTCCAAAATTTATTAAATGTCGGTTTCTAAATAAATAAGTCGGCCATTTTGGATCCGCCATTTTGACTTTTAATTTAAGTAATTCAAAATCATAATTAGCGACCTTAAACTGCAATTACGTTGAATTTTTACATGTTATCTTATAAATAAATAAATAAACAAAAAAAAAGTTCTAAATTTGATATATAGGTACCGGCTTATAAATGGAGAGCAATTTTGATTGAACCTAACCAAATTTCTCTTCATTTCAGCATTTTAAAAGTTTCGGCATTCGAAAATGTTTAAAAAATAACTAGAAATGTTGCCAGAGCTTTTGTTTTTAAGATATTCATAAAAAAACTATTTTTTTAAACCCACAAAATGTAATTTTGTTTTGAAGGTGGTGGATTCCTCAGGTTCCGTTTATTTTTGATTTTATTTGATACCATATAGGTGAATAGAAAACTGTTGACTCCCTCGTTTCACTTTCAAGTGCTTGATAAATATGGAGAAGTGTTTGCTGCCAAAGGTCAAGAATTAGTGGACATTTTTAAGGGGAAAGCTGGAGAAGATTATGTCGATGTGTTTCCTTATTTAGTCAGGTTAGGAAAAAACACCAACTTTCAAGTTTACAAATCAAAATGGGTAGACGTAACTTTTTACCATTTCATGATTTTCTTCGATTCTCAAAGGGCTAACATAACAATAAATTTAAAAAAAAAACTTTTTGAAAACAAGCTTTTATAAAATGGACTAAAAAGCATAAAATAATTTTTTGAGTGTTCTGATATCATAATAATAAAAGCGATGGGCGTATTAAAGGAAATTTTTCCGTTCTTCTTTTAGCCTTGTTAACTCGAAGTTTAGTGAAAATCCAAATTCTATATTATAGCAGAGAAATGTAAGGGTAGATAATTTAACCCAACCCAACCCTACTTAAGCTACCCTTACATTTTTCTGATATGGATGGAAATTATTACGCCTGCTTCATATTAGGCAGATTATCCGCGACCGGCAGTGTGTCGATTTATTTTGTCACATTGAAAAAGAAGAGTCGGCCCATCAGCGGTTGTGGACGATCCACCAAATGCGCATGGAAAGGCATTTTATTATTATGATATCAGAACACTCAAAAAAATACTCTGCCAATATATGGGCCTCTAAGCTCACACTAGGTATCTACTATAGTTATAGCGTACGTGTGAGCTGATATAACTAAAAACTAAAATAAATTTTATTCAACCCCAGACAAAATTACCTTTCGTTTGATACCACACAAGCCATGTTTTGACTTAAACTCAAATTTTTGAAATCTACCCCCACCCTTAAAAAAACAAAAACTAAAATATATTTTTTTTAACTTCGGACTCAATTACCTTTCGTTTGATATCACACACGCCATATTTTTACGTAAACTGTAATTTTTGAAATCTACCCCCACCCTTAAAAAAAACTAAAATATATTTTGTTTAACTCCAAACTCAATTACCTTTCGTTTGATATCACACACGCCAAATTTTCACATAAACTCTAATTTTTAAAATCTACCCCCACCCTTTTATTTGGCTTGTGTTCGGTGGATTTTGTTCATTTTTAAATGGGACCATCTCGACCCAAGACCCAGTCTAGGTACTAAATTTCATTGAAATCGGGTAAGCGGTTTTTGAGTTATGCGCGTTGGTCGTTACAGACATACAGACAGACATACAGACAGACAGACAGACAGACGGCGCAACAAAAAAGTTTCATCTGAAACGCAAAGATATATAAAAATTTTTGAAATCGGAGCAACTTTTTTTTTTCTCGAAAAAATTAGGATCACCATAGCTCACACTACTATAGTATAGTATATGTGTGAGCTAATATTTTATGCTTTTTAGTCCATTTTATAAAAGCTTATTTTCAAAAAGTTTTTTTTAAAATTTATTTTTTAATTTTTAGATTTGTCTAAGTCTATGCATTTCAGCTAGCGCATCGATATTGCAGGGAGTCTTTCCTGTCAATTTTAAAATATCTAAGTCTTCGATGAGAAGGCCGTCCAACGATTTGATACTAAGCAAAATACAAACTAAAATTTTACCTTCTCTCCGCCCTCCACGTTAGGGGGGAGGTAGGCAGTCAGTGATACCACATTATTGGATTTTCATCGGAACTATAACGTAATGCGAAATTTAAAGTTAATCGGATACGTGGAAGTCAGTTGAAAGTAATCAGAAAAACTTGACATTAAATCGTCAATTTTGAATCCGCCATATTGAATTTTTGTAATCTGATCAAAAATTCGTAATCCTCATCCTCAAAAATCCCCAGATACCAATTTTGGTGGAAATCCAACAAACTAAAATTTTACCCCCTCTCCGCCCTCCAGGTTAGGGGTGTGGTAGGCAGTCAGTGATACCACATTATTGGATTGTCATCGGAACTATAACGGTATACGAAATTTAAAGTCAATCGGATACGTAGAAGTCAGTTGAAAGTAATCAGAAAAACTTGAAATTAAATCGTCCATTTTGAATCCGCCATATTGAATTTTTGTAATCTGATCTAAAATTCGTAATTCTCATCCTCAAAAATCCCCAGATACCAATTTTGGTAAAAATCGGACAAGCTAAAGTTTTACCCCCTCTCCACCCCCCACGTTAGGGGGGAGGTGAGTACCCGATGAAACCACATTATTGTATTGTCATCGGAACTAAGACGCTATGCGAAATTTGAAGTCAATCGGATGTTTGGAAGTTCTTCAAAAATGAGTTGCAAGATTTGATTACTTACATACATACATACATACATACATACATACAGGTGAAGTTAAATAAAAGCTTGTAATAAAAAAAAAGCTTGTAAAATAATAAAAAAAGCAAGTACCTGGTGGTTGATATAAAATATTAAACATGTTTCGGAAAAGGCGTTTCTCATGTTATTTAACCAAGATGGCCAGATATATACATTCAAAAATAATTGATAGACCAGAACAAATACCTGGATGGGAAAATTATGCTGGGTTTATACAGACAAATAAAAATAAATATTAAAATAAAAATAAATATTAAAATAAAAATAAAAGTTGATTCTATGGGAAACTGTATTGGTGTTTATACAGAACCAGATAAAAGTTAAAATTAAAATTACAATAAAAAGTTGGCCAACTTTTAACTTTTATTTACTTTTTATCTCGAAGTGGATGTGAGAATGTGCGACATCGCGTCAGGTGACCTTTGGTGTTGTTTTGATGGAGAAATATATGTTTTTTTTCTTCAGTTTTTTAGTACCATTTTAGACAATTTTTCAACTTTAAAAATCCAGTCGTTTAATCCAAAAATTTTTTAACACTTTTTTTTGCAAAAAATATTTTAGAAAGTTAATTTTTATTTTTATTTGGCTGTATTAACAGTAAAATATTCTTATTTTATTGTTCTATTTATTGTTTATATTTATTTTTATTTTTATCTGTAGAAACCTAGCATTAGACTCGATGCGAGTTACAAGTGTTAAGTGAGGTGGGTAAGGATTCCTCGCGATTTTCAGCGAAAAGCTTGGGCCTTGTACTACATAATGCTGTATCCTGAATTTGTAGTTTTGTTAAAATTCAACACTTGCCAAAGGTTTGTGTACGCCAATGACGTGATTTAATAAATAGAAATGTCATTTGGCAAAAAAGTCGTATACCCTCAAACCTTTCGATAGAGACCAAATAGAAACTAAAATTACAAAAATCGAGCAAAGGGTCAAAAAAATTTCAGGCGAAAAAAATTATTATATTATCCAGGGCTACCAAAACGGACGGCCCACGATCGTCCAGTTTATTGACGACACATCGGGGGCTGATTTTTTTTGATGGTCACGTCACGACACAGCTGATTGTCTTTAAAATATTGAAGTTGGAATGACGGTTCATAAATATTTGATTTTTTTTAAAAACCAAGCAGGTTTTCTTGTAAAACAATTATTGTTTAAACGTTTAGTAATCCTTAATTTTTCAGAACCGACTCATTAGCTCAGACAAAAACTAAATTTAAAGCAGAAGGGAATTTGTTCATTTCTGCGTGGAAAGTAATTAATTGTTTATATTCCGGCAGACTTTTAAAACTTAATATAGTTATTTACTTGTGTTTACAAAAATTACAACATCAAAAAATAATTTTTGGTAATGTAATTTTGTTTTAAAAAGATTAACGCTGGTATTTTTGGATTCTAAATGAACTTTATTGTAAGAAATCAATAAAAAATCGAAAAAAATTTACAATACAAACAAATGCCATGACAATTACCGATAACAAAGTCAAATTCATGTCAAATACAACAGTTGGCATGCATAACATGGCGGGTAACTTGAATTCAAAATATGGAACGCTAAATCTTGAAGAGTTTAACCTTTTAATCATCTTGCATCCTTACAAAAGTTTGATGGAATATCGGGATGGTGTCACTTCAATTTCGCGGAAATCTGTAGTGCCATTTTTTAAATATCATAAAAAACGTCTGACCTCCCATGAGACCCAATGTAAAAGTCAGACTCCTGAGAACAGCTGATTTTTTCAGGGTCATGGCCTGTATTTTTTTGTTGGCCTTGTATTATCATCCCTCCCTTAGCTTGAGCAGCATGACTAGAGAAGGTTTTATTTTCGAGGAATTTTTTTTTTTGAGATAACGCCAAAAATTTGTTATTTGGGTGTATTTTCACTTGAGCAATATCGTCGTAATGTCTGTCTCCTAAGCCGCTGAACGGATTTTCATGAAATTTTCGGGTAAAATAGTGCTAAAACAAGTTAATAAGATTTTGAACAAAATCCATTAATGCTAATTACAGTTTTATGACAATAAAATATTTAAAAAATGCTAAGTGTTTAACGAAGCATTGAATCAATACGCGGTTTTCGGAATATAGTAGATTACATTTTGCTCAATAATCTGTGTTATAACCAAAAATTTCGTATGAGCTTCAGTTTCTGAGATATTTATAAAAAACTTTTTCAAGGCTGATGTATCATGGCTTCACTTGAAGTTTGCTAATAAGCTAGCTAGGAAGGTATCAGATCCATCATGGATCCATTTATTTTTCTTTACTCTTGTAGTTCCATATTAAATATTACATATAAAAAAATCGGCATAAATATAATGGTGTATGTTCAATTCTTATTTTAGATGCGCCTTGGACGTGATTAGCGAAACAGCTATGGGAATCAAATTTGATACAATGAAACATCCCCATTCAGAATATGCGGATGCCATCTTTACGCTATGTAGCATTATCCCCATTCGCTCACGGTCTATTTTTTTGAGAAACGATTTTCTTTTTAAAATTAGCAGTCTTGGAAAAGTACAAAAGAAAAGTTTAGATTTAGTCCAAAGGACTAACATGAAAATAATTACAGAAAGAAAAAAAGAATTTCAAAAGCCCAAGAATACAATAACGAACGAGGAAAATATTGGTATTAAAGAAAAGTTAGCTTTTCTCGATTTGTTACTTAATAATCATGAAGAGAACAAGTTTACGGTAAATGATATTTGCGATGAAGTTAGCACTTTTATGTTCGCTGGACAGGACACAACGGCTGTTACCATAACTTATGCTATGCTAGGTTTAGGAAATAATCCCAAGGTAAGAAAGAGTAGCCTTAGTTTTTCCAAGGGCGGTTCTGAAGCCAAATTCTGGGGGGGGGGGGTGTGATGGTGAAGCGGTGACTGTAAATTAGGGCACAGGATAAAGCTCATATGACAAAAGCACACAGGAAAGATCCTCATAGGAAAAGAGCGCAAAGTTTAAATGCCGCACGTGGATAAAAACGCACACCGAAAAAGCGCACACGGAAAATAGCACACATAGTAAAACAGTGCACAATGGAAGAAATTTAAGCTTCTAGAATTCGAATGTTCCATGTAAAAAAATAACAGGTTAGGTTATCAGATCATTTCGCCACAAAAAAGACGAGAGTATCTATATTAAAAGTTTCATAAAATTTTGAAAAAACTTAAAATTTTGAAAATCTGTGAAAGCTTACACCAGCACACGAAATAAAAAAGTGGTCTGTACCTTTGATCAGACCTACCTATCTATATTAGTTTTTCGATGCGCCGAATCCGAATTGACCGTACGCCATAAAACTTTTTCGCAATTTTTCCCGCACAAATATCAGAAAATTGCAAAAAATTGCAATTATAAAAATGTATAAAAAAAATTATGAATGATGTAAACGTCGATATATAAAGCAGTTCGGCGCAGTGGTCAAATAGTGTACCTGATTTTTTTTTAATTGTTAGTCATATCTAGAGACCCCGTCTGTATGACATATTTAAAAGGATTAGAGACGCGACTAACTTATCACAGTCAAATTTATTTAAGTCAAAATCAAATGAGGGAAATATCGGTCCTCTATACTCTAGTCTTGTTTAGAGATAGACGCACCTTTCGTCATTGTTAATTCATAAGCGTCGGAAAATAAAAATAAACGATTTTTCACAAACATTTAGAGGGGGTGACGAACAAACTTGTTTGTTTGTTGCATGATGATTGATGTCACTGATCGCTGACATAAATTAATTTATTGAAACGCCAATGAACTTGGCAAGAAAATAACATAAGCAAAAAATGTGAGTTTGAGTGACTTTGATGGGTACGTCGGATGCGTGGCGTCTCTATTTCTTTAAAATATGTCATATACACAGGGGTTATCTAGTATAACGTAAAATTATTATTTGTGGACACATTTAGATAGCGCACCGAAAAACATAACTACATACTTGTAAGGTCTTGTCAAATGTACAGACCACTTTTTTATGTACCTACCGGTGTTATTATTGTAAGTTTTGCCTGTGCGATTTTTTTCGTATGTGCTTTTTTCCTTTGCGCATATTTGTTCTGCGTTTTTGTCCTATGCGTCCACCGGTGAGGGGTCTGTGGTGTGCTCGATTCATATGTCTGCCACAAGTTTCTGGAAGTTGGCAAAGTTAATTTTACATAACTTTACATTTATAGGGGAGGGAACTAAATTACAATTTTGGGGGGTGTTTTAATTTTTTTCTATAGTTTTATCATAGTTACTATCGGCCTTCTAAAGCTCAGCTTTCTAGCGTTTCTGGAAGTGGGCAGTGTTAATTTTACATAACTTTACATTTATAGGAGAAAAAAGTAAATTATAATTTTGGTGTTTTTAAATTTTTTCCTATAGTTTTATCATAGTTCCTATCAGTCTGCCAAAGCTCAACTCTCTAGCATTTCTTTTAGATAACTTTACATGTATTTTGGGGTTTTTTGATTTTTTCCAGGGGTTTGGTCATAATTTCTAGCTGTCTGCCAAATGTCAGCATTATAGCGTGTCTGGAAGTACAGTAGAATTTTGCCGATCTATACATGAGTGAGTGAGTAAGTGGCAATTTCGACGTTTTTTGAAATTTCCTAACTACTTTACTACTTAATGGAATTCCATGAAACTTGGAGGGGTTGTTAAGTCAATGAAGATATATGACTGTGCAAAGTTTGAGATTTGTAGCTTATTCCGAAGCAGAATTTTAGATAGGTCAAATATCGGCTGAAATGTTTCGAGGAAAGATGGTACGGCGCGCGAACTTGGCGAGGCACTGCCGGGCCCTCAGATTTCAACCCGTTGCTAAGAATAAATAACACTCGGTGCATTGGGGATTAAAAACCAGACATGTTTTTTGCACATTCAAATTGTAAATATTAAAATTAAAACTAAAGCAATTCCAAATCACACCTATCTTGATGTGTGTCCTTGTTTAACACACCTGAAATTCCGTTTACCTATTTCCTCTAAACTGACTCATTTAAAATACGAGTCTATTCTATTCTATCTTTTTAGCCTTCTTCGATTCATCTTTGGACATAGGCCTCTCCTAATATCTTCCACGCTTTTCTGTCTGTCGCCGTGTTCATCCATCTAGTCTCCGCATGTTTCTTCAAATCGTCCGCACAACTCATACGAGTACCTTCCTTGAATGGATTTAACAAACGAGAAACTGAAGCAAGGAAACTGACAGTGTGTAATGATCGTTTATTTGACCCAATCAGACTTATTCAATTTCCAATATACACTCGCCAAGACGCGTTTTACCTTGCTTCCCTGTGGCATCAACCAAAGTCCCTTGGAGAACTAAACCACTTGCTAATTAGTATCAAAATACAGCTAGTTAAGAACTAAATCAATAAGCCGCGATCGCGCAAAACTTAACAGTGTCTTAAAAACCACCAAGTATCGTTAAAACATAAAATCTAAGTGAAGCTAAAAATGAGTTAAGACCGCCGAAAGAAGACAAAAAATGTGTATGAAAAATTATTTTTTGCGATAAATAAAGGAACTTTACCACATCTATTTAATGAGATTTAAAAAAAATAGGCCCTTCGGCGCATGCGCTCTTTGAAATAGGCCTTTTATGCAAAACTTGCTGTGTTTGAGCGACCCTGTACAAAATTTAAAAGCAATTAAAAATATTTTTCGAACTAACTTCTAAGAAAAAGAAAGTAATAAGTACTTCCTTCCCTCAGAAAAAAGAAATTTAAAAACAGATTTTACTGAAAATTTCGCTATTAAATATATATGTCATATTAAAGAAAAACTTGGACACTTAAAAATATTTAACAAATTGTTAGTTTTAACCTTTCTAAAATTACCAGAAAAGAATAAAACTTGTATTGTAATCAGATCACTATAAAAAAATTTTTAGTAAAATCAACGTTTTTGACCAAACAAGCTGATCCAAATTTTTGAACCCCCATATAAAAAAAGCAGATTTTTCCATTTCCATGGTACCCTTTTCCTTGTAAAGAAAACCATCGAGGTAAATCTTATTTTTAACCATATAACTCTCTTTAGCTCCTTTTCTTTTATTTTAATACCCATTAAGAGTCGTTCCCCAACTCACTGCGTCTAAAATGACGTTCTGCTGTTCTCGCGATCCCTATTATTTGCAGTAGGTGGATGTAGACGGATACCCAGTTTTTAATTCCTGTCTGTTAGTTAATTCACTTAATTGTTGGTTTGAAAAAAAATTGGTAGAATTGGAAAATTATATCTCTGCCTAAGGGAACGTCCTTAAATTACGTAACGCAAAATTCAATATTTTTAACCCCCCCCCCTCCCCCCTCGTAACGCATTTTCATGAAAAAACACATTAAAAACCCATTGGGTGTAACGCAAGGTCAAACCCCCCCTCCCCCCTAGAGCGTTACGTAATTTAAGGACAGGCCCTAATTAGCTTTTTTTTTAGATTCAGGCAAAGGTCCATGAAGAACTAGACCGAATTTTCAAAGGCGAAGAAAGACCAATTACCCCTCAAGACGTTGCTGATATGGAATACCTCGAAAGGGTGATTAAAGAAACATTGAGGATGTTCGCCGTGGTACCTGTTGTCGGACGAACATTGGATGAAGCTATTGAAATTGACGGCAAAATAGTACCACCAGGTAAAATTAATAAAACAGTGGGTTTGGTTTAAAAGCATGAACACTTTTCGGAAGCAAAGGTGTAGAGCGAAGCTAATGGAAAATTTGGGTTACCGTCAGTTAGGGTGTCTTTGCCCAATTTTGAAATTGAAATCGTTGTTGTGTCGTAAATTTTTGTATTTAATAAAAAGCTTTTGATCTATAACTCAGATGACAATTAGGACAACACAATAACATTAATCTAAAAATACTCTGCCAATATATGGGCCCCTAAGCTCACACTAGGTACTATAGTTATAGTGTACGTGTGAGCTAATATAACTAGAAACTGAAATATATTTTATTTAACTCCAGACTAAATTACCTTTTGTTTGATACCACACAAGCCATGTTTTGACTTAAACTCAAATTTTTGAAATCTACCCCCACCCTTAAAAAAACAAAAACCTAAAATGTATTTTGTTAAACTCCGGACTCAATTACCTTTCGTTTGATATCACACACGCCGTATTGTCACTTAAACTCTAATTTTTAAAATATACCCCCACCCTTTTATTTGGTTTCTGTTCGGTGGATTTTGTTCATTATTAAATGGGACCATCTGGACCCAAGACCCAGCCTAGGTACCAAATTTCATTAAAATCGGCCAAGCGGTTTTTGAGTTATGCGCGTTGGTCGTTACAGACATACAGACAGACAGACAGACAGACAGACAGACAGACAGACAGACAGACAGACAGACAGACAGACAGACAGACAGACAGACAGACAGACAGACAGACAGACAGACAGACAGACAGACAGACAGACAGACAGACAGACAGACAGACAGACGGCGCAACAAAAAAGTTTCAAAATCATCTGAAACGCAAAGATATATAAAAAATTTTGAAATCGGAGCAACTTTTTTTTTCTCGAAAAAATTACGATCACCATAGCTCACACTACTATAGTATAGTATATGTGTGAGCTAAAAATAAAAACTGAATGGGCAGGATCAGTTGCCAAATTGGGTCACTTTGCCCACCTGATTTTTAATGATAGACCCATGTCACCCCATATAATAGCGCAATTTCGAAAAAATAGGTTAAAAAATCATACATATGGATAGACCTATTACATCAATATGTCGACTTTACCCGTGTGGTCCAACAGGAAGTTTAAAAGATACAAAAATGTCGTAAAAATTACGTGTCGTTTCAACCCACTCTAGCTGCCGTATGTGACAAGGCGCCAAGCCTGCAACTGATGCCGGAGAATCAATTTTGCTGGAAATCTTGAAATCCATATTTGGACATAGGCCTCCCCCAATATCTTCCACTCTTCACTGTCTGTCACCGTGTTTATCCGTCTAGTTCCCGAATGTTTGTTCAAATTGTTCGCCATCTCATTTGGGGCCTTCCCCTACTTTTATTTTCCCAAGGTCTCCAGTTTCAATACATTTCTGTCTGATATTATGAACCATTGACCTAACTTACTTTTGCTTTATTTCTTACCCATTCATTCCTTTTTCTATCTGTCAGCTTTACATGTAACATTTGCCTTTCCACTGATCTTTGGGCTTTTGTTACCTTATCCATGTTTGATTTTACATAGTCTGACTGTTTTATACTTCAATGTTCGTTTTTAGAACCTATTCGCTTAGAGCGAGCACTTGTACTAGCAAATTAGTAGTAATATAGTTAGTTCCAACTTAGAAACTAAATTAGGCTATTGGAAGTTTGTCATTGGGTACGGATAGGGATCCAAAAATTATTAGATTTCTTAGAGAGATATTCTTGGTGTTTTTTCATGTACTTTTATATTGTATATCCTATCTCTCGCCTAACAATTAAAGGAAAAACAGTGAAATTAACCCTTAATTAATTTTTGTTTTTGTAAATAATTTTTTTGTCGACTATTCTCCCCCTACATTTTGATCCAGATCCGCACTTGAGTGGTAGACAAAGTATATTAATATTTAAATAATATTCTAGATTCCACCAGTTGCGCACCACAAAACGATTCAAGTGGCACATTTTTTTAACATCCTGTAGACCGGTATCTTAGCGAACACCCGGTATAGTGCAGGCGCTAGACGTAGTTGATGATACAAAATAAATACAAGGACCGCAGTTTGACATTGGATTCTAGCTGAGAATTGGTCTCAGATATACAATCCGGCAGTTGCCAGACAAGTTTTTGGTCCAATTTTTTTCTTATAGTCGTGTTCATATTTCTAAAAATTTATCTAAAGTGATGCCCTAAAGCCACAATGAGACAGAAATGCATCCTAAATGTGTAAAATCTAACCTAAAAATAATACTTATTATTTTTTAAAATTTTAGCTGCAAAAATCACAAAAAACACCCATACCTGCCTCAAATGAATAAATTTTTCTCAAATTTTCTTAAACGACTAATAAAATACTCTGCCAATATATGGGCCCCTAAGCTCACACTAGGTACTATAGTTATAGTTTACGTGTGAGCTAATATAACTAAAAACTGAAATATATTTTATTCAACTCCAGACTAAATTACCTTTTGTTTGATACCACACAAGCCATGTTTTGATTTAAACTCAAATTTTCAAAATCTACCCCCACCCTTAAAAAAAGGAAAAACTAAAATGTTATTTGTTAAACTCCTTTACTCCTCCAATTACCTTTCGTTTGATATCACACACGCCATATTTTCACTTAAACTCTAAATTTTGAAATATACCCCCACCCTTTTTTAAAAATAAATTAAAATGTATTTTGTTTAACTTCAAACTCAATTACCTTTCGTCTGATATCACACACGCCATATTTTCACATAAACTCTAATTTTTGAAATCTACCCCCACCCTTTTATTTGGTTTGTGTTCGGTGGATTTTGTTCATTTTTAAATGGGACCATCTCGACCCAAGACCCAGCCTAGGTACCAAATTTCATTAAAATCGGCCAAGCGGTTTTTGAGTTATGCGCGTTGGTCGTTACAGACATACAGACAGACAGACATACAGACAGACAGACAGACAGACAGACAGACAGACAGACGGCGCAACAAAAAAGTTTCAAAATCATCTGAAACGCAAAGATAAATAAAAATTTTTGAAATCGGAGCAACTTTTTTTTTCTCGAAAAAATTAGGATCACCATAGCTCACACTACTATAGTATAGTATATGTGTGAGCTAAAACTCTCCAGTGGCGTTCATTTAAGGAGGAAACGTTAGATTATATGTTTGACTTATTAATAAGTTCTTACCAAGCTCTATATCAAAAAGCGTGATCTACACGTTATTGTAGACAATAAAATTTCTTTTTAATCGAGGTGTAATAACGGGAGATTACTCTTATCCATAATAATTTAGGGCCGTCCGTAAAGTAAACCAAATTTTAAAAATCACAAACATTTTTTTAATTGAGAAAAACGGATAAAACCTGAAAATTAATTTGTTTGGTGATTTCTAAAAATTGACATAATTTATTCTGAAAATAAATCTTACCTTTTTATACAGAAAAAAAAATTTAATTGTCTACAATCAAATATAGGGCACCACATTTTTTGATGATGAGGTTTTTGAGCAAATCGGGTAAAATATGTGACAAACATGCGGTTTTCTAAATATTTTTACAAAAAAAAATCGACCAAGAACTGGCCTGGCAACATAGATTGACAATTTGCGACCTATTCTTAGCTAGAATCCATTGTCAAACGGAGGTCCTCATATTTTGTATGCTCAACTACCTCTAGCGCCTGCACTAGTATACATTTGAATATATTTTAGGAGTATCTGTTCAACTATGTCTTTATGCAGTACACCGTGACCCAAAGCATTGGCCTAATCCAGAAAAGTTCGATCCAGACAGATTTTTACCAGAAAATTCTGCAAATAGACATCCTTATGCTTATGTGCCATTTAGTGCAGGTAAACCTAAAGTTTTAAATGCTTCTTATGGCACTTATAGAATCTCAAAATTTTGATCTCATTACGGAAAATTAAGGATCTGCTAGTATACGACGTCGGCAACACTGACAGAATAGCCATTCCGTTAGTAGTTCAAACGAACTAGTTCACATCTAAGTACATCTCTACAAGTAAAGTTTATTCGGTTTACTGGTTTATTAATAAGACCTATCTAAATTTTTAAATCTGTGTTGCATCATTTCAGTTCTAGATCAGTTTGGTTGATTTGTATAATTTTTTTAGGTCAAAGAAACTGCATTGGTCAAAAGTTCGGCACAAGAAACTCAAAAACTATTTTGGCTTGCATCTTAAGGAAGTTTGAAATAAGTTGTTTGGAATCGATGGAAAAGTTGGAACAATATAACGAAATTGTTTTAAAGCCACAAAACGGGGTACACGTGAAGTTTAAACTCAGAAACAATCATTAATACTGGAGATCAAGGATGCGTCGTAGACCAAGGCCGTACCCAGGTTATTTTTTCGGGGGAGGGGGGGAGGTTGGTTTTTGTCTAAGGCTGAAGGGGGTACATTTGAAAAATTATTATGTGTGTTTATGTATCAAATACCTTAGAACATATAAATACAGGACATACCCATTCATACTTACACACACATACTTGGCACAGTCACGTGGCAGATATAGCTTAAAGGGCGTCCCAAATGCTTGGGGTGCTATTTCGTACCAGACATCTGTATACACCGAGCCAACTGCTGACACTCTACAAAGCCCAGATTCGACCAACTATGGAGTACTGCTTACATATGTGTGGCACCCAAACTTTGAACACCGTGCAAAAACGAGCTATCAAGCTGATCAATGACCCCGCACTTACCCGTAGCTTGGATAGTCTCGAACATCGAAGAACTGTGGGTGATCTATCTCTCTTCTACAGGTATTATCACGGAAATTGCTCTGAAAAGCTGGCTCGTATGATCCCCGCGGGAGTAGCACCTAAGGACACTCATCGAAGCTTGCTTGACGATGAGTGACCTTAGTAGCACCTACTAGGCGAACACGTCCAACAGACGGTAACCATCAATTTACTGTCAAAATAGAGGTACCAAGAACCTCATTATATCAGAATTTATATCTCTGGAGAACAGCATCGCTGTGGAATGAACTCCCTGCCACAGTTTTCCCTGCAGATTACAACCTGAACCGTTTCAAAACCAACATTTCCGCGCACTTGCCGCTTCTCGAGCGTGATTGGGATCTCCTTGCGAGTGCGCATAACCGTAAAAAAAAAGGTGATGCTAGATGCCAGGACCCCCTTTAATTCCTAATGTTCCTTTTTCAGGTAGACAGGATTTCGGTAACTGCGCATGCGTCAGTTTTAATGGTTTTGAAACATACTCCGATACGTCACAACATTATTTAACAATTCTCAAATATTTAAGGTTATTTTTATAATTTTTTTTAAACTAGTTGGTCGCGTAAAAATGTATCAAATTGCAGATTAAATTTGTAGTTTTTCTAAAATTAATTGTGCAGATTTATTGTGTACACCATGAAGAGTGTTTAATAGCATCTATAAACCACTCTTATCTATATTAACAAATTATAAAAAAAAATACAAGTACACACTCGTGGAATGGCACTCGCTTACTCCTCCCGGACATTTTTTCGTAAGCTGCAAATGTTTTACGTGATTTATTTCCCATTTTTCACAGAAAAACACACAATTTGGCACACCGCAAAGTGTAAATAAACAACAAATATAGCGTCCAGCTACTTAGCAGCTGTGTGTGTCTACATGCCAAAACGCACGCATGCGCAGTTGAAGACTTGTGTCTGCGATTGAACATTTGCCATTGTTTACAAAGCAAACTATGATTTGTTCACTTTTGAATTTTTTGAACTAGAATTTATGTTCTAACGTATTTGGTGTGTATTTAGGTTTTATGACCTGGATCAAGCCAACTGGCCAGCAAAAAGTGAAAAATTTTAAATATTTTAAAAATTATATAAACCTAAATTTTATCACATAATGTCGCAATTTTGTCTGTATTCTATATTGCATAAATAATATATAGAAAGTTACTTACTTTAGATTTAATAATTTTATAATTTTTAGTTAAATATTAATAATAAAATTTTACTTGGTCCTACACTTTTTACAAGTCCATTGATGAAATAGGTTAATTTTTAGAACAATATACTTTCAAACATTAAATGGTACTTATTTTTTTTACTTTCCCCCATAAACCGCTAAACCGATATTCATGAATTTTTCACATAAAATTGTTTACAATACTTTTAAGAGCCCATTAGATTTAGCTCAGAATTCATTAATATTAATGAGTTTTTGACAGTTTAAAAATTAAAAATATGTTTATTTTTTAACGTAGCACCGCATCAATATGCGGTTTTCGGTATATAGTAGAACACGTTTTTTTCAATAATTTATGTTATTACTAAAATCTTTAGTTTTTTAGATATTTACAAAAACTCTTTTCAAGGCTGATATAGCGTGGAGTTCACTTGGAGTCTCCTAATGAGCTAGGAAGCTATCAGATCAACTTTTTTCCCGGACTCTCCATCTCCATCTTCATCAGAGATAATTTTATGAAACAAAAAGCAAAAAAAAGTGATCCAGTTGCTTCATATAGTTTTCAATGTTTTATAATTTTGAAATGGGCGAGGGTTGCCCAGTTACCCCGAAATCCTGGATAAATAAGTCCCTGGACACTAAATGACGATAATTTCTTTATTAAATTGCATACATCTACGACTGCTCCAATTTTTTTTCAAGCGAATATTTCCAGAGTAATTTCCAATGCCTTATGGAGTTTTCCAACTAATAGAAATATTAAAAAATATATATTATTGTACATTGGGCTTTAATATCGGATACGTGCCGGTAATAAGGCCCACCACCAGGCATATGGTTACAATAATTTAAATAAGGCCCTAAGATAATGAGTGTTCTTCATGAGGAGCGCAGCACTCATCATCAGTTACTTTAATTAAACACCATTAGAAAATATTTTCTAAAAACTCTGGCATGAGCTTTAATTCTAAATGACGTTAGTCTCAAACTTTTTGATAGTTTAGTGTTGCCAATAATAGAATATGGTAGTGCAATATGGTCTCCACAGTATCAAATTTGGATAAGTGCTATTGAAGGTGTACAACATAGCGTAAGCATTATTCGACTTATAAAAGCCGCTTGACATGGTGCATGACAATAAAACTTGCAGGCAAATGGCATGAAATTTTGCCCAGGTGCATGCGCAGAACAAATCCAGCTGATTGTTGCAGGCAATCCATTTTTATCGGTCCGGTGCCATTCTTTTGCATGCAAACTGTACTTGCATGCAAACTGGGGAATTTTTACCTAGATTCTGGGGAATCCATGCATGGCCATGCACAAGGTCAAACGAAAAGAAGATTTTTTGCAGGCAACAATTTGACCGAAATTTTTTGCTTGCAAATTTTTGCAGCGCGTCATACACCATGTCAAGCGGCCTTAAGAAATCGCGGGAATGACCGTTTTATTATTTTTTTTGGTTGCGAGGATTTAGCAGCATATAGAATTTTAATTTTTTTGTGGGTTACGACGTGTCAGAATTAGGGTATCGATATATAAAACAATTTTTGGCTTCTTGCGCTGCGGGGGTTCTCATACATATTGCAATCATAAAAAACTTAGTTTTTATATTCGATATTCTGAAAAAGCATTATTTTAATGGTTTGTTTATTTGGATAGTCTAAATATATATACCGGGTGTGATAGACAGTTCTCTACGTAATTTTTGTAAACCATTTTATATTTTTGAACACAAAGAAAGCTATGCTCCTGATAGTGTCAGATTCGTCATATAACCAAAAATATTTAGCTGTCGTGCCGCTACCCAAAGAAGACGGCTCTGGAACGAAATGGCGATGTACAAAATAGCGAGTATTAAAATAGCGGTATCGAAATAGCGACAATCAAAATAGCGATGTAATGAAAGGACGACTATCAAAATATCGATGTAACAAAATAGCGATGTAACAAAATAGCGATTGTAACGAAATAGCGATGAAACAAAATAGCGATGTAACAAAATAGCGACTATCAAAATAGCGATATTTAAAAAAAAACTCTTCAGACTACTTTTCCGGAATCCTAGAGAGTATGAATCCGAACGGAACCGAATTCGGTTCAACCGAACCGAATTCGGTTCAGATCGGTTCGGTTCGGATTCACACCCTCTAGGATCTCGGAAAAGAATCAGGGAAGTTTTTTTTTTTGAAAAAATAAGCTGGTATAGTCAAAATACCGCAGGAAATAATAGCGCATTTCGGTTCGTTTCGGTTTGGATTGGTTTGATTAGATTCGGTTTGGTTTGATTCGGTATTTTGATACATCGCCATTTTGATACATCGCTATTTTAATACATCGCTATTTTGATTGTCGCTATTTTGGTTGTCGCTATTTTGATATATCGCTATTTTGATTGTCGCTGTTTTGATACATCGCTATTTTGATATGTCGCTGTTTTGTTACAAACGCTATTTTGATACATCGCTATTTTGATAGTCGCTCTTTCATTACATCGCTATTTTGATAGTCGCTATTTCATTACTCGCTATTTCGTACGTCGCTATTTTGAACATCGCTATTTCGTTCCAGAGCCAAAGAAGACAATACGTCTTCGTGATGCAGTGGCCCTAGTAGTGGGACTATGGCAGCGCCCTCTATAGTATATATTTTTTTAATGCTAATGTCTTAAATTTAACGTTAGAAGTGAGATCTAGGAAAAACATTATAAAAATAACCATATATTGATGGTATTATTTTTAATGTTAGTGAAATTATTGTTTTTCTAATGCTGGTTTCTTAACGTTATTAAGAAATATATTTTTGGTAATGCTTTTGCATGAAATTTCGTTATGTTCTACATGTTTTTTTAATGTCAAAAGTTGACTTAATTTTAACACAAATTTTTTTTCAACATTTATTTAACGTTTTTTACTTGAAAGATACTCTATCGAGAGCTGCTGCAAATGGACACATTTTGTAGAGTAATTTACAATAATTACTCTCTAGAGAAGCTCGGGATAGTATTTCCCTTAAATCGACAAGCACCCTAAGGTAGTAAGAGGTTCCAAAATATAACTTAAAAAAAAACTTAATCCACTATTTAATTAATAATCTATTTGTGTTTAATATATGATGTACTAAAAACAAATAACGATTTTTTTTTAATATATAAAATATTTATCTCTTATATTTTATCTATTTTTCTTAAATGGTTTTTCTATTTATTCCCGTAATTTATTATCAAATATTTTAGGTGGATCAAAACTTTTGTCCTAAATGTACACTTTGTTTGTCTTCTATTTTATACAGATATTCTATATGGTTAAATTTTTTAAAATTATTTCCAAGTAGATTTTTCTCTCAGTGTACCTACAATTTTTTATTGATTTGATTGAGTAATACAATTATTGTGCAATATAATTTTTCTGTTTCGCTCATAGAAAACACCCAATAACTTTTTTATTTCCTAATTATTTTTATTAATACAAGATTAATACATTACCGCAGTGGTAAAGATGAGACATTTGTTCCTGTGTTTAAATTTTTTTACAGTAGCGCACTTTTTTTTAGAGGGACCTAAAAAATATCTGTTTTAAAGTAGTCCGCCATCTTGAAATTCATACTTAGTTAATGTTTTGCCCCGATTTTTACTAGAGAGGTTTAGGTGTATGTTTATCTTTTCCTTTAACGGTTTAACTCTAATTATGCTATATTTCTCGAAATTTAATAGAATTTTGGACTAATAGACCTATTACCCAGGTAGCAAAGGGTCATTAAATGACGTATTTTTTTCATCGAAAACTGGTCATTTGGATGACCACCAGGTCATCTACCAAAAAAATGTTGTCTTTAAGGCATCAGTTATTTGACGTCTTTTCGCCGTGTAGTTTTTGACGTCTTAAACATGTCATATATTGGTCACTACCCACACTGCACACTTTGTCCAAGGGACATACACTCATACTTACATAGATGGTGGAGATGTGGGGGTTTGTATGTAAAATGAATTAAATATTAAATCAAGACAAACTTCGAGGATTTTTTTCGCTTCCAGCTGGAGATAAGTTTAGGTCTATTTTGATCTGTATCTGTTCCAGAACTTCCAGGTCTAAGTTTCCTTCAGTGTTCTCAACGGCAGGGAAGATTTTTCAATCCCACTGATATTTGTTACTGTGATTTTCTAATATCAGTGATTTTTAAACGTGATGTGATCACAAGGTTAAGGTAGCGTAACCTAAGTCGCGTTTGAGTTTCGTCGTGATAACAAATGAGAACTTTTGATCTTTGAAAATGTTTAATTGTGATAAAAAAAAACAGATATCAAATCAGGCGTTGCAAAAGAAAGAAGGAACGATTGTTATATGTGATTTTTAGATATCAGTAAAAAAATGTCGGTTCGAGAAATATCGCTCATCTCTGGTCATAAATAGGTCACTGATGTTCTGTTTCGGTCCCAAATACGTCATAGTGCTGACGTCTTAAAGACGTCTAAAAATGACGTGATTTTGGGTGTGTCTTTTAAACATCATTAAAAGGTCATTTACACGTCAGGTTTGAGACTCCAAAGGTCATTAAAAAAAACGACACCTTGCTACCTGGGTAGGATTAACGTCACACTGAGGGGCACACAACCAAAACATGCTACACTTTCAAATTTACACAGAAAAAATTGTCAAAGTCACACCAAAAACGGTGTTTTATGGCTTTAGAGAAAGACTAGTGCTTGGATACGATTCTAGGAGAATTCAACCTGCTGTGTACCCCTCGAGGGATCACATGACCTTAATAGGTCTATTGACCTTAATAGGTCTATTATAAGTACATAGGTTATATCGCAATGGAAAATACCGGTTTAAATAAGTATCTGAAAGAATTCTGGAAAAAATTGAAAAGACAGAAAATACTACTAGGTTTAACTATGAGTTTAAACCGGTATAGTAAGTGGTTTAAGTGAAAATTCAGTGTTAATTGAGTGAATTACTTACATTTTTAGGTCCGTTGTCTGTTCCGAAACTTGACAATGTGGGAAAAGGTTTTTATTTTCCCTACCTCTAGCAGCTAGCAAGGCTTAAATCCATCATCTCTTTGTTGTTTTGTTTGTAAGCAGCGAAGTGACTTATCCGAGAAATGTGGTTACGGTGCATTTGCAGGCTAACTTCCGTTTTATATAGCTTGCCAAAAACACACCGAAAATAAAAAATAAATATTTCTATATTATTATTTTTTAAAATGACGTCAGATGACATTTAAAAATTTAGGACCCTTGGTAATGGGATTCTTATCTGCGTTCGATTGGCTAGAGCTGTTGATTGTTAATGGTTCACGAACTCGACTCATGAAACAAGCGTGATTTCTGCGCTGTATTAAATTAGAGCATGTTTTCTTGATAAAAATGTGGTTTATTAGATAGTTCTTGGTCGTACAACAACGATAAATTTAACAATATTTCACAGTTCGAAACAGCCTTTTTGTTGCTTGGTTTAATAAGTCCGATGCTCGTAGCATGTCTACGCCTGCGCACTGTGTTGGGAATCACTTTCAAGTATTTTTGCAGGTGAAAAAGTTGTGTCTCGGCAAAATAAAGCTATGTACGAAAATTCAGCCTGTCATACCCTGTTTCCACCAATGCATGTTCACCCTGATTCAAAAAACGCATCAGGTGACGCTGCATTTAAAACCGGTGCAAATCCATGGCCCATCACGTGAAGCGTTTTTTCAATCGAGGTGGGCATGCATTGGTGGAAACAGGGTATTAGTCACTACTTAAAAAATTGACCGGTGTACTGTAGACTATTTGCGTTAAATGCCATTTAATATTTTTGCAACTTGAAAATTCTAATGCTCTACGTTGGTCACTTTTGTCAACTTTGAATGCAACTTTACTACTCAAATCAGTCTGCAACAAAAAGGAATATATTTCTTATTGCCTTCAAATTTGACAAAAGTGACGCATGTAAAGCTTTTGAAATGGCAAGTTGCAAAAATATTAAATGGCATCTAACGCAAATAGTCCACAGTAGTAAGTAGTAAGTAGTAAGTAAGTAAATTCTTTATTAAATCCGTAATATATTTATTACTCTAGGTAATATACAACGTGTATACAACCCATAGGGCAACTTTCTCGAGATACAGAGCATCAAAGTTGGCGATTTTTACACTTTCTTAATAATAACTTTTTTAAAAGTCGTGTATTAGAATAAGAGCAATAAGGAGAGATAAAAGGAAAAACTATTTTTTTGGGAACAAATTTTTATAATACCATATTATACGCAGTGTTTTTCTTAATATTTTTTGTTAGTTAAAATTTTTTAAAGAATTTCATTTTTTATATATTTCTGGAGGTTATTTTGACAGCCTATATCTCCTTAACTGTAATTTTATTAAAAAAAGAAATGATATATTTTTGGATTACAATTATCGCTGAGTATTCATTTGACGGTGACAAATTCTTTTTTTTGTAAAATCTTTTTCCCTCACTCCTCTAACTTTAAAAATTATTATCTTAAATACAGATGAGTGTTCGGTTCGGTTCGGTTCGATCTGTATAATCCGGAGTCCTTATAATATACTAACAAATTTTTTTTATAAAAAAACACCCAACTGCTAAATCTACTTGTAACTATTAGTCGCAGTTGGGTACAAGATTAATATGCATAACTATTCAACTTTTAGTTTTGATGCCCAAAGCGCACTTACGAAATTACAGTTCTGTATTTTTATGAATCAGGTTATTGGGTAATTTTGTTCTCAACTGCGGTTAGTAGTTACAAGTAGATTTAGCAGTTGTGTTTTTTATTTCCAACTTTTAGGTTTAATTCTTATTCAGCCTTATTAAAAGCACTAGAAACATTTATTTAGCGTTACCCAAAAAGTACGTGTAGATTTCCTACGGATGCGAACTGTGTTACCTTCCATTGCGTAAAGGTGGGGAGGACAGAGGGAGGAGGGAACTAGTAAAATGGTGTTAAAAAATCTTAAACCCTGTGCAGAAATAATTTTTGAATTTGCTCTATATTTGTGAAGGTTACAGCTACAACAATTACTAATAAAGAGGGTGGGGAGAAGAGAGATGAAGGGAGGGGGAAATTGGTAAAATGGTTTTGGATAAAAGCCTTAAAGCGTGTGCAGAAAGATATTTTGAAATCGCCCTATATTTGATAAAATTATGCAACTATGGTTTTTTAAGAGGGTGGGGGGAATGACAGAATGGGAGATGGGTGGAAGCAGGGAGGACTACAAAGCCATTACAGCTAGTTAGAGGACATTTTTAAGCTGACAGCATCTGACGACCGCCATATTGACTCCTGATTAAAAAAATATAGGCTATAGCAGCTTTCGGTTGAGCCGTTTAGCCCCCCAGCGCGACATACATATTTACATACATACATATCCCAAGCGCAAAACATTACTCTTCCTTTCGCCGTGCTGCAGTTGGGTAAAAACGTTGCAACTTTTCGCGCAGCAAAAAAAACGCGAAAACCACTGAAAAAAATATATAACAATTTTTGAATGATGTTGCTTTATAAAGAAGCGCTTTGAAGTAAATTGATTTGATGGCTTTGAAAATGTACCATTGTCGCAACTTCACCGTGGAATATTGCAATAGGTATAGTTTGTTTCGATTTATTCCAATTTTGAATACTACTTTTTTTCTTTTGTTTGCCGGAGTTATTATTGTTTAGGTATTTCCACTGTGCGCTTTCTTCCGTGTGCACTTTTTTCCACAGGCGATTTCTTCCTTGAGTGCTTTTTTGATAAAGCAAGTCAACAAAAATATAATTTTTTTCAGCCATTAACCTTGCTGTAGTAGCTAACCGCTTTTCTATCTATCTATCTATCTATTTAGCCTTTATGATCCATCTTTGGACATAGGCCTCCCCCAATATCTTCCACTCTTCTGTCTGTCGCCGTGTTCATCCATCTAGTCCCCGCATATTTCTTCAAATCGTCCGCTCATCTCATTTGGGGTGCTCCCCTACTTCTTTTATTTTCCCAAGGTCTCCAGTTTACAATACATTTGTTACATCGATCATCTTTCTGTCTGATATTATGACTGGCAAATTTCCATTTTAATATTGCTACCTCTTCTCTGACATCCCTTGCTTTTGTTTTATTTCTTATCAATTCATTCCTTTTTCTATCTGTTTATCATGTAACATTTGTCTTTCCATTGATCTTTGGGCTTTTGTTACCTTATCCATGTTTGATATTGTAAGCGTCCAGGTCTGAGATCCATATGTGAGCACAGGAAGAATACCTTGGTTATTTTTTCGTTTTAAGGTATTGAGGAATATATATTTTTTTAATATGTAGCTTAATTTACCGAATGCTGCCCTGGCCAATCTTAATCGTCTCCTGATTTCATCCGTTTGGTTTGCTTTTTTTAGTTTAATAATTTGTCCCAGATTAAGGCGATATCGTCACTATATCTTAGGTGGTTCAAGTATTGTCCGCTTACTTTGATACCTATTTCTTCCCAATCTAAGTTTTTAAAAACATCTAGGGCCTGGTTAAATAGTTTAGGGGATATTGTGTCACCCAGTCGGACACCTCTTCTTATGCTACATAAATATTTTCAAGTTCTGGGGGGTGGTGCCCCTTTACAGCCCCCCCATAGAACCGCCAATGACTGTCTTATAATCAGCGAAGTAATAAAATGCATCGTTTTCATTAAAAAAAGAATCGGAGATAGTCGAAAAAGGTGATTTTATGTATACTTACTCGATCTCGTCGCGCCGTCCACACAAAAGTGCTTTTAATTTGAACTTTAAAATTAATTTAATTAACCAAAAATTTTGTGAAAAATTTAGAAACAATTTTTGTAGGTAGCTAATGGTTTTGGCTTTCAGTTATGAGATAACATTTCTTTTTAAATTTTGCGGTGCATTATTTGGATTTTATAAGTCAGCGTGTCCCTTTTTCGATGGAATGAAATCGAAAACTTGGTTATTATTAAAAATAGCGATCTGCGGATTTTACCTCACTGTACTCTTTTTTTGAGCGTTTAAAAATGGTGTTATCAGATTTTTTCCATGTCCCCGTAGCTAGTATTATACGGCAGATTTTTTAAAAGAATGTAATTTCAACAAACCTTCATATATCTTGCTTAGCTTATAATATATTTAATTTCTGTAAAATCATGTTCATGAAAACTTATTTTGACGAAAAAAAATAGTGCTCTGAAATTTTTGACAGAACGTGTAATTATTGAGATACTTACATTTTTTAAAACCAAACATTAAATACGAACCTGCAAGTATTGTTTTAAAGTAAAAATTGGTAAATATAACAAAACAATAAAAATTTTGTTGTTTTGAAAACAAAAAATTTCTTTTCACAGATTACTAGTTTTTATTAAGGGATGTCAAAAACTTAATGCATCCCGGTTTTACAAGATTCTTTTGTAGGTCTGATTACAAAGTCAACTATATTTGCATTTACACAAATGTGATCTAACCGCGTACATACAATTTGAGAGAAAAATGTATTAAATTTAAAAATTTTTGTCTTTTGGCGTAGGTTCCATTTACCCCAGAGTTCGGGGTAACTGACACCCCTATTGCAAAACTATAAAACGTTAAAAACATTTTGATGCGACTGGGTCAACTTTGCAGCTTTTTGTTTAATAAAATTATCTCTTTTCATTACTTTTCTATGGCATTTGTATTTAAAATGATGAGTTCAGAAAAAATAAATAAATGCAATTTAGGTATATAAGTCTTACATATTTACATACAATAATATTCCAAAAAATAAAACCTTTGAGGCTGAAAATTTTGTAGACAGTTTTGACATATTCTATATTTTTTTACATCTGACATTTTTTTAAATTTTTGACGGTTTTTGACATTTTTTGAAAGTATTTTAAATTTTTTAAAATTTTTTGACATCTTAGATATTTTTTGACGTTTTTTGACATTTTAGTTTTTGAAAACTAAAACCAACACTGGGCGTAATCAATAATCGGAATTCCATTAAACTTTCTGACTAAAAGGCTAATAAAGGAAAAAATAGTCAAAAATCCAAGATGGAGGCGCCATTTTGACTACGTTCCTGAAGCGATGGGGGTCGAGGCTTCTACTATTAATGTTTAATGTTAAATGCGATCCCAATAGCTATTGATTTCGCCCAGTCTTGGTTATTTTTTGTCTATTGTCTATGTTTTTAAAAACTATATAAAAACATTTTTTATGCCTACTCGGTCGCCATTTTGAATACCTCAAAATGCTCAAGGATGACAGCTTGTCATCACTCGGCTATCTAAACTAGGATTCCTAGAGATATCAAATCCATTCTAAAAAAAACTTAAGACCAAATTTTTGAGTTAAATGGGGGAGCTAGCACGACATTAGACCTGTATATGTTTTTTAAATTATGATAACCAAACTCACCCAAATGTAATAGTATAGTTAATAAAAGTCATACTGCATTTGTTGGACCGAACAGAGCCCTAAAATTTGAGATTTCAAGGTTTTCCTTAATTTGAAGAATAGGTACACTGGAAGCCCAAAAAAATCAGGACTGAAAACAATGGAAGACGTTTTGCTGCCCGTACTGGTGCTGGTGTTCGTGTTTATTTTAACATACAAAATAAAGCTATTTCAAAATTTAAAAAAACAAATAATTTGGCACAAGTATGTGAACTTGCTTCCGGGGGACAGGTGGTTTCCATTTGTAGGTAAGCGCAAGATCTTTTACAAATAGGGACATTTCGAGTGGCGTATTTTACACTTGTTACCGTTATTGTTATTACTGAGTCTGCGAATTAGCAGCTTCTCGCTCTTTTTTTGTTATTTACGGTAACGGCGCCCGGTACCTCCGGAATACGGTAGCCGGTTACTTTTGTATTGTTTTTAGCTCACACATATACTATACTATAGTAGTGTGAGCTATGGTGATCCTAATTTTTTCGAAAAAAAAAAAGTTGCTCCGATTTAAAAAATTTTTATATATCTTTGCGTTTCAGATGATTTTGAAACTTTTTTGTTGCGCCGTCTGTCTGTCTGTCTGTCGGTCTGTCTGTATGTCTGTCTGTCTGTCTGTCTGTCTGTATGTCTGTAACGACCAACGCGCATAACTCAAAAACCGCTTGGCTGATTTTAATGAAATTTGGTACCTAGGCTGGGTCTTGGGTCGAGATGGTCCCATTTAAAAATGAACAAAATCCACCGAACAGAAACCAAATAAAAGGGTGGGGGTAGATTTCAAAAATTAGAGTTTATGTGAAAATATGGCGTGTGTGATATCAAACGAAAGGTAATTGAGTCTGCAGTTAAACAAACTACATTTTAACTTATTTAAAAAAAAGGGTGGGGGTATATTTTAAAAATTAGAGTTTAAGTGAAAATATGGCGTGTGTGATATCAAACGAAAGGTAATTGAGTCCGGAGTTTAATAAAATACATTTTAGTTTTTTGTTTTTTTTAAGGGTGGGGGTAGATTTCAAAAATTTGAGTTTAAGTCAAAACATGGCTTGTGTGGTATCAAACAAAAGGTAATTTAGTCTGGAGTTAAATAAAATATATTTCAGTTTTTAGTTATATTATCTCACACGTACACTATAACTATAGTACCTAGTGTGAGCTTAGGGGCCCATATATTGGCAGAGTATTTTTAATGCAGTCGAATTTTTACTAAAATTCGTTAGTTTGGTTTAAAAAAGCCACAAATCTAATATAAATAAATAGACACAAATATAAATTTAAACAAAAAGTTGAAGGAGTGTGAAACTATAAATTAACGTTTGTGGCTTATCTTAAATGTTCCAAAATCTATCTTTTCTGCCCTGAATGTTACCGTTATTCTTAGTAACAACAACGGTAACAGCTGTTAAAATTTCTGTTATTTTAATTGACCCAAAATGTCCCTCTTATCTAATTTTACCGTATATTTTTTAGCCTATTTAAGACGAGGTTGGGTTGGGTGCGGGGTTCTTTTGAGCGTCGAAAATTAGATATATATTATAATAATAATAATTCTATTTCGACACCCCCAAGGGGGTAGGGGGGGGAAGGGGGGGGGAAGGGGTCCTAAGATTTTTTACATATTTTCCACATATTTCATGAAAAAAGCACAAAATAGCATAAAATATGACATTATAAGTTCTCGCCCCCACCCAAAACCAATGCTGGGTGCGCTACTGATATAAGGCAACAGGTGATAGAGAAGACCAGGCGCGTAGCCCCCGAATGAGGCAAATAATTGTGTGCATTGATGATAAACTTCTACAAAAATATTTGTATAAAATTTTTACCTTCCTAGCCTGCGAAGCAATGGCTAGAGAAGGTATTAGTTTTGACGAAAAATTTTTTTTTAAGATAGCGCCGAAAATGTGTTATTTGGGTGTATTTTGACCTATCTTAGCAATATCGTCGTGATGTCTGTCCGCGTGTGTGTGTATATATCTGTCCGTAACATGATAGCTCCTAAACCGCTGAACCGATCTTCGTGAAATTTTAAGGTAGAATAGTATTCGATACGGTGACGAGCTAATCAGATTTCTTCAGATCGCTTGTGCTACGCTACTGGTGAAGGCCATTTCTGAGCACTTCCCTTGTCCAGATACAGAGATACCTTTTTAGAAACACGCAGCCAGAATATGAAATTTGGTGAACGTGAGAGAAAAAAAATATTTTTAACAAAATTTATGTGGTCAGATTTCAAGAAAAGTAGTTTCTTTGTCTAAAAATTTATAAATATATTTAAGTATGAAATTTTTTTAAAATCTATTTATTTTTATAGATATTTGAAGGTTATTTTGGCAGCGTGTACCTATCTCCACAACCTGTCAATTGATCAAAATAGGAATACCAACCGACCACATCATAATTAGCTAAATATTTATTTGCCTGTGACAGATTCTCCTTTCCCCCCACTCCTCTTACTTTGAAAAGCCTATATCTTTAAAACAAAAATCGCCCCCTCTAGGATACCCCTATACAGGCTGTTCCAAGTTAAGTGTCAACCATTGGTAACTTTGTTATTATTAAAGATAGGTTAGGAGAAAAAATCAAAAGACAATTTTTGTTAAGAATTAAAAAAATATATAATATACAGGTTGTTTAATTTTTTTTTTAATGTTTTTTTAAACGTCTGTTATATCTTTAATAATAAAAACCGTAGCAATGGTAGACACTTAACTTGGAACACCCTGTATATTAAAATTTCATATTCTTTAGGTACCGCCTGGAGATTTTTTGGTATACCTAGAGAAAAATCCTGGGATCTGCTAAAAAAGTTAACGAAACAATATGGACCTACTTGGAGAATGTGGAGTGGTAGTACTCCGGTGGTTAGTTAGGAATTTATTTTGTAAACTTTTAAAAATTGGACATTTCTTTCTTTAATAATCTGTACATACGACGGTTGTCTTTTATATTTGGCATATAGGAACATAGAGGGAGACATTAATTGAATGTCAGTAGTAAGGATATGTACGTTTCAGCTCAAAATGTGGTGGTAGTGACGTCATCATAATAGGCGAAGTGTGGGTGGTCTTTTTACCCATAGCCGAATAGTGTGAGTGTGACACCTGGTGTACCCGTGCACAAATGAAGTTAAAATTTTTGTATGCAGAGTCGAATTGGGCAGGTTTTTGCTTATAGTCTAATAAAGAGGTATTATTGACCCAAATTAATTACCCAATAAGACGCGTATATTGTGAAAGAGTGGCGGTTAAACCGTTTGTCTTTATAAGGTCGATCCTGGCCACACAGCAAGCATTATCATTTAAAAGCTTCGTTATAGTAAAAGCAGATTTTATTTAAAATTTCAAAGTGTTGTGTTGTTATTGTGAAATAATCCGTTTAAAAGAGCATCATGAATATTACAAAAAACATTCTTGAACAAATTACCTTTGAAATCAATAATGAACAAATAGTCGAATTAAAATCCATTGGTTCTCTACAAGTCAGCAGTGCCTACCTAATCAAGAAAATGCGTATAGTTAATACACAATTTGGAAAACCAATTTTGGTGACGCTGTTTGACGAAACTAACTAATATCATATCAAGACCAAAAGTACCACTCACACTATAATTGGCCTATACATACAAAATAACGACCTTCACAACTTTACAAGGTCAAAAAACCACTAGCCCAATTCGGCTCTGCACACAAAAATTTTAAATTCATTTGTGCACCTGTACACCAGGTGTCACACTCACAATATTCGGCTATGGGTAAAAAGACCACCCACAATGTTCGCCTAATTTGATGACGTCACTACCACCACATTTTGAGCTGAAACGTACATATCCTTACTACTAATGTCATTACTAATGCTAACTCAAATTCGAAAGGTCTGCGACACATATAATATGATTTTAAAGACCTCAATAAAAAAAAGTTTTACATGAAGAATTAGGGGTAAGAAAATTAGTTTCCCGCTGCATAAGGTGTCTGTGAACCGAAGAACAGAAGAAGCTAGGGTCAATTGGTGGCAGAAAAATCTAGACCGTTTTGAGGCAGGAAACTCGAAAAAGGTGTAGAGTATTATCAGTAGTCGTGGATTAACTCATATGAACCCGAAAATAAACGTCAGTCGTCAGTTTAGGTGTTCCAAGATGAAGAAAACCAACACAAAGTTATCCGTTCTCGACGTGTATCCAAAAAGATGACATGACACCAGAAATTCCTCTGAAAGATCAAAGGACTGTTACTGTCGATTGGAACATCACCATTTGTTTGCCGAAAGTCATATCTGAGCTTTGAAAAACTAACCCCGAACAACGAATCATCCTCCACCAAGACAATGCAAGTTTGCACAAAAAACATTGAATTTTTAATATTAATTTCTACAAATCTATACGAGTTTGCCTATATTTGATGATTATTTAAATATGTTGAGATTTTTTGTCACAATTCGAAATACCTCAAATTATAAAAAAACTTAATATAACCGACAAGAATGCTGAATTTCACTTCAACAATAATTGATCATATAAGACCCTTAGAATTAATCATAAGTAGTCAGTTTATTGGAAATAATATAACTAACGATAGGTCTAAAGATTATTTTTGTGAAGGTTAACAAAGGCAAAGTTATTTTTTATGTGTATAACCAGTTGCATGCAGTTAGTGGCATGACAGGTCCATTTAAAACGTTTAGTGAATATCTTGTCAAAAATCTAGAAAAACCTGGAGTGATTTTATGTGTTTGGACGATGAGAAGTATACTTTGGACAAATAAATGTTACACAGCATAAAAAAACTATGTATTTAATCAAGGAAATATTTATAAAGCCATTTTGTCTTAAGTAATCCCGATTTTGAGATATTTGTCTTTGTCCAGAACAGAACACATCGCGTCTATGATCCAAAACGCAGTAAAACATGTTGCGGACTGTGGACGGATTATACCAGAGTCTTTTGAGGCAGTGGTACTGTATTATGTCATATAATGATTTAACTATAAGTGACAAACTTCTTGCGTAAAGTAAACAAATGTCTCAAGTTGCGGACGGCAGACAGTTCAGAAAGATCATTTGTACGATGAGAGTTAATTATCGTCCTTATGGTTAGATACAGGTCTATAGGTTCATAGGTTTAGGACTGAGCGTATTCGAAAGACAATTGACTTCGACTATACTTTTAGTCTTCTTCAGAGCTAATCCTTAGGCTTGACGCTTGATAAAACACAACACAAGAGGAACCACACATAACATTTAAGATCAAATGTCATTGCATCAACAGAATAATTTTTCCTAATTTCTAGTAAATTTTCTTTATGTTATTTATTTATTAATTTATCAAGTGCTGCGGCACGGCTGACCTACCCCAAATCAAAACAAACTCATACGTCTTCAGTAAGGATAGAACATTTTAGCACGATGAATATGGCCGACGTCACCTAAAACAAACATTCCTCCCACCCCCGCGCGAGAACAGCCACTCATACACCGCTGAAAAACAGGTGAAATTGAAATCTTGTCCCGCGCAGTGCTGCCGGCTTGTAATTATTTACGCTAAAAAAGTTCACCCAATTAATCGCTTATTGTTAACCACAGATAATAAAAAGAACTAAACAATCATGTCGTAAGGGAAGATATAACTTTTTTTAAATAAATCAGTTAAAAATACTGTTTGTTGTCTGGTTTTGGGAGGGCACTGCCTTGTTGGCCTCTCTGTAGCAGCCGCCACTGCATCCAAACAAACCGCTCTAACTACTGGAACTATTGTAATAAGGAAAATTAGTACCCCCAAATTATACAATACAAAATACACTATTTCTTCTTTTAGGTGTTTGCATCCAAAGTGGAGGATATAGAAGCAGTTTTGAAACACAACGTAAATCTTAACAAAAGTCAGACTTACGACTACTTAAGACCCTGGTTGGGCGACGGGCTAATTACTGCCGAAAAGACAAAATGGAAGGTAACTCAATTTGATTAAATTAGCACAGGGCTATCAAAATGGACGGGCCACGATCCTTCACTTTGTTGAAGTCACATCGGGGGCTGATTTTTTTTTAATGGCCACGTCACGACACAGCTTTAAAATATTGGAGTTGGAATGACGGTTCATGAATACTTGATTTTTTTTTAAATAAAGCCGGTTTCGAGATCGTTTTTACTACAGTGAAACCTCCTATAAGTGAACACTTGCGGTTTCGTCGATTTTGTCCGCTTATTGGAGGTGTTTAACAAAAACTAAAAAGGATAAAAAATATAAATAAGCAAGTTTAAAAAAAAATGCTATACTTGTCTCAAATTTTAGCGCACGCCCCTGAACTTTATACTCTTACATCCTTCAGGTTCTGTTTATTTTTAAAAATTTTATACCATATAGGTGAGTAGAAAACTTTTGACTTCCTCTTTTCACCTTCAAGTGCTTGATAAATATGGAGAAGTATTTGCTTCCAAAGGTCAAGAATTAGTGAAAATTTTGAAGCAGAAAACTGGAGAAGATTATATCGATGTGTTTCCTTATTTAGTAAGGTAAGGACTAAATAACAGCGTCAGGCCTGGTCCACAGATTCACATCTTGCCGCTCACTTCTATTTCCCTCTTTCTCTAATAGATACTATTAGAAAGAGATAAAAATATAATTTAAGTATCTATCTTTTTGTACGTCCTCGAAACCCTTTGGAACGCTATCAAACGTCACTGGAACGTTTATTAAATTTTTTTTGCAAAAGGTATAAAAAATTAAATTTGACAAACGTCTGAAAATGTTTTAAAAACGTTCTGTGGGTAGGTTTTAAAACCGTAAAATAGACCCACAAAACGTTCCATGGACCTTCCAGGGACGTCTATCGGACCCTGAGGGACCTAGGCGTATGATTTTAAAAAGCCCCTATGTCCGAAATAGACGTTTTATAAACGTTTTTAAAACGTACAGCTAATTTCAAAAAAATCTGATACGACTGAAAAAACTCGTTTATTATTTTAAGCAGTATACTTTAAATTATATCGGGTTGAAATTAACACTTTACAGTAGTGCTATGACGTCCAATAAGAGGACTGTTTATTTCCTTTTGCGTGTTTGTGATATAATAAAATTAATTAAATAAGACTTAATAAAAACCAGCTAACAATATAAATTTTTATAAATAACGTGCTTCCGAAGACCGTTCTAATTCTAGGGACCGTGATATTATAGAACTCGGTTGGGACTTTAATATGTCGTCGCTATAACCGATGTGTCGTAATATCCGATATAGTTATAAGCGATATTCACTGTATCTAATTTTATTCAAAAGGAGGTCCCCCTTCCACATTCCAATTCTATTTTTTTAACTTCAATTCTCTTATTTTAGATGCGCCTTGGACGTGATTAGTGAAACAGCTATGGGAGTCAAATTTGATACAATGAAACGTCCTCATTCAGAATATGCCAATGCCATTTTTACGCTATGTAGCATTGTCTCCATTCGCTCACGGTCTTTTTTGTTGAGAAACGATTTTCTTTTTAAATTTAGCAGTCTTGGAAAATTACAAAAGAAAAGTTTAGATTTAGTCCAAAGAACTAACTTGAAAATAATTACAGAAAGAAAAAAAGAATTTCAGAAGCACAAGAATACAATAAGGAACGAGGAGAATATTGGGATTAAAGAAAAGTTAGCTTTTCTCGATTTATTACTTAATAATCAGGAGGAGAACAAGTTTACGGAAAATGATATTTGCAATGAAGTTAGCACTTTTATGTTCACTGGACAGGACACAACGGCTGTTACCGTAACCTATGCTATGTTAGCTTTAGGAAATAACCCAAAGGTAAGAAAGAGTGGCTCTATGTAGCTATTCTGGGTCTTGAACGATGTGATAGTTATCGCATGCTTTACCCAATGGCAAGCTTTAAATTAAAAGACCTCCATTGCTTAAACTTCTCCTACGATCCTACCGCGGAACGTTCAATCGGTACGAGGCAGAAGAACAGATTTCACTTCAAACGCGTAAAATTTACTAACAAGTCAGGTCATTTCGCACGACACGTGACCGTTTAGAGTTCGCTTTTGGTCAAAGCGTGTGATGTGGATGGTCACATCGTTCAAGTCCCAGAGTAGCCACCCTAGTGCTTTAATGAACGTTTGTGAATATAGAATCACCGGTGCGGTGGTAGAGAAAACGTCTGTCTTAGGTGGGGCTTGGTTATCAGTGAAGTAGGCAAAGTTGATGATCAATTCAAGGACGTCATTCGCAAGTGAGGATAAAAGAATAACGCCGGCCGCGTTAAAAGAATAAATGGCGCTAACAGGATAAAGAACTTTGGGCTCGCACAAGAGTTTCAGACAAAATTAAATCACTTATTGAGAAAAGAAAATTTCCTACCATGGGGGTACTTAAGCTAATAGAGGTTATAAGATACATTACTTATATAGAATCAACAAAGTGAAAACAGGCTTAAGGAGTCAAACTTCGCCCGAAAACTTACCACTTTTTTGGCCGAATCTTTGTCCTAATAGAAAACGAGAAATCGGAATGAGTCGAATTTTGCGGGGTGGTTTTTTAAATGATTTTTAACAAACGTATCTTGGCAGTTTTTCGCTAATTCATCTTATTCAATGTTTTTTTAAAGTAGCTGAAACAAAATAAATATTTCAAAACAATGCTTTAGCATTTCAGTAGCCTAGTGGTGATTATTCAATTAGGTTTGTATAGACGAGATCTATTAGGATTTATAAAAGCGTGGTCAATTTTAAATTTTCTGCAGGACAACAAATCAGATAAGAGCCATCAACCTACTGAATGAAGCGCCACCCCTATATACCGGGGCGGGTCAATCCGATTAAGAAAATTTATTTAAGATCATGTGACCCGGATTTTCAGATTATTTTCAATTACTTTGAACAAATAAAATGTTGTTCAATATAAGCGTCTATTACGAAAAAATTTTTAAGGGACCTACCCAACAAAATCACGGGATTATGAACGGATTCATAAGATAGTTTGTAATAATATTAATTTACCTAAGAAGTGCGGCAAAAATTAACGTCAGTGTTAACCTCCAAATTTGTTGTTTGTTTGTACTATATTGTCAAAATATTTCATTAATTATGACATCTAATCTAACCTAATTTATATTTATAACTGTCATCCATTCTCATCTCATCCTTAAAATTTTAGTAAGGTTCATAATTTTAGGACGGTGTCTCTATAACTAATTCTAGGGTCACTGCATCCTGGAAGCCTGGCGTCTCCCGCCAGGCTTTTAGGATGCAGTGACCCTAAACTAATTCTATTATGTAGTGCCACCTTTTGATTGGTATTTAAATATTTTGCAAATGCGTAGCGTAACCTCTGGCCTGTCATTGTGAATTTAAACCTACCAAGATACAGTGGCGTACGCATGTGGGACTTGGGGGCTGCAGCACCCCTTAGAGTCCTGAAATATTGACCCCTAAAACATTATTTTTCCCCAAAAATCAAGATTAAAATGTATCGAGTGTCCCCCTTCCCCAGGATCCATCTCTGCTTAACGATCCGCGCTCAAGCCCCCCGAACCGAAATTTATTTCTGCATAAACCATTAAACCATATACCAACGTGTATATTGTTGCTCTCTGTACGGCGTCGTTTAAAAAAAATAAAGTAAAAACTATTATAGCCATTTGCACCAAGGAAGAGATAAGGAATTCTTAGGGTATGGATTTCATTTGTTCCGCTTAAATCTCCCCTTTGAAAGTCCAGATCCGGGACCACTTATTCTGTCCTTAGCCAAACTGAAGGTAATGTAATAACGAAATATAATTGTGTATTTCTATTTTTGGGCTTTTTTAAAGTTTATAGTTTTCTACATATAAAATTGATTATCCGGTTTATTTGAGGAACAATCACCACATTGAGGACATTGAGTTTGGCCTATAAAAATTCGTGCCTAGTTATCATTGTAAAGAAATGAATCCTATTGGACTTTTTAGACTGCCAATGAAAATACTCTGTCAATTTATGGGCACCTAAGCTCACACGATTAATGTATAATGTAATTTTTTCTCATTTGTGTTGACGAAAATATCCCCCTATCCGCCACCCGGGTCGCGTCCGATTGGAGATTTTTGCCCCCCCCCCCCCCAGTGTAGCACCACTGAACAAAATAAACTGTAATGTATTCTTTAATCTTCATGCACTGTTACCTTTAATATAGTACCACTCAAATAATATTTTAACCAGAACTCTAATTTTTTAAATCTACCTCCACCCTTTTTTCGGCTTATGTCCAGTAGATTTTATTTATTTTTAAACTGGACCATCTTGAGCCTTGGCCCAATTCCTACTAAATTTCATTAAAATCGGGCGAGTAGCCTTTGAGTTATGCGGGTTGGTCGTTACAGACAGAAATACATACGGCGCGACAAAAAAGTTTCAAAATCATCTGAAATGCAAAGATATATAAATAATTTTGAAATCGGAGAAACTTTTTTTTCTTCTTTTTGACACGATCACCAAAGCTCACACTGCTATGTTATATACAGGGTGTCCAATAACTTAGGAGCCATAGGCCAATAGGAGGTAATTTCTGATAGAAAAGTTCATATAATGCAGGGGTCAAAACTCTTTCGTTAACGAGATATAGAGCATCAAAGTTGCCGATTTTTTAAACTTTTTTCATTATCGAGATATAGAGCATCAAAGTTGGCGATTTTTTAAACTTTTTTATAATAACTTTTTTAAAAAACGCAGTAAAAATATGAAAATTGGCAACGTCGTGTATTAAAATAAAAGCAATCATTTAAAACATCAAACTTTTTAAAAAAAATTATGCGTTAAAATTTTTTCTGAAAAAAACATTTTTTGCAATAAAATTTTATGAATAACATAATAAACAGAATCTTTTTCTTAAGGCGCCCAAGAGCGGACATTCGAGAAACACCTGTGGGGCATACGTGTGGGACGAGGTAAAAAAAAAGTGTCGAGGAGGCGGCGTTTAGCGCCCCCTCAACCTCCCTAAAAGTGCCACCAACACCTTATGTTCTCAGGTCCGGGCTGCGATAAACTTACACCCGGGCTAGCGCGAAAGACATCGTTTAACCCTCCCGTACGTCTCCCCCGCATTGTCTAGCGTGCAGCCACGTCTCGCGGCGCTTTCTTTGACGATGCTTACCTACATTTACCTGGCAATATTATATTTTATATTATATTTTCGGGCATCAGAGAAGCGGTCCACTCGGATCTGTTTAGTTCGATACCAGTAGTTAGTACAATGAATAGAGGAGTTTTACCCTACAAAAGGTCCGGTAGTTCTGAATTTCGGATATGTTATTAAGGTCGAAAGGGTAGTTAAAAATCTGAGTTTTCGTCACCGCCACCCCTGTGCTTCCTCCGCCATCTTAAAAAAACCATCAAAAATTGGCACTTTTTGTAGTTTTTTGCCTGTAACTTCGTTCCAGTACACTAAATCACAAAAAGAGTTATATGAATAGAGGATATAATTATCTACAATTGGGTGGTACCATGTTTGTTCTGCGAGCAGTAGTAACGGAGCTAGATAATTTCTAAAAATGACTAAAATCACGTGCTTGGGCAAATTTTCAGATTTTTTCTACTTTAGACGGCATAAGCTCCAAAATACTTTGTTCTAGGCTAAAAGTTCTAAGAACATATCTTGTAGAGAATTTTATCAGCTACAAAAGCCATTCTTTAAATGTATTTTTAAATATTGTAATGGAATAACTTAAAGTTAGTATGTTAGAAAATAATATTTTTTTAAAATTTAGTGCTTTAAACGACACGTTTTTTATTTATTTTTATTTTTTGTGTAAATTTAGTGAGGTACAAAGAGGTAAGAGAGCTTAGGGGTCAAACACCTCCTTAAACTAACCACCTCTTCAAAAACCCCCCCCCCCAGACTCCCCAAAATCTAACATATTTAGGTTTTCTCAAATTTTCTCAAAAAATACGCTTCTAAGAGAAAAATGAGTAATATACTACTCTTGTTGCAATTTAGTGTACTGGAACGAAACTCAAGGCAAAAAACTAAAAAAAGTGCCAATTTTTGATGGTTTTTTCAAGATGGCGGAGGGAGCACAGGGGTGGAGATGACGAAAACTCAGATTTTTAACTACCCTCCTGAGCTTAACAACATATCCAAAATTCAGAACTACCGGACCTTTTGTAGGGTAACCCCCCTATTTTCTAATAATTGAACTAAGTGTACTTATTCGTTTATTGAGTGCATTTGGGTAGTAACTTTGATTATATAACAGTCGTGTAAACATTGGTAGTAAGTATGGATGAACGAAGAAAAGGCAAAAAATTGAGACTTTGCCTTGTTGCGAAGAGGAAAAAAAAAGGCCCAAAAAAAGTGGTAAGTGCAAACATAAATTATGCTTAGACAGTAGGCGATAATTAGATATTTTGAACGATAGTTTTTTGCTACTTTTCTTTTTTTTTAACTATGTTTAATATGTATAATATGGAAGCGTACTCCTTTTATTTTAGGGTTCTGGTACGATGCCAACTCTAACTGTACCGAAGGTTCCCAAGGTTTCTTCAACTTGTGTTAACCAGAAACACAGTGAGGCCAGAGGTATTTATAAGGTTAGTCATATAGGTAGTCAAATATATTTCAACTTTTTTATAAAATAGGGATAATTCATGGTGGCAGGTGGGGATATTAAAGAAACTAATTTTAGCTGTTAAGGGGGGTGAGTTCGGTTCGGTTCAGGGGAGAGGGCAGTAGAAGACTCAGATTTTTTTTAGATTTATTAATAATTAAAGGTAATATATTTAAAATCTTCTGATTTTTGTTTTGATACCTTTAGATCTGTAAATTTTTACCCTCCGAATACCTGCATCGGGCGAGAAAAGGGAAAGTAAGTCGACAGAAAAAATTCCGAGATAACACTCAACATGAGGGGAAGAGACAGAATATATAACTACTTATGTCTGTAAAACTTAATGAACTGAACCGCACCTCAGCGAATAAAAACGTATTTTTGACCCTCATTTTAGGGACTAGAAACGAATTTTTGTCTCTTATTTCAGAGAATAAAAATTTTAGTCCACGAAAGTCAAGAAAGACCTGTACTAAACAGGTTTATATCAAGGGATAAACGTGCCACTTTTTTCCCGGAGGCGAAAAGTTTGTAGTTTGACAAGCTAGAGGGGACAATTCGCCGCGTGATTAAAAATAAAAAGAACAATTTTATCACAGGGTTTATGCGATTTTTCGCACTTTTTGACTTTTTTCCGAGTTTTCTCTATTATTTAGGAGGTTCTCGGTTTTCACGTTTTTATTAGAAATTTAATTTTTTATTTCTTTATATGTCACTTTTAATCCCTATTATTACTTCTCATGCCTAAAGTGCGAAAAATAAAATTTAGGCCACTATAGTTAAGTCTGTTTTTTTGCAAACAATTTTAATAAAACGGGGCCATATAAGAGCAAAAAATAGTATAGTATATATCTCTTTTTATCCTTTGGCAAATTGTAGCTCTCACTAAGGTCCTACTACGCATTTTTTGCCTTGAGATAGAAGAAAGTACCTAGGTATATAATATTCTATTTCGCAATTTAGGCTTAAAAAATAGCGTAATAAACCGCGGGATAAAAGTGTCTTTTTGTACCTAGTTGAATTTAGGTACTTGCTACTCTCGCTTTTTATCCCTTGGTAGGTAAGTGCTATAAACAAGTGATAAAATAAAAATAGCACTTTTTAACCCCAACGTAAAAATTTTTTTTTTATAATTTTATTGTAGGCTGATTCTTTACTAATTTTCGCAGACCACAATAAAAGTTACTCAAATACGGAAAGCGTTATACAAAATGAAACAGAAGAAAGCCAAGTAAGTAAGCCAAAATGTGCGTAATAAAATGTTTTGAGTTTAGCTCAAGAGTGGTCACCTTAGGTAGAAATGCTTTGACATCTGGTAGAAAAACATTTAGTAGAATACATTTGGTAGAAAATATATTTGGTAAAAAAATGTTTGATAGAAAATGCATTTGGTAGAATAACACTTGATAGAAAATAAGTTTGGTGGAAATAACATTTGTTAGAAAAACATTTGGTAAAAAAATATTTAATGGAAAATAGATTTGGTAGAAAAACCTTTGATAGAAAGAGACTTGGTAAAAAAACATTTAAAAAGTACATATTAGGTCAGGATAGGTTTGGTTAGATTATGAAATATTTTCATACCCAATGTCCTTTCTAACATTTGCTGTTCTGCCAATTGTACTTTCTATCAAATGTTATTCTAGAAAATGTGTTTTCTGTGATAGGTTTTTTGCCAATTGTACTTTCTACCAAATGTACTTTACCAAAAATATTTTTTACCATTTAAATGTGTTTTCTATGAAATGTTTGTATACCAAATGTTTTTCTAGCAAATTTTTTTTCTTTAAAATATTTTTCTACCAAATTTATTTAAAATAGAAAATCGTTATACAGGACTCCATAGGACTTCCACAGGATTGCCACAGGACTAAACAGGACCCCGAGGGTACTGGCGCCTAAGGGGTGCCCTAAGCATGATTATGTAGGGAGGCCGGCAAAGGCAAATCAACTCTCTAAGAAAAACGAGAGTTAAGATGTTTTTTTTTGTTGGTCGCGAACAGGACAGGACAAGCCCAAAAATTTATTAAAGTCCCGTAGGAAGGTGTACAAATTTGGTTCAGCTGATCACCCCTCGGTTTTTATAAAAAAACAGATTATATTAATAACACGACGTAGATAGATTGACAATTCACATACAACATATTTGAACTTATATTTACACAGTAACATAAATATTAAAAGATGGCTAAATAAAGTGAAAATACGACAGTGTCAAAAAGTGCCATTTTCCGAAGCAAACTCATCCAAAAAAATCGCCGCAAATCAGTATTTTCCGCACGCGAGTGTAAAAAACAATTTGTTATTTTGAATTTAGTAAAACCCCTATCAAAGGAAGAGAGGATACGAACATTTTATAAATTGTAAGCGTTTTAAACGTCCCAGATGCCATTATATTTTAACAATTTTTTTTTATTATTTAGAAGAATATCACCAGTTCTTCTTCCCCGTTTAAAACAAAGATCTATTTCCTATAAAAAAAATTATTATAAAATTGTCGCTTTGTGACTATATTTATTATAATTTTATCTAATTTTTGACATTTTGTTTAAACTTAAAAATAATTCTGGTCCTAGACAAAAGATTACTTTCAATAATTAAGGAAAGTTTTTGTAAAAATCTGTAGCCGTCTTGGAGAAAACCGTGTATTTCTAAACAACCACAAATTACATTTACACTAGAATATCGGCGCAACTCTGACCCTTAAAAATCTGTGCCATTATATTGATCTAAAAAAATGTCAAAAGGGTGGATGGAATTATGTATATTCAATTAATGCTAAATAAGCAGTGATTTTTAGACAGGTAATTAAAGTACTTTTATAGGTATTTTGTGGCACCCCTGTACATATTCAGGAAATATAGTCCTGTAAACAATGTTGGTCCCACTGTTTAAAATTACACATAGAAACCTTACACACGGGTTAAGCCTTATAGAAACAGCCCTTTTTCGAACATTTTGTTCGATTTCTGGCTCAATCTCAATGTTAAGGTGAAAATGTCTAATTAACGTCCTCCTGTATAAAATCTATAAATTAAAAAAAAAAACACCGGTACTTATACACGTGCAAATGTTTATATTTTCTTACAATCACTTACACACAATTTGTTTGTTTATAGTCCGCCCTATTTTTTAGTGTGTAAAGTGAAGACGAAAACGTGCCACTTTCCATACCAAACAACTCAATTCAAAAACAGTGCGGAAAGTATATGAGAATGTCAAATATAATTTACCATTTTGATTTGGTAAAACCTCTATCAAGGGGTGAAAGGGACTACAAATTTTAAATGCTGCCTCGGGCGCCAAAAAATGCTAGCTGCGGCTCTGATGGTCCGGTTTCGTAAAAAACCGAAAAGACAAGGATATTGCTATTGTTTTAAAAATAATTCTTAGCGACCCCACTTTATTGATGACAAAAGCGGCAATTGTTGGTCTTGTAAGGGTTTAACAATACAAGTTTTCCTACCAGATGACCTGCAATTTCTTGTATTTTTATTTTTTATTTATTTAGAGAAATGTCCCTTGTAGGCCCGAAATTCTTCCACGATTGAATCAGATAACAATTTCCTATAAAAAAAATGATCGATTTTTGACTATAAATAAGCATAATTTCATGCTATTTTGGAGAAACTAAAAAATAGTTTTGGGCCTGTACCAACTTTAACTTTAAACGTTAAAAAAAAGTTTTTGTTAAAACCTTTAGCCGTCTTCAAGAAAAGCGTGTATTTCCAAACCCTTACATTAGCACGAAAATATCGGCGCGAGTCGGCCCCTTAATGTTTTTTGTTATTAAAAATAAGTCTTTAGGGAGACCTAATACTAAAATATAATTGATATTTTTTTAAAAGAATAAGTAAGCAAAAATATTATTTTTTATACATTTTTGGAGGTTATTTTAATAGCCTGTATCTCCTTATTTTGTAATTTTATCAAAAAATGGAATGTTACATTTTTGGATCCCAATTAACTAAGTATTCATTTGAGGTTGACAGATTTGCTTTTTTTTGTAAAACCCTTTTCCCCTTACTCCTCTAAAGCCGTAATCAAACGACTCGTGGACTTGGCAAATACACAATTATTTGCGTACCAACTAAAATTAAAAATATACTATGATAATCCTATGTAATTGTGTAATCCTTTCTGTGTGCAACTTTAATTTCGTGCTCTCGAATTCATACGTTGCCTTCGATCCATTTTTACGCGAGACGACTAAAACCTATCGTTTCTTTTAGGGGCGTGACTTTGAATTTGACTCTTTCGCATATGATCACATGCCTGAAGTAAATCGATCATTACCCCAACAGCATTTGGGTTTTGGACAGTTATTTGTTTGTTCCATCTAACCAAAACCCTATTAAAACAGTCCTCGTACTGCATTGCGTACGCTTAGGGATTTTTCGGACGGTTTTATGACTGTCGAACGGCCTGATGGAACACTACCATTGATGTTACCGTCTTAATAGACTTCGTTAGTACGGCACAATCAAAATGAATGGCATTGAAATGAAGATGATGAAAACTAAAAAGGAAAAATGATATGTGGATGAATATACATTTTATTCATCCAATTGGAAAATTATATTTTTGCTTTTTTAGATTCAAGTTAAGGTCCATGAAGAACTAGACCGAATTTTCAAAGGCGAAGAAAGATCAATCACTCCTCAAGACGTTGCCGATATGGAATACCTCGAAAGGGTAATTAAAGAAACACTGAGGATATTCTCCGTAGTACCGATTGTCGGACGAACATTGGATGAAGCTATTGAAATTGATGGCAAAACAATACCAGCAGGTAAAATTAATAGAACAGTGCAGATAACTTTAAAAAAAGTAAGTATTAATAACAGCATGGAAACTAATGGAAAACCAAGATATACCGGGTTGGCGAAAAAAACCGAACACATTTTTTCATTATACCTTTTGAAAGGTACCATCGATTTTAGTGGGACAAACTGCACTTGGCAGAGGACTAATCAGAGTTTTGACTAAATATATTTTATTGTCCGCCATCTCAAAATCCAAGATGGCGGACGAAAGTAAATTGTACCTTTCAAAGATGCTCGTTTATTCATGTGTTGTGAACATGTTTTATTTATTTTTTTAAATCAGTAAAAAAGTTGCATTTTTGCCACATACAACAGGGTACGAATCAGCAAAATCTAACCGATTTTGTGGTTCTAAAAAAATTATTTTTGTTTCAACCATTGTTTTACTTTACATTACTACTAAACCGATTTTGGTGAAATCATCACATCCTGCTGAAAATTGTTGCCGTCTTTTTTATTACCTATATAAATGAAGGACAAAGTTTGATGATAATGAACTGTTCATAATACAAAATATATCTACACAGGGTGTCCCACATGTCATGGATCAAACGGAGTGAGGTGATATGGTTGAGGTGATATTAATAACTAAATAAGTAAACTGATATTGTAATCCGGTTTTTAATAAGTTAATTTAATGGTTTTTATGACAGGCACGGATCTACCGGGAAGTGGAAAGGAGAAATTTCCCCTCCCAAATCCAAAATTATAAACATATATTCAGCGTTGACACACAGAACACCCCTGCTGGTTCCAATGCATAATTATTTTGAAGACTAGACATTGATATTCATCCTCCCTAAATAAAATTCCTAGATCCGCCCCTGTTCATATTGTTAAATTTGGTTATGATATTGCTTTTTAAAATTATTGGTCACCGTTTTATACAATTTTATCTTATAGGCGTACACAATTTTTTTTTTAAACCAAAACATAGTTAAGGCCGCTTGACATGGTGCATGACGCGCTGCAAATATTTGCAAGCAAAAAATTTCGGTCAAATTGTTGCCTGCAAAAAATCTTCTTTTCGTTTGACATTGTGCATGGCCATGCATTGATTCCCCAGAATCTAGGTAAAAATTCCCCAGTTTGCATGCAAGTACAGTTTGCATGCAAAAAAATGGCACCGGACCGATAAAAATGGATTGCCTGCAACAATCAGCTGGATTTGTACTGCGCATGCACCTGGGCAAAATTTCATGCATTTGCCTGCAAATTTTATTGTCATGCACCATCTCAAGCGGCCTTTAGAAAATTATTTATTGCATGCATTTAAGTAATGACAAATAATTTTCGGAAATAATTTTTATTGGAAGGCTACAACATTTATAAATGTGTACTAAAAAATATTAAATAATTATATTTTTTTAACTTTTAGTGTTCCACAGTTTCATCAAATACATTTAATCGGAAAAATATCAACTTTATGTTATATCATAAAAACTAAAAGTGACAGATAAAAATTATTGTGCCAGTTGGATTCTTTGTTGAAAAAACTCACTGTATACCAATACGAAATCTTCATAAATAAAAAAGTTAGAGGCCCCCTCCCAAAATACAGACTTCTCAAAAGCCCCCCGTAGCTTCAAAACAGCTTGGAATATCAAGATGCGGTTTTCACCTTTAAAAGAATTGAGGCTTGCAAGTGGAGTAGGTTTTCTCTCCTAGAAATATCTAAAACCCCCACTTCAAATTTGGGATACTGTGTATCTTTTTTTTGATTTTTTTTGCTTCTTCTTTTTGTACCAAACAGAAAAAAACATTAAAAAATAACTGTTTATATGTGAAAAAATCATATTTCACATCGTTTTTTTACACGCATATCACTGCTTTGAATGCATAGGCAAACAATTTTTTGATGAGCCGTGGTTGACATAAGTCTAAGCTTTATGTCTATTAACGAAATATAGCTCGGCAAGACCTGGCAGGCAACTATAACGATTTGATCAGGAAAAAGTTAGGCAAATAAAAATAAACAAAAAGGGCATTTTAAAATATTTCGTAAATGTACAGTGTAACCAACAAAGGACTAAAATTACGTTTTAAAATATGGTAAATGCCTTCTATTTTCATTTTCAAAAATTGGTTTTTCTAATATGAGCCACACGAAAACACAATAACAACAGTAACACCTCAAAAAAAAGTTCAAGAACAAAGGCTTGTGATTGTAAATTTCATTAAGTCTTAACTGAACTCACGACACGATGGAAATAGAGGGGGATGTTTTATAAGGGCGGCTTGATAGATAGGTTATTTACACCTTATCTCTCGCACTTGAGTCTTCTCGATGAAAAAATTGCAGTAGTACACGGAGTATACGATAAAGGAAAAAGCTATACTGACCATGGGAAAGACAACTTTAGAAAAAGGGGATTTACTATTTAGCAGGTGTTTAGATAAACATAGAAACATAAAAGTTTCCAAAATCAAATACCGGTGGCCCGTGAACTAAGTTACAAGTAGAGGGGGAACGCCGAAGAAAAAAATGTATATCAGAGTTGCCGGGAGAACAAACCAGCTCGCGTTAGTAGACAATGTAATGAAACTCATTCGACTCGGCATGGCATGCGGAGCAAGAATCTGGAGGGGATGAAGAGAGGTATTTGCTTCTATTCATATCTAAGCACCTGCTAAGTTGGTTTTTTTTTCTTTATAAATAGGCTTTCCCATGGCCAGTATAGCTTTTAGCTATATGCATGGTATACTAATATTTAAACAATCTAGATTCCATTAAGGACACTAATCGTAAAAGAGAGCTGGCTTTACGATAAGTGACCTTAAAGTCCACCAGTTGCGCACCGCAAAAATATTCGAGTGGCACATTTTTTTAAACCTTGTAAACCGGTAGCCAAGTGAACACCCGGTATACATTTGAATATATTTCAGGAGTATCTGTCCAACTATGGCTTTATGAAGTACACCATGATCCAAAGCATTGGTCCAACCCAGAAAAGTTCGACCCAGACAGATTTTTACCAGAAAATTCTGCAAACAGACATCCTTGTGCTTATGTGCCATTTAGTGCAGGTGAACTCAAATTTTTAAATGTTTCTATAGAACTCATAGAATCTCTCAAGAAAATAAATTTCTTCTTTCGAACTTTCGCAACTTTCAACAATTCTTCAAGTGGGTTGTTTCAGCCTGATTAACCAGAGCCCTCCATTCTGCCCTTGCTGGTACGATTCTTCGCCACTTTATAATTCCCATGTTTTTGATGTGATCTTCCTCTTACTCTCTTTTCTGCAGGTCTCCATTTCATTGTTTTTCTTGGTATTCTTGTCTTATCCTCAGAGTAATTTATTACTCTAAGGTCTTATCCATGCGCTGTACAGGAGTCAACCAGGCTAATATTCTACTTTTGATAAACCTCACGATGTTTGCGCCTTCTATTAGCTGTTCTAATTCATAATTTATCTGTATTCGCCAATAACCATCTTCTGTTTGCCCTGGTCCAAAGATCTGACGAAGATTTTTGAAATATCCGAAGACGAAAAAGCAGACAATGTACTCTGAATATAGATACATGGAACGTACAGGGATTAAAGGAAAAAAAGGAAGGTACAAATAGTGTAGTACCTAACCTAACATGATAACCCACCCTAACCTAAGCTCGCTTTGTAAGCATTATAACACGCTGCTTGTATAGCAACCGGTAAGCAAAGCGAGGTCAGATTAGGTTGGGTATTAAGTTAGGTTAGGTTGTCAGGATAGATCAAGTTATGTTATGTCAGGTTGTGTCAGGTTAGCTTTTCTTTTTCTTTGATATTGGCGTTGATTTATAACAACACTATTTCAGTAGGCGCTATTTTAGATTAGCGCTATTTTATGGCCTGCTATTTTAATACTAGCGCTGTTTCGATTCGCGCTAGTTTGATTCTAGCGCTCACGGTATTTTAAGACTGGCGCTATTTCATACCAATGCTATTTTATTGAACGCTGTTTAAAAGAGCGGCGCTATAATATTACTCGCTATTTTGAAAAGCGCTTCTTGAAACAGCGCAATTACAATTATAAATCAGAGCCTCCCAATAGACTTTAATTTTTCTACGGTATAAATCGCTAAAAAGTCAATTAATGTCTGTTAAAAAGATTAAGAATTGGGAAGGGGAGTTGTAGCAAACGTTACTTAATTTTGTAGGGAGATCAGCGGTTTCGTTATAGGTGCGTTAGAATGGGGAGGAAGAAGAGTCAAAATTTCGGAAATTTTGCGTTACGTAATTTAAGGACAGACCCAAAGACTTTCTACCTCAAAACTTACAAATCTTTCGTCGCGATCTAATTCAATCCTTTTTAAAACCTTGACAAAATGTTCCAAGTTTTTGACATAAGATGCGGACTTACCCTGTAACGGTTGAATTATATCCAATAAAAACCTCGTTAAAGTACTGACCGGTGAGTCCCTGGAGCTGGTAATTGATCGCAGTGTTATAACCTTCTTATGGATATTTGGTAGTCCGTAGAAATGTGATGCCTTACTGTGGTGTGGAGTTAAAGGATTCCGGGATATTTTCTGCATACTTCTTCAATATCCTGTTAATTCGTCCTTGGGTTGTGGCTGGATCTTTTGATAGTGTTTTAAAGTCTCCTTTCCCCAGAACTTATAAATTAATCATGATTATACCTGCCGACAAAGGAAACGCGACGGTTATCATGGATGTCGAGATATACGACAGAAAGATCGAAGAAGTTCTGGAGAAATGAGACAACAAAACACTACTAAAAAATCGAACCACAACAATAGAAGGATGCATCTACAGAAAATTAAAGAAGTATGCTGAAAATATGCCGGACGCTGTTACATCTCGGCTGACTCCACACCACAGTAAGGCACCACATTATATGGACAACTAAAGATTCATTTTAAGATTAAAATGATTAAAAATGATTTATTTAAATAAGGACTTAACAAGTTAACGACCGATTTACCATATACACACTACAGTTTGCTGACGACCAAGTAATTGTGGCTAATGATAAAGAAGACATGAAGTATATGATGAGAAAGTTAACAGAAGAATACCAAAAGTGGGGATTAACAGTGAACGTGGACAAGACACAGTACTTGTGTATTGGAAACGAATCCAGTGAGTTAGTACTAGAAAATGGACAAACAATACCTCCATGCAATGAGTATGTATACTTGGGTGTCACATTTGATAGAACAGGAACAGACAGTAAAGAATTGGAAAAAAGAATGGTAAAAGCAAAAAAAGTTATTGGATGTCTTAACAGTATTTTATGAAGCAGAGAGATAAAAAAGAATGTAAAATTTAACATATATGAAACAATGGTCAAAAGCACGCTGTTGTATGAAATAGAGACTTGTCGCGTAACAGAAAAATACAAAACAAAAATGGAAAGTGTCGAAATGGATGCAATAAGAAGATCAATGAGAATATCTAGAATAGATCACATAAGAAATGAGATCATAAAAGAAAGAATGGGAATCGAGGGAAGCATAACGGATGACATCACTAAAAGGCAACTGATATGGTACGGCCATGTACAACGGATGAACGACGAAATATTACCAAAGCAGGTCCTAGAATGGCAACCAATAGGGCACAGAAAAAGAGGGCGTCCTAAACTAGAATGGCAACAGTCAATCCAAAGATCAATGAGTCAATAAAATCTGACAGAGGATGATTGTCAGGATCGAAGGAGGTGGGGAATCGGCGTCGGACAACGTAGAAAAACGTTCTAAACCGACATAGTAGTAGTACTTAACAAGTTTGATAACTCTATATATTTTCCTTTTATCAAGGTATCTGCGTATTGGACCTACTGGATACACAAAAAAGTTTTGTTAAATTCGGTTTACTGGTTTAACAATAATACGTGGCCAAATATCCAAATCTAAGTAAAAAAATCACTTGTATCACTTTATTTGAGGATTAGTTTGTTGATTTGTATGACCTATTGTTATTTCTTTAGGTCCAAGAAACTGCATTGGTCAAAAGTTCGGCACAAGAAACTCAAAAACTATTTTGGCTTGCATCTTAAGGAAGTTCGAAATAAGCTGTTTGGAGTCGATGGAAAATTTGGAACAGTATAACGAAATTGTGGTAAAGCCACAAAATGGGCTACATGTGAAATTTAAACTAAGGAACAGACATTAATCCCTACTGGAGATCGGGATCTGCCGTAGCCTATCAAATCTACTTTACGTGGTTTGTTTACTCGTTATTTAAGTAATATTTTCATCGACTTTTTTCCTTGTGGGTAGGGGAAAGGGGGGCAATATGGGGTACTCAATTTTGTTAGGCTTATATTTTGTTATGATAACTTGTACTGAAACCAAAAAAATGTATCTTAAAAAATATAATATTTTTTATATTTATTTTATAAATGTAAATAAATTTACGATTAAAATTGAAAAAGGTGTACGTACATAGATCCCTTTTTGGGCAATTTTGGACAAAAGGTTTTCCTCCTGGTCGTATTTTTCATGTTTTGCATAAAACTATTTTGCTCAGTGACAGGAGCCGTATTCTTCAAAGTTTGTGAAGGGGGTGCTCCCGGGAACGTTCCCGGGAAATCAAACTCACTTTTTCTCCCGGGAAAATGAAATGTCGTATTCTTAAACGATGGAAGCGGTTTGTGAGTGCAGGGTTTAGAATCACGCCGTGCAACTCCAGTGCACAACGTTGCCGCGTATCTCGCAACTAACCAAAGTGCGTTTTATGCCATTTTATTTTTGAATTCAGGAAGTTTTTTTAAAATTAGGGACTTATTGCAAATAAAACCAGGCAGTAATAGTGCCGGGCACTTATCTGACAGTTTTACATTAAAAAATGACAGTTGATCTTTCAAAATTGACATACCAAAGTCGAATTTATAAATCCGTTAGTTTATTTTCCACTAATAATGGCGGCAATATTAATTCCGGCTCTTATAATACACAAAGGCCTAATTTTGAAAGAAGGCAGCTGTTCTTATAATGGGTAACTGTCGAATAGTGCACAATTAGTGCCTGGCTTTATTGCAATAAGTCCTTAATTATCTAAAAAAATTTTAGCTATAGGGAGCCCTGGCTCGAGACCCTCCCCTTGGTGCGCCTATGTCTTAGATAAACATAACTCACACTTATTTCTGTCAGTTATTTCAGGCCAAATGGAGTTATAATTATGAATGTTTAACACTTTGTTTACAGAGGCCTATTAAAGTGCTTTTATATAAGGACAGTTTAAATAGGTAGTTGTAAGAACACTACATTATACATTATTTTAAACCGCCTAATAAACGTTTTTCTGTAGTATCAAATTAATAAACACGCGGCTTTTCTCGCTTCTAAGATGTAATATAATTTGTTATATAGGTACACATTTATATTATGCATTAAATTAAACACTCTCACTCAATTGGGTCTGAAAGTGGAGATATTGCTTTTAACCTATGCACCGCAGTATAGTAATTTAGTTTCAATGCATATACATACATATATCTAATTAGGGCTTTACCTAAAAACTCTATTTTTACATTCGCAGAAAAAAAACAAATCACAAAACAAAAAAGTGAGGTTAGAAACCTTCCCGGGAACTCGTTTTCACCTCGTGAGAAATGGTGAACTTGAATTCACGGGAGTGTGCTTTGGGGAATAGAGCATTCACCTTTTTACGGTGAGGACTACTCACATTCTCATCCCAAAAATTCAAGAATACGTATCCAGGAGGAATTTGACCAATTGTGAGAGTTGTGCTTTCTCTTTTCTGCGGTGTGTTATCTGTCTTCTGATCCTGGAAATCTATGTAATTTATTAGAATTTTTACTCGATGTAGTCTGTTTTTGAATTGGTTTAGGATTCTTCTTATTTTCTTGATTAAAATAGCATTATTATCAGTGGCGGTCCGTGAGTTGTAAAGCTGGGGAACGCAAATGGCTTAAGGGTGGGGGTAATGGATTTTTCAAGCAGCACTTAACTGAGTTTGTATCAAATCCAGTGCAAAAATTCATATGTTCTCTGAAAGATTCATGTTTTCTTATTTTGTCAGGAAGATTGTGCAAATCTTTTACACCCGTTCGTGTCCAATTCGGGTTAATTTTTTTGTAATTTTGAGGAGGGGCGCGCGGACATGTGGCTTTAAAGAGGAGCGCCATTGATTTTTATTATTTTGACGTATGTATAAAATAAGCTAGTTTAAAAGCTATGTTTAGTGTAATTGAAAGTTCATCGAATTTAATAATTTTGTTTATGTCTAAAAAATTCGTGAAATCATGAAAAACGATGCAAACATGAAGAAAAAAAAAATAATAACAAGTTACAAAGATCACGAAAAAAATATTAAAAAAATTGAGGCTAGGAGGCACGTACAGTCATCTATAATAGTAAGATCTAGTCGTTCTGAATGTTGAAGTAGAATATGAAATTTTCAATCAATTTGTGTAGAATACGTTCTAGCTTCTGTCGTTTTTGAGATATGTGCGATTTTCTTTTCTGAAACGTTTTTACATGACCAAACTTTGAGACTGTAACAAATTTTGTTAAAAATATAATTCCCAATCTAAATTTGAAAACCACTTTTTCCTACGACAACATATGAAAATGATGAATTTCACACGATTTGCATTCTCCAAAAACGTAAAATTTCGTATGCAAAAATTTTTCCGCACGTGTGTGGAAAAGTGCTTTTCCGCACAAGTATGGAAAATACTACGATGACGTTAAATGTCACCATACTTTTCCGCACATTTGTTGTAAATTACTTTTCCAATAATATCTGGAAAAGCAGTTTCATTTTATTGGGCAAAATTAGACGAAAAATTGGTATAGTTCAACAGTGTTATAAGAAAAATAGCGTACACAACCCGATAGAAAGTAACTTTCTTACACATGCGTGTTGTTTCACTTGGCTGGCGCCTTGTGTGAAAGTTATTACTTTCTTCCTAACTATATTGCGAAAAGTTTCTTTTCAGCACTTGATTGCTGACCGAACTCCGCTATGCATCGGTCGACCAAGGACAATCGCGTATAGAAACACTTTCCGCACTTGTTAAGAAATATACTATTTCCGCACTGATATGTCAAACTTCTTAATTGGACATGTCGATCCGAAAAAGCTTTTGCCATACGGTACAGAAAAATTTATAATCCTAACAAGTGTAGAAAGCTATACTTTGCGCACGACGTGGAGCGAGAATACAAGCATGCCCTCCACGATGAAAAAGTACCATTTTACGCCCGATGTGGAAACCATCATAAAATATGGAAAAAAATAACAAAAACTCTTCAAAAATAATATTTTATTACTTGTGACTTTCTGCTGTGTTTATTATTCGAGTGCCAACATTGTTTAAAGTGATTTTCCTTTAATTAGATGGTATTGTATAATAATTGGTCTGGATTGGATTTCACGTTCTTTTTCAACAAATAGATGTCGATATTTTCTAGCTCGATCAATACTGTTAGTTTACCGGTAATCGTCTCAATCTTGACTTGACCTCCAACAGTTTTAATTTTTTTTCCAAAATCCAAAACTATAAGTTCCTTTTTGATTTTTACTCCTAGCAGTGGCGGTTCCTGGCTTTAAAAAATAGTGAAGGGATACTCAGGCACACTAACTTAGACTTACCAATCTAGCTAGGGAAGGTATTATTTCCGACAAAAAAAAATATTTTGAGATGACGCCAAAAATGTGTTGAAATTTATTGCTGTCCGTAACACAATAGCTCCAAAACCGCTGAACCGATTTTCATAAAATTTTCAGGTAAAATAGTGCTCAACACTTTCACGACTTGATTAGATTTTGGCCAAAATCCATTGACTAAGTTTTTTGACAATTAAAAGCTTAAAAAAATGCTAACTTTTTAACTGAGCAACGTATCAATATACAGTTTTCGGAATATAGTAGACTACATTTTGCTCAATAATTCGTGTCATAACCCAAAACTTCATAAGAGCGTCAGTTTCTCAGATATTTACAAGGCTGATATATTATCATGGCTTCACATGAAGTGTCCTAATAGGCTAGCTAGGAAGGTATCAGATCCCTCATGGATCCATTTATTTTAAAACAATAACTGGATGCATGGTAAGGAGACAATTCGCCGCGGCTGATTCACCGCCACCGATTTGCCGCGGGGCCCATTCAACGCCGTCCAATTCGCCGCGGGACAATTCGCCGCGAGAATTTTTAAAAAAATTATTTTAATGTTTCGTGTGTAGTAAAAATTTTTTTAAAAATATAATTTTTTTTATTTTTTAATTTTTCTTTGTTTTTTTTCTATATTAGTTTTTTAAAAAAACGCTTTCTGAAAAGATATACCTAATTAACAAAAAAATATATTTTTTTATAAATTAGTTTTTTTGAAAAACTTCTTACTGAAAAATCATTTTTTTTCAAAAACATTTTTTTTTGTAGAATTTTTTTTTGCAAAATATTGGTTAGGTTATGTTTGCGATCAATTGACCACGGTTAGGTTAAACACAGATTTGGATATCCCAACAAGAGGGCAGGGGAGTTATCATTTAAGAAAAAATAAGTTACGTTAGATTACAATAAAAATTAAAGACAAATTCTCGCTGCAAATTTTCCCCGCGGCGAATCGGGCGGCGGTGAATTGCCCCACGGCGAATCTGCTCGCGACAATACAACATATAAAAAAAATTAGCTTTGGGGGAAAGGGGTGCCCGGGCCCCTCCTGAGCTTCGAAAGGCTGATAGTAACTATGATAAAGGTGGTGTGGGTCGTTGATATTGCCATGCTCTGATTGATTTTTAGTCGATTTTTAGTCGACTTTTAAATCGATTAAGAGGGTGGGAATCCAACTTCTGCTGCGTCTGCCTCCTCGAGTGGTGGCCATTTATGGCCATCCGGCACCACTGGATGTCGGTGATATTAAGCGCCTTTTATGGACTTGATATCACCTAACCAAAGACGCCTGGGGTTGGGGGGACCTGGCAGTAGGGATAAAATGCTGGCTAGCCGACCGGCCATCATGAGTGACAAAAATCTTTTTGTACTCCAGGTGAGTAATAATCTCACCGACAGTTCAGATCGGGTTGAAGCCCCGGTTGCTGTCGCTGGCTCCATGGATTCTGGGGAGAGCCACCCACTCATTAACCCTCACGGAGGAGGCGAAAACTCCGAACTCTCACTGAGAGTACGAAACGAAGGGGAAGTAGTGCCGAGTAGGCCTACAGAACCTAACCAAGAAAGGGGTGCCGAAGAGGCCCCTATGAAGCTGGAGGTTCCACCAACTCCAGCTCCAACATCGTCACCAGACCTTGAGCGGGAAAATGAACTGCTCAAAAGCGACGGTGACACTACTGATAAGGACTCCAATGTGGAGGCCCGAAATCAGAACAAAGATCAGAAGAGGTTGTCTGGCTCGGCAAAAAAACGGCTGAGAAAACTTCTTCAGGACGGCTGGGAATACTCAGCTGCCCACAAACGGGCACTAAAGGGACCGCTAAACATGGAGACGGTAAAGCCAAGCTCCAAACGTCCACGGTCCAGTGCTAATACTCCAGAGCAGGAGTCGAAAAGACCCTGCCGAGCCTCCTTGAGCGCTGCGGCAGAGGGAGTTAAAGTTGGCATTGTCCACAAAAACTACCCCTCCGAAAGCCTCACAGGAGAAAACCTAAGGGCACTGCAGATGGCCATCCTAAGGTCTCTAGCAGATGTCCCTACTGGCGCGCAGGTCAGATTTCTAGGCTGTACTCATCGGCCTGGATGGTTAAACCTGACTTGCGCTGACGAACAAAGCGCCCAATGGTTGGCAGAGGTGTCGTCAACTCTACAACCATGGGAAGGGTCGCAATTAAGGTTCGTCAGAGGGGAAGAACTTCCCAGGCCACACGTTGTAGTAGCGTACATCCCCGACGATGAGCAGGCGACTCGGCTCACTGCTCAGGATGTCGCTAAACGTCTCCGTGCGCAAAACAATGGCCTAAACACTGCTGACTGGGTAACCCTGAACAGTGAAGCCTCTGGACCGGGCCAAACATGGACATTCGCCATTGACGGACTGTCCATGCAGGCCCTGGAAAGCCTAGACATGCGGCCCTTCTTTGGATTTGGAAGAGTAATCTTCCGAACCAAAGGCAGGGGGCGTGGGTCTGGGTCAGCAGGACCATCTGGAATGGGCGCCCAAAAAGCAAAACAACCTCCTAAAGGACAAACCAATGTCCAAGGAGCAAAAGGGGATCAACAAAAAGACCCCAGTGGGAAGGCGGTAAAGAAGCCCCCCACAAAAACCCCTAAAAAAGAGGGGAAGAAGAAGGGTAAAGGGAAGAACATTCCCGGTAAACCCAACTACAAAAAGGGCCCTCGACGGGACCCTCCTGGAGGAGGCGGCGGCGATCGCGAACCTCCCCAGACAACCGCCTAAATATAGGCAGGGAACAAAAAAAAAATAAAATAAAATAAAATAAAAATGGCAGGCGCACAACAACGTCAACATCAAGGCCTGCACTTGATACAAATAAATCTACGCCATACCAAGACAGCAACGTACACTCTTGGTAGAGTTTTCAAGCAACAGAGGTTAGACATTGCTCTGTTGCAAGAACCGTGGCTATCAAGTACGAACCAAGTAGCTGGACTCAGCCGAACTCTTGGTAACATCATCACACATAACTCAGGTAATAGACCACGAGCATCTATTCTTATAAGAAAAGATATTAACTACTTTGTCCTTTCAGACTTTTGCACTGATGACCTAGTAGCGCTACGATTAATTGTCCCTGGCGAACAGGGCATGACAGAACTAGTTGTCTGCTCAGCATACTTCCCGGGTGACAGAGAAGCACCACTGCCGCCTACACCAGAGGCAGCAAACCTGATTGCATATTGCAAAGAGAGGAACGTACAGCTCATCCTAGGCTGTGATGCGAACGCGCACCACACAGCGTGGGGTAGCACTGATATCAACAGGAGGGGTGAGTATCTGTTCCACTACATCATAGGGGAGGGGCTTTTTGTTAATAATATTGGCTCCAAACCAACCTTTGTCGGCCAAAATAGGGCAGAGGTACTAGATCTAACAATAAGTACAAAACTAATTAGCAATAAGATCACTGACTGGAGGGTTACAGATGAGCCCTCCCTGTCAGACCATAATCATATACAATTCACCGTCGGCATGGGATCTACAAAAACAATTAGATATAGAGACCCAAAAAGTACAGATTGGAGTGGATATGCTAAATCCCTCCAAGAAAAGCTGAATTCAGCAATGACCGACGTGTGGGATCGTGATAAAATAGAAATAGCCTCTGTACAACTCAGAGAGGCTATCATAACCGCATATCACGAAAACTCACCTCTTAAAACCAAGACTGATAATCGCGGTATGTCTTGGTGGAACAACTCTCTGTTCAAAAAAAGAAAAGAGGTCAGACGTCTATTCAATCGGGCGAAGGAGACGGGTAACTGGGAAAGCTATCGTGCCTCCCTTAGCGAATACAACAAGGAGATTAGAAGTGCCAAAAGAGAGTCGTGGAGGAGGTTTTGTCACGGACTCACTAAGCTTCCTGACACCACAAGAATTCACAAAATTCTGTCCAAAGAGCCCGCGGACAGACTCTGCGCAATAAAGCTCTCTGACGGCGCTTTTACTAGATCTGAAAGGGAGTCCCTGGAGGCACTAGCAAACCATCACTTCCCAGGAAGCACGCTCCTTGAAAACGGGAATACTCCTGAGCAATTGACTCATGGACACCGTCCAAAACAGGCGGATTGGAAAATTGCAAAAGAAATTATCAACGCAAATGCGATAAAAATGGCGTTCACGTCTTTTAAACCGTACAAATCACCGGGGCTTGATGGTATTCTTCCAGTGCTAATACAAAAAGGCCTGGAAGTGCTAGTACCATGCCTGGTGAAACTGTACAGGGCCAGCCTAGCATGGGATTATATTCCAACTAGCTGGACCAAAGTTAAGGTAGTTTACATACCTAAGGCGGGTCGGGCAGATAATACTCCAAAATCTCTCCGACCCATAAGCCTCACCTCTTTTCTGTTGAAAGGCTTGGAAAAAATAATAGATGCACATATTAGAGGTGGCGCCTTAATGGCCCATCCACTTAATGCAAACCAATATGCATACCAAGCAGGCAAGTCAATAGAACTAGCTTTAAATAACCTTGTTGGAAAAATCAAGGAAACCCTCGATGCAAAAGGCGTCGCAGTGGGCATCTTCCTTGATATAGAAGGAGCATTTAACAATGCACTACCCAATTCCCTCTTTGAATCAGCGTGCGCCCGAGGAGTTGAATCCACCATCACAGGGTTCATCAGGTGCACACTCGAAAATCGAGTGATTGAAACCACACTTAACGATGTGATGGTAAGTTTTAGAGCGGCTAGAGGCTGTCCACAAGGAGGAGTTCTGTCTCCCCTCCTGTGGTCTCTGCTGGTCGATGATCTTCTTGCCATCCTAGAATCGCTGGATGTAGAGGTATTGGGCTACGCGGATGACGTAGGAGCAATCATTAGAGACATTCCAGAAGAAGAGTTCTCTGGAAAGATACAAGAAGTACTAAACACGGTAAAAGACTGGTGTGATAGGGAACAGATGTCTGTTAATCCCTGCAAAACAATCATTATACCGTTCACCCGTAAAAGAAAGCTAGACTTCCTGACTCCTCCGGAGCTTAACGGTGAAATAATTCCATTTGCGTCAGAGGGTAAATACCTGGGGATCACCCTAGATAAAACTCTCACCTGGAACGCCCATTTGGAAAAGGTAATCCGCAAAGCCACACTGTCCCTATGGACGTGTAAAAGAATTTGCGGAAAAACCTGGGGCACTAGCCCCAAACAAATGTACTGGCTGTATATAACAGTCATTAGACCAATGATTGCGTATGGTGCAATAGTCTGGTTTGAGAAGGGACATCAAAGAACCTCGAGAGCCAAACTAACCAGCTTACAACGACAGGCCAGTCTTGCCATATGTGGTGCAATGAGCTCTAGCCCATCGACTGCGCTTGAATGCTTACTAAACTTACCTCCGCTTCACATTTTCTTAGAGGCGGAGGCACGAAGAGCAACTTATAGAATAAGGGCCAACCACCAGGATGGCCGGGCAAACAAAGTGATATCAACAGACCTAATTAGGGAACAAGAGTTGGATGCAACTCTAGGAATGATATCCGACGTCATGCCCAACACGGTGTACAGCAGAAAGCTATACAACATTATACTCCCAGAGAGGGAGGAATGGTTAAAAAACAGGACCAACTTTTCAAACAACGATAGCTTCTGGTATACCGACGGATCCAAAATGCCATCAGGCGTTGGATCTGGAGTTGTTAGTATCCAAGAAAAAGTCGAGATTCAACATAGTCTCGGCAAATTGGCTACTATATTTCAGGCCGAACTCGTAGCCATTGAACTGTGTGCCCGGTGGATTACTGACCACGAATGGACCAACAGGACAATAAAAATCTTCTCCGACAGTCAAGCAGCCTTAAAAGCGCTTGATTCCTACACGGTCTCATCGAGAACCGTGAGGAACTGCAGAGACTCGCTGAATACGCTTGGTAGCGCTAATAAGGTGTCATTAGTATGGATACCAGGGCATTCTGGGCACGAGGGAAATGAGGCCGCGGACCAGGCAGCGAGGGAAGGGGCATCTGCGGAATTTTTCGGCCCCGAACCAGCCCTGGGCATATCATACAATGCTGCTAAATTAACCATATTGGGATGGATGGAGGACAGCTTCCAACAATACTGGATGAATATACCAGAACTGGCTCACTCTAAAGAGTTCATTAAAGGACCTTGTCAGAAGAGAGCCAGAAATATCATTGGACTTACCAGACATGAGATCCGTATAGTGACAGGACTTTTTACGGGTCACTGCCGACTAAGAGTACCCATGCACAGAATGGGAATAACAGAAGAGACCGAATGTAGACTCTGTATGGAGGATGATGAAACAGTTAGACATGTACTGTGCGAATGTCCGGCTATTGCACGTTTACGTCAAAACACTTTCGGTAAACCTCAGATTGATTCAGAAGATCTGAACAGTGTCTCACCCAAACTGATAGCTAACCTTTTTGGAGGATTAGGCATACAGTGGTGAGAAACCACTCAAAAGTGAGCCACAATAGACCCACTAGTGGTCGCAGTGGAAGGGCTGCAAGGCCCACTCATATATGAATCATCATCAATCATCAACTATGATAAAACCATAGGAATAAATAAAAAACCTCAAAATTTTAATAAGGCATTGCAAAAGTTTTGAACAATATTCCGCATATTTTACTTATTTAAAACTTTAATATTATCCAAATCGTTTAAAAAAGAAGTGAAATCATAACAAAAACATTTCTTGTAAAAAAACTAAGTACTCAAAAATTCCGTAAAAAGAATTGAGATAAATGTGAAGCCAAGTTCTCTAATACAAATTTCAAAATGAAAGGTTCTTACTAGTTTGGAAATGTTTTTCTAAACTTGGCTATTACGGTTGCAAATGACTTTTGTCATCTGTGTCAATACTAATATAATATAAGAGAAATTAACTGCGCAACCAATCAGGGTAGCTATTCTTGTTTTCAGGGAGAAAAGAGAAACCTTCCTCGAATAGATGCATCTAATTGGTACATGCACGCATACAATTTCTCTCATTTTTGACAAGAATGACATCATTTTTATTATTTTTATTTTATTATTATTATACATGCAAGAACCTAAATTCAGTAACATCAGCGAGATCGTAGGTAGTAAGTCTACGATAACGCAATTGCAATTTAATTTGAATTTTACCGTTTATTGTATGTGAGGCATTCATATATCCTTTAAATTTGCGAACTTGTTCATAATGTCATTGTAATAAAAAGGCTGTGAAACCATTAATTCATTGAATAGTTCTTTTTCGATAGAAATTTTTGATAAATTTGTCAGTTTCTCCTCTAACATGGTACTTCTCAGGGAGGTATTCTGGGTCTTGAACGATGTGATAGTTCCCATCACATGCTTTGACCAATGGCAGGCTTTAAATTAGCTCCGAGCCGTCACATGCTATGCGAAAAGACCTCCATTGCGCAAGCTTCTTCTACGATCCGACCGAGGATCGTTCAGTCGGTACCCGGGCAGGAGAACAGATTTCACTTCAAACGCATAAAATTCACTAACTCTGAAGGGCGGGGGACTATGCCATTGGTCGAGACAAGTCATTTCGCACAACAGGCGACCGTTTAGAGTTTGCTCAGAATAGCCACCCAGGTAGGTTTTAATACGTTTGAGACACGAAAAGCTGCGCTCTATACAAATAGTAGTGGATGGAATAGTGACTATTAAGTACAACAGCTTTCAGGCTTCCTTGAAGATGCTTCTATTCTGAAATATATGTCTCCATTAATGCGTGGGGTTCCATATTGTGAAATTGATCGTCGGTATAGATTAAAAACGGGTTGTAATTTGTAGTGAAATTGTATACACAAGGAACATTGTGCAACATAATTAAAATAAAAACCGATTCAAAACCGAATGTAAACAATACGCCGGTAACCGGACACTATTTCAATAATGTACGCAGGTTTAACAACTGATTCTTTGCCCTGCCAAAGCATGCACCATTGTCATGACAACCAACGGCATATCGAGCAGACACAGACGACGAAAAACTCGCGTCATCAATGCTTGTCTGCTAATTGCAAAAAATAGAAAAACAGGAGGACATATCGCTATAAAATTCGACAGGAGGGAATCCGCGACGGTTAATAGGGATTAACGTGACCAAACGCTCGTTCGGTTTTGCTGAGCAAGGCTCCGATTTTTAATTTTTTGTCCTGCCTTAGATTATTATATTTATTCTGGAAAAAACTCGTGTTTTAATTTTTTAAATAAAGTTACCCCCACCCCCTTGGGGGGAGTGCAGAGTGGTTCTGCACCACATGGCAGATCTCCATCATGGAAATTCATATTCTGAAAACTTTAATGTAATACAAAATATTGTAATATCACAAATAGATAAGCAACAAATCATTTCAGAACTGACTATATTCTTGTTTTCAGGGAGAAAAGGGAAACCTTCCCCGAATACACGGATCTAATTGATTCACGCATACAATTTCTCTCACTTTTGACACGAATGAAATCATTTTTAATGGAAAATATTTGGTTTCATTTCTCTTATTAAGAACCACTAGAGATTATAGTTTTTCTCTATAATTTGATGAACAGATTTGTGTATTCGAGGGAGACTTCTCGGTTTGAAGAGTAGGTACACTGGAGACCCAAAAAAATCAGGACGAAAAGAATGCAAGACTTTTGGCTGTCCGTACTGGTGCTGGTGTTAGCGTTAATTTGGGCATATGGAATAAAGCTAATTCAAAATTTAAAAAAACAAATAATTTTGCACAAGTATGTGAACTTGTTTCCGGGGGACAGGTGGTATCCGTTTGTAGGTAGGTAATTTTAACGTGTATTTTTTTAAGTCTATTTAATGAATGTGTGTATGTCTGTCAGGAACACGATAGCTCCTAAACCGCTGAACTGATTTTCATGAAATTTTCATGTAAAATAGTGTAAAATACTGTAAGGAGTTGATTTTGGTCAAAATCCACTAAAGCTCATGACAGTTTTTTGACACATTAAAAATTGAAAATATGCTAAATACTTAACGGAGCATCACCTCAATATGCGGTTTTCGGAACATAGTAAAACACCTTTTTCTCAATAATTTATGTTATTACTTAAAACTTCGTAAAACTATTTTTGTGCTAATAGGCTAGGAAGATCTCAGATCCACCATTTATTTTCCTGTCCTTTCGACTGTCGATATACCGGATGTCTCATAACTAATGAGCCATAGAGCAACAGGTGATAGAGGAGGTCATTTTCTGAAAACGTTCATATGTATAACGCATGGATAAAAACCCTTTCCTTGTCGAGAAACAGAGCATCAAATTTGGCGACTTTTTTAACTTCTTCTAACTTTTTTAAAACACGCAGGAAAAGTATGAAATTTGGTGAAGTAGTGTATTAGAATAAGGGCAATAATTCGAGATAAAAATAATTTTTCACAAAATCAAATATTTTAAGGAAAACGTTTTTTTATACATTTTTATTTATGCGATATTAATCGCAATGCCTAGTTGTTAGTTATTAAAAATAAGTGTCTAGGCAAACATTCTAACAATATATCATTAAAATTTAAGTAAGTGAAAATAAAGAGCTTTCAAAAATTACAAAATTTTTTCTTACTGGTCATTTTATCAAACAAGGAATGCCAGATCATAATTACCTAAATATTCATTTGTCGGTGACAGATTTTCATTTTTTGTAAAACATTTTCTAACCCACTCATCCAACTTTAAAAATCCTATATCTTAAAAACACATATATGTTATATTAACTTTTTTGTCCGAAATAATCTCCTTTATCAACTGCTGCAATATGTCCCATAAGTTAAAGGACACAAAAAATACAAAAAAATTATATTTTTTAGGTACTACCTGGAGATTTTTTGGTATACCTCGAGAAGAATCCTGGGATCTGCTAAAAAAGTTAACCAATCAATATGGACCAACTTGGAGAATGTGGAGTGGTAGTACTCCGTTGGTTAGTAAATGTGTGTCCTCCACTGTTAAAAGGGGTTTTAGTAGTCCATAGGACATCGGTCTATTTCTTAAGTGAATAGTAACTGGCTGAATTTTCTTACAAGCTCAACTTTTTTCTCCGAGAAAATTCTTCAAAGTGATTCCCAGCGTAGTGCGCGCGCACAGAAATCTTTCAAGCTTCGGCCTGACTAAACCAAGCATGCAATTTTCGGGACAATTGTTATAGATGTGTTTCTGCTTCTAGGTATTTGTCTCCAAAGTTGAGCACATCGAAGCAGCTTTGAAACACAACGTAAATCTGAACAAAGGTCAGACTTACGACTACTTAAGACCATGGTTGGGCGACGGCCTAGTAACTGCTCCTAAGACCAAATGGAAGGTAACTAACCTGTAATAGAACTTGTTCTTTAGCCATGGCCATACTTCATCACTTTAGATTAAGTTAGCATTTAGCTGGGGTTTGTTTTATTTATTTAAATTTTATAACTCTTATAACATAAGCAACTTCAGCTGCCAAGCTGTTAAGTAAAATCCAGCATAATGACAGATGATAAACAAAATAGTCACTAAGACAAATTTGAGCGGTCGACCGTTCGGTTATTAGTTCTCTTTGTTTAATGCGAGAGTTAAACAGATAGCGTTTAACCAAGAAACGTCAAAAATTCTATTTACCGGTTCTAACCCTTCTTCGGAGCAAAAATGTATTCCTCTACAATATGTTTTTTTTTCGTGTTTTTGCGTTTTTTAGAACAACTGCTGATTCTACCAAAAAACATGAGACAGAAAAAAGATGTGCATTGAAAAGTTGTATTCACAGTGGGTTTCATTTGTACCATAAGTTAAAAAGTTCTGCTCAAAAAACTACGAAATTGGCCTTTTCTCATGAAAGTTTCAAAAATTAAAAGGCTCTACCATTCTAAACAATACCCGACCGACCTACGATTTTGCTAGGAACCCAAAAGGCACATCGGTGGAAAAATTACAGCTTTCATCGAAAATCTTAAATAGTTCAATATATCATATATCACTACCTCGCTTGGTGGCCTCTGTTATTTTTGCGAGTGCTTCGTCCCGGCGTTTAGTTTTAAGATATAAAATTTAGAGACATTTATCTAAATTAGAATGCTTTTTATTTTCTTTTTTTTGCTAGAGTTATGCTAAAACTTTATACTTAAAGTTACTTTATTTCTTGGTTTAACCTAATTTAGTTACTAAGATATGCCTTGCCTACAAAAAGGGTAAAAATTTGAATTTGCGCGGTGAATTATATGCTCAAGAATGCATTGACTTTACTTTATTATTTTTGCTTTTTCTACCTTGAGTATATCCATTTTCCATCCTTTTTTAATTTAAGTTTTCCCTAATTTTATACATACTTTTACTGCTATATTGCTACATACAGCAGTGCTCCAACGTCCGTCTTGCTATACGGAGCTCATGCGAATATTTGGGGTACTCTCCATACCAGTGATATATATTGATCGCCAAGTGAAATCACATGCGTGCTTTTTAAGACAGCGGTCGTGTATAAACATTTATGGATTGCTTTGAAGTGCTACTGCTACTACTTTGATTGGAATTATTTGGATTCGACTGTGCAGTTGTCCATGTACCAAGTTCCTTTCATCCAAGGGTAAGTCAAAGTGTTTTTGAGCTGCGTTTCTTTACATTTTTTACTTATTCCCTATGCTACTATTCCTAACTAAAAACACAAAAGTGTAACCTAAGAGTGGGAACTATTGGACTGGAGATCCCTATTGCTACAGTTCGGTTGGTTTGTTGACTTTTTCATGCGAAAGACGTCTCGACCGACCATTTTTTGGTCCTTCGAGCCGGATTTCCCGTTCTGCGTAATAGGTGCTCTCAGAGTTGCATAATTGTGTTTGAAGTTAGGACTTTACTTTGCGTCTTTTTGAGACAAGGCATATCTTAGGTTTTACATTTTATCTACGGTGTGTCTATTGTACGTTGCACGTACCAACTTGCATTGCATTTTTTATTTGTGCAATATACAAATTGCATACAAATTTTGAAAAATTTATTTTTTTTCAAAATTAAAAAATATTGCGCTGTCGATGTATGTAAGGCTTGCGTTTCCTTGCGTACCTAAACAAATTCAGAAACTCTTATCAGTTGCTAAATTTTTTGTGCATATTTATTAGCATTTATACTTTTTGCTAAAAACTTGCTGTTCTTTACTCAATATTTGCTAAAAGCCGCTGGCCTTTTAATATTGCTTTGAATCTTGGTTTACGAGGGAATTTGAAAAGTACTACGATATATTTTTTAAATTTGCTTCCCTTATTAACTATTGCTTTACTTTGCACTTTAACCTTTTAAAATGGTAAACGATACCGAAAAAAAGGTAAGCTCGGCTAAGGCCTTGCGTCAAACTGCAATCAATCAGTTGAGTGTGCTTGAACACTATGCCAATCAGGCGAAAACAAATCCAGCTGCTCACACAAGGTTTAAAGTTAACTTTAAAAAACTTTCTTCTTGTTGTAAGAGCTTTGAAAAGCATCATAATGCTTTACTGATCTTGATTTCAGACGATTCTGAAGCTCTGGAAGCTCAGAATAAAATACAAAAAGATTTTTTGGATAGATGCGTAGAGGTTGAGGCTTTGCACTATGATTTATTTGAGGTGGAGGCTGAAGAAATAAATCGAAGCCACAACGAGGTAAATAATCAAACAATTATTTTTCCGGAACCAGAATTTTCTCTTCCCAAGTTAAATGTCCCTCCTTTTTCGGGCGATGTTGAGGAGTTTCCAAGCTTTATTGAGATTTACAATGCGGTTGTACATACGCGTAAGAGCTCGGACATTGAGAAGTTTAAATATTTACGTACGATTTTAAGAGGCCCTGCTTTAAATTTAATTAAAAATATACCTCTTGAAGGAAATAATTATTTACTTTGCTACGATACGCTGATTTCCAGATATGAAAATAAGCGCTTGCGTGCGGTTTCTTACTGGAAATCTATCGAAAACTCACCTCGGCTATCCAATGATGACGTTTTAGAATTGCGCAAAATGCTAGATACGTTCAAGGAAAACCTTGATTGCTTAAAAAATATGGGATATGCGACCCATAGTTGGTGCTTTATTCCTGCGAACATGCTTTTGGATCGATTAGATCCCGGAACGCGTAAGTTATTTGAACAAAATCACGCTTCTAATTTAATGCCAAAATACGAAGATATTTACAAATTTTTAGAGCAACATTGCACGTCTCTTGAATCTTTATCTTTGTCTATGAAACAAAATAATGTTCAAAACTCACGACCAGGGAACTTCTCGAGATCCCCCCGTAATCCACGAAATAAAACAGTTTTACTTGCAAACAGACAGTCACAAAAAACTCCAAATTCCAAACAAAACACGTGTTTCTACTGCAAAGCAAAAACTACACATCTGATTTTTAGCTGTGAATCTTTTTTAATGAAACCAATTCAAGAACGCATTGATTTTATTAGAAATAATAAGGGATGCACCAACTGCATGGCTAGTTTTCATCAAGTAAACTCGTGCACTTCACAAAAAAGATGTATGATTTTGTTTTTTAAATCACCACAGTCTTTTATGCCTAAAAAATAACTCCCCAGCTTCGGTGATTGCTTCTTCTTCTGTGACGTCTAGTGGATCACAAACTAACCCCGTAGAAAATCAGATTACTGAAAATAAATCTATTCACGCGGGTACTGTGCTTGGCGACTATGACACGTTGCTTTGCACTGCTTTGCTGCACATCCGTGATGCATACGGAAATTGGCACGAAGTACGCGCCATCTTGGATAATGGCGCCATGTGCTCCTTTATAACGAAAAAATGTGCGAATGCACTCGGACTTCCTAAATCCAACATTTCGCTTAATGTAAACGGTTTAGGAGATATGTCTACTACGGCGCGCCATGCGGTGCATTGTAAAATTGCTGCTATCGATAATAAATCGAAAATTTTTAGTCTAGAACCTGTATTAATAGACCAAGTTTGCGATAAAATGCCAAGTGTATCTTTTAACCAAAATTCTTTGCACTACTTAACTGGTCTAAAATTAGCTGATCCCAGTTGGTATAATCAAGCTGGAATTCAGCTTCTTATTGGCGCGGACCTTTATGGATCACTTTTAGAAGAAGGTAGACTTTATTTCGGTCCAGACACCCCCTCTTGTATTAATACAGTCTTCGGATGGACTTTGCTCGGAAAAATGCCTCTGCAAAATGCTGCTTTTGCATCAAAAAATATTTCTACTTTTATGGCAACTATTTCCACTCCTGATTTAAATAATACTTTGCAAAAATTCTGGGAGTTGGAAGAGGTTCCTACGGTGGAGAAAAATTCACCTTCAGATATTTTTTGCGAAAAATATTTTGAAAAAACTACTATACGCGATGTGGACGGTAAATACACCGTTTCGTTGCCTTTTAAAATCAATCCCGTTGATTTCGGCGATACCCGAACCCTTGCTTTGCGTCGGTTGTACTCGCTTGAAAAACGTTTACTAAATGATAAAAAATTATTTACTTCTTACTCACAAGTAATGCAAGAATACTTGGATATGGGTCACATGCGTGCAGTTTCACCCCCTAATAACTCAGAAATTCATGAATATTTTTATATTGCTCACCATGCGGTTATAAAAGAAAGCTCGAGTAGCACGCCTGTTCGTCTTGTCTTTGACGCATCGAGTCATTCTTTAAATAAGCCTAGCCTAAATCAAGCCCTTCACACGGGTCCTAAACTACAAGGAGATTTAGTTAAAATTTTGCTTAATTTTCGGCTACATAAATATTGTTTTGTTAGCGATATTTCTAAAATCTACAGAATGATAAATGTGGAGGAAAATCAACATAAATACCAACGAATTTTATGGCGTTTTAATTCTGAAGAATCGGTGCAAGATTACGAATTAAAAACTTTGACTTTCGGGGTAAACTGTTCTCCATATTTAGCAATTCGAACCTTGCTTAAATTAGCCGATGATTATCAAGACTTACCGTTGGCTTCTGCGATTTTAAAGGACAGCGTCTATATAGACGACTGCGTAGTAAGTTGCAATGATTTTGATCAAATCATGCTTATGAATTAATTGAGTTATTAGGGCGAGGTGGATTTGAACTGAAAAAATGGGCATCAAACGAACCCAAATTGCTTGCAGACTTGCCTGCAACCCACATACAAACCAAAGACTTTTCTTTGGATCGAGAGGATGCAAACTCTCTAAAAATTTTAGGCTTGAGGTGGAACCCTCAAAGTGATAACTTTTTTTATTCTTTTAATTATAATACAAAAATTTGCACTAAGCGTAATTTGCTTAGTACCCTTGCGAAATGCTTTGACCCTTTAGGTTTTCTTACACCGGTTACGTTTTTTGCAAAAAATTTAATCCAGTACTTATGGTTTATAAAGTTAGATTGGGATCAGTTAGCACCCCCGGAAATAATTTCCAAGTGGAAAAAATTCGAGGAAGAACTCAAATTATTTTCTGATTTTTATATCCCAAGAATGATTGATCTCTCTAATTTTCAATTTTGTCAAATTGTTGGATTTAGCGATGCATCCGAGCGCGGTATGTGTGCGGCGGTTTATTTTCGTATTGTTTATCAAAACGGAGATATTAAAACGTATTTTGTGTGCGCAAAATCGAAAGTCGCTCCCATAAAAAGAATCAGTATTCCCCGTTTGGAGCTCTGTGCGGCAGTTTTGCTAGCTAAACTCATTCAATTTATTCAAAATACTTTTGCTAATAAAATTGCTTTTCAAAATACTATTGCTTTTACGGATAGTATGGTAGCGCTCTCTTGGATCAAAGGATCACCACATGCGTGGCGCACTTTTGTATCCAACCGAGTCACATACATACAAGAAAAAATTCAGCCTTGCGATTGGAACCATGTTCCTTCTGAATTAAACGCCGCGGACCCCGGGTCACGTGGTCTATTGCCTGCAGATTTAATTAATTGTTCCCTTTGGTGGCAAGGACCCGAGTTCCTTTGTAAGCCACAAGAGACATGGGATTTTACTAAAAATAATATTACTACACCCAAAGAAGCTCTCGAAGAGGAGCGAAAATTGGTGTTTGCTGCAACAATTGAACCAAATTTTTTGGATTGTCTGCTTAACAAATTTTCAAATTTTTTGCGTTTAATTAGACTTGTTGCTTTTATACTACGTTTTATTCACAATCTTCGCGCGCGTAAATTTAATAATGAGAAAATTATTATTAATTCTACGTGGTTAATACAATATGAGTTACAAAATGCAATATTTGTGCTTATAAAACACGTGCAAAATAAATATTTTCAAAACGAGATTTCTTTACTTGTCGATAATAAACCGTTGCCAAAGGTTTTTAGAAAATTAAATCCGTTTTTGGATCAAAATAATATTTTACGCATTGGCGGAAGATTATGCAATTCGGAATTAGATTATGACAAAAAATTTCCTATACTTTTACCCGGTGATTCTCAATTTACAAAGTTATTGATTGCGCATACTCACGAGAAACATATGCATACCGGCATAAACACGACTTTATTTTTACTTTTTCAAAATTATTGGATTTTTGCAGCTAAAAGGCATATAAGAAAAATAATTTCGCGTTGTTCTACATGCTGGCGCACGCGCCCCAATAATTATCAACCCCCTGTTGGAAATTTGCCAAAATTTCGCGTTTCACAAGCAAAAGCTTTTCAACACGTTGGCGTTGATCTTACGGGAAGTTTTGCTATTACAATGAGCCGCATGCGCGGTGCAAAACGACTTAAGGCTTATGTCGTTCTATTTATTTGCGGTTGTACGAAGGCGGTACACTTAGAAATTGTGTCAGACTTATCGGCAGACGCTTTTATGGCAGCATTCCGACGTTTTATGGCCAGAAGAGGACGCGTGGAAGTAGTCTACTCGGATAACGCGTCAAATTTTACGCTTTCTGCTAAAATGCTTAACGAGATGTTTGCTGAAGTTGCTAATCGCGAATCAATTCGTTGGCACTTCAACCCTCCATCCGCACCCCACATGGGCGGTTTGTGGGAAAGTAACATCAAAAGTGCAAAGTCTCATTTACTACGAGTAATTGGAGAACAGGTGCTTACTTTTGAGGAGCTTTATACTGTGGTTACTCAAGTAGAAGCTATCCTCAACTCTAGGCCTTTGTGTCCAGTCAGCACAGATCCAAATGATTTGACTGCACTGACGCCCGGTCATTTCCTTAGCCTGGAACCACTTACGACTGTTCCAGACCTCGATTTTGACCAAGTGCCTTTAAATAGGCTTTCTCGGTGGCAGTTGCTGCAAAAACTGCATCGCGATTTTTGGCGTAGATGGCACAGAGATTACTTACATACATTGCAACAACACGCTAAAGTGAATCAAGACAAAATTGATCCCATTGCGATTGATACGATGGTTTTGATCAAAGATGATCAAACCACTCCCTTAAATTGGGTATTGGGACGAGTAGTAGGATTGCACCCTGGTACTGATAATGTAGTAAGAGTTGCTACAGTTAAAACCTCCAAAGGTTTATTCAAGAGGCCTTTGGTGAAATTGTGCCCTCTCCCTAATGCTTAGTTCAGAAAATACCATGCCCTGGGTATTTTCAGGGGGGCCGGAATGCTTCGTCCCGGCGTTTAGTTTTAAGATATAAAATTTAGAGACATTTATCTAAATTAGAATGCTTTTTATTTTCTTTTTTTTGCTAGAGTTATGCTAAAACTTTATACTTAAAGTTACTTTATTTCTTGGTTTAACCTAATTTAGTTACTAAGATATGCCTTGCCTACAAAAAGGGTAAAAATTTGAATTTGCGCGGTGAATTATATGCTCAAGAATGCATTGACTTTACTTTATTATTTTTGCTTTTTCTACCTTGAGTATATCCATTTTCCATCCTTTTTTAATTTAAGTTTTCCCTAATTTTATACATACCTTTTTACTGCTATATTGCTACATACAGCAGTGCTCCAACGTCCGTCTTGCTATACGGAGCTCATGCGAATATTTGGGGTACTCTCCATACCAGTGATATATATTGATCGCCAAGTGAAATCACATGCGTGCTTTTTAAGACAGCGGTCGTGTATAAACATTTATGGATTGCTTTGAAGTGCTACTGCTACTACTTTGATTGGAATTATTTGGATTCGACTGTGCAGTTGTCCATGTACCAAGTTCCTTTCATCCAAGGGTAAGTCAAAGTGTTTTTGAGCTGCGTTTCTTTACATTTTTTACTTATTCCCTATGCTACTATTCCTAACTAAAAACACAAAAGTGTAACCTAAGAGTGGGAACTATTGGACTGGAGATCCCTATTGCTACAGTTCGGTTGGTTTGTTGACTTTTTCATGCGAAAGACGTCTCGACCGACCAGCGAGTAAATGCAAATTTGACGTCAACCCCTAGAGTCAACTTTGCATTAACACGAAAAGTGCAAGAAGGCCTCTAATCTTATGATAAACCATATTTTTAATTTGATTTTCATGGTACCGCTTAGGTTAATAGAAAAATGTTGACGCCATTGTTTCACTTTAAAGTGCTTGACAAATATGGAGAAGTTTTCACGGCAAAAGGACAGCAACTGGCGGATATCTTTGCACAGCTTGCTGGCGGAGACTATGTGGATGTGTTTCCCTATTTATTAAGGTCAGTGAAGTGTTTCGGTTTACTCGGATTACAATTGTCGTTATTTTTTTTAGCCCGCTTCATTTTTTATTACACAAAACTTAAATTCAAGTCAAACTGAATGTGATCGCTTAGTATTAAATGAACCGAAGACTTGGGAAGTAAACAAAGATGTAGGTCAGCGGATTATTTTTGAAGCTGAAACGAACACATTATTTTCTACGAATTTTAATTTTTGTGTAAAGACAAATGAAGCGGGCTAAAAAAACATAACGACTGGTATAAAAAAAATTATTTTATAAGAATATACTAAAAAATAGTAGGAAAATTGCCTAAGTTTTCAAAAAATTCAAAAAATATTAGTTGTTTATATCATATCTAACTTTTCTTTACATAAATCAGCTGGACCACCAGTGACGTGAAAATTCGACATATATTTATAAGATCCGAACACCGGTCTATTCTATCCACTGTGGGTCCGTTCAACACTCCATTGCCCATCAACCATGACTTAATTTTAAGGCTTGCACAGCAAAGAAAATAAAACATGTTATATAACATAATTTAATGGCATAAGGGCAAGGATTATAAGAAAAATAAGTTACCTCAGCCTGGATTACTTACAGAAACGAGTATAATTATAATTAGGATTACTTACAGAAACGAGTATAATATAGTAGACAGTGAATTTACATTAGGCCAATAGCATACTATAAAATTCACGCACTGTGCACCTTTGAACGCAGCCGGTGACGACCGGTGAGGGCGCTGATTTCCCTATTCGTTTTGTAATAGCAGGTAACCAAATGAACTGGAATGCTAGCTCTGTCTTTTTTTTCTTATGCAATAATTTACATAGGAAAAAAGAGAGAGGAAGCGTTTTTGCCTCCATAGTGCAGTGTTGCCGATATTTCATTTAATTCAAAATCATTTGGAAAAATCTTTCAGTGACTGCTTTCAGTCAGAGACAATATTATTTTCTCTATGCTTTCAGTATACATGCAACCTTTGTCAGGGGTGGACGCGTCTTGCCCAGTGGAGGGCATAGATATGTAGGTAAGAAAAAGTAGATATATTTTCTGACTTCCAAGAGTTAAGGCCAGAAACACATATACAGTCCTTAAACTTGTTGCTAAAAATTTTTGGACAACTCAGGAATTTTTTGGAAAAACTCAAGAAATTTTCGGAAAACATGGGAAATGTCAGGAAAACCCCGGAAAACGTCTGGAAAATTTGGGAAGTTTTCGAAAACATACATTTTCATAAAACTTGCGAAATGTTCGCAAAAACTTGGAAAATGTTAAAAAAACTCGAGAAAAGTTTTGAAAAACTGGGGAAACTTTCGAAAAACTCGGAAAATCTTCAAAAAACCTCGGACAATTTTCAGAAAACTTTAGAAATATTCGAAAAACCTCGGCAAATGCTCGGAAAAACTAGGAAAATTTTCGGAAATCTCGGAAAATGTTCAGAAAAACTAGGAAACCTTTTTGGAAAACTGGAAAAATGTTCGGAACAACACAGAAAATGTTTAAAAAACTCGAAAAAAGTTCAGAAAAACTTTCTAAAAGTTCAAAAAAACTCGGGAAATTTTCGAAAAACTCGGAAAATGTTTAGAAAAACTCAAAGAATTTTCAGAAAACTTTAAAAATGTTCGAAAAATCTCGGGAAATGCTCGGAAAAACTAGGAACATTTTCGGAAATCTGGAAAAGTGTTCATAAAAACTAGTAAAATTTTTGGAAAACTGAAAATGTTCGAAAATCTCAGCAAATGCTCAAAGAAAACTTTTGAAATGTTTAGAAAAACTCAAAATTTGTACAAAGGCACAAACTTACTCAGTGTAAGACAACTCTGTTATAAATATTCTGTCCTCTATCTAGGTCAAAATAATCTACTGTTGCCAGAAATCCCACATATTCCTAACACAAGATTTGTTGTGGAAAATAGAGTAAGACTACCAAGAAAACAAAAAACAATTGGTCAAAGCGCTATACATATATTGGAAAAGAACTCTTTAACCTGCTACCATCTGAACTCAAACACAATGTCAAAAAAAATTATTTAAAAAAATAAATATGCACTTGGTTACTTCAAAATTAGCCAAAATTATAATAAATAAATAGATACCTAACTAGAAACTGGTGTTCAAGAATATTTCATTACTTTTTTTTAGTTTTATATATTATTTGTTTTTTTTTTCATTGTAGTAATATAACTACTTTGCATTTATTTATTTCTACTTTTATTTATAAAAAAAATTTTAAACTTTTTTTTAGTCTAAAAAACAAGACTAAAGGAAAAAAAAATCCTGAATCCATCAAGATTGTCACAATTATTATTATTTTTGTTATTTTTTAACTTTGTTAAATTCCGGTAAATAGGCTTAATTACATTTATGTAGGTACAAAGAAACCATTGCAATGTATATTTCATGATATATTTACTTACTTAAGGGTATGATGTATAAAACTCATTTCTATGCAAAAAATGAGGTAAATAAATACATTAAAATTGAATTGAATTGATTCAATTGAAAATTGACTCCAAAAATGTTTGAAAAACTCGAAAATATTGGAATAAATTTTTTCGGAAAACTCAGGAATTGTTCGAAAACACTCGAAAAAAACTCGAAAAATTTCCATAGAAACTCGTGAAATGTTCGGAAAACTCGGAAAACGTTTGGAAAAACTCTAGTCTAGACATTTTTATGAGTGAGGGAATTGTCGGAGTAAATCCACCTACTCAATTATTTTCATCAATCTTAAAAAACACAAATGGCGGAATTCCCCATTTATCAACCAGTATGTATTAAATACGGAAACTTTTTCATAAGTAATTTATTAATTGATTTGATTCAAACTTGCTACTTTGTGGTGCTTAAGATCACTCAATACAATGTTTAAACTAATTTAAAACAAAATTCATTTGTCAACCGATATCTGTATCAAATTTAAAACTTTGGGGTATATAACGTAGCTAGCTGATTTTAATTTAGGATTTTAGAAATTAAGTTGGAACAGGTAAGTGGAGTGGAGCCAAACATTAAACTCAAAAATAGGTAAACAGTTTTAAGTTAAACGGTTTCATTAGCTGTATAAAAAACTAGAAAATTTTAAGTACACAAACGTGACTTTTAACAGACTAAGGTAAAAGCGTGGGGTGCATAAAAAATAGGGTTAAACGATTATTTAATCAAATAAGAATGACTTGTCTAAAATATTTCAAATGCGCAGTTTAACTTTACGTCTGTTATAAACCTGGTTTGTGTTTCCTGACCTATCACTTTTCATCCCTGATTTTAATTTTTTATCCCTGATTTATCACTTTTGATCCCAGGGATAAACAGTGACACTTTTATCTCTTGTGTTTTTATCCCTAAACAAAAAAAATAATTTGGACAGGCCCTTGAAAGGAGGCCCAGTTTCATTCTTTTTTTTTTTAAATAAGTGGACCCTTTTTGTGGCTTCTAGTTAGTAAGCTCAGAAATGAGTAACTTTATTACTCATATGGTAAGGTTACAAAAAAAATAGTCTATTACATAACAAGAGACAAAAAAAGAGTGACAAATTTCACATGACCTTGAATGTGTGTGGCGCTAGCCGAGTGAAACAACACGCGAGTGTAAGAAAGTTACTTTCTATCGAGTTGTCTGTCTATCATTCATCGCCAGTTATTGTATAGAGTGGTTTATTCAAGAACTTATTGGCTGATTAAATTTTATCTTTGTTTTTTTTATGAGTATTTTAAATTTTGCTGTTAACTAATTTAATCTTTTGACATTTGTAAATGCTATATGCGTTAATAAAAATTTTGAATTTTGAAGTTTGTGTAAGCTATTTTACCTACGAATACTATTAAACTATACTACTTTTTGTAAAAATTGGTCTTGAATTTTGCACAAATCAAATGAAACTGCTTTGCCGCACATGTGTGGAAAGATAGTTTGCAACACATATGCGGAAAAACATTGTGGCAGTTAGCGCTATTGTACCTTTTCCATACATGTGCGAAAAGTACTTTTTCATGTGCAGAAAATTTTTTGTCCATAGGTGAAATCTAACGAGGATGAAAATGGTGTGAAATCCATCATTTTCATGTGTAGTGGTAGGAAAAAATATTGCATATGAAGTACTTCTTATAAAAATAATTAACAAACAAAAGTTTAATTTAATTACTTTGCGCTTTTTTGTATCTTACATTATATTTAGTTCTCTATGCTCAAATAAACGTTCGCTCAAATGTTTGTGTCGCTCTAGACGCTTTTAATGTAAAACTATATTATACTCGTTTCTGGTGAAAACAACACACTTGTTATAGATAGACATAAGACTCGTTCGAACATTTTACGAAAGAAAACCACCCCCCCCCAACCCTGGCAGGGAGGTGTCCCCCCCCATTAAACGTGCTTTTTGACGGTTTTTTGCTAATAACTTCTTGAAAACTTTTCTAAAAATATTCTGAAGATCATTTTGCAAGCGGATAATTAATTATCATTTTGCAATCAGATAATTACTTTACGTTACTAATTCCTACTTTGTAGTCCTCCCTGCTTCCACCCATTGCCCCTTCTGTCATTTCCCCACACCCTCTTCAAAAACCATATTCGCATAATTTTATCAAATATAGGGCGATTTCAAAAATTCTTTCTGTATATGCTATAAGATTTTTTTCCAACAACATTTTACTAGGTTGCAAAAATCTTTATTTTACTATTATAGACCAGCCTTAAAAGAGTGTAATTTTTTAAAGTATATTTGGTGATAGCATCTAAAGTTGAATATTTTTTAGTTTTTATAAAAAAATATCCAAGTCTTATAGTGGTCGGGCAAATTCAAAGATTTTGGCTGCTTAAATTCAAAACCATTTTTTAAAGTATTTGGCCAAAATTGAAAAGCGATTTTTTGGTTTGCGGTTAAATTTGGGTCCCCTGAAAATATTTCTTTACCTTCCTAGCTCGCGCAGTGAAGGTATTATTTTCGACGAAACTATTTTTTTTTGAGATAACGCCAAAAATTTGTTATTTGGGTGTATTTTGACCTATCTTACCAATATCGTCGTGATGTCTGCCTGTGTGTGTGCGTATGCCTCTCCGTCACACGATAGCTCCTAAACCACTAAACCGATGTTCATAAAAGTTTCAGGTAAAATAGTGTTCGACACTCACGAGCTGTTTAGATTTTGATCAAATTACATTAATGCTAATGACAGTTTTCTGCCAATTAAAATTTTTTATTAATTAAACACTTAAGTAGTCGCTACGGTGTAAAAAGTGCGCCACTAGATCTAAAAACCATCCAACGTCTTTTTTACCCTTTCTTCTTGGGCATATATTATGGACATCAAAGATATTTTTGACTATTTATTGTATTTTAGAAATTATTGGTCTATGTATACCGGGTGCGCCAAAAAAAAACCGGACAATTTTTTTTTCAATATAACGTTTGAAGTATGTATATCATCGATTTTAATGGGACAAACTGCACTTGGCAGAGAATTATTCAGAGTTTTATCTAAATATCGGTCCGCCATATCAAAATCCAAGATGGCGGTCGAAATTAAATTGCACCCTTCAAAGATGCTCCTTTATTCATGTATTGTCCGGTTTTTTTTGGCAATTATTTATATGTCCAAAACGTAAACGCCTAAGCCGAAACAAATGAGTTAGTGCAGGCGCTGTAGGTAGTTGAGTATGCAAAATATGACGAGCGCAGTTTGACAATGGATTTTAGCTGACAAAAGGTCGCAGATTAACGATCTGGATGTTTCCAAGCCAGGTTTTGGTCTAATTTTTTTTTTATCCCCCCTTCTCTTATAGCCGTGTTCGAATTTCTGAAAATTTAACAAAGTTGACGCCTTAAAGCCACAATGCCAGAGAAATTATTAATCAAAAATGTGTAAAATCCAATCTAAATATAAAACTTTATTAGTTTATTAGCTGCAAAAACTCCCAAAAACCCCTCAAAACCTGAGATTTTGAGGTTTTCTTCAAATTTTCTGAAAAACTAAGCTTCTTAGGGAAAAATACGTAATTACCTTTATTATAGACAATAAAATTTGCTTCTCAACGGTGTATTACTCAGTGAGGTACGACCAATGACAAAGTCTTCAGCGGCGTCCGTTAATTGAGGTGATATAAAAATATGAAAAATTTTCTTGAAAACTAAGCTATCTATCAAAAATTATGTCCTATAGTCAACTGTAGACAATGAAATTTCCTTCAAAACGATGTATAAGAAGGTAGATTACTTTTATCTATAACAATTTAGGGTCGCCCGTAAATTACATCAATTTTGAAAAATCACTAAATTAAGCTTTTTGGGAAAAAAAATATTTACACTTTATTGTAAAAAATAAAATTATCTTTTTAACTATGTATAAGCAATGAATACACGACTTGTATTCATAGGTATAAGCTAGCGCAGAGTATTACCAAACTTTCCAGCGGCGTCCGTTTGTTCAGAAAATGTTTAAAAAATTAAAAAACCACATGTTTGTCTTATGTTTTACCCGATTACCTTAAAAACTAAGCCTTCTGTCAAAAATCATGTTACCTAGTCAATAAAATAGTCTTTTAACTGCTGTGTCACAAAGTAAGATTTAGCTTTAAATTAAAACTTCACAGGCGTCCGTAAATAAAATCAATTTTTACAAATCACAAATAAATTAATTTTTTTACAGGTTTTATTCAATTTCCTTAAAAACTAAGCCCAATTGAAAATGTTTTAAACTTTATTGATGAAAACAAAATTCCTATTTTACCGATATATAAGTCAGTGAGATTTGGTTAATGACAAACTCTTCAGCGAAGTTCGTATAGATATAAGACTCATACAAAACAAAAAATAATAAAAGCATTTTAGTAATAACGAACTTATAAAGAAATAAATGCAGACAGGGTTGGCAATGAAATCGTATCATAATAATATTTGAAACAAAAATAGATTTTTTGAGAACCACCACACCGATTTTATTAATTTATACCTCGTTGTACGGGGCAAAAGTAGGGCTTTTCTATAAGTAAAAAAAAACTAAAATAGAAGTATGATTCTGTCCGCCATCTTAAATTTTAAGATGGCTGTAAATTTTGATCATAATCTTTAAAAGACAATCAATTCTTATTAGGATGTTTTTTATTTCATCAAAATCGGTTCAGTAGTAATGAATTTATAAGGAAATAAATGCAGACATGATTGGCAAGGAAGTCGTATAATATTCAAAACAATTGTTGAAACAGAAATGTATTTTTTTAAAACCACCAAACCGATTTTGCTGATTCGTAACTTGTTGTGCGTGGCAAGAATGCAGCTTTTTTACTGATTTAAAAAACTAATTAAAACTTATTCGCAACAGAAGAATAAACGAGCATCTTTGAAGAGTACATTTTAATTTTGTCCGCCATTTTGGATTTTGAGATGCCGGACAAAAAAATATAATTATTCAAAATTCTGATTAATTCTCTGGCAAGTGCAGTTTATCCCATTAAAATCAATGGTATAGTTCAAAAGTTATAATAAAAACAAAACTGTTTTTTTTGGCCCACCCGGTATATAGTCAAAGCTAATTGTTATCAGGACCACGATAGTTCCGGGCAAGCCGGGCCCTTGCCCGGGGCGGCAACCATAGAGAGCGGCAAATTGGCTGTAAAATGAACTACAGTAAAAGTCGCGAATAACGACGTCGCTTACAACAACAAGTCGCATATTACGACGGAGACTGCGTAGTTTGGTTGGATTTACGTTTAATGTATTGCAGATAAAGTCTGGTTATAGCCACGCCGGTTATAGCGACGAAGATGATTGAGGAGAATTTAGACCACCATCTATTGTAGAAGCTTTACGAGCTGTGAAAATTCTGAATAGCTTTGTACTTTACAGTCATTCCAGTGACAAAATTCTTCTCGAAGGAGTCAGTACCATAAAAAAACAAATCGAATCGATTTATTTTAACTCATGTTGAAAAACAAGCAAAAATTACAGATTATTTGATTAAGTAAAATGTATTAATGTTTCGTTATTGCAGATATTAATAAATATGTGAATAGTATTTAGGTACGTCTTACTTGTTTCCGTAGGTTTACTTTTTTATATTGAATATGATGATTCTATCCGACTTTTCATGTATTTTTAGGGTAAGTAATAAAAAAGTTTTAACATAGAGAAATTTTATTTAAAATAAGTAAGTCTTATTATATCGACGACCGGTTATAGCAACCCTTCTTTGTTGGTCCCTTCGCCGTCGTTATATCCGACTTTCACTAAAAAAAGAAATAAATAAACTAATATTCATTCATTCCAAAACCAATTTCCTTTTATTCTGGACAGCTCTAAACACCAGATTATTCTTGGTCGCTGCTGATATACTTGTCTTGGGAAGACCTTTTTAAAGTGACATTTATTATTATTTATTATTATTGATCTATTTTAGATGCGGCTTCGATATAATTTCCGAAACAGCCATGGGTGTCAAATTCGATACACTGAAAAACCCTGATTCGGAATATTGTAACGCCATTTTTTCATTATGTAAGATTGCAGCGTTACGTCCACGAAACTTTTTCTTGAGAAACAATTTTATTTTCAAATTCAGCGAACTCGGAAAAGAGCAAGAAAAAATGTTGAAACTAGTCAAAACAACAAACATGGAAATAATCACAAAAAGAAAAATTGAGCTTCAAAAAAATACAACTAGAAATGACGACAGTAAAATTAAAGAAACTCTGGCTTTTCTTGATTTGTTGCTTGAAACCCAGGAAGAAAATAAATTTACGGAAAAAGAGATTTGCGATGAAGTTAGCACTTTTATGGTGGCTGGCCAGGACTCGACCGCCGTGACCATAACGTCTGCTATGCTAGCTTTAGGAAACAACAATGAGGTAAAATCATGGATATGTTAAAAAAAATGGATAGATAGCCCTAATTAGAATTCTGTCTGAAAATCACTGCGGAGTAGATTTCTGTTAATAATACTGAAATTCCTTTAGAAATTGGCAGTATGGTAACAATGAATCTTTTAAAATAATACAAAACGATAAAGAAATCAAACCTTTTTTATTTTGTAAATAAGCATGGCTTTAAAATAAATTTTATTTTAAACATACATACATACATATATGAAGACACGAGTGGATAAAGGCGCTATGTAACATTTTTTCAGAAATGTGTTTTTTTCATTTAAAAGGCTTAAAATAAGCCGTATTTTCATTTACAAGTCCTTTTTTTATGATACCTTTGTTAAAAAGCTGAATATTCAGGTGATGAATGTGCTATTTACCATAGTTTTTTTCATTAAATGGATAAAAGTGTCAAGGTAACATGACACCTTTCTCCACGAGTTGGTGTAAAAGTTTTTTCTAGAATAAGAAACACTGTGCTTCTCTAGATTTGGAAAATTGTTTCTATAATTTTGAACAACTCCCAGGAAAGCTGCACATTTTGAATAAAAATAATATCAAGCTTGGTGAAGTTCTTTTTTTACGCTACCTTTGTTAACAATATTCAGGTGATAAGGGTGCTATGTACGATATTTTTTTCTTTAAACAATGCTCGGTTAAAAGGAGCTTGGTGAAAAAGTCAGTTTTAGAGATGGTGTGAAGTGCATTAGAGCGGACGAGTTTGGCAGCTATTTATATAAAGAAAATTATGATATACTAACTAATACTCACCTTTTTTTAGAGTATATGTTTCAAAAAAGGAAGTAGGGTCATTCGCAAGGACGACAATATTACACTACAAAGAAATACAGAGAAAAGAGGAGGTCTAACTGCCGAAAAAACTTGCGTGAACAGTTGAAATATGTTAAGAGAGTACTAATGGTTCTCTGAATTTTTTTTTTAAGAAAACGAATTAAATTATAAGAAAAAAAGAAGAACCAATTAGTTTCACTAGATAAGTCTTTAAGATTTTGTTACTTTTTTTATAAAAATGCATACTTTTGAGTACATAACACCATTTTCCATTTACTTTCAACACAGGTTTTGTCAGTTTCCCATGAATAAAGGTATCATGTCCACTTAAAGTACAAATTTCTTCTAAAATATTAAGGTTTTTTTAAATTGACAAATAGGCAAAAAAATGTTGAATTAGACTTAAAAAAACACTTTCAGTAAATGCCCGAAATTACATTAGCAAAAAAGTTCCGATCGATTATCTTAAAACCCATTTTTCTTGAAATAAATATTTTGCGACATGGCGCCTTTATCCACTTGTGTCTTCATATTTTAAATAAATGCCTTATCTCAAAAACAAATTGTTATGTCAAACTACTGACAAATTCATCTTTTTTTCCTAAAAAAAGCTGCCATGAATAGTTATTTACCTAACTAGTGCGGAAAGTGATACTTTTACGTACGCGACGGCAGTTGCCCGAACGACGCCTAGCGGAGTTCGGGCACGCCGTCAAGGGCGGAAAAGGCTCCTTTCGCAAGAGTTAGGTACAAAATTTTTCCTAGTTGCATAAAAAGTTTGGTTTTACATTTTAATATATTTGGTATTTTTTACATTAAAACAGCAAAAAACAAATTTTGTTTTAATTTTTAATTTAATCGAGTTTATAAATGGGTCAATAAGTCTGATTAGGCCTAAAACTCAATTTGAAATTTAGCGTGTGTAAAAGTAATTTTCACGCACGGCGTCCGTAAATGTAATTACTTTTACGCACGCTAATTTATAATTAAAGTTTTATAGAAATTGCAGTCACTCTATATATTGCTTTTATGTCACTTGATATACTAGATGACACTGACAAGTTTATTTGATATTTACTGTCAGCCGTCAGGTGCGGCGTTAAAATGGATTTTGGAATTTGTGGTGGAAATGAAGATTTTGAACTGCCAAGGTTATTATTTGTTATTTTTACTAAATAAAATTATAATTATATACTGCTATAAAACCAAAAAATTTGGCTCGAATTTATACCGATTATAAAAATGTAATTTTTTATTATTAAAATTTCTATTTGGTCCAAATAGTATCATTGTTTACAAAAAAACAGCGTGCGTAAAAAATTTATTCACGCACGCCTAACCAGTTTTTTACGCAAGCCGTGCGTGAAATTTTTTTTTACGCACGCCATGTGAGAAGTTGAACTTTCCACATGAAAATTGGTGCGGAAAAACGTGATTTACGCTCGCAAGTAGGAAACATGTTTTCCTAATGGTTTTAACATAATTTGTAATTGAAATCTTGTATGTATGGGACTTTTTGAACACCCTGTATATACCTACACGGTGACTCTTTGTTATTATTTTAGATCCAAGCAAAGGTACATGAAGAATTAGATCGAATTTTTGGTGGGCTAGAGAGACCGGTGACCCCTCAAGACCTTGCCGAGATGGAACTACTTGACCGGGTAATCAAAGAGACATTAAGGATGTTTTCCCCGGTACCGATTATTGGACGAAGTTTGGATGAAGCTATTGAGATTGACGGAAAAACAATACCAGCAGGTAAAAACATAGACAAACAACTTGTCTATAGTCCGTGGAATTAGTGATAAACGCTACAAAAATATTTCACTCCTATGAAAACGAGCCACTGAAAACTTAAAATGGCTATAATTTTTAAAGCAAAAATGATATCAAGGGGGAATACAATTGACGTACTTTTCAAACCACACCGACCCACCCCTTAGGCGCCAGCCCCACTCATTTCAAAATCTTAAATGGCAAAATCTACCCTACTTTTTTATGGTAAACTTTAAAAACTACCCTTTAAATAAATAAAAAAAATGCTTAATATCAATTTTACAAAAAAAAAATTAATTGTTCAGCATAAATTACAAATAGTTGATTGAACCATCCCAATCTACCTCTCAAGGAATACTCCACTTGTGGCATTTCTCTGGAAAGCTGAGAAAAATGCTGAACGTTAGTGTCAAAAATTCAAAGGTAGAATAATAGGATCTGATACCTTCCTAGCCCATTTGCACACTCCAAGTAAACTCCATGCTATCTCAACTTTGAAAACAGTTTTTTGTAAATATATCCGAAACAAAAGCCCCTACGAAGTTTTTGGTTATAACACAAATTTTTGAAAAAAATATGGGCTACTACATTCCGTAAACCGCATATTGATGCGACGCTCCGGTTAAAAGTAAGCAATTTTAAAATTTTTTAACTGTCAAGAAACTGTTATTAGCATTGATGAATTTTAACCAAAATCCAACTAGCTCGTTGCAGTGTTGAGCTGTATTTTACCTGAAAATTTCATCAAAATCGGTTCATCAGTTTAGGAGCTATCGTGTTACGGACAGATATACCGTGGGCCAAAAAAAACCGGACAATTTTGTTTTCATTATAACTTTTGAACTATACTATACAGAGAATTAATCAGAGTTTTGACCTGATATACACTTTTGGCCGCCATCTTAAAATCCAAGATGGCGGACGAAATTAAATTGTACCCTTCAAAGATGCTCGTTTATTCTTGTGTTGCGAACATGTTTAAATCAGTAAAAAAGCTCCGTTCTTGTCACGTACAACAAGGTATGAATCAGCAAAATCGGTTCGGTGGTTCTAAAAAAAATATTTTTGTTTCAACCATTGTTTTGAATATACCATTGCCTTGCCAATCATGTCCGCATTTATTTCTTTATAAATTCATTGCTACTGAACCGACTTTGATGAAATAAAAAACATCCTGGTGAGAATTGATTGCTTTTTAAATTTAAGATGGCGGACAAAATCATACTTGATTCTTTAAAATGGCGTGTTTATTCTTATTTTCTGGAAATGTTTTAGATTTTTTTTTAATTTATAGAAAAGCACTAATTTTCCCGCACACAACGAGGCACAAACTAGTAAAATCGGTGTCGTGCTTCTCAAAAAATATATTTTTGTTTCAGCTATTGTGTTACAGATTATACGATTGCATTGCCAATCCTGTCTGTTTTCATTTTCTTATAAACTTATTATTACTAGACCGATTTTAGTGAAATATAAAAAATCATGGTGAGAATTGACTATTCTTGCAAGATTATGATCGAAATTTGCCGCCATCCTAAAAGTTAGGATGTCGGACAGAATCATACTTGACCCTTCAAAGAGGGACTCTTATTCATATTTTCCAAACTGTTTTAGTTTTTTTTTTTAATTTATAGAAAATACTACTTTTCTTCCGCTTAATAAAGTACAATCTAATAAAATCAGTGGAGTGATTATCACAAAATCTGATTTTGTTTTAACCATTGTTTTACAAATTATACGATTGCATTGCCAATTTCTGTCCGACATCTGAAATTCTAAAATGGCGGCAAATTTTGATAATAATCTTTTAACAGCAATCAATTGTCACCACGATTTTTTTATTTCACTAAAATCGGTTCAGTAATAACGAATTTATAAGAAAATTAATGCAGACAAGATTGGCAATGCAATCGTATAATCTCTAAAACAATGGTTGAAACAAAAATAGATATTTTGAGAACCGCCACACCGATTATAATAATTTTTACCTCGTTGTGTGGGGAAAAAGTAGTGCTTTGCCATAAATTTAAAAAAAAAACTAAAACATTTTCGGAAAATAAGAATAAACACGCCATTTTGAAGAATCAACTATGATTCTATCCGCCATCTTAAAATCTAAGATGGCGATAAACTTTGATCATGATCTTTAAAAAGCAATCAATTCTCACCAGGATGTTTTTTATTTAATTAGAATCGGTTCAGTAGTAATGAATTTATAAGGAAATAAATGCAGACATGATTGGCAAAGCAATTGTATAATATGCAAAACAATGGTTGAAACAAAATAATTTTTTTTTAGAACCACTAAACCGATTTTGCCGATTCGTACCTTGTTGTACGTATCAAGAACGCAGCTTTCTTACTGATTAAAAAAAAACCATTAGAACATGTTCGAAACACAAGAATAAACGAACATCTTTGAAGGGTACAATTTAATTTCGTCTGCCATCTTGGATTTTGAGATAGCGGACAAAAAATTACCATTAGTCAAAACTCTAATTAATTCGCTGCCAAGCGCAGTTTGCCACATTAAAATCGATTAGATATTTCAAAAGTTATAATTAAAAATAAAATGTCCGGTTTTTTTTGCCCCACCCGGTACATACACACAAACACACACACACAGACAAACATCACGACAATATTGCTAGGATAGGTCAAAATACACCCCAGTAACACATTTTGGGCGTTATCTCAAAAACATTTTTTTCGTTGATACTAATACCATTGCTCCGCGGGCTACGAAGGTAAAAATTCTCTTCAAATTAAAAAATAACGTAGAAAAAAAATTGATTATTATTAATATTGATAAGCTTTCCAAAGAGGTGTCACAAGTAAGTTAATTCTATTAAAAGTCAGTGGGGGTGCTACTTGAGGGGTAGTCGCTTCATTGTCCCATATACATAATATTTCAATACCCACGTTAACTGCCCATTTATGATGCAAACATGAGGGCCTTGGGGTCTTTAAGCAAAAAAGTCCTGATTGGTTGCTTTCAAAGACATATGCATATTATTTCCATATAGTACGTATTATTGCAATACCTACGGTACCTTAAGATGCAGAATGCAAACATATTTGAAATAGCAACATCAGTGGGTATAAGTCTATCCTTTTTGCGGTCCTGAAGATAAAATGTCCTGATTGGTTATACTTTTACGCATGAATATTATTTTATTCTTGTATTGGTTACGTTAAATCATCGGCGTACAGGTGACAAAAACTCTATCTATGTAAATTTGGTATCTGTACATTTTACCTATCTAGATTTAAGATAGAAATAAAATTTGGGTTCGGTTCGGTTCGGTTCGGTTTACACTTGATAACGGTTAGAGATACTTACTAACCGAAACGTCGTGTTTTAAAATAAATAAAGACAATGGAAGTCCGAAATTTTATTTCTACACAATCATTGTCTACGAGTTTCAAACAAAGAGTAGATTTAAGATATTGTACTTATGCTAAGGTAAATACATTGAATTGTGTCTTGCTACGACCTTCCCTAAGGTCGGTCGTAACAGAGGGCACAGGGGGCCTAGTAAAATGGCCTTCTAGTTAGACTATACCTTAATATTCTAGTTAATTTTTTGACCTCCGCTAAGCATGTCAAAGCTAAAAAACCCTATCATCAGTTATTTCCGTTTTCTGAAAAGTCGTATTTTTTAGTTAGGTATTTGTTCTTTAGTGGGTGTGATATTAAGAAAACGGGTGACTTAAATGGATGTTGTGATACATCGTCCTTACAACTTTTTTCTCAGACAACCCCCCGATGACGTCATCAGAGGTATGCGGGCGGCAATATTGGTTAGGCTGTAGTTAAAAAGCGCTTTTTCTGCTATATTCCATTTTTTTAGGTGCAACTGTTAACTTATGCCTTTATGCAGTACACCGCGATCCAAAGCATTGGACCGATCCAGATAAGTTCGACCCAGACAGATTTTTACTAGAAAATTGTGCAAAAAGACATCCCTATGCTTTCCTGCCATTCAGTGCAGGTAGGATTTTTGTTTACATTTTAAACATATTTAACTAAAGTCAAAGATACAAGAACCGAACTTTTATACATTTTTGCTAAAGTTAAGTACTGGCAAAGATGTATGAATCTTTGGTACCTGTTGGGAAAAAGAAAAAAGGACAAAATGTAAGATAACGGACCAAATATTTTTCCTTATAACTTTCATAATATAGCACCAATTTTAAGCGGAAGTATATCTGTGTTCGCCATCTTAAGATCCAAAATGGTGGATAGAATCAAACTTGACTTTCAAGGAGGCTCGTTTATTCTTATTTTCCGATTTTTTCTTCAATATATAGAAAAGCCCCATTTTCGCCCCGCACAACAAGGGGCAAATCAATAATTACAGCTCTGTGGTTCTTAAAAAATTAATTTTTGTTTTAACAAATGTATTACAGATTATATCTTGTCAAATCTGTCTGCATGAATTTCTACATAAGTTCATTATCATAACCGATTTTGAAGTAAAATGAATGAAATGAAAAAAAGCATCATGGTGAGGATCAATTTATGTTTAAAGATTCCTGTTGAAATTTGCCGCAACATTAAAATTCAAGATGGCAGACAGACTTAAAAATATTTAAAAAAGTTCATTTATTCTTATGTTCCGAGAAAATATTAGACGTTTCTTAAATTTATAGAAAAGTGCGCGCACATTGTACGTACCAATAAAATCGGGTCAGTCGTTTCCAAAATAATAACTTTTGTTTCAACTATTGTTTTATACATTATACGATTACTTTCCTAATTCTGTCTGCATTCATTTCCTCTTAACTTTATTATTACTTACTCACTCACTATTAAAAAATACCACAACGAGGTACTAATGATTAAACGATTATTTGTTTGAATTTTAAGATGGCGGAAAATGTTGATAGTAATTTTTGTAATCGATTCCACCATATCGCTTTTTATTTCATTAAAATCGGTTCAGAAATAATCACTTTATGAAAAAATTAATGCAGATTGAATTAGCAAGGTATAGTCTGCAAAACAATGGTTGAAACAAGAAATATTATTTAAAGAATCGACCGTTACTATGATGCTTTTTATTTAATTAAAATAGGTTCAGTAATTATGAATTTATGAGGAAATTAATGCTGACAGAATTGAGAAGCATATAATTTGTAAAACAATTGTTCAAACAAAAAGTAGTTTTTCCGGAATCAATAAACTGATTTTAAAAATTCATGCCTTGTTGTGCGCTATATTCTATGAAAAACTAGATTACTAAATTTAAAAAGCTAGATTACTAATTTGTTAGTTTTTAAAATATTAACAGATCTCAAAACTTTTTTGACACGCTGTGTGTCACAATCCTTAAAAAGACCAGATAGTGGTGTCCCTAATCAGAAACCTAGCACTCATTTTCAGCCTATATATATATATATATATATATAAGGTATTTTTTTTTAATTTAAAGGTGAAAGGTCTAATGACTCAGCAAAAAGTTTCAGGTGCAAATCCTCAGAGGTAATGGTAGCTCGGGGACGCTGCTACTCTACTTCCTCCTTGAGCGTTTTTGGAAAACTTAAGCAGGCTTTATACAGAATCATGGCATGACATAAGACATAGCATGACACAACATAACATGAGACATAAAAAGATGCCCAACATTTATCTTTTATGTCAAGTCTTTGGTGAAATCACATTACGCGCATGACTGCAATGTCAACATGGCATACCCTGTTGGTGTTTATACAGAAAAATAGCATGGCAAAACATAACATGCCATAACATGAGACAAAAAAAGATGCCCAACTTTTATCTTATATGTCATATCATTATTTACAGTTTTTGACCATAACCCTACTTTTTTATTGTGTTTAAATGGTTTTGATATTTTTTTTTGTGTAAAAAAAAACTAATTAGGCATATTTAGATAGATATAGTAAGTTGGCTGTTTGTTAATATTTGCAGTTAATTGGGGCTTAGCCCTAAGACATGTGGTGATGGCCCTTTGGTTACTTTCATAGATTGTGTTATTTGTTTCTTTTAGATGGAATAAGAATCCTTGTCCTTTTTTTTGTACAGAGCAGGTAAAACCCTACACCTGTTCAATAAATTTAGTTGAAAGTTCTAAAATCTTGTAAAATACAATAAAAGTCAAATTGTGATTTGACCATCAAGTTTTTTGTTATGACATGTTATATTTTTTGTTTGTCAAGCTATGTATAAACCAAGCTTTAAAAAGTTTTTGGATCTAATTCTGCGCAAAAAAGGTACGCCGGCGTCGCAGAGGATATCTTTGTGTACAAAAATTTTTCAGGACACAACTCTCTACAATCTCTCTTTCAAGGTTACAGCTCTACAACCAGGGGCGGACCTAGGAACTTTATTTGGAATGGGGGGGGGGGATATCATAATAAATCTTGCATAAAACTATTTTGCACAGTAACCAGGAAGTGTATCCTGTGTGTAAAAAGTGAATATAGTTATAGTATAGAAAAATTTTAGTTTAAAAAGTTTTTACTTCGACGTACCGTTTTTGTGTAAAATTAAATCAAAAATCTTTTTGAGATTGAGAAGAAAATTAAAAAAAAAAATTAAGTAAAATTAAAATTTTTCGAGTAAGATCTTTTATCTAACTAGATTGTTTTGAATTTCTATTTTCTATATTTTCTGTAGGTGCAAGAAACTGCATTGGTCAAAAGTACAGTACGAGAAACGCAAAAACTATTCTGGCTTGCGTCTTCAGAAAGTTCGAAATAACTTGTTTGGATTCAATGGAGAATTGGAAAGAGTACAATGAAACCGTCTTAAAACCACAAAATGGGCTACATGTAAAGTTTAAACTCAGGAACCAACATTAGCAATAATAATAATTTTATTGTAATATATGTTAGTTTACGCAATAAATATTTTAATTATTGCTTCCCTCGTCAAGACCCCGTTTGCTATCAATTGACAAAGGTTAGGATAACACCGATTTCGAAATATCAACAGTAAGACAGGAAATAAGCTGTCTTTTTTCGAAAAAACCGTCTTTCAAAAAAAAATGTATTTGAAATAAACGTTATCGAACAAATCGGATTCAAAAAAAACATTTTCGGAAGAAATGTCATACCAAATGTTTTCAAAAAAGTATTTTCGAAAAAAACGACATTTGGAAAAAATGTCATTCGAAATTGCGGTTTCCGAAAATAAAGTTATTCGAAATTTAGGTTTTCAATTAAAATGTCTTTTCGATAACCGTGTTTTCGGAAAACCGACAGTGGCCCACCCCATTTCATTAATGCATTTAAATAAAACTGACTAAGTTGACCTTTCGTGAACCGGGTAGCTGCTTATATTGATATTTTTGCTAATCTGGCAACGTTCGTTTTTCTCTTCTTCCATACAATCCTTATGGCCCATAGAAAAATCCTACCCCTAGATAGACAGCTGGCCACGCTGTATACAACTGCTTGGTGAGTAATTTGAGTTAGGTGGGAAGCGGATATTTGTTGCTATGTCCCAGGCGGACAAATGTCTTGTACGGCTTCTTATTATTGATCAAAAGAATTATTGATTAAAAATAAATTATAATTTTAAATAAAGCTTAGAAAGAAGGCCAAAGTTCAATATTAGGATATTTACATAACATTTTTAATCAAACCAAAAACAATAATAAGAAAAATATATTTGTTTATTCTTACCTACTTAAAACTAGCTAAATGACCACGAACCCATAGATCCTATACAGTGTCCATCCTCGTCGAATGTTGCTAGGGAAAGTCTATCTATTTTGTTGCTGAGCACTGAATACTCGATGTATGGGTTGCTATTTGCACTAGTGCCGGCACCATGGGGATCTGCGAAAATAGGAGAAAGGTAATGTTTTTTCATGCTGCAAAAAATTTTGTCATCTTTTTAAAATTATACGCTGAAATTCTCAAGGTCATTACGGGTCTTAAATTTTGATAAGATGTTCCTTGTTTTAATCAAGTAGTTTGCGTGAAACTAACAGAAATAACTACTCCGAGAGAAAGTACCTCGCCTTACCTGCATTAAATTGTCGATGAAAAAGCAAAGGGGCGAAAGCGACAAGATAGGCGAAACTTCGTTTTGTGGATTTTTGCCCATTTGTCTAATCCTATAATATAAAAAATGTCGCTTTCGCCTGTAGACGATACTGCTGTAAACTGCAAACGGCTATAGAATGGCGTTCGCCTCTTTGTCAGTTCATAGATACCAATAAATCTTGGTACATAACTCTAATACGAAAAAAATGTCGCATTCGCCACTTTGTCTTTTCAGCGACGAAATTATATAGAAAATTTGATACTGTGATTGGAAACTTATTAAAAATATGTGACTTTTATCCAACGTCGATCACAACGATATGACTCATTCCTGTTTAAAATACGTCCTGACAAACTACAGGCACAGTATTCCATGCCAATCCACGACTGGTTTGGGCGTTATTGGGTCATCCTCAGGTGGATGTAGGTGATAGCTCCGTGTAGAGTATATCTCAAGTTTTGATAAGATGTTCCTTATTTTAATCAAAACACCCTGTATTTTGTGTAAAACCAATAAAAACAACTAATTCAAAGGAAAAATACCCCTACTGGCATTACATCATACTGTGGTTTGATGCTTCCGTTAGGAACTTAAATTATATGATTTTTATTTTCGCTCGCTTATGTCGATCACAAGGATTAGACATAAATTCATTAATATTACTAATCTTGCCTTATTATACATCACTTTAAAGAAAATTTTATTGTCTACAATCCACTATTAAACACAATTTTTGATGGAGTGCTTAGTTTTTTAAGAAAATCGGGTAAAACATGTTAGACATGTTTCTTTTTTTACATTACCTCGATAAACGGACGCCGCTGACTTGTACATCGTTGAAAAAGAAATTTTATTGTCTATAATAAAGAATTACATATTTTTCCCTAAGATGCTTAGTTTTTAGGAACATTTGAAGAAAACCTAAAAATTTTAGGTTTGGGAGATCTGGGGGTATTTGTAGCAAAAATTTAAAAAACCAATCAAATTTTATTTTTAGGTTAGATTTTAGACATTTTTTTATTAATTTCTCTGTCATTGTGGCTTTAGGGTGTTAAATTTTCAGAAATTCGAACACGACCATAGAAAAATGGAGCAAAAACTAGTTTGGCAACATCCATATCGTTAATCTGTGACCTATTCTCAGCTAGAATCTGTCTGCGGTCCTCATACTTTGCATACTCAACTATCTCTAGCGCCTGCACTAGATATGAATCATTTTTGTTTGGGACGCGTCTTGACAAGCTACAGCCACAGTGATCCATGGGTCTAGTACTATTTGGCGCGAGCATACACGGCAGCAAACCTAACTAAACCAAACCTAGCTTAAAATCTAAACAAACGCAACCTAACCTGAGCCGGGGATTTCTTGCTGAACCGTCCCGTGTCGAATCGCTATCATCAGTTAAGGAAAATAAGTTAGGAGTTCCTCAAGGGAGTGTCTCGGGACCCTTATTCTTTATAGCTTATATATACGATATCGAAATAAATGTCAATTTTGAATATTTAAATGTCTTTGCTAATGATACTGCAGTTATACGAATAAATACTGAATTTGCGGTCCAAATATTTAAAAACAAATAAGCTAAAACTAAACACATCTATAACAAAGGCAATGCCACTGAGCAAACAACACCTCTATGAATAAATTGAATTGTCTGAAGTAAACAAAATTATAGACGAACTAATTGATATCGTTGACAGCACCAAATATTTGTGTTTTATGCTGGAGAGAACACTTAACCTAAAAAATCATTTTAATTATGTAAACAACAAAACTATTAAAAAATTATACATTTTGCCCTGTGTATTTAAAAAATTATTTGTTCAATTTACAATAACTGTGTATAAAACTATAGTACAACCATATTTTGATTAACAAAGTATAAAAGGCAACTTAAAAGGGTAGCGCCTCATTCACAACATTCACGCTCGTGTGATATTTGTCACTATCTTTTCTTTTTATGTAATATACTATGTTTGTCCTCAAAAACGCCGATTTACAATAAATCAGCTGTTTACGTAGAGTACCTAGAAGAATAGAACATTCTTAGGCTACTTACCATTTTCATTACTGCCTTGGCTTTCAAATGTATTACTATCAGTCTCATCGTTTCTCTTAGGTGAACCAGGATTTACGAAAGCATTAATTAGTGTATCCATTAGGAATGCTTGCTTGGAAAATACCTAAAACATACAATCATGATATTGAAGATTAATTTTTATAATTCACTTAAAAAATACAGCCAAAGTCATTGAAAACGTTTGACATGTGAGTGTATATAATGTTAATGGTAAAAAATACGGTAATATTTACTCATAATGTGAGTCACTTATACCGTAAAACGAGATGATTGTACTACTTTTTATAATTTTTGTTGATTGTTTGAGATTTATACAAAACTTGTTTTTATTATATCAAAATTATCTTTTTTCGATGTTACCAGAGAATATTCTAAAAATGTTGAGAACTAAATCCGTGGCTTACAAAAATATTTGAGACTATTTCACCCCAATATAACTGGGGGACTTTGTGATTTCAAAGTCAACTTCATTTGTAGTTTTTACTTTTTGAGATATTACAGTTGGTACTTTATAATGAGTGAACCTCTTTTTATTTGATTTTTGAAATCGGAGTAGCAAATTTTCTTTAAAATGATGTATCACAATGAACATTTTAACTTTTTTTATTTTTACTCTTTTATTATTTTTTACTCTATTTGTATTGTTTAATATTAATATTTTTTTATACTTTTATTTATTTGTTTTAGTTAGCGTAAAGTGCTTAAAAAATAATAGATAAGCACTTTTTTTAAGACTGACATGCTTTGTTGTATATGATTAATATAACCCTCGTTTTTCTTCAATAAATCATTAATATCTTTCATATAGGGAACTTGCGGGAACAAATTTTAAAGCATTATTTTATATTTTTGGAAGATATGCACTCTTTAAGAAAATAAAAATTTCAAGAAAACGGTTTGATGACGGAAGCAATGTTTTTGTCCAACTTTTATAGGAAATCTATATTTTTATAGATATTCAGACATGCCAAACGTAAACGATCATCTGACCTGTCTACACATCAAAATTGGAATCAAAATGTAAAGGTATAAAATCTACTTACCTCCCGCTACAAGACCCATTTTACGAAAATTTTATACACCATCAAATAATGTCTCAAAATGGCTATGAATACGGTACTTTTAACGTGTTCCTCACAAAGTTGCATTAATCAAATCATAGTTATTGTTTCAAGGCCTTCTAGTCTATCTACTCTAAGTTAGGAAAGGTGTTTGGGAGTTTCAGTATGTTCTTAATTTAACCCTTTTTGGCCAAAAATGAGGTTTCTAAGCCCACGGTGTGGCGCCGGCACACGCGCTTCTTTGGAGTCCGTGATCACGTATTTCGCGGTAATAACTCAAATTTTACCGGTTAAGCGGAGGGGAGACCGTCTTTCTGAAAATCACCTATCAGGCACAAAATCATCTCGTTTTACGAAAATAGGGTAAAATAAACAAACCAAAGACAAGGAAACACCAACCAAAACAAAAAAAATATATAATAGAAAAAAATAGAAAGGTTAGTATCGGTTTATGTCGGTTAATTCAGCTAGTATTTTTCTGTTCATTACTAAGTTGTTATTGTTCTTTGACTACCTGCAGTATTTTGGAAACTCTTGCACTATTTTCAAAAACCAAAAACTGGATAAATAAACAAGGAAGACAGTCCGGATTGTCTTCTCTAGACGGCTTGGCAAATTCCCAACTAAATTCTTCGTATTTCAGACCCAACACAACTTGCTAAAAAAAAAATTCAGAATCAACAAGAGTAAAACCACACAAAATTTGCACTCTTGTTCTACCCAAACAACGAAAAATGATAAATTTTTAGTAATGGAAGAATAAAAAAAAACAACGACGACAAATAAGTTGTTTAACTTTGTATAATATTATAAGTTGAAATGTTTAATCCGAGGTTTTATCTCATTTTTTATTATTTCCAGCGGAATTTTAAATATTTATATTGGTCAAGTAAAGGTGTTTTTTTTAAATCAAATAAAATGTAACTTGTAAAGAAAATAAAAAATTGGTATCAGCATGTTATGAACCTTAGGGAAAAGTGTTCCATAATCAGAGAATTTATTTATTTTTCTAAATAGGCAGGTCACTTTAGTAAATAAATCTGAACTAGTTTTTATTTAACATAAGTAAAGGCTTCACAAAACTTTTTATGGTAAAATAATAAATATTAAATCAGAGGGCGATACAAAAGTTGCAACAATATTTTAACAAACCTCTTAGACTAAAAAATTTACTTCACCATCACCAGCCTTAGATTTCCTTGCATACCAAAGAGATATTGTCATACTTAAATGACTTTCTTAGAAATCTAACTCAATATGTTCATTAAAAAACTGAACAACAGATTGTTGTTATATTATTAGTTTTAAAGGAAAAACTTGCATATCCGAGGGGTGGCTCGATGGTATTTCCCAGTATTTCCTCAAATTCCAATGCTATTTCCTAGTATTTCGCAAGCACTTCCCGGTATTTCCTAGTACTTTCCAAATATTTTCTGGTATTTCCCCTAACGTGTACACCAAAAGAAAATACCGAACCACCCCTCGGGCATATCTGAGGGCACGGCAGTGCCCGGCCAAGTTCGCGGCGTAAACTGCTGTACCATCTTTTCTTAAAACATTTCGGCCCATATTTCCATCAAGTAGTAAAGTTGTGACGAAATTTCAAAAAACGTCGAAATTGCCACTCACTCATGGATAGATTATCAAAATTCTTCTGTACTTTCAGACATGCTACGAAGCTGAAATTTAGCAGACTGATAGAAATTATGACCAAACCCTTGGAAAAAATCAAAAACCCCAAAATTCTAATTTAGTCCCCTCCCCCATATTTCCACTTCCAGAAACGCTGGAGAGCTGAGCTTTGGAAGACTGATAGGAACTATGATAAAACTATAGGAAAAAATTCAAAAACACCAAAATTTGAATTTATTATCCTTCCCCATAAATGTAAAGTTACGTAAAAGTAACATTGTCCACTTTCAGGAACGCTAGAGATCTGAGCTTTGAATGGCTGATAGGAACTATGATAAAACCATAGGAAAAAATTAAAAAACCTCAAAATTTTTGGCATTGCAAAAGTTTTGAACAATATTTCGCATATTTTACTACTTTAAAACTTAAATAGTATCCAAATCGTTTAAAAAGGGAGAGAAATCATAACAAAAACATTTTATGCAAAAAAAAAGTAGGCGAACATGGTATTCCGTAAAAAGAATTGATATAAAAGTAAAGCCAAGTTCTCTAATACAAATTTCAAAATGGAAGGTTCTTACTAGTTTGGACATGTTTTTTTGAACTTGGCTATTACGGCTGAAAATGAATCTGAGGCACAGTGCTAAATTGAACATAAAGAAGTTTGGCTGTAATAGCAAAGTTAAAAAAAAAATTCAAACTAGTAAGAACCTTTAATTTTAAAATTTGTATTAGAGAACTTGTCTACTTTTATCTCAATTCTTTTTACGGAATACCATTTTCGCGTACTTGGCTTTTTTACTGCAATATTTTAGTTATGACGTAATATTAAACATGCGACAAAAAATTACCAAAAAAATTTTTTTTATAAAAAAATAACAAATTTAAAACAACGTCATTCGAACTTAGTTTACCTAAAACTGTACTTGTAACCCTACAAAAAACATCAATTTCAAGACTGTAAAGTTTGAATACTTACTGCTTTAGCATCATCCATAATACATATTCCCCTATAGTTTATGGCCACTAAAACTGACGTATCTTCTTTAGTCAGATACGACCACAATCCTTTCGTAGGTTCTTCTATCTGACCTTCGAAGAATGCGGACCTACAAACAACATATCTTACACACGTTGCAAAACGTGAGTTGACGGCATTTCGAAGCTCGTGTTCTACTGTCGTTGTGCCAATAACTTACTTACTTAGTAAGTTAAAATTTAAAAAAGCAAATATTTTTTTTTCAACTACCTCTAAAAATAAAATTTGTTTTTTTTTAATTAGTGAAAAATAAACATGTTTGTTTATGTTTCCAATAAATTAAAGTTACGTCCTTAGTTGCTTCATTTTGCAGCTAAAGAAAAACCATTGTAAAAAACTCGTTTGAGATAGTATATTAAACAAGTTTTGAAAACGACTCTTTGCACACGACCGAGACAAATTGTTAAACTGAGCCAAAGACGAGGTCCGCAAGTCGAGTGAGTGTGCAAAGAGGTTTTCAAACGAGTTCTTTAATATACTTTTTACGAATGCAAATAAGACACTAATCGTACTTCTTCTTATTTTTTATGACAAATCGGAAAACTTTAATCAAAACAACAAAGCGATGACGGTTGATGTGAGCTAAGCCCACTTACCATATTCCACATCTTGACTTAGGTATGACAGAATCAAATATAGTAAATCAAAGAAGCGTGCGCAAAGATAACGTTAGGGTGTGCAAAAATTTTTGAAGCCTGAGCAAAATATAATTTTCAGATCGAGTTTGACGTGCGCCAAACCTCATTTTCTGGTTAACAATTAGCTGTTGACAGTTAACCATCAGAACAATGTCTGACTTTAACTGACTTTGTGAAACCTACGATAAAACTTTGGTATCCAGCTAAAAAGTTTAGTAGGTTTCAGCAAAAGTGTTTTGCCGATTGAACAAAAATGAATTTGCTATTTTTTTTGTTATTTTCGCAAAAGCACTTTTGTTATTTTTGCCAAACGATGCCGCGACACTTTCTAAGGTCCATAGCTAGTAAATGGGGAATGGCTGACGCAATGATAAAATATTTTTTGCTTCGTTTTGGTAAGGTTTAAAAGTGACAGATGGCACTTAGTTTGACTTTATAAAAATACTAAAAGAAACGAGTTACCCGAAAATAAAATTTACATAAATAAATCTTTTCAGGCTTTTACATAAATAAAAATTGTAGTTTAAATACGGCTTGCTATATCAAAATGCGATATTTCATTAAAGCTTAAAAAATTGAGGCTCGCAGATTTTCTCTATCTTCCCTACAAATAGACAAATTCACAAATAAACAACGAATTTTGGACACCCGTACAAAAAAATCTAGTTTACCTAATAGTCACGAAAATGTTCCGTATGCTAGAGAAAAAATATCTGAATCTATAATACCAACTAGATGAAGTAATATTCTTACCCGTACATAGGCAGCGACCAACAGAACTCCACATATTTCTTCATGAGCTTTCTGTTAGTTGCCGAGGCTGGAATCCTTTTAAACTGTTCCATTAATCTCACCTCTGCGGAGGTTTTGCTGCTCATTGGAAACCAGGACCACGTTGAGTTCTTTCTTATGTGATACGGCAAAAAATTGGATTGTTCTTCACGAAAGTACGTAGTAGAATGGATCTTAAAATTGAAAAAGTATTCCATGATTCTTCCCATAGTAGATCTTTTATATACAAAAATAATTTTATTTTTGCAATTTTTTGACTATTTTTTTAAAAATAATAACTGCGTTTATTTGGACATTAAAGTTTAAAAAATATTTTACTAATCCTAAGTATTTTAGCTCACACATATACTATACTATAGTAGTGTGAGCTATGGTGATCCTAATTTTTTCGAAAAAAAAGTTGTTCCGATTTCAAAAATTTTTATATATCTTTGCGTTTCAGATGATTTTGAAACTTTTTTGTTGCGCCGTCTGTCTGTCTGTATGTCTGTCTGTCTGTATGTCTGTATGTCTGTATGTCTGTCTGTAACGACCAACGCGCATAACTCAAAAATCGCTTGGCCGATTTTAATGAAATTTGGTACCTAGGCTGGGTCTTGGGTCGAGACGGTCCCATTTAAAATGAACAAAATCCACCGAACACAAACCAAATAAAAGGGTGGGGGTAGATTTCAAAAATTAGAGTTTATGTGAAAATATGGCGTGTGTGATATCAAACGAAAGGTAATTGAGTCTGGAGTTAAACAAAATACATTTTAATTTATTTTAAAAAAAGGGTGGGGGTATATTTCAAAAATTAGAGTTTAAGTGAAAATATGGCGTGTGTGGTATCAAACGAATGGTAATTGAGTCCTGAGTTTAACAAATAACATTTTAGTTTTTGCTTTTTTTAAGGGTGGGGGTAAATTTTAAAAATTTGAGTTTAAGTCAAAACATGGCTTCTGTGGTATCAAACAAAAGGTAATTTAGTCTGTAGTTGAATAAAATATATTTCAGTTTTTAGTTATATTAGCTCACACGTAAACTATAACTATAGTTCCTAGTGTGAGCTTAGCGGCCCATATATTGACAGAGTATTTTTAAGAAAGACGCAATGGGGTTCGGTTCTGTTCAATGAAGAGAAAGAGAGGAATCGACATCTAGAAAAATCCCCCTGGGTAGCTATTCTAAGTCTGTGACCATCCACATCACACGCTTTGACCAATAGCAAACTCTGAGCTGTCGCGTGTTGTGGGAAATGACTGGTTTCGACCAATGGCATAGTCGCCCGCTCTTCAGAATTAGTGAATTTTACGCGTTTGACGTGAAATCTATTCTCCTGCCCAGTACCGACTGAACGTTTCTCGGTCGGATCGTAAGAGACCCATGTGATGAGAACTATCACATCGTTCAAGACTTAGAATTGCTACCCTGGCATCAATGACAGTTCGCAGAGCCCACACACCTTGGAGACTTAAGAAGTGGTACAAAGTCCACATCCCAGACAGGTATCAAAGCATGGTAAAGCGAATAAACAATCTTTGAGAGAGCGCCTTAGTTTACTACACTGACGGATCTAAACTATCAGCGAGGCAAATCACCAGAGCGGGAGGATACATGGACAAAGTGAAAGTTCAGAATAGCTACCCGTTCCACCCAGCCACCATGAAGGCGCATATCCCACTTAAAGAAGCTAGTTTTTACCCATGTGTGCCCACCCTGATTCAAAAAACACATCACGTGACGGGACATGGATTTGCACCGGATTTAAATGCAGGGTCACCTGATGCGTTAGTTGAAAACCGGGTATAAGATTGCTGAAGCCTTGGTGAAAAAATGGTGAAGCATTGGTGAAGGAATGCTGATGAAGCCTTGGTGAAAGAATGCTGAAACCTTGGTGAAAGAATGCGCAGAGGTGCGGGACGCTGGTTTGGGTTGCGGGACATACAGGGCTACCAGGCAACTGATAGGTATTCTAACTTGTATAGGAGTCGAAAGGGCCTAGCTGCCCAGCCTGCTGACAGAAAGAAGCGACATCAAGGCACCTTGTGGAAGAATGTGAGGCCTACGCAACGATGAGACAACAGACACTCAGGGTATCAAACTTGCTCAAATGGGCTGGTAAAGAGAACAGGAAGGCCCAATGAGCTACCTGGACATCGAATGGAAGGAGAGTGAGTGGGTTAAGGCATAGAACATATCACATCTAGATGTTATATGTTATATGGTTAAGGGAAAGACCTGGGGCATAAGAAAAAGGGCCGGAAATACTAATACTAATAAATATTTTGCAAATATATTTAAAGTAATATGACGTTTTTACATATCTCATAAACTACAAATGTCGAACATCAATGAAAGGATTAATGTTTTTTAAACTTTTCTTTTCGTTTTAAACTATACGAACTGACAAAGAAAAGTGAACTCCCCATTCAAATTACATATTAATTTATTAATTTTAGGCCTACATGTTTATCGTCGAATGTTTAATAAATAAATGAGGATTTCAGGTGTTCTTGAATCCCGTGCCCGTGAGTGAGTAGCTTCTCACTTACTTTAACCCAGGTGATTGTGAGAGAGGATAGCTGCACTCACCCTGCACTCGACTTACGGACCGTCAAGAATACGGCCTCAGGTGTGTGATTTGTGTGAGTGTTTGTTTACCTTTCTTTGTCACTCAGTATTTATATCAGTTAATAAGAAATAGTTGACCTAAGTGGCCACCTACATACTGAACTGGTAAGTTAGTTAATATTCGTAATAGCGAGAGTATTAATTTTGTAAAAACAAACTAAAAATTGATATATGTATATGCCCCTGTATAACTAACCTGTGGGTTATATGCACCCAACTCCTCTCTGGCCTGTATTCCTCCCAACATTATATAATGTGGTATTTCACAAAGATACCTTCCTGATAAGATATTGTATTTGGATTCTTCATATAAGAGCTCTATGATTTTTGGACATCTAAAAAGTAAGTAAAGATCTTATTAATTTTTGGAAATACTTAAATATAATTTTTTCTAATAAATGATAAAAAGCTTTTATGAAAATTAGGAGATGATATACATATATTTTAGGATCAATAAAAGTGACACCGCAACATAGTTGTATGGAATAATCCGCCGCGGTCCGATTCGCCGCGGAGACAATTCGTCACAAGAATTTTTATTTAATTTTTATAATATAACAACTTATTTTTTCTTAAATCATAGCTCCCCTTTCCTCTTGTTGTGAGATCAAAATCCGAGTTTAACTAACCTAACCGTGGTCAATTGACATATCGTAACCGGTGTCTGGGCCACCAACATTTTGCAAATAAAAATATCTATATAAAAAAATGGTTTTTGGAAAAAAAATGCTTTATGTATAGGTTTTGTTCAAAAAACTAATTTATAAAAAAAAATTTTTTTGCAAAAAATTATATTTTTAAGTAATACTTTTCTAAAAGGCGGTTTTTCCAAAAACTAATTTATAAAAAAAAGACTAAAAAAACTGGATTTTATTAAAATATTTTTCAAAAATATGTTTACTACACGAAATAAACAAAATTGAAATCTTAAACCCCGTCGGCGGCCAATTGTCCCTGCAGCAAATCGGCCGGCGGCAAATTGTACGGTAAAAATTGTTTGAGCTCCACCCTACCTTGTAAACATTAGTGTATCGTTATACAGAATGAGTCATAAAATTTTTCCTGCCCCTGATTTTTGTTATGATGCGCCGTTGGTGGACTCAAAATATCGCAAAAAGTTATGCAATCCTTCAATATAATTTTTTTTGTAGCATGGAGAATGACGAAAAAAAAACTACCTAAATTTACGTACCTAATTTTTTCTTCCAAGTTTTTTGGATAAAACAAATTTCGTTGAAAAACTAACTTTGGCTCATCATCTTCTTTTTTAACGTCAGTGGCCCTGCTGTATTTATTCACCAAATCCATCCACTTTAGCCTTATTTCAAAGGGTTTGTGTTCTGGTTTTAATTGTAACTCTAAAACAAAAAATCGTGCATAGAAAAATTAATTAACTTCAACCGCAGTCTCCAATACCGGCACTTTACTTAGTGTAGCGTATTTGTTATTGGTTTCGCTAAATTTGGACAAGTATTTGGTGTATTCGTAAATGTTTCAAACATCTCATCCACACACAAGAACGGAATTCGCAAAAATACAAACATGCCAAGTATGTTCGCTTATTCGCAATTTAGTAAACAAGATGGCCATGTTTGTTTTAGTTTGTCCACAGTCCATTTTGTCCACAAAAATCACTTTCAAATTTTACTTTCAAGGCAACACATGTTGAACAAGACCTCAGTAAAGTAAGCGTGCTAACCGAGGGAACCAAGTGCGGACGGTCCAGATATATGGCTTATTTGACTTCTTTAATGTTGATAAAAAACCGAAGAGTCGACGAAAACGCGTGTTTGCTCTTAGCGCTATTTGCCACATTTGGACAAATAAACCAAGAATAGCGAATAGCTTCTCTACACATCGCCGTTTTTGGACAAATAAAGCAAATTTCCGAATACGCTACGCCAAATGAAGTGCCGCCATAATACAAAACTATCAAATTATGTGGAATTTGTTTACAAGATGGTGACGATTTTCAAAAAAAAAAAATTTGTAGTTTTTCCTCAGGGGCGCGCGGTAAAATTTGAGACAAGCGAAGCAATTTTTTTTTAAATTTGTTAATTTGTATTTTTTTATCATTTTTAGTTTTCTGTAAACTTTAATTTTTTGCGTTAGCCTACTGTTATTTATGGTACCTATTCATCTTTTCATTAAAACTTTTTAAAGAAAACTTTTTGCTAAACAAAAAACACCCTATACAATTACACAACTGTATAGTTTTAAAGGCCGTTGCAATATCTTTTACAGAAACCGCACTGTGAAACGCGTATGTGAGTAATCCATATACGCAATACTCCACATATATGAAGTAATCTAACATACTTCTTATTTCAAGGCTAAAGGGCGCGAACTGAATACTTGCATTGGACTGGCATACATAGAAAATGAAAGAAGCGTATGTATCTGTGGCGTAGAGCGTGAGGAGTCAGCGGTTGTCGAAAAAGTGACGCTGCTCTCGTGTCAAATCAAGACCGACAGTTAATGAATTCTTATATGTTTTCTACGCGTACGACAAAGACAACTGCTTATATGGTTGTCGTTTCTTAAACACCCTTCTACAAATAAGTATGTAACATAAGATGCCGCTAGTACATAGGTACGCACAAAATATATTGCTTCTAATACAGTCTTACTACTCCTACAGGACTGGCGCTAATTACGTCAAGTTTTAATAGTGAACTATTAACAATTTATTTTTATTATGTCTGAAGGGAAGCAATGCTTGCCTTGCTTATATGGACCGCACGACCCTGTTTTTTCTCTATATTTTGACAACCCTTTGAAAAGAGATATTTTAAATTTCTATTTAACATTCGATTTAGCTCGGATAGCGTAATTTTTTTCACATTTAAGCAAAATTGTATCTCTTACCGTTTCTGAAATGCAAATAAAGACCCATGTAGTAGTTAATTTTATCTGGTATCCCTTATTATAGGCCCTGATACAAAATATTGAAGAATTTTTTGTAGAAAGAGCACGCTGGTCAGAAAACGTAACATTATCTCTCAAATTTTCACCTACTGTAGATTGTGAATAGTTTGCGGTCTTTTTTTATTCTACTATAGCTAATGAACTTCACAAGACTATTAATTTTATTTTTACATACTGCAGGTACAACTGTCCAAAAGCGAGAAATCACTACCAAACCACTACGCTGAAATTCTTTAAAAATATTGTAGTGTGCGGACAATGATAAAACTTAGTTCTACAAGTGTCTTAAAATGTCCTAAAAAAAGGATGGCCAACCCTTTGGTCGAGAAATCACACGTAATCACTTCCGAAAAGACGTCGGCCATCTCGTGAGAATTTCTGTTGGCAAGATCGAAATTATTTGAAAAGAGTGTGTGTGTGTGTGTGTGTGTACTGATTATTAAAAATGTCAAGAAACTTAACCTTATCACGTTGTGTTTTTAGTGCGGTTTTTTTAGGGCGCCTATTTTTTTGTTGTGTTTATTTTCTTTATGGCCTATTAAGCATGTTTTTGCAGATACAGTGTCACCACACTAAAATTATCTAAAAATAATTTCAGTGTCTCTGCAGTAATTTTCAGATAAAATTTTCATAGCCCTTGTAGTTTTGAAGCTTTGAGGAAAAATTCAAATATTCGGAATCCCAGAAATCAATTTATATTAGGGCAGTTTGCAATTGTGCTAAAACTTCTCTACAGAAAGTTGATTATGTTAATAAAAAGACGTTGTCAAATGTTCAGTCTGTCGAGTGGAATTCGAGATTTCAGCTAGGGGTTAATTTAATTAAATTAAGACCCAATGTAAAGCAAACAATTGAGAAAAATTTAGGTCCATAGTTGACTTATTTTTAGCTCACACATATACTATACTATAGTAGTGTGAGCTATGGTGATACTAATTTTATCGAGAAAAAAAAAGTTGCTCCGATTTCAAAAATTTTTATATATCTTTGCGTTTCAGATGATTTTGAAACTTTTTTGTTGCGCCGTCTGTCTGTCTGTCGGTCTGTCTGTCTGTATGTCTGTCTGTCTGTCTGTCTGTCTGTCTGTCTGTCTGTCTGTATGTCTGTAACGACAAACGCGCATAACTCAAAAACCGCTTGGCCGATTTTAATGAAATTTGGTACCTAGGCTGGGTCTTGGGTCGAGATGGTCCCATTTAAAAATGAACAAAATCCACCGAACAGAAACCAAATAAAAGGGTAAGGGTAGATTTCAAAAATTAGAGTTTATGTGAAAATATGGCGTGTGTGATATGAAACGAAAGGTAATTGAGTCTGCAGTTAAACAAAATACATTTTAATTTATTTAAAAAAAAGGGTGGGGGTATATTTTAAAAATTAGAGTTTAAGTGAAAATATGGCGTGTGTGATATCAAACGAAAGGTAATTGAGTCCGGAGTTTAACAAAATACATTTTAGTTTTTTGTTTTTTTTAAGGGTGGGGGTAGATTTCAAAAATTTGAGTTTTAGTCAAAACATGGTTTGTGTGGTATCAAACAAAAGGTAATTTAGTCTGGAGTTAAATAAAATATATTTCAGTTTTTAGTTATATTAGCTCACACGTACACTATAACTATAGTACCTAGTGTGAGCTTAGGGGCCCATATATTGGCAGAGTATTTTTTCTGAAATCTCGAATCCGACTCGAAAGGTCAAAAATTTGACGTAATTTTATTGGCAGGATCAACCTTCTGTAGAGAAGTTTTAACAAAATTCAAATATCTGCACTAATAACAAAGATATTACAGATTTTTATTTCGAATTTTTAATTTTCCCTCGTAGCTCCAAGACAACAAGGGCTGGAACAAAACTTTTGTCATATGTTTTCAGGTTTCGAAATTTAGGGACAGTAATGTGAAGTCCTTATGTCTGTATCTTTTTATAATACCTGAGTTTCCCATTCAATACCATCATTGAAATTCCTGCAAATATCAATTCAGTGTTCGCCAATTTCCAATATTTATCAATTTCAGAGAACGCCTGGGTACCTATTCTGGGTCTTCAACGATGTGACCATCCACATTACATCATTTGACCAATAGCAAACTCTGAGCGGCCGCGTGTTATGCGAAATGACTTGTCTCGACCAATAGCATAGTCGCCCGCTCTTCAGAGTTAGGGAATTTTACGCGTTTGAACTGAAATCTGTTCTCCTGCCCCGTACCGACTAAACGTTTCTTGGTCTTTTCGCATAGTACGTGATGGCTCGGAGCTAATTTAAAGCTTGCCATTGGCCGAAGCATGTGATGGGAACTATCACATCGTTCAAGACCCAGAATAGCTACCCTGGAGGAGACGATGCATGTGGGAAGATTGCATCTCGACGTCATAATTTTTGTAGTTAATTTACAAAATTAAAAATGCTTACTAAATTTAAAAGTGAATGAGTTATAACGTTTTTAAATAGTAAAGACCTTTTTGCACACCTTATATGACAGTATCATTCAATGAAAAATCAAATATATACAGCCTAATAGATGGGTAGAAGTAAAAAGAGAAAAGAATACGAATTTTTCTATTTGTTTTTCTTTTTATTTTAAGAAAACCCTGCAAAATCTTTCCTCATATGGCCGTACACCTAATGCAATTTTGTATTCTATTACAGATAATTTGCATAATAATTCGATGGTGTTATCAGGCCGCGTTTATTGAAAATTTCGAATAATTCCATCTGTAACAAAATTTGTTCGGTTAAGCGGTAGATAAAGAAAAATATTGTTTTTTACCTAGTATGGGACTAATCATCCATAACGTAAAAACCTGACTGGCCAGGGCTCTATTCATTCCCAGTTCGTCACAATTGATCATCGCTTGACAGATAATTTCACAAGTAGCCGAAGGCGTGTCCTCGACTTCCAGAAGAAAACAGGTCCTAAAAATGTTGGTTAAAGAATTTAAAAAGTTTGTGCTTTATTCAGGGCAACCACTGACTGAAGTCCTATTCGTATTTTTTAAATAATTTTATAACCAATTTCTATAAATTATGACTTTTTATGACCTTGAAAATACTCTGCCAATATATAGGCCCCTAAGCTCACACTAGGTACTATAGTTATAGTGTACGTGTGAGCTAATATAACTAAAAACTGAAATGTATTTTATTCAACCAGACTAAATTACCTTTTGTTTGATACCACACAAGCCATGTTTTGACTTAAACTCAAATTTTTGAAATCTACCCCCACCCTTACAAAAAAAAACAAAAACTAAAATATATTTTGTTAAACTCCGGACTTAATTACCTTTCGTTTGATATCACACACGCCATATTTTCACTTAAACTCTAATTTTTAAAATATACCCCCACCCTTTTTTTTTAAATAAAATAAAATGTATTTTGTTTAACTGCAGACTCAATTACCTTTCGTTTAATATCTCACACGCCATATTTTCACATAAACTCTAATTTTTGAAATCTACCCCCACCCTTTTATTTGGTTTGTGTTCGGTGGATTTTGTTCATTTTTAAATGGGACCATCTCGACCCAAGAACCAGCCTAGGTACCGAATTTCATTAAAATCGATCGAGCGGTTTTTGAGTTATGCGCGTTGGTCGTTACAGACAGACATACAGACACACAGACAGACAGACAGACAGACAGACAGACAGACAGACATACATACAGACAGACAGACAGACAGACAGACAGACAGACAGACAGACGGCGCAACAAAAAAGTTTCAAAATCATCTGAAACGCAAAGATATATAAAAATTTTTGAAATCGGAGCAACTTTTTTTTTCTCAAAAAAATTAGGATCACCATAGCTCACACTACTATAGTATAGTATATGTGTGAGCTAAAAAAATTACTTAGTATAACCTTTTGAAATAAAATTTATTGACTTTTTATTTTTAAAGAAATATTTTATTACTTTAACATATTAGGTTCTAAAAAATGGATGATTCCGCTTTTGGTCACAGCATTTTGCTTTTGTTTCAAATTGTTGATGCCAGTATTGGGTAAGGTGGGTGATAGATTTTTAAGATTTTTTATTTTAAATAAATAATGTCCACTCGACAATCACTAAAGAGTGTTTTTGTATACGAATTATCCCGAATACCGTATAATATACATACGCTCGATTATGCTTATGGGGAGGGACTACCGAGCATTTTCCCGGCAGACCACTCCTACACTAGGGATAATAGCAGCGGAGTAATTACGAGAAATAAATAAAACAAATGATACTTACATTTAACTTTAAATAATTAAAAAGGTAGTTCTTTTTTAAATACTCACTTATTGTGCAAAAATACGGACATCGGAATGATTCCTTTTGAGTCGACATTTGGTTGTGGAGTTTGGGTGGCTTGAGGTATCCTATTAGGAATATGTGTGGGGGTTACTGGTTTTGCTGGCTGATCTAAAGCATTATAAAACCAATCATAAGGTCAGTCTAGCAAAACTTCATTATTTTCGTTAAGTACGTTTCGAGCATACACATAAATAGGTAGGCGGGGGACATAGTGGCCTCTAACTATTTAACTGTGTGCTCGAGAAAACTGGCTAACATAAAAATAAAAGCAAGCCACCCTTGATTGCATTGCAGCTGTTGTTTACATACGCAAAATGCAAAAAATATTTGCGTCAAATATGTCAAATTAGGCCTCGCGCGTGCGCAAACACGGATGATGCACTTACATCACTGAAGTAGAAGTAGCGCCTCCTTTTTTTTGACAAGTTTTACTTACGTTCGCTAGAGTTTACCCTTAGACTAATAATTTTTACTCTAACACCAGTATTTACTAAAGGGTCTACAGTGCTAAGTGCTACAATCCTATGTCTACAAGTCTAGATTTTGGTTGAATGTTTAACTTATTTTTCCTATTACCTTGAGACAATGACATTATTTCCACACAAAGTTTAGAAATAAATAAAAATAATAAAATATTTTGTTGTAAAAATGTTAGCCATATTTAAACCTCCAAACGTCACTAGGAAATGTCCAACAAAAAACGGTATAAGTCAGTGTCAGCTGTCCGCTATATTTTACATGTTAATTTTTTAGAGAAGTTAGCGATGATTAAACCGATGTTCAATTGTTTTGGTGGATGTGTAATTGACAACGGATTCTAATATATCTTGTGCTTTTTACACTACTTAAAGTGTACACTACTTAAAGTGTAAAAAGCACAAGATATATTAGAATCCGTTGTCAATTACACATCCACCAAAACAATTGAACATCGGTTTAATCATCGCTAACTTCTCTAAAAAATTAACATGTAAAATATAGCGGACAGCTGACACTGACTTATACCGTTTTTTGTTGGACATTTCCTAGTGACGTTTGGAGGTTTAAATATGGCTAACATTTTTACAACAAAATATTTTATTATTTTTATTTATTTCTAAACTTTGTGTGGAAATAATGTCATTGTCTATTATTATTAATACGGTAATGCATCTACACACATAGTTTTAAGTTATTTATGTATTATTTAGCATTGAAATTTTTTTTGTATATAAGTTTTTTATGAATCATGGATTATTTCTATTGTTTTTTTAACTTTAAACCACCCCTCAGGGGTGGTACTACAATTTGAGACTATTTTTAACGAGAATCCTATGACTGCACCGACTAAATTTCCAAAAAATGACAGTTCCTTACAAAAATTTTATGTGGTTTTTATTTGTTTCTAAAGTTAATTTGATTTTATATGAGATAAAACTCACTGAGAAATGCTTACTATCATATTGCACATTAGAGTGAACAAAATCTTTGCAGTTATTTGACCTGTGAGTATTAAAAAAATATACTTAAACCGGTCGGTATCAAGTCTATAGACTTGATTCTTAAACCCGGTCTAAAATGCTAAGTTTTTAGACTATTGAGCTTTCGTCCAAGACCCATCACCGCGGCGGCACTTTAGACGCTGGTTTTACCGCCAACCTCACAGCTAAGCTCCATTCTCTTCTGTGTGAATAAGCTGATCTTTGTCATATTTTTTGATGTTCAATTTTTCTTTTTGTAACTGTTACTTTTAAGACATTTACCACAAGTATTGATATTGATTGACAATGAGTTTATTGTAAAAAATATAAAAATATTTTTATCCAAAACAGCAAAAACAAATAAAAAAACATCACAAGATAATCTGACTCATACACGTTTTTTTTTGCGCGGTTCCACAGCAGTACATGCAAGTCGTCGCGGCAATGCTATTTATTTTATAGTATCATATACCCCAATTGCGTTACTGCTGTGGCATCGCCCACAAAAAAGAATGGGTGAACCGGGACTAAGGGCACAATTATAGACCCTTGGGTACGCCTACAGTTATTTTATGCGGTGTTGGAATAAATTGGAATTGGACCACTGCCAAAAGATAATTTACATACCGAATTCTTCAAACCCATGCTGTTCCCCGGCAGGTGTATTAGTTTGCTGCTTTTTGGATTCAGACGGTACGGGAGATCTAACAATTCTTTCAATATTTCTTTTCTGTAATTCCGCTAAATTCCTGGAATGATTTGAATGCATGTCTGCGTAGGTTTTTACATGGTTCGGATGTATTTCATGTAGGTTTTTTATTTGACTTGGAGGCATTTCTTGGAAGTGTTTTATGTGATTTTGCTGTGGCACCTAAATATAAAATTATTTTTAAAACAACATTAATACCTTTTTTGATAAGCATTAGGGTCACTACATCGCTGGAAGCCTGATAACGCCCGGCTTCCAGGATACAGTGACTAATCAGCACGAGGTTGCTAAAAACGTAACAAATCAAATTTTTTTTTCCCATTTTACTCTTATTTAAAGATAATCACAGTGTTGTCGACAGAGCGATCGGTGTTGGAGTGATGACGTCACAAATATAGGTTAGCGTAGTTCCGGGTTATCCAAATCCGAGTTCTTTATCACCCACCTTCTGGATGGCTATTCTGAAGATGGACATGGCTCATATCGAGAGAAGTGGTCTTTGGCCAATTGCAAGCTTTGCATCATCTTTGAGTCGTCGCGTATTATGCAAAATGGCATGTCTCGACGAATACTAAATAGAGAAATAGTCACGCGCTGTGCATAGATAGTTAATTTTACGCGTTTGCAGCGAAATCACTTCCACTACCTCGAGCCATCGCACATTGAATTGTCCCGGGTAGTATACGGGCTACTAATATTCTAATATTTTTTTTTTATAACTCTGGCCTTAAAATATTTTCTGTTCTCGTAGTGACGGTAAATGTTGCCTCAAAATGTGGGCTACCTTGACTGATGCTGCAAATCGGCAGTTGGTCTGATTTCAGTAAATGTTCCTGTTTCATGTCCTTTTCAGACATCATCATCATTCATCATCCCTTAACACTGGTTACGCTCGTACCAAAGAGTGCCGAAACTACTAATATCCGCTTATTGAGGACTGTCCACAAACTTATTTTTTCTTTCGATATAAAATATGTTTCAAATTTTCATATACTCCAAAATACTTTTCTCAGCCTGTTTTCAACCCTTTAGGTATTAGCCCCTATTGCATTACATTACAATTGTAGCTAAATGATCAAGAAACGTTATTGTCAAGTTTTGTTAAAATCCGTCAAGCAATACTGAAAATATAATTTTTGTTCCTCATTCCCATATACTTAGAAAACATTTTAACTTAACTTCACCCCGTTTTTACCCATTAGGTCAACCCCAAAAGAAAATTGTTGCCAAGTTTGGCTGAAATCCGTTTACCAACCTTGAGTTTTATTTTACCCTATTTTAATTTAAAATTACCCTACCTTGTTTCAACCCTTTAAGTGTAAGGACCAATAAACATTGTTGCCAAGTTTAGCTAAAATTAAAAAGTGATACTGAAAACATGATTTTTATTCCGCATTCCCATATACTTCTAAAAACGTTTCAACGAACGTCACCCCTTTTCAACCCATATCAGCGATCCAATTATAGCTAAAAACCAGTTAACCGTATTGCCAAGTTTCATTAAAATCCCTTCAGCGGTTCTGAAGAATCGATTTTCGATCTCCTATATATTCAATTCACTGTCGCATTGGTACGTCCCGCGTATGTGGCGTCCGCGATAGAGGTTTTTTCGCATAACACGTAACGACTCAGAGATGATTTAAAGTTTACTATTGGCAATAGACCTTCTGATTGCACGATGTGAATGACCACACCGTGCGATTACGAGAATAGAGCCCCTGGTCAAATCCGAATGCGTATTTCAATGCTCGAGTTTGATATTATATGACAGAATTGTATTCTGAAACTCCATGCCTTAAATTTTTTGTTGTTGATTTCTGTAAAAATTCGAAACGGCCAAAATGGATCTCTAAGTTATTTTGGAGTTATCGTTTTTATAGAACGAACACGCAAACATTTTTTAATGTACTGGTATTAGTTCCGTCAAGTCAAAGCTAAATATAAATCCATTTAAGAGCACTCTTAAAGAGTTTCCGAAAAAAAGCCAAAAACACAAGTTTGGTTGCTTACATGATTTGGATGCATCTCCGAATAGTTTTTCATTTGATTTATGTGCAGTTCCACATACTGCTTTATGTGATTTGGCTGCTGAACCTAAAAATTATAAATATGCTCAAAGCATACAAGCATATAATCTTATTTGGCTCCGCAACCCAGGGTGGATCCTGTCCTGTTCTAGAATCGGCTCTCATTTTTTCTAATCTTCTACTTGGTACTTGAATGGGGATCCTGCGCATACCTCTTATTCGAGCTGCAGCTAATGTTCATTAGGGCTTGCTTGCTGTTTATCCTTTCTGGTGGCTTAATCTGCCTATTTTGGACCAAGTAATGTCAGGTTTTTGTAGAAGTGGAAGATGTCGAAGTTATTGAGCCTGTGTCACGTTTAGTTCTCATACCCCTCTCAATATAAGTAATAAAGCGCTGCTGAAGGTTTTAGTTTGAGCAAACAAGTTTGTGTAGAGAAAATTGTACGAGTTCAAGATGTTTTTTTAAAGTTATTTTCCAAGCCTATATTGTTATTTTATTTGGCTTAATCATCTGGATCTTGTAACTCCTGAACTAAATGTATATATAAATGTTTATTTTTGTTCAAAAGCCAGTGATTCCCGTGCTTTTGCTTTGCAAACAGTTGGGAGTTCTTAAATATAAATAATGACATATAATGTTTTTTGCATCTTGTAAACACTACACAGTTTTTCATCTAATTTGCGCAAACTAAACCATGCAGGCAAGTCTCTGCCGTGTAGCCACTGCATATATACGCTTTACCACAAGATTACTGTGCAAACCGCTTTTTATCAGAAACTCGCTGCATCCAGACGGCAGAACCCAGAACGCCAGAAGAAGAATAATTAAAGAAGAACATAGACTGTGTTTTCATGCTGGAGTAGAGACTCTCCCTATAGTGTAAAAATCAAAAACCTGAAATTACAGATATTTATCTTGCGGGACCATTATACCTATCAAGCAAGCCATTTTGAGTAAGTAAGAGCTATTTTTACAGAATTTCTTTTTACTTAGACATATTTATTGACGGACGAGGTACGGTTTCTAGTGTTTATTTAGATAATGACGGGAAGGAAATACAAACATTTTCTTCAGTATCAAAAATTAAATGTATTTTTAATACACTTACTGCCGCCAGGTGATAAATATTAGTTTACATAATTAGAGAGTTAATTAGAAGAAATTTGGAAAAAAGAAGCTTGACTTATCACACAGTTTTATGTGACTGAGAAGCTGTAGTAAACACTCGGCCTCTTACCTAAAATGAAAGTAATACTAATGTACCAGTAATATTTGACACAAATAACACCAGACTCATTATTGAAAAGTTTGGTCATTAGTAAAACTCTAAATGTAGATTAATTCAAGAAGATTAGTTTGAAGAAACGTTTAAGTTATCTTTAAATGGTTAGAGATTCTTGTAGAGAGCGCTTTAGAAATCAGTATTTGGCTACGTTAGAAGAGGCAAAAAAAGGAAGATACAAAGAATTAAATTGGCGAAGTTGTGCTGATTCAACGTGAAAATACATTACACTTATCCTGGCGAAGATTAAGTTATTACAGTAGTGAACCAAGCCTAAGTAACGGAAACACCGACCTGAAATTGGTGGCAAAGATGAACTAGGCGGAATTAGCTTTAACCCATGAATTAGCTTTAACCCCTGAAATCCCAAAAAACCCAAGAGAAAAACAAGCTGTTTAAGTCCTGAGGAGTTAATTCCTGTGTTGACTTTTAAGTATAAAAAAATTAAGACAGAACAATAAAAAGTTAAAGAAAATTAACAATACAAAAGAAGCAATAAAATCTTCGAGATTACTAATACCTCTATTTTGTGGATACCAGTAGCATTTAAAAAATTTACTCCGTCGAACTAGGTGAAACCTTTGGTATTATTGTTGTTCGTTATTTCTTAAAAATTGTTTTGAGTGGGTTTCTAATGGTGACTTATTTTGTCCAAGCGCGTAGGCGATAACAAAATAATAAAAGAAGGTTGGGCTTTCCATTGTAGTTATCCAGTTCAACATTTTTTTGCCTTAAACTTAAAGATTGTACTGTGTCATACATCTTTATGATTATAAAAATATCCTAATATAAACTAAGAAAAATCTTATAAAGGGCAAATGAAGCAATAGTAAAAAGTGAAGAAAATATTACAAGACCTTTCCAAAGAAGAAAAGGTTTAAACTAGGTCTAGTTTCGAGTACTGTAAAGTTACTTACATGATTGGGATGTATCTCCGAAAATGATTTCCTTTGATGATTTGACTGTATCTGAAAATCACAAGTATGTTAGTTAAATTTGCGAAAATAGAAAATTCTATTAGTTTGTTATGACTGGTCTGATTTTCTTCTTACAACCCCTTGTTTGTAAGTAATAGACCATTGCAAGAATTTCAGGAATAAATTAAGAAAAGGTAAAAAAAACCAATACAAAAGAGTTTCCACCGGAGTTTACTAAAATCTTCTGAATACCTTCGTACAAATCAATACAATACAAGTACTAACTCTAATAGTAGTTTTTTAATCGAACTAGTACTATAAAAACAATTTTTATTCTTTTATTTTTCAGCTCAAACAAGGCAGAACCAGAAATTTGTCAAGTTAAATAATAAACAAATTGCCTAAGACTATATTCAAAGATATATTATTTAATAAACTCGAATACCAATATATAAATAATACCAAACCGTATCCTATATCGGGCCGTACCCCTTCAACATTCATCCCAAACAAATAAAAAAATCAAATTATTCTTACATAAAAATATAACAAGTAGTGTTTAAATAGTGTTGCGTTCCCGCGTCTTATATAACTTATATATTTTGGACTTAGAATTTTTCGTTATTTTTTTCTTTTGTAGATTACGCATTTACCCTTTTTTTCGATTACTTTAAAATTTTTAATTATACGCCAAGTATAATAATCTAAATTAATGTTAAGTTCATAAGGTTCAAAGAAAGACAAGAAATTATTCCATCTCATCAATTTGGTTTTCGAGACAAGCATTCCACGATAGATCAAGTACACAGAATTACTAATATAATAGAAAAAGCACTAGAAGAGGGAAAAGTTTGTTCTGCAGTTTTTCTAGATGTAGCACAAGCATTTGACAAAGTGTGGCATGAAGGCCTTAATTTTAAACTAAAACGGTTTCTGCCAAAACAATATTCGGATATTTTGGAATCATACATATCTGATAGACATTTTAGAGTAAAACAGGAAGACTCATACTCATATTTAAGAGAAATTCAAGCAGGCGTGCCCCAGGGTAGCGTACTAGGCCCTTATCTATACTTATTATTCACTTGTGATATCCCAAAGCCAGAAAATTGTCACTTAGCAACATTTGCCGATGATACTGGTTTATTGACGGTAGAAAAATCTATTGAAAAATGCATAGAAAAACTTCAGGATGCAGTCACCCAAGTTCACAGTTGGACCACAAAGTGGCGAATAAAATTAAATGAAACCAAATCATCAATTCATGTTGATTTTACAAACAAAAATATAAATCACATACAAATAACAATTAACAACATTCCAGTACGATATTCGAATCAGGCAAAATATCTAGGTATGACACTTGATGCCAAATTGCGCCGGAAAGCACATGTTAAGAAAAAAAAAGAAGAACTTGAGATAAGGTATAAAAAAATGAACTGGCTAATTGGAAGGAAGTCCAATTTAACAATTCATAATAAGTTACTGCTTTATAGACAAATACTGAAACCAGTATGGACATATGGTATTCAACTATGAGGTTGTGCTAAAGAGAGTAACATTCTAGTTGTACAGAGATTTCAAAATAAAGTATTAAGAAACATTGTGAATGCACCTTGGTACGTTCGAAATAGTGACCTTCATCGAGATCTAAAAATCGAAACTGTAGCAGAGACTATAAAAAAGTACGCAAAAAGCCATGAAGATAGACTCCATCGGCATGTGAATGTGGAAGCAATTCAGCTTCTAGACAATACTATGCTAGTTCGAAGACTAAAAAGAGTGAAGCCGTTTGAGCTAGTACACTAAGTGAATTACACATAAAACAAAATAATGCTATAAACACAACACAATTGTGAGTTACAGACTAAACAAAGCGGGGAGAACTGTTGAGTGAACCCTAAGTTTAAATCTGACTTTTCTAGTAAATTAAGTTATAACAAAATTGCTAATTAGTCTTACTGACTAGATTGTAATACAAAAAACACAGTGTGTTTGACAAATAAAAAAAAAAGTTCATAAGGCACCAAGCTGTATTGTTTAATCAAAACCTATTTTTACTTTTACGCTTGCTTCAATGCATTTTCCATAATTTACCCTACCATAGAACCAAGGACAACACGAGGGTATAGCTTCTACATGCCTGTCGAGATGAGCCTAGCACCTCAGTTCCACAAAAAAAAAGCTGCGGTTCGGTCTGCAATTAAGCTATGCTCAGTTCGTACAACTCACCGAAAGCAAGCACGTCGCGTGTACAGCGAACGCCAAGATCGCAAAACACCGCGAGTGATTTTGTACATACTTGTACATCACTTCAAACGCAATCATCCATTGGTAACGAAGATCGCTGGAAGTTGGTATATTAAAGACATCCATATTTGCCCTATTCCCTAGAAAAATCAGGGGTAAGTCTTGTGCGAGTTTTTACGCGTTCTCTTGCTAATCATTTGTTACTCACGTTCCATAACATTGAGTGATAGATTAAGGCCCCTTTGGCCACTTAACAACCATAAAAAATCGAGTATTCTGTCTATAATTTGAGGATGGCTTGGGTCGTCATTTTCAACCAGTTTAGCATATAATTATTTACAGTCCATTAACCCCAATCTGAACAAATAGTTGGCACGTAAACTGCACTGATCTAATCTGTTAAAGTTCGGACTTTTAAATATGATGAACATTCTTAAATCTGAGGGCACGGCAGTGCCTCGCCAAGTTCGCACGCCGTACCATCTTTTCTTGAAACATTTTAGCCGATCTATATATTTTCTATCCCTGTTTATTCTTAAGTTTTGTGTGGCATCAATTTTAAACAGTTTTAAAACAGGATTAATTTTGAAAAATTACTTATTAATTATTCTTGTATTTTACAGAATGATGTTTATATTAATACTCTTTTACCTCTAGGTCTTCCGTACCTCCAAGATCTCCAACGTGGTATCGCAAATCACGATGGACCGGAAGGTCTTCGGGAGACAAGCTGACGTTGCTTATTAATTATCTGCCATCGTATCTAGCCTAACCTACCTCCATATAATTTTTGCTGTGATTTTGCTGCTGCAATCCAGAGTAGTTTTTAATTGGATCGTGGCAGTAGTTGTTGATGACGGGTCCTCTTTGAGTTATGGCGCATAAATTCGATTGATTGGGATGAAGCTGTCTAGGAATGGAATCCCGGTGAATTGCTTGAATGTTGGGATGTATCGGTCTGGTGTATGGTTCTCTTAGAAAGTACTCGGGACTAAAAAGTTAAATTAAATTAGTGAAGGGGGTGGTTGCGTGCACTGTACTTTGAAATGAATAGGGGGGTTTTTTTGTACTGAGTGCTATAATTTTTATATTTTTATTTTTAGCTCACACTACTACTATACTATAGTAGCGTGAGCTATGGTGATCCTAATTTCTTCGAGAAAAAAAAAGTTGCTCCGATTTCAAAAATTTTTATATATCTTTGCGTTTCAGATGATTTTGAAACTTTTTTGTTGCGTCGTCTGTCTGTCTGTCTATCTGTCTGTCTGTAACGACCAACGCGCATAACTCAAAAACCGCTTGCCCGATTTTAATGAAATTTGGTACCTACGCTGAGTTTGGGGTCGAGATGGTCCCATTTAAAAATTAACAAAATCCACCGAACACAAGCCAGATAAAAGAGTGGGGGTATATTTCAAAAATTAGAGTTTATGTAAAAATATGGCGTGTGTGATATCAAACGAAAGGTAATTGCGTCTGGAGTTAAATGAAATACATTTTACTTTAAAAAAAAGGGTGGGGGTAAATTAAAAAAATTAGTGTTTATGTGGAAATATGGCGTGTCTGATATCAAACGAAATGCAATTGAGTCTGGAGTTTAAAAAAATACATTTTAGTTTAAAAAAAGGGGGGGGGGGGTAGATTTGAAAAATTAAAGTTTAAGTCAAAACATGGCTTGTGTGGTATCAAACGAAAGGTAATTGAGTCTGGAGTTCAATAAAATATATTTCAGTTTTTAGTTATATTAGCTCACACGTACACTATTACTATAGTACCTAGTGTGAGCTTAGGTGCTCATAGATTGGCAGAGTATTTAGTTTTCATTGACAGAGCGCTTTCGGAATTTCGCCATCATCAGTGTCTTGAAAATATGCTTACACCAAGAAAAATTGTATCTGGTTTAAAGTCTAGTACATTTTATTGTTTCTTATCATCCACTACTACCATTTTGTATTAATAAAATTGACTGAACAAATTGACGGCTCACTATAACGTAAAAATTTTTGATTTTTAGTTACATTTTCATTGTTTTTATTAGTTTGATCATTTTAAAATAATATAAACCCAGTAAAAAAATAAAATATAAGAATTAACAATATAAAAAAATAAAAAGTATTAATGGGTCATTTCATATTCTTAAGAATTTAAGTATTATCTCAAAAATTAAAAGTGACATATAACATTCAATTAAACTTGGATTCTTTACAAAAATATCTATAAATCAGCAATTTAGACCCAAATAAAATCAAGAAGCGGTTTTCGTATTTGAAGACATCTCAAAAATCGAGCCCAGGATATGTTTACTCGTTTTATATATCTTTCGGTTAGAAATATCTAAAACCCTCAACAAATATCTCAAAATCAAACGTGTAAAATGAAACAAGAATTACATATAAATTTCAATCTATATAATGTTGAAATGCGCTTTAAAAAGAACTAATCTCAGTACTTTATATTTTACACATATGAGATATGAAAGGCTTTAAACTGAAGAAGTATTCTTTAAAAAGAAAGATGATTAGTAATTTTACCTATGGTGTCCATACTGATGATGTGCCAGATGATGGTGCGCTACATAATGTTCCATATTTTGTGAGGGGTACAGTCTGTTCCTGGGATACTCAACTCCTACGGGAATTACTGTGACGTTATAGTTTCCAGACGATATAATAATCTGTTGACCTTCTTTGCATTCTATGCTCGTGGAGACACTACATGCAGGTCTAAAAATAAATGGAACCACTAAGCTTGTATAAAATACAAGACAAACCCATTGTTTTCTAAAAAATCCGTCCTTAGTATAAAGTTATGTGCGGAATTTTGTTGGCTTAAACAGGCCATGGTATGTCCTATAACCGATGAGGCTTGAAACATTAAGGGGCAGATGGCGCTGAAATAAATTCGTCTAGTACACAATATTCAGAGACAACTAGTACGAATTAGTTACATGTGAGAGTTCCGAGGTTCATTCATTTATATTCATTCTCTGAATATTGCATACTAGACGAATTTATTTCAGAGCCATCTGCCCATCAATGTTGCAAGGATCGCCGGTTGCCACCCTAAATGGGTCATATACTCATTGCCATTACCCATTCCTGTTAATTCCGTTAATAAGTCCATTATGTCACCTCATTTAAGGGCGAGTGCTCTCAGAGCCTGTTTGATCCATAAATAAGCTTCACATTCCGCCACGAGGTGACTTAAAAATATTCCTTCATACGCACAGGCAAGGCAGGTAGGGACGTTGTGTCGGGTTCTCCCTCAGCCAGTTGTATTGGACTGGTCGCATTTGGTCGGTCTGCGAATTCTCATGTCTGTCTGGAACCTAATTATCCTTCCCCCGCTTTGCAGCTGTCTCTTTGGTATTACCAGAAATAGTTTCAAGAACGCTTTCATTCCACCGGTAAATACATCAATGATTTTAAAACCCCGCCCAAACTACAGCGTGCTCTCCGACCGAGTGGCTCTTTGGCTTCTAGTTTTTCAATATATTATTGAATATTTTCACGTTCAAGTGTGTGTGATCAAAGGAACTTCTTAGTCGAGGCATTGTTTAAACCATCATTTAAACTAAAACCAGGTAAAGTGAATATCACTTTTAACTATATCCGATAAAAGTCCCGACCGAGTTCCCGTTTTCCCGTTTTGTTATAACGACCGAAATTAAGCGGTTCGTTCAATGTCGTTATATAACCGATATTCACTGTAATTCTAAAAAATCAGCTTTCTCCTTAACTTAATTTACTTACCTAGAGTTTTCCATCATACGGTCCATCCGAGATGATGGGCGACGTTCTCCTAAGTCTCTGGGATCTCTTTGACCTCTTATGTCGACTGCTTCCTGTCCATACAAATCTCTAATAAAGAACACATAAGTAAGACAAGTGGCAGAACCTGAATTTACGTGAAGTTTAGTACCAGTGAATAAAAAAACAACAATTTTTCGTGGCTAAGCGGGCATAGGAAGATTTTGTTTCTCTTGTATTTTTCTGTGGGCAGCTCGAAAGCTGTAACAGTACTCATGACCGTGACATAATTTGTTCCTCAGTTCGGGTTAATGCATATTGCATTTTTTACGCCTTCGCAACGTTTTATGTCGAGTCAGCGGAGCGTGAGCCAAAAATACTACAAATGTGAAGTTTAGTACCCGTGAATTTTTCGTGGCTAACCAGGTTTAGAAAGATTTTGTTTCTCTTGTATTTTTCCATAGGCAGCTCGAAAGCTGTACATTTACGGGGGTCCAAGATCTAATGGACCAGTTGTGTTTGCAACAGGCAGGGTAACGGAGCAGTGCCCTCCCAAAACTAGACAACAAACAGTATTTTTAATTGATTTATTTAAAAAAAGTTAAATCTTCCCTTACGACATGATTGTCTAATTATTTTTATTATCTGTGGTTAACAGCAAGCGATTAATTAAACCTTTTTAGCGTAACTAATTACAAGCCGACAGCGCCGCGCGGGGCAAGGTTTCAATTTCACCCGTTTTTCAGCGGTGTATGGGTGGATGTTTTCGAGCGGGGGTGGGAGAAACATTTGTTTTAGTTGAAGTCGGCCATCATCATCGTGCAAAAACGTCCGTTGCCCTTGCTACGAAGCCGGTACTATCCTTGGTGAAGACGTATAAGTTTGTTTTGATCGCGTGTCATTGTTTGTTTTTGTTATCGTTGGTTTATAAAATAGAAATAAATACCGTCGATTACATAATAAACTGTGCAAATTTAAACACGTTGACATATGAACTACGATTACAAATAAAATCTTTAGAGCCACATAGACCGAACCTAAAAATTAACCAACATTTTAGTGCAACTAATGCCGAGGGGTTTTCCAAAAAAACTTATAATAGAAAATTTAATAAAAAATTATACGATGCTGAAAACTGGTTGTGCGGTTGTGAAAAAAGAAATGCTTTTTTTGCTTTGGTTCATTGATCCTGCGTGGGTGACAAAGGGAATGTGTGATATCAAGCACTTTAGTAAAAAGTTAAATAACCATATATAATTTTCTAAGCTAAGCAAGACTGATATTAGGTGCCAATTGAATAGTGCCTATTGAGAAAACGTTACCGACATAATGAAAATGTGACAAAAAATAGACATATACTTGGTAGGTTAATAGACTGTTTAAAATTCTGTGGGAGTTTTGAGGTTGCTCTTCGGGGCCATAAAAAAGAATGGACTTTATCTATAAACAATTAAACTAAATACTACACCAAGTAGCTGCCTGTTTGGAAAATACTAAAATAAAATTGTTTCGGTAAGTTGTTTTATCTCATTTTTCATGCAATTTAAATTTCTGCCCCCTCCATTTTATAACGTCACCAGCCGCCACTGTAATGGACGCCTGTTAAGTGTTGACTGTAAACTGTTTCGTCCTTAATGGACTCTTCAGGACACTGCATGGTCAAAGTGAAAGCTTTTGTTCTATGGCACGAAAAATTGTCAAAATATTTTTTCTTTGATGTTTCTATTAGATGTAAGTTTTGATATTTAATTTAAACTGTAAATAAAGTGGCCACTGAAGAAATATTTCAGTAAAGTGAATTTTATTAAAAAAAATAAAAAAAAGGTCATAGTACAATTACACAAAGTACACAATTTTTAGAAATAGAACTAACATTTTAGTTTATTATCGAGAAGGATACTTGTAGGAAGTCCCTTATTTGAAAAAAAAAGTCAAACGTGAGTATCAGGAATCTTTAAATATAATTCAGTTTCTAAAGTATCTTACCAATTCGGCGTTATCAAAGATCATTTAAAAACAATCCCATAGAGGGCCAGAATCAGTGTGTGTTATCGTGAAAGAAAAAAAAACGACAATAGACATACATAAAATTTAACTTTTAATTTAAGCTAAAAGTACGGATATAGGCCGAAGTTGCCATTACACTTTAACTTCTCTGTTTTTCTGTATTATCATATTTTTTTAGGTTTGGATAAAAAACTCTTTTACCGATTTCTTCCTAGATTATATTTTAGGAAAGGTGTGATGAATCATACCATGTGCATGTACTATGTTCTTACATAGAACCTTTGAGTACATGACCCATATACAGGTGCAACCGACGAGCTTTGCAATATTGTGGGGCGGATGGCCCCGAAATAAATTCGTCTGGTACGCAATATTCAGGGACTACTAGTACGATTTAGTTGCATGTGCAAGTTCCGAGGTTCATGCCTATCATACAAATGCCATTAGATCATAGTAGTTATCTCTAAATATTGCGTGCTAGAAGAATTTATTTCAGCGCCATCTGCCACTCAATATTGCAAGGCTTGCCGATTGCACCTCTATATGGGTCACATACTCAAAGATAAAACGCGGGTTTGGCCAACGAAAAAAAAGTTCAGTACGCATTTGTTCATGTCATCATCACAACTTTTTTTCGTTGGACTATGTTATTGTTATGATAACCAGCTGATAACTTTTAAAAAGTTATATCAAAAATTATGAAATGAACTGTAGATTCACGTTTTCATGATCAGTTTGAAAACACATTCAGTTTTATATGAAAACAAGTAGTACATGTACAAGAGTGTATTTTCGCCAGAGATACTACAATATTTTCGCTGACGAAAGTTATCTTACGGGTATACTGACCTGGTTTCTACAGAACGATCCATTCGAGAAGAAGATCGAGAGTCTCTTTGGTCCCTTGAATCAATTTCTTGTTTGTAGATGTTATCTCTGTCGAATAAAAATACTCACGTTTAGAAGCTCAAAATAAAATATTTGCCATTCCCGCCAGAAGTAACGCGCTAGAGGAGGGAAAAACTACTAGTTATAACCAACAAAAAGATTTTTATACAATAGTTTCTGCTGGTAACTTATGACTCGAAGCATAAGCATAATATATTGTACATAAAGAATGTTTTTTTTTTAACGTGCGTCTTTGGAAAAACCCTCGAATACGAAGAGGGACTATTAATGGCTATGTTGAAAATTTGTAAGAAGATAAGAAATTTTTTTAAACTTGCTTATTTGTATTTTTTTATCCGTTTTAGTTTTTGTATGGTGATATATGGTACTCTAGCCTACCGTTATTTATGATACCTATTTATCTTTTCATTAAAACTAAGGGAAGAAAACTTTTTCTTAATCAAAAAACACACAATACGCACAACTGTATAGTTTTAACGGCCGTTGCAATATTCTTTACCGAAACCGAAGCCTTTTGCTGGCACGCAATTGTGAAACACGTATGTACGTAACGAACAGATCGCTTGCTTCAAGGCTAAAGGTCGCGAACTAAATTCTCGCATTGGGCTTGCATGCATTGACCCCCAGTATATTTTACGCAACGAGAGAAGCGATTGTATTTGCTACATGGACCGCACGCCCTTGCGATATTTTATGTAGGGAAAGTAAGTCCTGTGATACCTTTTTTTAAAGGTTACTTGAATGTCAAAATGTGTTAACAATTCGTTTTTGAGTTCAAATTAAAAGTTACGACGGAGTGATAAAAAGGTTTTTTAACTATGTACATTTTTTGTTAATCCTGAAACACGTCGATATATTTTTTTATCCCTTAAACAAGGTATTACAAGGTTCATGCTTTGACAGTGGTGCGTACTACAAAAATTTTAAGAAAGCGAGAAAGTGTTCCCCCTTGCAAACAAAATCGACGTGTTTGAGTTTTTACACAAACGTACAAAAACGACCCGAAAAAGCTTCACTTATTTTTTAAAAAAATAGGCATTATATTCAGTTTTCATTAGAAAATAATGGTAAAATAAAACCCACGCATTGCTTTGTTTTATTTGAAGAAAATCAAAAAAAGTTAAGAGCAAAACTTAAACACGAACGTTGAGTGAGAGCAAGTCAGGTTTAAATTAAAATTGACACAAACCTGGAATTTTCCATTGCACGTTCCATTCGACTAGAAGCTCGGCTGGTGTCCCTTGGATCTAATTCCTGCTTGTAGATGTTATCTCTGTTAAATAAAGAATAAAATTAGATAAAATGTATTTACAGAGTGGTGACTTTAAATGAAACGCTTTCTTTAGCGGTTTCATATGAGGTGAGGCAAACATTTTTTGGTAGAACAGAGTGGATGACACCTCTATAAACTTAGCATTACCACTTAAGAATTGGATATTCGCAATATATGCATTAATTGTCGTAAATTTGTCGTGAAAGAAAAAAATTTGTCGCGCCACCCGTTTTCCTGAAAAGGGTATGTAATGCTAAGTTGAGTTTACAACTACCACCCCAGAAAAAATTAAAATTTTCAAAAACTAATAAATGCATTTATTAGTTGAAATGAAAAATGAAAATAGGGAAACCTCGGAAAATCCCATAGGAGGATATCGAAAAGACAGTGTTCAGATATAAAAAACGGGACGTAATATAATGATTGTTTCACCAAAAATTTACAATCGCGCCACAAGGTTAAATATCTTCGTATTGTGAAAAAGCTTAAAGATCACTAAGATTTGGCTGAGAAATCTCAAAATTGCTCACTGCCCGTTTCCGGGAAAACGGATGACGCGACAATTGTTTTTTTCTTACGACAAATTTACGACAAACTCACGACAATTAATGCATTTATTAGTTTTTGAAAATGTTAATTTTTTTCTGCTTAGCATTACATACCCTTTTCAGGAAAACGGGGGGCGCGACAATTTTTTTTCTTTCACGATAAATTTACGACAATTATTCCATAGATTAGTTTTTTCTGGGGTGGTAATGCTAAGTTGAGACAACTTAGCATTACATACCCTTTTCAGGAAACGGGTGTCGCGACATATTTTTGAAAATCACGACAAATTTACGACAAATTCACGACAAAATTTTAATTTTTTCTGGGGTGGTAGTGCTAAGTTGAGACTCAACTTAGCATTACACCCCCTTTTCACGAAAACGGGTGAAGCGAGAAAATTTTTCTATTCACGACAAATTTACGACAATTATTCCATAGATTAGTTTTTTAAAATTTTAATTTTTTCTGGGGTGGTAATGCTAAGTTGAGACTCAACTTAGCATTACATACCCTTTTCAGGAAAACGGGTGTCGCGACATTTTTTTTCTTTCATGACAAATTTACGACAAATTTACGACAATTAATGCATTTAAATGTTTCTTGAGAAGTTCACTTTTTTCATAATTTCTAAAACAACGCAAAATCCTGGCGATCAATGAATATTTACACAAACACCACAAAAGGTTATAATGAAAAGTTAGCGGAACGTAATATAATGATTGTTTCACCAAAAATTTACAATTGCGCGAAAAGATTAAATATGATCACCTAGGGCGATTGCACAGAAAGTGGTCCTAAGCGGATATATTTTAAACATTTTTATAGGTTATCAAAATTAGTCTTACATTAAAGCCAACACTTCTTAGCTTATGATCTTGAGTAAGGATTTCATATAGTTTTTCTATTTTCCCAAAAAATCCGAAGAAAAAGCATTAAAGTAATTTATATAAAAATATCCATTATTTTAGCTTAAAGATAAATATCTCAAAAAACTGTTTCTCCTTAAGCTTTTGATATTGAACAATAAATTAACCATCCCGTACCGTAGTACCATATACAACAAATGTACCAACTTTCATGCCAAAGTTCGCTTGTTTGTACTTGGTTTAGCCTAAAAATTGTTGTTACACACGTAACGAAAAAAGAAATAAAAATGTATAACTCGGAAAATGGGCATTATTTTTTTTTTGTCAAAAGCCAACACATTTATGAGATACCAGAAACAAAATTTTAAAAAATTGCATGTTATAAGTTTTTTTGTTTTCAACAGAAGTAAATCTGTCACACACATAACGAATATTTTAACTTTTGCTATAAAATGTAATATTTTCTAAGTAATAATTTTGTTTATTCAGTTTTCGCCTTAAATGTCTATTCTTTGAGTAATTCCAAAAGGAATAGTTTGTATAGTCATTGGCGTAAATAAAAAACTAAATAATTATAATATTCGTTGTGTTCATCTGCGGAATGCTACTAGACCTAATAATGTTATTCCAGTTAGGCATAAATTGGCCCTTACTTCCACAAATAACACTGTCGAATTTCAACAAACTTGTGTAAAATTTACTAAGTATATGGTAACATTCTTATGAAAAAATTTTATTTACAAAAAGGTTTGACGTATCTTGAAATCTATACATTTTTAGACCTATGTTATAAGACAAAACTTTTTGATATGCTCGGACCCAAAAGAAAAGACTAAAAATACCATATTTGTATTTGTTAATAAGTTGTTTGAGATAATTTTTACAGAAGGTCAAAAGGAAGATGTGATAATTTTTAGTGATGGACCATCATCGGAATTCAAAAATAAATACTTACATTTTTAAAAGACAAATTATATGTTAATTTTACATGGAAGTATTTTTGCACAAACCACGGCAAAAGTGTAGTAGACGGTATAGGAGGACGCGTAGAATCTTTGGTTTGGCAATTATCTCAATCTAAAGATGAAAAATTTGTAAAGTCCAAAATTTGCTCGACTTTTATAAAGCTGCATCAAGTGTTTAAAATCAACTTCTTTATGAAGACAACAACCATTTATAAAACTAAATACGCCTAACCCAAAAAATTTGAGTAAGAAGTTATTTGGTCAAGTAATTATGAAGTTTTTAAAAAATATCCTTTTTAGTTGTCTAGTTATAGTTCTTTTTAAAAATAAAATACTATTAGCTGTTACTTTCTGTATTTTTTCATTAGTCACACACGTAACACGTTGTTGTCACACACGTAACTCACTTTTAAGTAAAGTTGAATTAAGTATTTGGCAGTTCGCAGAAAATTTGTAAAATACCAAAAATACATTATTCTGTTAAGAAATAAATGTCACACACGTAACGAATTTTTATAATCTTATAACTAAATTAATATTTTTTCAATCAGTGATTTTTTTGGCGTTAACGTAAGCAAAACTAACAACTTAACCCAGCAAAATTATACTTAATAATTACGATGTGTTTTTGTTGGGTTTAAAAGCAACAAAAATAAGTCTGAATGTCACACACGTAACGGTGGAATCACCCCCTACATCTTCGTAAGTTTTGTATAAAAGCTTAAAGATCAGTAAGATTTGGCTGAGAAATCTCAAAATTGCTCACTGCCCGTTTCCGGGAAAACAGATGACGCGACAATTGTTTTTCCTTTACGACATGTTAATTTTTTCTGGGGTGGTAGTGCTAAGTTGAGTCATACCCTTTTCAGGAAAATAGGTGGCGCGACAAATTTTTTTCTTTCACGAAAAATTTACGACAAATTTACGACAATTATTCTACAGATTAGTTTTTTTAAAATTTTCATTTTTTCTGGGGTGGTAATGCTAAGTTAAGACTCAACTTAGCATTACATACCCTTTTCAGGAAAACGGGTGGCGCGACAAACTTTTTTCTTTCACGACAAATTTACGACAAATTTACGACAATTAATGCATATATTGCGAATATCCAATTCTTAAGTGGTAATGCTAAGTTTATAGAGGTGTAGATGACCACATTTGTAGTACCTTAATCGAAAGCTTATAAAAGAAATTAAAACAAAAACGGAATAATTTTTTTGACACACATCAAAAATTCAAAAAATTATTTCTTCTTGAATACTAACCGAGAAGTTTCCATAGCTCGGTCCATTCGACAAGAAGTGCGAAGGTCTCTTGGGTCTCTTGGACTTATTTCTTGTTTGTAAATATTTTCTCTGTTGAAAACATAATAGGTAAACAAAAAGAAAACGTACGACTGCTTTTTTTTTAATGGTCTTTTCAATATATTCTATTATTACTTTTAAGTTCTTTTTCGCCGTAAGTTCTACTACCAACCATAAATATGGTCATTTATTTTAGAATTATGATGGGCATAGCTACCTCATCTGCAGCAGCCAAAGCTACTAAAATTAAATCTCACACAAAAACTAAAGGCCAACTGGCAGCATTTTTGTTTATCACAAAATTTATTAATTAAACCTGTGGATATCTTCTATTTTTTAAAAGTAAACTTTGACCTATTTAATAAAATTCTAACCATTCCAAAAAACCAACCAAAGTTTTGTTTTTTTTTTAAATCGATTTAGTAGTCTTAAGATTAAAGCCTAAATGTTTTTAACGAAATTGTGAAAAGTAAAGCTTTGACAACCATTTTAAAAAAGTTTTTTGACTAATAATAATGCATAATATTCGATTGTTTTAATACAAAATTGGCCCGATTTTAGCTACAAGATTTTTTGAAAACTGAAAACCAAAAAATAATTAAACTGTCCAACTTAATTTTTTCGGGAAAATTTTATCAAAATCTGGTTTGGCAGACATACAGACATCACGGTGTGTCAAAAAGCTTCTTAAAAACACACTGACTCATTTTAAGTGTAATCCAAAAACATCCAGAATCAAAAAAATACGTAAATAGGTACAAACCTGGAGGTTTCTACAGCACGATCTATTCGAGATAATGAACGTGATTCTCTTGGCTCCCGGTCCCTTAAATCTTTGGGGTTCCGAAGGTCTCTAGGTTCCCTGGTGTCCATCATTGGTTCTTGTTTATTGTACATATCTCTGTCAAAGAAATCCCTGTCTTAATAATATAAGAATCGAAGGCAAGGTCGAAACTACTTTACAAAATCTGTCATACTCGTACTTAATAATGATATTTTTTTAAACCAACCGGAAAACAACGGCCGTCATAAGGGGAGGTATGGTGGCCATAGCCCCCTAAGCAAGTGTCACCTTACAGGCATGTTCTTTTTGAAAACTTTTTGGTCTCAACAAGAGACCGAAAACTAACCAAGAGACCGGAATAGTTATACACAATACAACATGGCGCGGATTCATGGGGAATGCTTTTATGGCTAAACATCGGACCAGCCAGTCAAAGTTAAGACCAAATCGAATCAAGCAAGTAACCGTGTACTGGTTGGGAGCAACGTTTTGTAGTCGATCTGATCACATCTACAAACTGTTTTATAAAATTGAAGGTAAAATATACGGTCATGAAATAATTGATGACTGTAGTTGTGGTAAACGTTGAGAAGTCGTTAACTAGTCGATGTCAATATAGGCGTTAAAGCAACCATGAAATACCCTTAACACAACGTCTATCCTTGCCTCAATTTAGGTTTTCACATGAAAAATGGTAAAAAAATTTTATTAGATTATGGACAATGACCTGGTCGTCTGCCGAGGTTTAGTACATTTTTTAAATTTGGGGTCCTTGTGTGAGTGCTATGGATTCAAAAACCTACTGACCTAGAAGTCTCCATGGCACGATCCAGCCGGGAAGACGACCGTACCTCTCTTGGATCTCTTAAGTCTCGTGAATCTCTCGAATCACGTGGATCTCTCGAATCCCTTGGATCTCTCGAATCCCTTGGGTCTCTCGAATCCAATATTTCTTGTTTATACATGTTTCTATATTACCGTGGAAAGTTTTTTTTGTGTTAAATTTTATAACATTAAAATACGACACTACATCTAGCCCAGCACTGTTTTTTTTTCAAAAATAAAATTCCTACATACAATTATTTAAATCTAGAAGCGTGAATGTAGCTTATTTGTGTTAAAAACATTGGAAAATTCATCTCCAAACAAAGAATGTACGCAAGGAGGAAAATCGATTTTAAACTACGGCTGTTTTGTCTGGTCTGGATACGCGCAAGTCCACTCCTTTTTGGAGAGTGGAAAAGGAAAAGCATTGGGAAAGGTATGGTGGTCTAACTAAAGCTCGTTTTACACAAAGCGATGTTATTGTCACTACAGGGAGGTAAAAAAATAAAAAAATTGAAAAATTAAAAGAAAATATTACGCAGCTATCGGTTGGACTGAACTTTTATGGTTCTCTCCATTATTAGCGGAGCAAGACCTCCTATTGAAAAAGTTAAATGTAAAAGGTTATGAGAAGGTCTACGACAACGTTTGTAAAAACCAAGTTTTTGCTAAGTAAGTAAAATTTTCAAAAAAAAAAATAAAAAACCGTTTTCTTCCTTTTTGATGTTATCTACTCCTTAATTTTTTTGGTATTCCAGGAAATTCGGTAGACATTTACCTTCATTTTGTCTTAAACAGTTTGTGATTTTTTTAAATCAATAATATTAGGTAATTTTTACATTTTATTTTGCCACAAATCAAAATTTGATTTTATGTGAAAAAATATTTTTTGTTTTTTTTATTCAATTTAAGTAGTTTTTTGAAGATCTACTTATTGAAAAAGCATTTTTTTTCGAAAAACTATTTTGTTTTGTGGAAATATTTTTTATGCAAAATATTGTTGTCTGGAGCGGTTACTATATAACACAGATTTTGATCTACCAACAAGAGGACATGAGAGCTATGATTTAAGAAAAAATAAGTCAAGTTATAGTATTAAACAAAAATTCTCACGGCGAATTGTCCCCTACCCATTTTGCACAAAGGCAAACAACTTTAATTTCTACTAAATATACATTATCAGGCTTGATGTTGTACCCAGGATCTCCGAGGTAAAGCGCACCAAAAACTAACATATTTTTTCTCTGTTGTTTTTAATAGATTTAAACTTTGAAATTTACAATCATCGAAAGATAAAATGAGAAATTTTTTTAAAAATAAGGTAATTTTTGTAAAAAAAGTGCAAAACAAAAGCAATAAATGTAGTTGTAAGAAACTGCAATTCATGCATTTGTTGTTTTTTAATCAGAATTTAAAAATAAGTTTTACCACTGGAAGAAGGAGGGTCGTCCCGCTCTGGTCCCGCTGTATCTGCCAAGATAGAATACTCCGGTTTCTGTTGCAAAGCATTTTTTTTGGAGTACCCAGTGGTACTAAATCAAACTTTATTTCTTTTAAAAGATCACTGCTAATTACATAATGGGTCTCTCTCTCTCTCTCTCTCTGTCAGTCCGTCGCACCTCTAACCAGTAGGGGTGGCAGAAATTTATATTGCATGCAAAAGGAGATACAAAAACTTACCTAAACAATTTTATTTTAGCATTTTACAAACAAGCAGCTACTTGGTGTAGTTTTTAGTTTATTTGTTTATAGATAAAGTCTATTCGCCCTTCTTTTACATGCGCAAAGTGCTCGGATTAGCACCTGTTTCAGACTCATCATGGCCCCGTAGAGCAACCTCAAAAATCCCACAGAATTTTAAACAGTCTATTAACCTACAAAGAATATGTCTATTTTTTACCACATTTTCATTATGTTCGCTTATGTTTCAATTTTCAATTCAATTGGCACCTAATATCAGTCTTGCCTAACACATAAAATTCTATGTGTTTATTTAAATAAGTAGCACTTACTTTGTGTCTAACTTTTCACTAAAGTGCTTGATATCACACATTTCCTTGCCACCCACGCAGGATCACTTCGTGGATTGTTCATAATAAGACAAATAAAGCAAAAAAAGCATTTTGTTTTTCACAACCGCACAACCAGTTTTGAGCATCGTCTAATTTTTTATTACTTGCACTAAAATTTTGATTAATTTTTAGGATTTTTAGGTCCGGTCTATGTGGCCCTAAAGCTTTTATTTGTAATCGAAGTTCATATGTAAACGTATTTAAATTTGCAAAGTTAATTATATAATCGATGGTATTTATTTCCATTTTGCAAACAAACAAAAATACTCTGCCAATATATGGGCCCCTAAGCTCACACTAGGTACTATAGTTATAGTGTACGTGTGAGCTGATATAACTAAAAACTGAAATATATTTTATTCAACTCCAGAGTAAATTACCTTTTGTTTGATACCACACAAGCCATGTTTTGACTTAAACTGAAATTTTTTAAATCTACCCCCACCCTTAAAAAAAACAAAAACTAAAATGTATTTTGTTAAACTCCGGACTCAATTACCTTTCGTTTGATATCACACACGCCATATTTTCACTTAAACGCTAATTTTTAAAATATACCCCACCCTTTGTTTTTAAATAAATTAAAATGTATTTTATTTAACTGCAGACTCAATTACCTTTTGTTTGATATCACACACGCCATATTTTCACATAAACTCTAATTTTTGAAATCTACCCCCACCCTTTTATTTGGTTTGTGTTCGGTGGATTTTGTTCATTTTTAACTGGGACCATCTCGACCCAAGACCCAGCCTAGGTACCAAATTTCATTAAAATCGGCCAAGCGGTTTTTGAGTTATGCGCGTTGGTCGTTACAGACAGACATACAGACAGACAGACAGACAGACATACAGACAGACAGACGGCGCAACAAAAAAGTTTCAAAATTATCTGAAACGCAAAGATATATAAAAATTTTTGAAATCGGAGCAACTTTTTTTTTCTCGAAAAAATTAGGATCACCATAGCTCACACTACTATAGTATAGTATATGTGTGAGCTAATACTCTGCCAATATATAGGCCCCTAAGCTCACACTAGGTACTATAGTTATAGTGTACGTGTGAGCTAATATAACTAAAAACTGAAATATATTTTATTCAGCTCCAGACTAAATTACCTTTTGTTTGATACCACACAAGCCATGTTTTGACTTAAACTCAAATTTTTGAAATCTACCCCCACCCTTAAAAAAAAACAAAAACTAAAATGTATTTTGATAAACTCCGGACTCAATTACCTTTCGTTTGATATCACACACGCCATATTTTCACTTAAACTCCTTAAAAAATATACCCCCACCCTTTGTTTTTAAATAAATTAAAATGTAATGTATTTTATTTAACTGCAGACTCAATTACCTTTCGTTTGATATCACACACGCCATATTTTCACATAAACTCTAATTTTTGAAATCTACCCCCACCCTTTTATTTGGTTTGTGTTTGGTGGATTTTGTTCATTTTTAAATGGGACCATCTCGACCCAAGACCCAGCCTAGGTACCAAATTTCATTAAAATCGGCCAAGCGGTTTTTGAGTTATGCGCGTTGGTCGTTACAGACAGACAGACAGACATACAGACAGACAGACAGACAGACGGCGCAACAAAAAAGTTTCAAAATCGGAGCAACTTTTTTTTTCTCGAAAAAATTAGGATCACCATAGCTCACACTACTATAGTATAGTATATGTGTGAGCTAATAAACAATGGACCCGCTACCAGCAAGGCTTTTAACTATTGACCTACCCCAAATTAAAACAAACTCATACGTATTCACTAAGGATAGAACCGGCAACACGTAGAAAGGGCAACAAACGTTTTCGCACAATGAATATGGCCGACGTCAACTAAAACAAATATTCCTCCCGCACCCGCGCTAGAACAGCCACCCTTACACCGCTGAAAAATGGGTGAAATTATTTATTTTATATTTACGCTAAAAAAGTTTACCCAGTTAACCACAGACTAAAAGAAAGAACTAGACATGTCGTACGGGTAGATTTAACTTTTTTTTTAAATAAATCAAATAAAAATACTGTTTGTTGTCTAGTTTTGGGAGCGCACTGCCCCGTTGCCCCCCCTGTATTAGCCGCCACTGTTTGCTAGTTTATTTTATTTTTTTGCCCGGTGAACAGTACAGGCTCATACGGCAACGGCTCATAAGGCTGCGGCGCATGAGGTCACAGAAAAAAAAGCTTTGGTTCCGTCTGCCGGGATGCATGAGGTACCGGCCCATAAGTCATCGTCCCATACGGCACCGGGCCATCGGGAATTTTTTAATTTTCCCATATAGCTCATCTACCCCTACGTTTTTATCACCTATAACATTTTTTACTGGGAGGTCAAGTTGAGCTGGAAAACACATGATTAAACAAGACAATTTCTTCCAAAAACCTACAGGGTAATATTTTTTCAGGGGTCATGCCCTTTTTTATCTCCTAAACTTTGTTGCGGTGTCCTACTGATAAATTCCTTTATTCTATACATAAACTCGCTATTTTTAAAATTTTTTCAACTTATTCAAATTATTGTTTTTCTCTATAACGTAATCAGATACAGAAAATATCAGATATTTTTAAGTTTTTCAACAGATAATTATTTTTTATTTTAGAATACACCAGCGAGGCACCGTAAAAAAATTCAGGGACAAGGAAAATTTTGACATCCTGTATTGGTACGAAGGGTTTTTTAAAAATCGTTAAGAGAAAAAACTCTTAAAATGATGCAAGGAATCAGCGTGTAAATTTTTCACTAATGCTTAGTAAACACCGGAAAACACCCTATAGGTATATAGTATTATATTTCACCCCTCAACCTTCTTCGTCCTTCGCGACCTCCCCCCTACCTCCACGCATCAAAATCTAACAGCCAGAATTAATATCACACGCGTCATATTTTGACTTTATTCAAAAGAAAAATAAAAAAAAATGACGACGAGGATGGGATTCGAACCCACGCGGGCAGAGCCCATTGGATTAGCAGTCCAACGCCTTAACCACTCGGCCACCTCGTCTTATGTAAAACTTTTCCCCAAAATGCGATGCGCTGGTTTCGTGTGTATTCTCGCTATGCGTGATCAAAAACTTGCATTTTGGTGAATGCGCGGTCAAAGTACACTCATTGTTAAAAATTATGAATCCTAAGTCTTTTTTTTATAGAAAGTCAGTTTGTTAATGTAGTCTATACATCACAATAATATCATGAAGTACATTAACATAATTTGTGTACAAAACTATCATAGCATAGAGTTGATGGACACCTAAGCTCAAACGTTACCAACCAACCAGCTCATCATAAACAAGAAATTTTTCCCCATACCCTTCCAATCCTTTCGCCACTAAAATTAAAAGAAGATTAGTGCGAATTTTATAATAAAAAAACATGTTTAAACAGGGGATTTAGAAAACCTTATGGGTGCTTTCGTGCATTGACTAATCCAGGATATCCGGGCGAATCCGGTGAGACGGCTAAGAAGGCAACAAAAAATATTTTTTTGAATAAAATGCGCCGCAGGTGAAAAATATTGGAAAATAAAGTAATATTTTGTAAAAAACTGCTGTTTTAATATATGTAAAAATCTGATACCGTCCTAGCTAGCCTATTAGCACACTTCAAGTGAAGTCATGATATAACAGCCTTGAAAACAGTTTTTTTTGTAAATATCTCAGAAACTTAAGCTCCTACGAAGTTTTTGTTTTTAACATAAATTATTAAGCAAAATACAATCTACTATATTCCGAAAACCGCATATATTGATGCGATGCTCCCGTAAAAGTTAGCATTTTTTAAATTATTTTACCTCCAAAATCTAATCAGCTTGTTAGAGTGTCGAACATTATTTTACCTGCAAATTTTATGAAAATCGGTTTAGCGGTTTAGGAGCTATCAGGGACATTTTGGGTCGCGTATTTTACACTTTGTTACCGTTATTGTTATTACTGAGTCTGCGCATTAGCAGCTTCTCGCTCCTTTTTTGTTATATACGGTAATGGCGCCCGGTACGGTGGCCTTCCTATAATAGGGACATTATGGGTCAGCTAAAATAACAGAAAATTTGACAGCTGTTACCGTTATTATTACTAAGAATAACGGCAACAATCAAGGCAAAAAAGATAGATTTTGGAACACTAAAGATAACATAACACAAAAGTTAATTTAGTAGTTTCAAACTTCTTCAACTTTTTGTTTATTTATATTTGTTTATTTATTTTTATTTGATTTATGGCTTTTTACAAATCAAACTACCGAATTCTAGTAAAAAATTCGACTGCATTAAAAAAAACAATACAAAACTAACATTAAATAAATGGATGCGTGACGGATCTGGGAACTTCCTTAAATTACGTAACGCAAATATTCAGGATTTTGAACCCCCCTCCCCCCCACGTAACGCATTTTCGAGAAAAAACACTGTAAAGAAACATTGAGTGTAACACAAGGCCAACCCCCCCCCCCCCCCCCCTAGAGCGCTACGTAATTTAAGGACAGGCCCTCTGAAACCTTCCAAAGTAGCCTATTAGCACACTTCAAGTGAAGCCATGATATTAGATCAGCCTCAAAAACAGTTATTTGTAAATATCTCAGACAAAGCTCCTGGTCATAACACAAATTAATGAGCAAAACGTAGTCTACTTTATTTCGAAAACCGCATATTGATGCGATGCTCAGTTAAAAAGTTATTATTTAAAAAAAAAATTAATTGTCAAAAACTGTTTTTAGCATTCATGGATTTTGGCCAAAATCTAATCAGCTCGTTAGAGTGTCGAACACTAATTTACCTAAAAATTTTATAATAATCGGTTTAGGAGCTACCGTCTTACAGACACATACACACACACAGAGACAGACATCACGACGATATTGCTAAGATAGGTGAAAATACACCTAAATAACATATTTTTGGCGATATCTCAAAAAAAAATTTCTCGTCAAAAATAATACCTTCTCTAGCCATTGCTACGCGGGCTAGGAAGGTAAAAATAACGGTTACATTAAAGGATGGCCACCGTAAGTACCGGGCGCCGTTACCGTATATTACAAAAAATGAGCGAGAAGCTGCTAATGCGCAGACTCAGTAATAACAATAACGGTAACAAAGTGTAAAATACGCGACCCAAAATGTCCGTAATGTTACCGATATTTTTTAAGGTTGATGATTGATGATGATGATTTATATGTGATCCACTGCGACCACCAGTGGGTCTATAGTGGCTCATTTTTTAAGGTTAGTTTTGTATTGTTTTTTTAATGCAGTCGAAGTTTTTTAGTAAAATTCGGTAGGTTGGTTTGTAAAAAGCCATAAATCTAATAAAAATAAATAAATAAATATAAACAAACAAAAAGATGAAGGAGTGTGAAACTACTAAATTAACGTTTGTGTTTCTTTAGTGTTCCAAAATCTATCTTTTTTGCCCTGAAATGGTGCCGTTATTCTTAGTAACAATAACGGTAACAGCTCTCCAATTTTCTGTTATTTTAACTGGCCAAAAATATCCCTATCATATTACGGACAGACAGACAGACAGACAGACAGACACACACACACACACACACGACAGACATCACGACGATGTGCCTAAGTTAGGTCAAAATGCATCCAAAGAAAACATTTTCGGCGTTCTCTCAAAAAAAATATTTTGTCGAAAATCAAACCTTCTCTAGCCATTGCTGCGCGTGCTAGGAAGGTAAAAATTAGAAAAAAAGGGCTATTTCATAAGAAAATATCTATTATTTGTTCTACCCACTTGTTCTAACAGATTAAAACCAATTTAGCAGCTGGTCTACGTTTAAAAAGTAATAAAAATGAAACAGTAATTTTTATAAATAGAAAAGTTATGAACCCCTTTAAAAATGCAAACTTCTTATCTCGAAAAGTCGGTTATATTTTTAACTCGCCCATACTCAATTTTTGGTATCTAGCTAGCAACACACTATAGAGACCCTCAGCCCTGTATTAAGTACGTTCGCAGTTATTACATTCCTAGCCCGCGTAGCAATGGCTATAGAAGGTATTATTTTCAAAAAATAAATTTTTTAAGATAACGCCAAAAATGTGTTATTTGGATGTATTTTGACCTATCTGTCTGTGTGGATGTGTATATTATTTCTGTCCGTAAAACGATAGCTCCTAAACCGCTGAACCGAGTTTCACAAAATGTTCAGATAAAATAGTGTTAGACACTCCTATAAGCTGATTAGATTTTGCTCAAAATCCATTAATGCTAATGACAGTTTTTTGACAATTAAATATTTTCAAAAATGCTAAATTTTTAACGGAGCATCGTATCCATACACTGTTTTTTCAATAATTCGTGTTATAACCAAAAACTTCGTAGGAGCTTTAGTTTCTGAGATATTTACAAAAAACTGTTTTCAATGCTAATATATTATCATGACTTCACTTAAAGCGTGATAATAGGCTAGCTAGGAAGGTGTCAGATCCGTCATGGATCCATTTATTTTTTGGACGAAAACCTACTTCTTCTTTAGCCATAATATTATTATGACCTACTTGTGAAAACAAAAAAAAACATAATATTTTGCTTCAATATTTGACACCAATTAGTCCAATTACGTAAAGTAAACCTCTTGACAAATTCCGTAGCTGCTTTTCAGCTAATTTTGTTTGAATTTCAAGCGTAAAAGAGGTAGTTATGGCAACTCAAACTATAATCAGTGGCGTATATCACAATATAAGTATATTCTGTACCTGAGCGTCTAAAGGTATGTTAAAAAAAATGTCAGTTGATATTTTCAATAAAGCTTAATTTTTGTCAGAATATAGTGCCCAGTGGCGGATATAGGCCCTAAAAATTTTGGAGAGGCAGCACAGCGAAAATAATTGTTTTGCGCTTTTTAATAAGTCTGAACTCTAAAGTTTTCCACTACATGCAAACAAAAGGTGCCGCAGGCGAAAATAATTAAAAAAATTAATAATTTTAGTGAAAAAATATTTTTTTTTAGGTGGGGGCGGGCCCCTCTGTCACCCTGAGTCCGCCATTGGATAGGTTATGCTTTCAAATCAATTTTCCTTGCAAATAAAATTTTGTTGGAAGGATTCTTACTATAAAATTAAAAATCGCGATTTGCAAAATGTTATGGTTTTCTATATTTTTAAAATAATTCAACAATAAAATAAAATATCATTCAAAATGTAATTTTTAATATCAATTTGAAAATCCCTGTATTCTTTGAGTAGTGACTTTTTCTACCCCCTTACCCTCAACCTCATAACAATCTTTTTTCGTACTTATTTAAAAATAAAGGGATCCATGATGGTTCTGATACCTTCCTAGCCCATTAGCACACTCAAAGTAAACTCCACGCTATATGCGTCTCGAAAGTCTCGAAAACAGTTTTTGTAAATATCTCAGAAACAGCAGCTCCTACAAAGTTTTTAGTAATAACATAAATGATCGAGAAAAACGCGTTCTTCTAAGTGGTGGGTCAAAAAAAAACCGGACAGTTTTTTTTTCATTATAACTTTTGAACTATCCTATCGATTTTAATGAGACAAACTGTACTTGGCAGAGAATTAATAAGAGTTTTGAACAAATACATCTTTTTGTCCGCCGTGTCAAAATGTAAGATGGCGGACGAAATTAAATTGTACCCTTTAAAGATGCTTGTTTATTCTTGTGTTGCGAACATGTTTTAATTATTTTTTGTAAATTAGTATATAATTGCTCTTTAAAGATTATAATCGAAATTTGCCGCCATCTTAGAATTTAAGATGTCGGACAGAATCATACTTTAGTCTTCAAAATGGCGCGTTTATTCTTATTTTCCGAAAATGTTTGAGGGGGGCGACGAACCCCCCGCGCCCCCCTCCCCCCACGCTACGCCGCTGCGGTTCAGTAGTAATGAATTTTTAAGGAAATAAATGCAGACATGATTGGCAATGCAATCGTATAATATGCAAAATAATGGTAGACATAAAAATATTTTTTTTTAGAACCGCTTAATCGATTTTGCTGATTCGTAGCTTTTTGAACGTGGCAAGAACGTAGTTCTTTTGCCAATTTACAAAAATAATTAAAACATGTTCGCCACACAAGAATAAACGAGTATCTTTGAAGGGTGCCAAAAAATATAATTAGTCAAAACTCTGATTAATTCTCTGCCAAGTGCAGTTTGTCCCATTAAAATCGATTGTATAGTTCAAAAGTTTTAATAAAAAAAATTGTACGGTTTTTTTGGCAAACCCGGTATATTCCGAAACACATATTGATGCGATGCTCCGTTAAGAAGTTAACATATTTTTAGTTTTTATACTGTCCTTAGCATTAATAGATTTTGACTAAAGTCTAATCAGCTCTTTACAGTATTGTAGACTACTATTGTACCTGTAAATTTCATGAATATCGGTTCAGCGGTTTAGGAGCTCTGGTGTTACGGATAGACAGACACATACACGGGCAAACATCAAGACGATATTGCTAAGATAGGTCAAATTACACCCAAATAACACATTTTCGATGTTATATAAAAAAAAATCGTCAAAAACAATACCTCTTCCCCAAGCCCTTGCTGCGCGGGCTAGGAAGGTAAAAATATATTTTGTATCATACGCCTTAGAGGAGTAGAAGACACCCTCTGCATTATATGATTAAATTTTTAATTGAAATGTATTTTTGTAGTTATTTAAGATAAAACCATTCCCTTGTGGCCTTGTCCTACGCACGCCTCTGGTATAGGAGGTATTAAACTCGGAAAACAGTCCTTTTGTGCACGTTGCACCCGCCAAATATTATTCTTTCAAAATTCGTCAATAAAAAGCAGCTATTTTGCGCATCCGGGGTGCGAAAAGTGTGCCCTCATGACACACATGTATGAAAAAAACCAATATTCTTCGCGAACGAATTCAGGAAAGGAATTTTTGAATCGATTTTTTAGTTGAATATATTCCAGTGTTTGCCGTTTCAAAAATAATGCATGAAGGTGAGTGTGTAGTTTTTATTTTATTGTGGTTTTTTAATTGTTGCATAAATTTGACTAATAAGGGAATTAGTATGAAAATTAAGTTCAGCAACGAATACTATTAGAATTCTTTGCCAATTCTTACGCACTATAGTTTCCACGTGTCATAATTTTCACCATCAAATTATTATACAAATTATTATACGTTGCTAAAGAACAGGGTACAAATTTCATAGACCTGGTCCTGGTACTAACTTAAATAAAAGAAAATATGTTTTATACCTTTGTCAAAAATACCGTTTTACGCAATATCAGCAAACAACAACAAAAACATGGACCACCGACTAATATAAAAATTTGGCTCAACTTAGTTGCTATACCAGTTATACGGGGTGTAATTTAAATGATGGACCAAACTTTAAGGGATAGTAAGGTAAGAAGGGTCAAAAGAAGAAAAAAAATATTTATCAAATCTCTTAGTTTTCTAGATACACCGTGTCAAAATGAACATCTTTTTTTCGTTTTTTTGTTATAAGTTATTCAAAAATTGTAACAGACGATGCCAAATTTTGTGGAATTATATACTGCAAAAATTGAAACGAAGACAATTTACAGAATATTTAAAAAAACCTGTTACTTAAACTTAAAAAAATTTCTGAAATGTGGGTAATACTAAAACTATTATTTTTTTAAATAATTATTAAGAAGCCTTTAGATATGTACAAAAGCTTATTCTCAATCCTATAAAAAAGTTATTTCTTAAAAAAATTACAAATGCCTATTAAAGAGGTTATTTGGTCACACTGTCCTTAACCCGTAATTTTTAGAATAGCAGTGGCGGTTCCTCCTTCCATTTTTAAATGCGACTCCGCCAAAATAGTACACTACCAAACTTCCATATTTATTATTTTTTAAAAAATATGACGAACAGAATAAAAAACGTAGCATAACTTAAAAAAAACATTCCTCAAACACTAACCTAATAATTAAAAATTTAAAAGTGGAGTTTTTTAGTCCCAGCCGCGTTAAGGTCTAGCAACAATTAAATAAAGTTGTTGCCTTATAAGTGCTACCCTTATTTTGAAAGTCCCAAAGATTGAAAGATTCAAAGCTTCAAGTTAAATGCAATGCGTACTTACCACGGACTTCTTAACGGTACCCATCGTAACCTTATATTCTCTACTACTTACTGGGTCAGCGGTAGTAAATACTGCGATTCAACTTCTGGGTTATATGACTCCTGGTTAATCCTGAAATCAGTTAAATGCTAAAACCAGACGAAACGGCTTGGAAATATTCGCTTAAAGAAATGGTAAAGTTTAAAAAAAAGTTTTTATGTTCATAAAACACCATTCCGATTTTTTTTAAAAAATTGGGCACATATCGTCGTTGATCTCACAAACTGACGTAACTCATTTATTGTAATTTTACAAGAAAGCAATTTCAAGTTTTAGGGAAAGTTTATATTGGATTTATATCACTAAAAATGTTCTTGGATCTAATGATTTAGGTGCTATTTAAAGGATTTTTATGAGTTACGACACTTTGTAAGATGAGAGAACGACACAAATAAGGTAGTATTAAGGTCATCTCAAAGCTGCATTTTTTTGAGATACGTCAGTTTGTAAGATCAACGACGATATGTACTACGGCAACTAATTAAAAGAAGCCAAGAAGTAGAAGTGTATGCTTTATCTCAATTTGGACTTTTTATTGTAAAAAATGGACTCGGAAAAAATTAAGGAAAGTATAGGTACAAAAAAATTATCGCATCTTTATCAATTGTAAGGCTGCAATGAATCAAATTATTTTTTCATGCTAGAAAATAGCAGAACAACAAGGTGTCATAAGTGGTATCAACCCATTTAAAAAAATGAAGTCGGGGTGAGTTTTATCCGCATTTTTCAACCTAAAGCTGCAGCGAATTTGCGCCAGGTAAAGTCACCAGCTTGTATATACTGCTTCAAATAAAAAAAGAGCTTTTCCAGTCGTATCTGATTTTTTTTGAAATCAGTTGTAGCTAATTGCTGACGCATAATGAAATGTTCGTTTTAATAAACATCCCTAAAAGTATAATGTACCCACTTTATAATAAATAATGTATAACTCTGCAGGGTTTTTTTTCATTACCGCGGATCTTGTAATAAATTAAGTTATTATTACTATAATATTCAAGGCTGCCATTTTTATTATAATTTTTCTTATGCCATTAATTCTTTTCCAGGATTTTAGAACTTATACACATATAATTTTGTAATAAAAATTGTCTTTTAAATTAACCTTTACATAGTAATTTTTTAAGTTGTTCTTTTCCAAAATAACGTAAGGTCCTTATTTTTTTTTTATGTTCAAATCATTTTTTATTTAAAGTATTAGACTAGCTTATTTAGTTATATCAGTAGACGCCCTCCTCCCCTTCCCGAAGCTAAGTTTTTTTTAGATGTAGTTCATATATTTGAATACAAACATAAAATAGCATAACATACGGCCTCATAGGGTCTTGCTACCCCCCCCCCCCCCAAAACTGTCTCGCCTTCCTCCAAAACTTTTTTCTATATACACCACTGTGTTCCATTATTTATAAAGTATTGTAATTCTTACATTTAAACTTATAATAGTTTTAGCAAACGTTCGTAAAAATCGCTGATACGCCAAAATAATTAGAGATAAACAAAAAATGTCAAATGAAATTTTGGATTAAACAAAATACTACAGAACCGTATTGATTTTATTTGTAATTATAGCCAATAACCCATTTCCACGCTACTGGTTAAATATTTATTTCCTAATTTAAAACAATAAGTCACAAAAAGGTGCCTCAAATAACTAACAATGACTCAATAAATCCGGGTTCTACCAGTAATAAATGGCCAAATCCAAGTAAAAACGTAAGTGCGTCAATTCAATTAAGGGTCAGTATATTAATTCGATAAAACCCTGAATAATTTAGATGCCTACTCGGAAAACATAAATGTAAATTAGGAATTTATTTCTAAATAAATGGATCCATAACGGATCTGATGCCTTCCCTGCTAGCCCCTCAATGATATAATAGCCTTGAAATCAGTTTTTGCTAAGAATCAGTTTTTGCTAAGAATCAGTTTTTACTAAGAAGTTTTTGGTTATAACACAAATGATTGAAAATGTGATCTACTATATTCCGCAAACCGCATACTCATGCGATGCTCCGTCAAAAAGTTAGAATTTTTAACCAACCAGCTTGTTACAGTGTCGAACACTATTTTACCTAAAAATTTAGCGTGTTACGGACAGACATACCCAGACAGCACACTTCGTCCCAGGGACGTACTATTTATGTCCATTTTACGTCGGTACGTCCCAGGACCAATAAAGTACGTACTATGTACGTACAATTGTGTACGTACATAGTACGTCGACTAGCTACGTACATTTTACTTACATTTTACGTCGGTACTTCTCGGGACCAATAAGGTACGTACTGTTGACTTACAAATGTGTACGTCCATGGTACGTACACTAGGTACGTATATAGTACTAATTTTAGAGATCCGCTTCCGAACATTTAACAAAGGATTTCGCTAATAGATGACGTACTCTAGTTACCATTTACCGGGATTGTTAGAGATATATTACTTAAATACTAAATCAAGCAAAACAAACTTCAAACCTATCGAGACTTTGAGCCTCGAGGTAAAACTGGACGATCCACTCTAAAGTAGGAATGTTTAGGAAGCCGAAATTGTTTTAAACGGTACCTACCTAGTCCTAATCTGTCACTTTCTTTATTTTAATTTGATGACCTATATACATACCATCTAGCGTACGTACATTTTAGGTACTACATACGTACCATGTACTTTCGTCTAAAGTAAGTACATTTTTAGTTTAATTGGACGTACCATGTACGTACCTAGTACGAGTTTTTTACGTACATAGTATATATATTCGTCCAAAATACGTCGGATGTACGTACATAGTACGTACTTCAGTACGTCCATAGTACGTACAAATCGAAGGAAAATAATGGTTAAAGTTACGTACCTACGACGTACATGTGTGGACATAAGTCCAAAAATGTACAGGGTGTCCCAAATTGAGCACTTTTGGGGGGTTTAAGGTACTTCTAGGGAAGACAGAGAAAAACTGACCACGCATTACGAGGCTCAAATTTCAAGAGAAGACTTATAGTGAAAACCGCATTTTGAAATATCGTCTCGTCTTTGAGCTACGGGGGCTTTTTGAAAAGTCTGCATTTTGGAGGGGGGGTCTATAACTTCGTTATTATTGGAAATATTGATTTAGAGTAAATCGCAATTTTATAGACTTTGTCACGAGGAATTCAACCGCTAAATTAAATTTTAACTGTCACTTTTAGTTTTTGAGATATGTCATAAAGTTGCATTTTTTCTTATGGAATGGCCTATATTTTAATTAATTTTCGAATTCGTGATTGAATTCTTTTCAAAATGATGTGATGTAATGATGATCATTTTTTAGCGGTTTCGGAGATAATTAAAGTTTTTTATTTTTGTCTAGTGTGCGTTAAATGACGTCATGCGCCATTGACGTGAAAGCCTTGCGGTTAAATCCTACTTCAGTGCTTCTATAGTTTTGTTGTCTTATACTATGCAAATCAAGTTGGCCTTGCGTCTTGGCGTTTTGTCATTGTTTTCAATTGTTTAAACAATTTGACATTACGCTTTGATATGAAATTATTTTGCACAAAAGCGTTTTAATTTTATTTTGAAATATGTATCATTTTTTAAAACTTTTTATAACTAGGCTTTGAGGGCCGTCAGCTGAATTATAATTTTTCCAAACCAGCCTTAGTATATTTGTGACTCTGTAAAATAATAAAAATACTGGAGTGCCTTTACCTGCCTCAGCAGGAAATCATAGCGCACTAGAACTAAGTGAAAAAGCTGAATATCTCCTAAACCGCTCAATCAAACTATGACATATGATACATCATTTTGAGAAGAATTCAATGACGAATTCGAAAATTAATTAAAATATAGGCCATTCCATAAGAAAAAATGCAACTTTATGTCATATCTCAAAAACTAAAAGTGACAGTTAAAATATAATTTCGCGGGTGAATTCCTCGTGACAAAGTCTATAAAACTGCAATTTACTTCAAATCAAAATTTCCATTAATAACGAAGTTATAGACCCCCCTCCAAAATGCAGACTTTTCAAAAAGCCCCCGTAGCTCAAAGACGAGATGATATTTCAAAATGCGGTTTTCACTATAAGTCTTCTCTTGAAATTTGAGCCTGGCAATGCGTGGTCAGTTTTTCTCTGTCTCCCCTAGAAGTACCTTAAACCCAGAAAACCACTCCTTAAGGAAAACAGGCGTCTTAGGATTAAAAAAAGGGGCGGGCCGTCACACCTGACTGCACACCAAGTAGTATAAGTAGTAGCCTAGAGACTAGATTGTTTAGTTCACACTTGATAACGGTTAGAGATACTTACTAACCGAAACGTCGTGTTTTAAAATAAATAAAGACAATGGAAGTCCGAAATTTTATTTCTACACAATCATTGTCTACGAGTTTCAAACAAAGAGTTGAAGAACGGTACGGACCCGGAATCAACAATCTATTCAGAGGCTACGAGAAGACCAAACTTAAAGTGATAAAGGAAGAAGAACACATTTCATTCTTGTGCGAGGCGCGCGACAGTGGTGTCATTCCGGTTGGTTTCCGCCTAAAAGCCAACTTTCCGGGAGTGAGAACGAAGAAGATCTTAGAGAGGACAAGCCAAGCACTAATCCGATCCCAAATCAGTTACCATCGATGGAGAAAAGCCAACTTCAACGCCGACATGGAGGAGCGATTTGACGAAATTAGACGACACACATGGGAGGAAGACTACGAACCGATACTGAGTAAAATTGACAGTACGTGCAACAGAGAACGACAGAAGATACGATCAACTCACCGAGAAAAACTCAAGAAACTACAGACACGTACTCAAGATAGAACAGACTCAACAACACCAAGCACTATAGAATTGGTACTCAGTAAGGGACTTAAGTTCGCCATTGCACCGGCACAGACACCGACACTGGAAATTATTGCAGCAATAGAGACCGTTAGTCTACCTCAACCCGAAGCTGATGAGTTTTGCCATAAAGTAAGAACAACGTTGGACAGAAAGAAGCAACAAAAGACAAACATCACCAGTCAAGAACAACGGGCAATCAAGAACCTGCAGGCTGACAAATCAATCAAGATTCTACCGGCCGACAAAGGAAACGCAACGGTGAACATGGATGTCGAGACTTACGACAAAAAGATCCAAGAAGTTCTGGAGAAAGGAGACTACAAGCAACTACCCAAAGACCCAACCACCACCATAGAAGGACGCATCTACAGGACTAAAGAAGTATGCTGAAAATATCCCGGACGCTGCTAGATCCCGCCTGACTCCACATCACAGTAAGGCACCACATTTTTATGGATTACCAAAGATCCATAAGAAGGATATACCACTGCGACCAATTACCAGCTCCAGGGACTCACCGACCAGCACTTTATCGAGGTTTTTGTTGGACATAATTCAACCACTACAGGGTAAGTCCGGATCTTTTGTCAAAAACTCGGAACATTTTGTGGAGGTTTTAAAAGGTATCGAATTAGATCCCGGCGATAGATTTGTAAGTTTTGATGTAGAAAGTCTCTACACCAACGTGCCAATAAATGAGTCACTCAGTATCATTAAAAACAAATTACAAACTGATGATACACTTCACGAGAGAACAACGCTATCGGTGGAGGGGGTGATGGATCTTTTGGAGCTCTGTCTCCGTAACTCTTACTTTCAAGTGAAAGATAAGTTTTACGCGCAAAATGATGGACTCATCTACATGGAGTGGTTCGAGGGCCATGCGATCAACACAGCAAGAGTCAAACCAAAACTATGACTACGATACATGGATGACACATTTATTATATGGCCGGAAAATGATGACGAACTACAAAATTTTCTACACCATTTAAACGGTATTCGACCAACAATCAAGTGCACCATGGAAATTGAAAAAGATTCGGCCTTACCTTTTTTGGATGTTCTTGTCAAACGATTAGACAGAAACATTCAAACCACTGTATATAGGAAACCTACACACACGGGACAGTACCTAAATTTTAAGTCTAATCATTCTGTTGCAACAAAACAAGGAGTTATAAGAAGTTTGTATTTAAGAGCCGTAAATATTTATAGTGATAATGAAGAATTAACCACAGAAATTAACAACATTAAAAAGGACTTACAACAGAATGGTTATTCCGAGAAATTAATAAACTCAACGATATTTAAAATTAAAAACAAACTAAATGTACCAAATTCTCAAAATAATAATCCGTTAGGTGTTATTAACATTCCATATGTTCAAGAGATTTCAGAAAACATAAGACGAATAGCTAAACACTATAATATAAAAACAGTATTTTCTTCGGGAAATACGATAAGAAGTTTTGTAACTAAAACAAAACCAGACAATCCCTCAAATAATAAGGAATGTATTTACCAAATCCCGTGTGAGTGTGGTAAATCATATGTAGGTGAAACGAAACGCCCTCTTCAGGTTAGAGTAAATGAACATCTAAAAAGTACCCAATTAGGGGATATTGAAAAATCCGGTTTAGCAGATCATGCTTGGTCAAATGATCACAGGATTCAGTGGTCAGAAGCTAAAGTTTTACATAAGGAGTCGCATTGGCGAAAACGAAAGTTTATTGAAGCTGCGTATATAATGCAGAATAAAGAAGTTTTCAGTCAACCAAGCACGGACATACCAAACTTATGGAAACCACTCTTTAAGGAAAACAGGCGTCTTAGGATTAAAAAAGGGGGCGGGCCGTCACACCTGACTGCACACCAAGTAGTATAAGTAGTAGCCTAGAGACTAGATTGTTTAGTTCACACTTGATAACGGTTAGAGATACTTACTAACCGAAACGTCGTGTTTTAAAATAAATAAAGACAATGGAAGTCCGAAATTTTATTTCTACACAATCATTGTCTACGAGTTTCAAACAAAAATACCTTAAACCCCCTAAAAGTGCCCAATTTGGGACACCCTGTACGTACTATGTACGTACACTAAGTCGCAGAGTTACGTACTATGTACGTACTAGTGCTGTTTGGGTACATACACACACACAGACAGACATCACGACGATATTGCTAAGTTAAGTCAAAATACACACAAATAACACATTTTCGGCATTATCTCAAAAAGAAGAGTCTGACATGGACTACATTACTGATGAGGACGATCTGGCAAGAGAAACTGAGTGGATCAGACAAAAAGGAAAAGGTTGGAAAAAACGTCGAATGGATACTTCACTCTCACCACCACAACAAAGCTCGGGCACTGGAGAGCCCTCCAATAAAACACAAAATGAAGAACCCCCAACTAAGGTTAAAAAAGCTCCATTACCTCCACCGATTATGGTAAATGGCGTAAATAATTTTAATGATATTTATGAAAAGTTAAATATCATACAAGGAGTTAAAATAAAAGTTTTAAATAACGAAAATATTAAAATAAATGTACAAGACGCAGACAGCTATCGGCTGGTTACTAAAATGCTTAATGAAATAAAGCATCAATGGCACTCATACGAAAACAAACAAATAAGGCCAATTAGAGTAATAGCGAATAGGCTACACTTCTCATGTGACCCACAAAAAATTGTAGCTGATCTACAAAAAAAAGGTTTTAAGGCACTGGAGGCCAGCAACAAACTTAAATGGAGAACAAGACAACCTCTTAACATGTTTATGCTCACATTCAGCCACGATGAAGATATCAACAAAATTTTTGAAATTTCCAGTATCCTTGGGATTGAAGTGGAAATAAAAGCACTAAAAACCTCAAAGTTAGTCCTTCAATGCAAAAGATGCCAATCTTATGGACACACGCAAAAATATTGCGCTAAAGAACCACGTTGCGTAAAATGCACGGGGAAACATCTTACTGTAGAATGCCCCAAACCAAAAGAATCTGAGCCAAAATGCATCCACTGTGGAGGCAAGCATCCTGCTAACTACAGAGGATGCCTTGTTGCTAAGGAAATACAAAAATTGAAAAATAAACCTAAGAAACCGAATCTCATACCAAACGTGAGTACAAATAGACAAAACCAACAGACAAGAAACACAGTCACACAAAACTCTGTGACAAGGACATACAGCCAAGTAGCAGCAACAGCTACTATACCTGATATTAATATCAGTAGTCAAAATACTATGGAACAAACACTACAATTAATTTTGGAGAAATTGAACAAACTTGATGAGCGATTAACTAAACTAGAAAGTAGCAATAACGGAGCTACCAATATGCCTCAAAATGGTCAGTAATCTTAGAATCCTAGCTTGGAATGCCAATGGTCTCTTGCAACATCAGCAAGACTTGCAAGTTATTCTAGACATAGAAAAAATTGACGTCTGTCTTGTGTCAGAAACGCATTTCACTAACCAGTCTCACATTAAATTTAAAGGTTATAAAGTGTATCATACAACTCACCCTAGCAATACTGCACATGGGGGAAGTGCTGTAATAATTAAAGAAAATATATCACACTATGAGGAGATGGGATATAAAACCATAGAGATTCAAGCTACATTAGTAAGTGTAAAAACCAAAACATATACATTAGTCATAAGTGCTGTCTATATACCACCAAGGCACTTACTAAAGAAAAATCAATATCTTAATTTTCTCAGAAAATTAGGAAACCGTTTTATAATTGGAGGTGACTTTAATGCAAAAAATACCTACTGGGGATCTAGACTGACGAACTCTAAAGGAAAAGAACTTTTGCAAGCTATTAGTGAATATCAATGTGAACCGATATCAACTGGTAAGCCCACATACTATCCAACAGATCCAGGAAAAATTCCAGATCTAATTGATTTTTTTATAGTAAAAAATATATCTTTAAGTTTTGTAGATATAGAAGAAAGTTTTGATTTACACTCAGATCATTCACCTATTATTCTAACTCTTAGTAAAAACATAATAAAGAAAGAAGCAAATATCTCAAAAATGGGGCTCCCTGGTGGTCCAGAAAGGAGATTTGTCTGGAATTTAACGGTGTCAGGCGTGGACTGTAATTTTAAGGGAATAAGGTCATAGGCTAAGCTGGTACAAGGGATTCTGAAATGGTCTAGTTTACCTTCTAGGTTAGTGTAGCAATAAACAAATGTATGTAAGGTAAAAATAATGCATTTTCACTTACCATTTTTATACAGGAAGCGGAACTCATGGGAGGACGCGCTGTTTAACCGTATTTTTTGCACCCACATTCATGTGGTAGGAGAGTCGCTAACACGCGTGTATGCTCGTTCGAAGGCGAAACGGTTCGGTTCAAATAGTTAATAAACTGACTGACTGGATTAGTTTTAAACAAAGTCTGTCAGAAAAAATAAACCTATCAGTACCATTGCAAACGCCAGAACAAATCGATAAAGAAGTTGATTATTTTGTTACAAATATTCAACAAGCAGCTTGGGAAAACAGTCCAAAACCAAAGAGAATTTTTAAGGGAAAAAACTATCCAAAGGAAATTAGAGACCTTATATTGGAAAAAAGGAAACTAAGAAGAAAGTGGCAACAAAGCCGTGATCCTCGGGACAAAACAAATCTCAACAACATGACGCAGCGCATTAGGCGAGAAATTCTAGTAATAAAAAATGAATCTATTAACCATTTTCTTAATGAGCTTACAGATGATAAAAATACCGACTATTCCCTTTGGAAAGCAACCAAAGATTTTAAAAGACCAATTATCCAAATTCCACCCATACGAAAATCTAACAACCAGTGGGCAAGGAGTAACGAAGAAAAAGCAGATATTTTTGCAAGTCATTTAGAAAAAACATTTCAGCCCCACGAAGCACCAGATGAACACTTTCATTTAAATGAACCCCATCAAATCGAGGACCATATTAAGCTTACATCACCAAAAGAAATATTAACAGAAATCAAAAATATTAATTCGAAAAAAGCCCCAGGGTATGATCTTATTAACGGGGTAGTCATAAAACAACTCCCCAGAAAAGCTATCGTAAAACTATGCAACCTAATTAATGCGTCTTTTAGGCTTAGGTACGTACCTAAACTGTGGAAAGTTGCAGAAGTTATCATGATTCCAAAACCGGGAAAACCACTCCATGACGTGTCATCTTACAGGCCAATATCTTTGCTGCCAATTATATCCAAGCTCTATGAAAAATTATTGCTTAAAAGAATAAAACCCATCATAGAAAGACAAGAAATTATTCCATCTCATCAATTTGGTTTTCGAGACAAGCATTCCACGATAGATCAAGTACACAGAATTACTAATATAATAGAAAAAGCACTAGAAGAGGGAAAAGTTTGTTCTGCAGTTTTTCTAGATGTAGCACAAGCATTTGACAAAGTGTGGCATGAAGGCCTTAATTTTAAACTAAAAAGGTTTCTGCCAAAACAGTATTCGGATATTTTGGAATCATACATATCTGATAGACATTTTAGAGTAAAACAGGAAGACTCATACTCAAATTTAAGAGAAATTCAAGCAGGCGTGCCCCAGGGTAGCGTACTAGGCCCTTATCTATACTTATTATTCACTTGTGATATCCCAAAGCCAGAAAATTGCCACTTAGCAACATTTGCCGATGATACTGGTTTATTGACGGTAGAAAAATCTATTGAAAAATGCATAGAGAAACTTCAGGATGCAGTCACCCAAATTCACAGTTGGACCACAAAGTGGCGAATAAAATTAAATGAAACCAAATCAATTCATGTTGATTTTACAAACAAAAATATAAATCACATACAAATAACAATTAACAACATTCCAGTACCATATTCGAATCAGGCAAAATATCTAGGTATGACACTTGATACCAAATTGCGCTGGAAAGCACATGTTAAGAAAAAAAAGAAGAACTTGAGATAAGGTATAGAAAAATGAACTGGCTAATTGGAAGGAAGTCCAATTTAACAATTCATAATAAGTTACTGCTTTATAGACAAATACTGAAACCAGTATGGACATATGGTATTCAACTATGGGGTTGTGCTAAAGAGAGTAACATTCTAGTTGTACAGAGATTTCAAAATAAAGTATTAAGAAACATTGTGAATGCACCTTGGTACGTTCGAAATAGTGACCTTCATCGAGATCTAAAAATCGAAACTGTAGCAGAGACTATAAAAAAGTACGCAAAAAGCCATGAAGATAGACTCCATCGGCATGTGAATGTGGAAGCAATTCAGCTTCTAGACAATACTATGCTAGTTCGACGACTAAAAAGAGTGAAGCCGTTTGAGCTAGTAAACTAAGTGAATTACACATAAAACAAAATAATGCTATAAACACAACACAATTGTGAGTTACAGACTAAACAAAGCGGGGAGAACTGTTGAGTGAACCCTAAGTTTAAATCTGACTTTTCTAGTAAATTAAGTTAAAACAAAATTGCTAATTAGTCTTACTGACTAGATTGTAATAAAAAAAAACACAGTGTGTTTGACAAATAAATAAAAAAAAAAAAATCTCAAAAAAAAATATTTTTCGTCGAAAATAATACCTTCTCTAACCATTACTGCGCGGACTAGGAAGGTAAAAACTAATCAGTTTTTCAAGAATCCAAACTTTGCGTGTTTGGCAATCATCAGAAATCGAGTATGCCATGGTGTAGCCATTTAAAACGTAGCCTGGACGAGTTGGTCAATAAATGTCCGAAAATGGGTCAATTTGGCTGTTACTGGTCATTGCCATTTTAAAGTTGCGTATGACTTTATCTTAAATTAAAAAATTTAAGAAAACTGCCAATTTCAAATTATATTTTCAAAAATTTTAGCCGTCATTGTTAGCTCTATTAAAGCTGAGAGGACTGATCAGCAAGCAATTTCTGTTTTAAACGATGCCGTTATTCCAATTTTTACAGACGGCTCAAAAACAGACGGTGTAGGATCCAGAGTGTTCTCCACAGAGCTCGTATGTTTTAATCATTTATTAAAATCAGTAACAAAGCTGCATTCTTGCCACGCACAACAAGGTATGAATCAGCACAATTTGTTTGATGGTTCTAAAAAAAATATTTTTGTTTCAACCATTATTGTTTTGAACATTGTACGATTTCCTTGCCAATCATGTCTACACTTATTTCCTTATAAATGCATTACTACTGAACCGATTTTAATGAAATAAAAAAATTTCTGGTGAGAATTAATTGCTTTTTAAAGATCTTGATCAAAATTTGTCGCCATCTTAAAATTTAGAATGGCGGACAAAATCCTACTTAATTCTACAAAATGGCGTGTTTATTCTTATTTTCTGAAAATGTTTTAGTTTTTTTTAATCTATAGAAAAGCACTTCTTTTTTCCGGCTAAACAAGGTAAAAAGTAATAAAATCGGTTAAGTGGTTCTCACAAAATCCGATTTTGTTTTAACCATTGTTTTACAAATTATACGATTGCATTGCCAATCCTAGAATCGTAGAATCTGCAAAACAATGGTTGAAACAAAAATAGATTTTCTGAGAAGCACTAAACCGATTTTGCTGATTTGTACCTTGTTGCGCGTGGCAAAAATGCAGCTTTTTCACTCATTTAAAAAAATATATAAAACATTTTCGCAACATAATAATAAACAAGCATCTTTGAAGGGTACATTTTACATCGATTGTATAGTTCAAAAGTTATTAAAAAAAAACAACTGTCCGGTTTTTTTGGCCCACCCGGTATACCTCAACTTCAATGTTCTAATAGTAGGGACATATTAGGGACTTATTGCAATAAAGCCAGGCAATAATAGTGCCGGGCACTATTATGACAGTTTCGCATTATACGAACAGCTGTCCTCTTTCAAAATTAGGCCTTTGTGTATTGTAAGAGCCATTGAACTGTGTGCCCGGTGGATTACTAACACGAATGCATCAACAGGACAATAAAAATCCTCTCCGACAGTCAAGCAGCCTTAAACGCGCTTGATTCCTATATGGTCTTATCGAGAACCGTGACGAGCTGCAGGGACTCGCTGAATGCGCTTGGTAGCGCTAATGAGGTGTCATTAGTATGGACACCAGAGCATTCTGGGCACGAGGGAAATGAGGCTGCAGACCAGGCAGCGCGGGAGGCAGTATATGCCGAATTTTTCGGCCCCGAACCAGCCCTGGGGATATCAAACAAGGCTGCTAAATTAACCATATTTAAATGGATGGAGAACAACTTCCAACAATATTGGATGAATATACCAGAACTGGCTCACTCTTAAGAGTTTATTAAACGACCTTGTCAAAAGAGAGCCAGGAATATCATTGGACTTCCCAGACAGGAGATCCGTATAGTGGCTGGAATTTTTACGGGTCACTGTCGACTAAGAGTACCCATGCACAGAATGGGAATAACAGAAGAGACCGAATGTAGACTATCTGTACGGAGGATGACGAAATAGTTAGACATGTACTGTGCGAATGTCACGCACGTTTACGTCAAAACACTTTCGGTAAACCTCAGATTGATTTAGAAGATCTGAACTGTGTCTCACCCAAACTGATAGCTAATCTTTTTGGAGGATTAGGCATACAGTGGTGAGAAACCACTCAAAAGTGAACCACAATAGACCCACTAGTGGTCGCAGTGGAATGGCTGCAAGGCCCATTCATATATGAATCATCATCAATCATCATTGTAAGAGCCGGAATTAATAGTGCCGTCACTATTAATGGCAACTAAACGACTTTAGTGCCAGGCAGTATTTTGTCACGTTGTAAGATCAGCTGTGATTTTTCAATATACGGCCTTTGTTTACTATATGAACTGGAATAAATACTGCCTTCCTTTATTAATGAAAAATAAACTACTTAGTTTTAAATTCGACTTTGATGTCAATTTTGAAAGATGAACTGTCAATTTTCAATGTGAAACTGTCAGAATGCTGCCTGTCTCTATTACAGCTTCGCCTTATTGCAGTAACTCCCTAGTATCATTATCATCACATCACTAAATGAATTCTTGATTGGGTGAGAAGTAGTACTCCCTCAAAATCGGGTAAAATTCAAACTGCGCATGCGATCTCACTTGATTTCTGCATCTCTATTGGTCCTGACGTGGGCATATGCTCATTCTCACTCTCACCGGTTTCAAGAATCCATACAGTGGAGTAGTTTGAATTATTTAGTTATACATTTTATACAACGGTACAAAAGGTAAGCTACATCGCTTAAAATTGGTGTAAGGGTACAGTCTGGAACCTGGAATCTACCAACTATACCTTTATTGCAAAAAAAAATATTACAGAAAAATCTTGGTCTATTTTTAAATTTTAAATAAATAAAATAGGCGCCCCGGAGCGTTCTGTACAACGCTTTTAAAATAAATCATTTATATTCCTAGCAATTTAAGTAATTTAAACTCTCTTGAAAACTTAGCTCCTGCTAAAATTTACTTACATCGCGTGACCTGTCTGGTTGTCGCTGATTTTCATAGTTTCAAAGAGTTTCTATTGAGTTTCACTTTCCCTAACTCGTAATTGAGTAGTGCGATAAATCTGAAAAAAATAATACTTTTTGAAACAACCAGGTGCAGCATGTTCCATATTTGATGGGTTTAAATGGGAAACTCAGTAATTAATAAAGATATCGATGTGCGAGTTTTTCCCTGCTGTTTTAATTTCAGCAGTACGGCGGCCATTTTATACGGGTGATTCTTTTTTATATATCGTAATATTGATTGTTTATTTTCCAAAATATTTCGATTCAGTAAACACAATACTGTGAAAACTTTTTTTTGGAAGAAATTGACGCTGTCAAATGTTTGTCTGAACGTGTAATTTTTAATATACCTACATTATTTATAACAAAAAAGTTTAATACAGACCAAGAATTTTTTGTTTAAGTAAAAATTTTCATGAAGTTGTGATTTTGCAAAAATAGTAATATTAAAGACATTCTTTGTTCATGGCAAAAAACTAATGAAACCATTTTAAGGGGTCAAAAATAGCGAATAGTAAAACAAAATCGGCTGATTATTTAATTACTGAGTTTTCATTTTAATCCCATCGAAAATGGGACATTAGCTTTTGCCAGGTGTTGTAAAAAAATACCACCATTCACAAAGAGGCTTAGTTTCTACATAAAGGCTTATAATAGCGCCGACGAATTGTAGCCAGCCATCAGTTCTTAACTTAGTGATAAGACTACAAACTTTTCGCCTCGGGATAAAAAGTAACACTTTTATCCCTTGTCATATTTTATATTATTTTTGACATACCTACGTCACCCAAAATATTAAATAAATGAATCCATGATGGATCTGATACCTTCCTAGCTAGCCACACTTCAAGTGAAGGCATGATATATCAGCCTTGAAAACAGTTTTTTGTAAATATCTCAGAAATTAAAGTTCCCTCGCAAGAAGGACGCGGCGGTTTTCTTTCTATAGACGTAGGATGAGAGACAAAACGGTCTGATTAACTTCGCAAGGGTGTCACATTGACCAAGCAGTGTTCTGAGTAGTCCCATAAGGACGAAACAGTTAACTGTCAGCGTTTATTAGGTGTCTATTAGATCTTGGACTTCCGTGAGGTAGGAAAAATATGAAAGAAACCAAAACTTCTTTTTACCTGGTTGCCCACGAAAACTTGATTTTAATCGGCGTATATCAAAAAACTGTTAATTTTTCTTTTTAAAAGCTTTCGAATAAGGTACCAAAAACCAAAAATTAAAAAAAAAAATATATTTATTTTAATTGACATTTCAAACGGCAAGTGAAGTCATTCCATCTAAAAAAAAGTTGTAAGTGAGGAGACACCTCTGTAAATATCTTAGTTGACGTATTTTTTTTTCGTTAAAAAAAACAAATATTAATCCGCTAACTGGATTATTTTTTAAGTTTTCAAAAACTAACCGCTTTAAAAATATTACGTAACAAGTTTTTTTAATTGGGTCAATCTAATAGAGTGCCATTTACGAAAATGACATGCCTAACACGATAATTTAAGTCTTCAGAAGACTGTTGGAGAAGGGTTGAAACCATAACACAGTCATATTTAGGTTAATCAAACAAATTAACGCAAACCTTTGTGGAAGCAAGTATGATTATTCGTATTGTTTTATATATTATTTTCTCTATTCTGTTGTTAGACTAAGTAAATATTATCAGTAATTTTCCGTAAATTGGCTCTGCCATTGATATGAATAAAATAAAAATCAAAAATAAATTAAAATTTGAAAAATTTCACGGGTACTAAAATTTATGTTTGTTATTAAAAAAATTAAAGTTAGCCAACTGTACTTTGGGTGGTGTGATAAAGGCCACTAAAATCTCTTAGTTTTCCACGCGAATGCAGTTGAACGACCGACGCAAAGCGGATATCGGATAAGCTTTAAGTGCGGGAAAACTACTTTGAGCACGTGTCAGGAAAATATTTTTCTTCCAGTGTGCGGAAAACATAAAACAAATAAAATTGTAAGAAAAATTTACCAAAATACACACACATACACTACATTAAGTTGTATGACAATGTATTTTGGTTGCTAAGGGAACAAACCGTATCTGACACAAAAACTCGTTTATAATGTGGTGAAAGACGTACGTCTATTGAGAAAGTAGGTTCTTCTTTTTGTTGCCAATTCTACGTGTTAGTATAAAATTCTAGGATGTAAACAATAAATATATTTAGGCGGGATTTTTAAAATGATATCTCCCTTGTCCATTTTCGGAGATCGAAATCGGTGTTAACATAAAGTAAGTATAATCTAACCGTGGTCAATTGATCGCAAACGTATCTTAACCAGTGCGTGCCTGGACAGGATAGGATCCGTTTGCGATTATTTGACGGTTAGGGTATTACCGATTTCGACCTCTCAAAAAGAGAAAAACATAAAAAACTTCTTTCCCGGGACCCTAGAGGGTATGAATCCGAACTGAACAAAGATTTTTTTTTGAATATTCGCGCAACAGGGACATACAAATGTAGAGTGGAAAGGCTAAGTGATCTAAGTGCCAAAAAGCATTTTTGTGGGAAACTAAAAAAACTGTACAATTTATGCAAGCGGACTTACGGATAACGTCATTTTATATATGCCATATAGACCATAAGGTGGGGAAATGACACTTAGATCTTATAGCCCCGTATTGGCCTTGACACCTACATCACTTTGGGTGGAAAACCTATAATTTGTATAGTTTGGTACTTAGATCATTTAGCCTGGCCACTAATGGTCCTTGATGCCCCTGAATGTCGGGTACTTCTTTATGGATATTCCATAGATGTCTTTTTAAGTTGAAAAATTTCCCTTTTATCTCTCCATCACAAACAGAAACCAACAAAATCCCTGTGGAAAACACGACGAGGGAAACATAAACAAACTTTTGTCCAGGGAATTGCTTGTTTAAAAGTATTGGTGTACGCGCGCTGCCTCACAGCTTATCGTCTCGCCGCGAAGATGCAGTGTTGCAATTTTTGAAGAACCGACCCTCCCCACAGACCTTGGTGGTGAAAGTTTCCCGCACAATGCTACTTTACGTAAAAAAAAGTATGTGCAAAGTAGCTCCTTTGTGATCACTCGAAGAAAAAAAATACTGCGCGTTCAATTGCGTGAAAAATATATTCTATTTTTGTGTTTTACTGACTTTTGTAGAAACTATATAGTTTTGTTTTAAAAGTATTTTCATAATCGTGCTTATTCAAATTTCCACTTTACCTTCGACTTATTTCTGGCTTCTTGACAAATCCATAAAGTGTGAAAATCACTTATTTCCATGAGATTTAATTTGCCTGCTTTACGACACGAACTTTGGAACTATTTTTGGAACTCAGGGTCAAGTTTTTCTATCGAAAACCCAACTTGAGCTACATATTAAAAAATAAAAAATATCCCCAGCACCTTAAAACGAAAGTGTATAACCAATGTATCCTTCCTGTACTTGCCTAGATCCCAGACCTGGAGACTTACAAAATCAAACATGGATAAGGTAACAAAAGCCCAAAGATCAATGGAAAGACAAATGTTACATGTAAAGCTAACAGATAGAAAAAGGATAAGAAATAAAACAAAAGTAAATGATATCAGAGGAGAAGTAGCAAAACTAAAATGGAAATTTCCCGGTCATAATATCAGACAGAAAGACGATCGATGGAACAAATGTATTGTAAACTGGAGACCCTGGAAAAATAAAAGAAGTAGGGGAAGAACCCAAATAAGATGAGCGGACGATTTGAAGAAACATGCGGGAAGTAGATGGATGAACATGGCGACAGGCAAAAAAAGAAGGCTAAATAGATAGAATAGATAGATAGAACCCAACTATATTTAGCTAGGTCCATACTTATAGCTTTAAAGGGCTTGTTCTCAACAACTCTACCAATTTGCAATACATATATTTTTTGGTTCAGTTTGGTTTAGTTGGACATATTAGGTTATAGAGGGTTAGACATAACTTAATACAATTAAATTGTTACATGTAATTACTCAATTAATGTAAAAAATAACCCTAATTATCTTTTACGAAATTGGGTAAATACTTACTTATTGTCTTTTAGTTTTTTTAAACCAAAATTACTCTATTTACATTTTATTTTGATTTTAAACCTATAAAATGGTCCTATTTTCACCCAAAAATACCCAGCTTCTGGAAGCTGTTTTTTTAAACTGGTTATTTTTTTGTTAGAACGTCTATTTTTAGATGGTGTAAAATAATAAACGATAAATTTGCTAGGAAACAGACTTTTAAGCAAATTAACAATTAGATTGGTTTTCACAAAATTCTGTCAAAAACGGAAAAATGTAGAAGACAAAAATCACAAAAGGCTAAACCATTTTATTTATTTTACTCGGAAAAGCTTCGGTTATTATATGCAAAATAAATATCTTTAGATAGTTTTAGACCCTTTTATTAACTATAACTTTTGTATTTAACTTTTTTTAATAGATCTAGTTTCGCTGAAAATTGTAAAAAACCCATTATTCACCCCTTAAACCTTACTCCATTTCACCCCAATCACTTGGATTGAGCCTTATTTTATTTTCCTATTGGCTGCGATAGATTTTTTTTCATTTTTAATAGTTTTTATGCTGTTACTAATTTTTTCCTTTCCAAATGGTATCTGCATTTGTCTAATACTGCTGAAAATGTATGATCTTTTAAAATTTGATTCATAAAAGAATCACATAATTATAATATATAACATACGGCATGGTTAAAAGCTATAGGATTCATATACTGCTTGCTGTGCTTAATGTTTGTAAAGGGAGAAGTAAAAGAGAGAAAAATATATTTTGGGCGGTGTCTTGAAATATTTTTCGCTGTAACGTAACCTCTCGTCTTCACGAAGATTTTCGTCATTCCGTCATGTGCAGCGAAACAGGTGAGAAGTGGGTATTTGTTTTTTACAAAAATTCTAGCTCCAGCCATGCCGCGTATTTCTTTTAGCGTTCAGGAAAACGTACAGAGAGTTCAATGGTATTTCGGGGAAAAAGCTGTCAAGATGTGGCAAATTTATTTGTTGTCGATTTGAGGGAAGGGATATTCCAAGCCGTAGTTGCTATAGAAATACAAATAGAAATATTTATTAGCTCCAAATACGTATAAAATACATTTAAGTTTGTCAAAAGTTGAGAAAAAAAATTAATACTAACAAAAAAAAACTAATACTAACAAAAATACATAGTAAAATCTATCAAAAAAAATTCATTTACATTGTATAAAACATTATCGGTAAGAAGCTGTCTGATAGTAGACCTAAATTTCTTATAGTTCATATCCTTAATTTCTCTAGGCAAAATGTTAAACAATTGAATAGCTAAATGGTTAAATGATTGTTGAGTTTTGGATAGTCTATGAAAAGGAATTGTCAATTGTTCCCTGTGTCTAGTTTGAAAAGAATGGAAATCACCATTTCTTGTGAAAAAATTTTCTTTTACATATAATAAATATTGAAATATAAACAATGAATAAAATGACATAATTTCAAGACTTTTAAATAACGGCTTATAATGATCTAACTTTTTAGAATTGCCCAAAATCCTAATAATCTGTTTTTGCACTTTAAAAACTCTATCCGCATTAGGCGCACTGCCCCACAATAATAAACCGTAAGAAATTAAACTATAAAAATTTGAGTAATAGTAAGCTTTTGCAGTATCTAGCGTTGTTAATTGCATTAATTTTCTTATTTGAAACACAACTGAATTAAGTTTTTTGTTAAGTTGTCTACGTGGAAAAACCAATTTAGTTTGTTGTCTACATAAATACCTAGAATTTTTACGCTTCGATGTTCATCTGTATTTTTTACAAATAGAGTTTCGGTCTTACTCTCATTAAGGTCCAAATGATTTGCTCTGAACCACGCACTTGACTGCTGTACTGCTTTCTCTGTTTTTTTCTCTGCATCAGCTTTACTTATCCCAGATTGAGCGATTGTTGTGTCATCAGCGTAAAGTGCTATTAAACGTGATATAATGTTATATGGTAGATCGTTGATGAAAATTAAGAAAAAAATTGGTTCGAGAATAGACCCCTGGGGTACACCGATTGTAATGTCGGTACTTTTTGACATTTCGCCAGTGGGTAGGACAACAGACTGCTTTCTACCGGTTAAGTATGACTCAAACAGATTCAAATATTCACCTCTGATTCCAAAGAAAGATAATTTTTTTAATAAATAATTATGGGTAACGCAATCGAATGCCTTTGTCAAATCCAATAGAGTTATGCACGGAATTACGTTATTATCTATATCGTTCACGATTCTTTCTAGTATTTTCAATATAGCTTTAATTGTATTTTTTCCTGCTCTATAGCCAAACTTTGACAAAAAAGATTGTATTTTTCAAAGTAGCTAACTACTCTTGATTTTATAATTTGTTCAAAAATTTTTGATAACACTGGCAGCACCGAGATTGGTCTATTATTTTTTATGTCCTTTCTGGAGCCTTTTTTTGGAATTGGAACCACCTTTGCATACTTTAACTTAACTGGAAAATGCTGTTCTTCTATGCACTTATTAAAAAAGTATGAAAGAACTGGTGTTATGATCTCCGAAACGTATTTAATAACTTTGGAGTTTAACCCATAGATATCTCTACTGTTTGTGTTTTTTAAATTTTGTATGATTCTATAGACTTCTGCTTCATCTGTTGGAGTCATAAAAAATGAGGAATTTGGTGGATTCGTAGCAGAATTCAGAAATTGTAAAAATTCGTTGCTTTCTGTTTCAAATTTATTGGTTATATGTTCTATTGATTCACCAAAAAAATCACTAAACTCATTTGCCGAAAAGTTGCTCTCAGATTTGTCGCTATTTTTACCAAGTTCACTGTTTATCAGCTGCCAAGTTGCTTTCGACTTACTGTGAGAGGTTTCTATAAAATTTCTGTTTGCCTGCCGTTTAGCGTCTGCAATTTGTTTTCAATATTCTTTTCTTATATATGAATAGAGTTGATTTGCTTCTTGGGAAGGCCTAGCCTTCCTAACAATATTTGCTGCTTCAACTTTCTTACGCAATAAAGATAATTCTGGAGTAAACCATTTAATTTCTGTGGAATTTTTCTGTATTACCTTTTTCTCAGGAAAATTTTATTTAAATTTGTCTAAAAATACTTTCAAAAAACTATCAAAAAGATAACTAGGGTCATCACTTTGCAAAATATTATTCCAATTAAATCTAGCCAGGTCATTGTTAAAATTTAAAAGTTTTGAGTTTGTTATAATTCTAATTTTTCGGCAAATTTGCTTGGGTGAAGTGTGCTGGTTAAATTCATTTAGTATACCATAATGATCTGACAATCTGTCATCTACAACCTTTGCTCCTAATATTGGGGGAATTGGATTAGTGATAATATTATCTAAACATGAGGAATTTACGGGGTTTGGCCTAGTTATCTCCGAAATGTATGTCACTAAATTATAGGAATTAATCAAATCTAAAAACTCCTTTGTAAAAGTATCATCTGATTTTTCAAAATGAATATTAAAGTCACCTACTAAAATAATTTTGCATTTATATTTATTTAACTCTGCTAATAATCGAATAATTTTATCTCAAAATTGTTTCCGATTTTCTTCGATTGGTGATCTATAAATTGTTGCCAAAACCACATTAGGTGCGCTAATAACACAAAATTCAAAAATTTGTTCTTCGCACATGTTCTCAAATTTATTAATTACTTTAAAGTCAATATCAGTTTTTATATAGATAAGTATTCCGCCTCTTTGTTTATTTTTTCGACAGAAATAATTTGCAATCTTGTAGTTTTTAATATTATTCAATTGAACCTCTGGATCTTTTAGCCAAGTTTCACAAAAACATAGTACACTTGGGCTTTTTTCCTGACAAATTAGTTCAATTTCTCCCAATTTATTGCTGATACCTTGAAGGTTGTAGTAGTAGACTATAAACTTAGTATCTTCTTGAGCTTGGATTTGTATACCTCGAGAAACGCCTTCTATCGTATGATGGGTTAATTCTTCTAGTATCTGCTCTCCAGTTTTGGTTGGATTGATGGTACCTCCGAAAAAAGAATTCTGCGACTTCTATGCCTTTTGGCCAATTGCGCGAATCCAATAGATTTTCCTTAAGTTCGGCATCGGCGGACACTTTGAAAGAATTGTATGCGTTATTTGTTCTGGTTTTAACGTTCGTACACTCAAATTTTTTTGTTGGAAACTTTTCCTCGAGGTAACTTTTAAGATTTTCTGCTGTGTATGTTGTTTTATACTTTGTGACATAAATATGGGTTTTGCTTTCCGCGACTACACTTTCGTGAGAATCATCTGTTCCCACAACTTTGGGCTTATGCACCTTTTGTTGAGTGTTATTTGAGTATATTAGCTCATTCAGTTTAGCTGCAGTTTGAGCTTGCAAGATAGCATTGCTGACATCTTTTTTTTGAATAGTGCTAATCATTGGTGTAGGGATTACGTTATCATTTTGATTTCTTACCTTTAGTAGATCGAGAGCAGTTTCTAGGTTTCTAATTGACCTGTCTTGTTCTTTATTGAGTTTTTTGTAACAGTCTAACTCCACTTGTAGACACTTCATTTCCATTTGCATTTTATTTACATTTCTTATATCGCTACTCGCATTTTCGCAAAAGTCGTCCCGATTTTCTAAAAACTGTTTCAGGTTTTCACTTATTTTTGAATCTAAAAATGATTTATTTTTGATAATGATGTCTATTAATTCACTTTTTTTCATTTTATTTAATTCATCAATTAAGTCTTGTGAAGCCATGTTAACAGTCCAGCTTCTGTTTATATTTATTGTTCGGTGACGCTCGAAAATATCTTATCACTTTAGTTTTTTGTCCTAAAATTCTTTAATTTAAATACGTATTATTATTTATTTATTTCGCGAATAATCGTCAAATTAAATTTTTAACTTATTTTATAACAACACTAATCAATAGTTTTTTATTACGAGTTTAATGATACTAAATTTATTATTTAATTAAAAATGTTTCGGTAAAAAATTTATTATTTTCCGGAGCAAATTAAACGTAGGTATTTTTCGTAGTACGGTCCACAAAATAGTGACCCATTTCCAACGAACAGGTTGTGTGAATTTTTGCCACAAATGCAGTGGTGGAGAGGCACCTTCTGAAATGGGAGAGGAAAGGGAACGGCGCGAAACTATGATTTGTGCCACAGCAGAAGCATTGCCTCCCTGTTCCAGTAAGGCAATTGTCAATGATGTGGGCGATGATATTTCACCCTTAACCGACCGAAACATTTTAAAACGACATGGGTTTTTAAATTAAAGAAAACGCAAGAAAATTTTCCAGATAACCAGTTTCGAAGAATGGAGTTTTGTGAAACCATGATTGAAAAAGCAAATCAGGATGAAAGCTTTATTAAAAATATTTTTTTTACAGAAAAGCACCACAAATAAGTATACAATTTGTGTTGCTTGAGAACGATTGTAGAAGAAAAGTCGCAATTGCTTGGTTTATCAAAAAGATAAGTTTTCCAAATTTTGTTAGGCAAATATTTTATTTTTCTTATAAACCACTGGCAAATTAGTGATTTTTTTTTCTACGAGAAACGCAGTGGTTTCCTAATTTAAAAAATTTCCTTAATAGTGGCGTACCCAGATAAAGTTTTGTTTGTAAAATGAATCCGCCACAAACATATAAATTTTATTTAAATTGACAATAACAAAAAAATAGGCTGACAAGAAAATAATGGAAACGTCAGCCTTCGGCAATGTTGCATTTCAAAGTGAGATCTGGCTTGTTAGAGATAGGTCCCATAGGTAGCTGCTAAAAAAAAATAAAAAACAAGTCCACTAAAAATTAGATTGTTTAACTAAAAAAAAATGTTTGACGGTTTAAACAGACTTTTGGTAAAAAACAATAATGTAGTATTTCTATTCGTATTCAAAGATGTAACCCCCCAATTCATTTCAGAACAAAAGTTAATATAAGGTTTAAATTTTATTATGTAAATCTCTATGACGCATGATAAAAAAATCACTGTATATGTGTGGTCATGTTTTAATATTTCTTCTTGTGTCACTTAACAGTAACCTCAAGAAGGGATTGAGTCCTTCCAAAAATACTCGATAAACCCCACTTAAACTAATTCTCAAAATTTAAATTTATATTGCCATGATCTTAATCTTGTCTGTTTTGTTCGCAGAAGTCGTCGATTGGAGGTCTGAAGGACAATGTGCAGCGTGGTGTCACCCTCCCCTCCCCATGATACCTGTGTGTATAATACTGACCATCAGCAGGAGCGTCGACAGTTGGAAAGACGTCGCGGTCGCAGGTGTAGGCGACGCTTTTATCGGCGAAGGCGGTTCGGCGCCACGCGTTTGATGTACGCCGCTCAACAGGGCGATGTTGAGAGTGTGAGGAGATTAGTGCGGTCGCAGGTAAGTTGCTTTTTAACGAAGATCAAGGCCTACGCGCACTGATTCGGTTATATCTCGGCTCTACGCGAACAGCATGTGACCCCTCAAAATAGACACAGAAAGAAGACGTCAGCACAGAACGGTCCGTTTGTTTCCAGCTGTTCTTAATTCGCTAGTGGTGACGTCACGGGTTTATGAATAATTTTTGAAGTTGACGCGACCGACGGAAGGAAATTAGGTTCTCTAAAAATTTGCAACATGATTCATGAATTCTAGTTTATGATGTATGAGAGCGATGACAAAAAGAAACACTGTATTATGATTTGACAAGCTTTTTTGGAAAAATATATTTCGTATTTTGTTTTTTTAATAATTGGCAGTTTGCTTGGTTATTAAAACAATAAATTATGCTAAATTCGTTATTTAAATGGTTGTTGAAACCTCGGTTATAACCCATTAGTGAATAGCGGTCTGTGGAACCTAAGGTGTAACTCTTTTCCACTGGAGGGATACGCATCATTACCTATATTTGTATAAGTATTCAATTTTGTGTTGACATTTTTTTTCGTTGCAATGATCTTCTTGATATTTTATTGTGGAACGTCTAATATTTTTTTCTATTTTATTTTAATGCTCCATGCGCGTTTTTTTGTTTAAGTTTGTTTTCTGTTGCTCTTTAGTAGGTTCTAAAGTTATATTTGTGTCGGTATTCCATTGTGTCACCAACAACTATGGTACTTTTGTGAACAATGCGCATTTTGTTGAGTTTTTTTCCAGCTTTTGTTAAACAGGTTCTATAATAATTATTATAATTGTTTTTTATTGCAAATGATTTTTGCTTAGGTGTCAATATTTTATTGTGAATTTTATCATATGTTGTTTGATGTTTATATTTGTAGTCCCTGGGCGTTTTTTTTTCTGTTTGAGTTTGTGAATATATTTAATATTTTATTGGGGGTTGTATCGCACTATTTTATTTTTGTGCTTCTTGGGCGATTGTTTTTGTTTAGTTTTGCTTCCAGGTTTTCTGTAGCCAGTTCTATAGTTATATTAGCTCACACATATACTATACTATAGTAGTGTGAGCTATGGTGATCCTAATTTTTTCGAGAAAAAAAATGTTGCTCCGATTTCAAAAATTTTTATATATCTTTGCGTTTCAGATGATTTTGAAACTTTTTTGCCGCGCCGTCTGTCTGTCTGTCTGTAACGACCAACGCGCATAACTCAAAAACTGCTTGCCCGATTTTAATGAAATTTGATACCTAGGCTGGATCTTGGGTCGAGATGGTCCCATTTAAAAATGAACAAAATCCACCGAACACAAGCCAACTAAAAGGGTGGGGGTAGATTTAAAAATTAGAGTTTACATGAAAATATGGCGTGTGTGATATCAAACGAAAGGTAATTGAGTCTGGAGTGAAACAAAATACATTTTAGTTTTTTTTTTGAAAAAGGGTGGGGGTAGTTTTCAAAAATTAGACTTTACGTGAAAATGTGGCATGTGTGATATCAAACGAAAGAATTAAGTCCGGAGGTAAACAAAATACATTTTAGTTTTTGGTTTGTTTTAGGGTGGGGGTAGATTTTTAAAATTTGAGTTAAATTTAAAACATGGCTTGTGTGGTACTAAACGAAAGGTAATTTAGTCTGGAGTTTAATAAGATATATTTCAGTTTTTAATTATATTAGCTAACACATACACTATAACTATAATACTTAGTGTGAGCTTAGGGGCCCATATATTGGCAGAGTATTTTTTATAAGCATTCCATTATGTCGACATCAGTTATGTTATTTCTTGTTTCAATTATTTTCTTGCTTTGATCTTATTATTTCATTGTTGACAGTCTCATAATATGCTTGATCTTTATTTTTATATCCAGCGCATTTTGTCGCTTAAGTTTGTTTCCAGCATTTAGGTTTAAAAATTATTGTTATTATTATCTCTATATAAGTATTATTTTCTGGCGTCATTGTTTTTATTGCAATGATCTGCTTGGTTAGATGTTCATATTTTAATGTGGAGTGTCTCATATTTCGTTCAATTTGATTTTTGTGCGCCTGCGCGTTTTTTTATTTTTTTATTTTCTATTTTCCTTTAGTAAGTTCTATAGTTATATTTGTAACGGCCTTCGATTGTACTGACATTAGTTATGGTATTTTTGTGAACACTGCGCATTTTTGTGTGTGATTTTGTTTCCATTTTTTCTTAAACAAGTTCTATATTAATTATTATTATTGCTTTTGATTACAAATTATTCTTGCTAGATGTTTTGATATAGAGTGTTTGATATTTATTTTTGATTTCTCTGGGAGTTCTTGTTTTCTGTTTGAATTTAATATATATAATATATTATTAAATTAAATATAATATATAATTTGTGGATTCTTATATTTTGTTCAATTTTATTTTTGTGTTCTCTGATGCTAATATTTGTTGGTGAACGGTCTTATAATTTGCTTGATCCTTTTTTGTATATCCCAGTGGCGTACAGAAGCCCCTCACAGAGAATATTGACCCCCTAAAACATGAATTTTGCACAAAAATCAAGATTAATATGTATCGATCTGCGCAATGATTTTCTTACTTTGATGTTATTATTACATTATGGACCGTCTCATAATGTGCTTGATCTTTATGTTTGTGTATCCTGCGAATTTTCTTGTTTAGCTTTGTTTCCTGCTTTTCTTAAGCAGGTTCTATACATAGCTTTTCTTAAGCAGGTTCTACCATTATATTGTATTCTATTTTGTGTCGTCATTGTTTTTATTGCAATATTATATGCTTAAATGTTGATGTTTTACTGTGGATTGTCTCATATTTTGTTTGATCTTTATATTTGATTTCCCTAGCATTTTATGTTCTGTTTGATTTTGTAATGTTTATTATCTAACGTTATTTTTGTTCAAATTTATTTCCAGTTTTTATTAAGCAGGCTCTGTAGTTGGAAAAGGTACTATTCGACGTGGCCGATTCGGCGCAGGGGTATAATTCAGTGCCGGTCGACTCGGCACCAAATACCTGGCGCAGGTTTACTTTGATAATAAGTTCATCGTTTTCATAATATGATGACATTTCTTGTTAACACGGTTAAAATACGCGATCATTTGACAACGGTTAGGTTTCTTATTCCCCAGGATTCCAGGAAAGAGGTCAGGAGAGTATACTTAAAAAAAATTAATATTAGGATGATACAATTGCTTGCTTCCTCACAGGCAAGGATATAAAAATTTGGAATTTACGAATTCTTGGATTTTGGATTTGAAACGAACTGATTTTGTTGAGTTTGCCAGCACCGAATCGGCCGGTGCCGAATAGTACTAGACCCTTATAGTTATATTTGTATTAGTATTACATTGAGTCGAGATCAGTTATGTTATTTCTTATTTTAATGATTTTGTTGGTTTGATATTAATATTTCATTGTGGACGGTTTTACTTGATTAATTTGTTTCCAGATTTTCCTTATTATATTTGTATTAGTTTTCTATTTCGTTTCGATATTGTTTTTGGTTTCTTAAATATTGATATTTAATTGTGGATTGTCTCATATTTCATGTAATGTTTATTTTTGTTTTCCACGAGCGATTTTTTTTAAAGTTGTGATTGTATCTGTAATAACATTCCATTTTCTGGTCAATACTTTATTGTGGATGCTCTCGTAATTTGTTATTTTTGTTTCTGTTTGGGTTTATTTCCAGTATTTCTAGAGCATTCCATTTCGTTTGAAATTATTTCACGAAAGATTTTACATTCTTAGTTCGGCGTTTTTTCTATTTAAACTATTACCCAGTTTTTCTTTAAATCTAGCATGTTTGAAGGTACCATCGTTGATGTTATTACCTTTTAATTTGTATAGATTTGTTCATAAAAAATATGTGTTTTATTTTTTAGTTTTTTATTTTATTCCACTTCGACTTCCTATAAAAAAGCGTCGGACGGTTAGTAGGTCAACATGTTCTAGTGCCCATTTAACCCCTTTTTAGGAGTTTTCAGAATGAAAGGTCCGTGGTCGATAGTAATCATAGCCTGCTATAGTTTTATGGCAAAACATTGCTATAGTCGGACATATTGCGTGCCCCAACAAAAAGTAGGACGCAATGAAAGTGTGCTAAAATTATAGTCTGACACTATTAGTTGTTCATTTTAAGTTTCGTTAATTAAGCAATTAAGAATGTTTTGTGTATATTTTTTAAACATTTAATTATTATACAAAGTAACTGAAAGAGCCCACGGCATTTTATTAGGTATACGGCCTGAACCTGAGACAAAATATTGAAGTTTTTTTAGAACATGTTGAATGAAATGCAATATTTTTCTTTTTATTTGTACTCACTAATTATTGGTATTGGATATTTGACCAACACCAAAAATGACGGATTTTATGTTGTGTTGATTTGCCGAAAATAAAAAATGGAAGCTCGCTGTCCAGCAAAGTAATTTTATAAAATTGAAAAGCCATTTGTTTTTCAAGCAGAGGTGTAAGCTATAAAACTGGCGGATCGGATATACCGCAAAAAAGAGGGATATATACATTTCTTCCGACAGCTAGACCACTCTGAAGGCGGGCACCTAAAATTGGGGATAGCTTCGTGGAAGAATGCGCAGAGCCGCTTAAGGACCAAAACGATGACAAACAGGTGTTATATATGTGATAATTGTGGAAAAAAAGTAACGCTGGTTTGGGTCCCGGGGCACACAACCAAAAAAGGCAATCAGAAAGCAGATAAACTCGCGCGGATCGGAGCAGGAACCGAATATGTAGGTACGGAGTCACTTGTGCGGATAACAAAGAGAGGTAATTGTCTAAGGATGCACTGACGCCGACTGGCGACTGTCCAAACGCGAGCAAACCGAGATTAGAGCCCCTGGCGGGGTCGCTAACTCAGATGCTTTACACAAAAAGGCTGTCGATAGGATTTCTAACGGGACCTAGCCGGCTGAAGGAACACATGACACGTATTGGAGTCAAGAACACCCTGTGCCAGAGTGTGAGGCCTACAAGGATGAAACATAAGCACTTAAGGCAACGACCTTAAACGACATACCAAATATTGTTAAAAGAAAAGGAAGGCCCAAAGATCAGCCCGGAAATCAAGTCGAAGTGCAGATACTGGGTTAAGGTATATATCTGGAGTATGGAAAAAATGGCCTACCTACTCTAATGCACTTGCCAGACCTATTGGTCAGCCTATCATGAAGACTACCGCTATTACCACAACTAATCTAATTGGCACCAATAGCGGCGCGTGGTGTAAAAATTTGGGGGTGTACACCACAGAAAAATTGCGGCAAAGGCAAATTTGTGTTTGCAGTTCCACGCCCAACATTTAGTGTTTATCATTATGTCATAATTAGAATGCGACATAACATCTACAGTGAGTTTGGGTCCAGTTATGCGGCTGGCGGCCTACTTATCCACCGCATGCTCGTTTGAACACGAACACATACACATGTATTAATTTCTAGGTAGTATTCAAGTCTTCGGTATATACCTTTTGATAAAAGAATGATTAAATTTTAATCTTTTTATAAATAAAATTTTGGAGTGTATGTGTACATGTGCACTTATGGAGGAACCGGCACTAATTGGTAATGTATGCATCCTTGTTAACTATTTTGGATGAAATAGCAGAAAACAGAATACCTTAAACTGATATCGCGTATACATCCAGGTCATACACAGGTGGAGGTAAACTTAGGTAGCAATCTTAATTTTTGCCAAGTTCTTAAACGGTTTAACAAAACGGCCCAATCATGTCCATGCGCGACTACTCGACTGTTCTAAACTGCACAGGTAAAACGGTTCAAAAACCTGAGTGAGGACCCCGCTTAAACTATAGTTCGTACAACTAAAACAAATATTTCGAGTAAAATAAAACTTTTCAGAAATAGTCGTCTCTCTGCTAACCATTGACAAACCTTGACTGCGCTTAAAATCAATCCTTAACGTCATTTCCAGTCATTTGTGTCTGGCACCAACCATCCAAAACAAAGAAAGATAGTAAATGCAAACGTAAAGTTTTGGGAGTAATAACCGGAACAAGAAAACCGAAGTCTAAAATTTAATAAGTTATTGTCATAGTAACTTATAGCTTATTCCAGGAAATGGATCATTCAATTTCTATGCAAGTCACAGATATGATGAGTTTTATATAATGAGAAAGATAATGCTTCATTAGAGCTTTTTCTATAAGAAGACAACAGAAAATTTGGACAAATAATTTTTAAGTTTGACATTCTTTTATACATTTAGTTGTTTATTTCTTCGATATCCCACATAGCACAAATCAAAACAACGTTAAAAACACACACTTTTTTAGGTTTAATAGGTCGCTTTTTAATGTTATTTTCAAAATCACGTTATTTTAGTGTGATTTTAACGTGGTTTTAACAATAACGTTAAAAGGCGACCTAGTAAACTTAACAAAGTGATTGTTTTCAGCGTTGTTTTGATTTGTGCTATGTGGGATTATAATTTTTATTATTATCTCACACATACATATGGTTACACAAAAGTTCGAACGGTTACATAAATTTACATTATGAGCATTGCATAGTTACTTTCTGTTTTGTTTTGGCAACAGAGAGGGAAACTTTAGGGCATGCATACTATCCATAGAAAACTTCAAGAGTTAATTTCACGATTTTTATAAGCCAGTAATGGTCTGCAACTAACGATAGACACGCTTAAATATAAAATAAATAACATTGTGGCAATTATGTTCAGAATTGATTTACAAATGTACATTATAAAATAAAGTTTTACAATCCCTCGGGTGAGTCAGTCAGTCAGTGTGGCTAATAAAGGTGAATAATTAGAAAACTCTAAAGTTAACGTGAACGATATGCAGTGTATGTATAGGAACGAGCTATCAAGCTGATCAATGACCCCGCACTTACCCGTAGCTTGGATAGTCTCGAACATCGAAGAACTGTGGGCGATCTATCTCTCTTCTATAGGTATTATCACGGAAAATGCTCTGAAGAGGTGGCACGTCTGACCCCCCCGGGAGTAGTACCTACTAGGCGAACACGTCAAACAGACGGTAACCATCAATTTACTGTCAAAATAGAGGCACCAAGAACCTCATTATATCAGAATTCATATCTCCGGAGAACAGCATCGCTGTGGAATAAACTCCCTGCGACAGTTTTCCCTGCAGGTTACAACCTGAACCGTTTCAAAACCAACACACATTAACATTTCCGCGCACTGGCCGCTTCATGAGCGTGATAGGGATCTCCTTGCGGGTGCGCTTAACCGTAAAAAAAAAGACCATTAACCGTGCATTTTGGCCTACTTTTAAAATACTGATATAAATGCTTAATTAAAGTAATTTATTAATTATTTTCGCCATCACTTTTCAGCCACTTTCACTTTTCGAAAGAGACAGAACGGGAAAATCAGCTCTTCACTATTGCTGTACAAGTGACAACATATGCGCAGCGCAAGCAGCGGACTTACTAGCCATGGCTGCACCTGATTTGGTGAGTATTTAACAATAAAATCATCCATTTTGAGGTGATAAACAATGAGGAGTTAAAATCAAACAAAATGTCGGACTATCATTGTCTTAATTTTATTTATAGTGAACGGAAAAAATCCCAATTCATTTTTAATTATTGTTCAAGATCTAACAGGCCCCGACGCATTTCGAGTTCAAAGTACTCATTATCAAGGGAGTCAATACTGATATCTATCCCTAAGAAGAAAGCCGCATGTCGATTTTTTGACATATTAAGTTAATAGCATTTTCAGAATCTTTGGACAAAAACCTATAACGAAAATATACATAAATACATCTATAAAATCCAAAATTTTCATAAAGAAAATCAGTTTGGTAAATTTGTGGTTTTGTACGGCCTTAAATTTTTACGCAGTGTTCCTTGATATAAAAGCCGTATGTGTTTTTCTGGCAAGTAAAAAAGCCGTATCTTACCAATTTACCCTTATAAAAATGAAGCATGTGATGCTAGGTAATGAACTGTGATTGATAATGGTTTTACTGCCGACATTTTTGTCTAGTAAAACCACGGTTTTTTGCGTGTGTTGTAAGATATCAAAAATTGGCTATTACGGCTGTATAATTGACTCTTCAGTGCTACAAGAACATAAACAAGTTTGGTTGTAATAGCAAAGTTGAAATAAATATTTCCAAATTAGTGAGAACCTTTTATTTTAAAATGTGTATTTAAAATCTTAGCTACGGAATACCATTTAGCACACAGGCCTTTTTTACATGAAATGTTTTTGTTATGATAAATATATCGTTGTCTTTCTAGGTATATTCCAAAAATAACTACTAACTAATCTATAAAATAAATACACCTTTACTTACAAACTAAAATAATTAGTTACCTATCATAAAAATTCCTCCTTCTTCAGGTGGAATCAAGAGACGAGGACGGTTTCACGCCACTACATTTAGCTGTGATAGCTGGAAACACCCAGTTAGTGACTTTTTTGTTGGCCAATGGCGCAAACGTTGAAGCTGTGGATAATGAGAAGCATACTGTTGTACACTGGGCTACTGGTAAGAAGTAAATTCCGGTGACTTATTTACATCCTTAGGGTACGTATTCATTTGCAACAAAACACTCCGAACAAACCAAACGCGCCGCGCGCGCTTTAACAAGTTTGTATAGTTAGTACGTTGCGAAGCTTGTCGGTGAAGTAGAAATTCACAAAGATAATTAATACGTCCTGCTTGTGCAGTGAATACGGGGCTGTTTACAAGGGAATTTACAATTTGGGAACACGACGAACAGAGCAAACACTAAAAACATCACGATCTCTTGCGCACGAATGTTTGTTGCATTCGGCGCAAAGTGTGCGGAGCGTTTGGTTTATTCGGAGTGTTTTGTTACAAATAAATATCTACTTTTACAAAACGAAGATGAAACTTTGCGGTTTTCACTTTCTTCATTTGTGTGCCCAAGAATACGAGTGACTGTTTCGAACGCGTTCCGATCAGTGGCGTAGCGTAAAGGGCGCGGGGGGTTCGCTGCCCCCCCTCCCCCCGCCCCGACGGTACTGGCGGCCCATGGGTGCGCTAAGGTTTATTACGTAGCAGGGCCGGCAAAGGATTGAGAGGGCGGCAAACCCGACAAAAGAGAGGAAACTAAAGAGATGATGACCTTTTTTTTTGTCGCAAGTTTTTTGCTTTTGATACCCCCCGCCCTTGCAGGCATGCTACGCCGCTGGTTCCGACAACCTGCAACGGTGCCGTAACTAGGCGTAGACGCCTACGCTGTCTAGGATGCCAAGCAGCAGGGGGCGCCAAAATAAATATTTCAAATTAGCCCCCAAAGAAATGATCATTCCCCTAAACTATTCCGTTAGATGAAAAGTGGAATTTTTGTCTTTTTTGTTTGGTGACATGTTTAAAAATTATAAAAGAAATACTATCAGAAATAAAAAGGTTAACTAACTAGTGATTTTAAGTGAAGACCCTAAGGACTTGGTGTCATTTTAATTCACTTTAAATAAATTGAAGTCTTCGTCAAGACAGAGGCTTAATGTACACTGTCGTTATACACATAGGAATTACTCTTAAAAATACCCAAATTCAAACTAATATAAATCGATTATAACAAAAAGAGTCTTTAAAGATAGCCAAAAACATCTCTTTAAATAAGGCTGGAAAGAACCTGAATTTGGCCTTTTGGCCAGCCATTTTCATAAATTACCCTGAGAGCGTCCTTTACAAGTTTACGAGTGATTCTTGTTTGGAACACATCTCGACAACCTGCAGGCACATTCGTTAAGCTCTCAGCCTAAGCATCAAATCAGAAGTGTAATTCAATGTCGACAGGGGTATTTGCCTCGAAGTAGTTGTTGACGTTGTCGTAATTGAGATGTATGTCGTTATACAAAGTCGTATAAAAGTAAGAGTTACTGTTAAAAATATACCCAAATTCAAACGAATCTCTAAAGATAGCCAGATACAACTTCTTTGAACTAAGGCTGGAAAGTACCCGAATTTGGCCTTTTAACTAGCCATTTTCATAAATTACCCTGAGTGTCTCCTTTACAAGTATACGAGTGATTCTTGTTTGGAATACGTCTCGACAACCTGCAGGTACAGTCATCCAAACAAATCCACTACCGGTTTCGGCCGTATTGTGCCTCCTCAGATGAACGTAGAAGCTAAAACTCTATAGCACGTACGTCTACCTGAGCAGGGCCCTATAAGGCCTGCAGGATGCAGGACGTGTTCCAACAATGTTTCGTTACCTCTCAACGTAAGCATCAAATCAGAAGTTCACGTTCACGTTGTTGTCGTTTTTGAGATGTATGCGTGCGCTTTCTTAACCCATAAATGACGTTCCGTTCAAAAGTATTGATAATTTTTCAACTCTAAAAAAATAAATTTTAAAGAAACTTATTTCAGCATGTTTTTAGATAAAATCAATATATTTCTTATACATTGCTTTGCGAGTTAGGTAGGTAAAAATCAACGTACATTTTGTCGTAATTATTCCTTCAAATATTCGATTGCATGTATTAACATATGTATAAAGAAGTCCTTTTTTCACACGCAACTGTCTTTTTTCATGTGCAAGGTCAGCATTGATTATCCATTTCGGGGGTTTTTTAAATTATTTTGATTTTTGTAGGAGACTAACATTTCCATCAGGTCTTAATGACTTAATAATAATAGGGTATTATTGTGAGTTGGGTTTATTTGATTTTAATTATGTAGCTAACTTATTCCTGAATAGCATATTCTGAAATAATTTAGTGTGTGTGATACAGATGTATTATGTATTATTACATCTTTTACTAAAATATCAGGATGTTCATCATTGATGCATATTTTACTTGCAACTGTCTTAAAGTCAAAAGATTATGCAAATGATGATAACTACAGGTTCTGCAGAAACGCATCAGAGAGCTTAGCACGTGCACTGCGAATTTTATCCCATACTTCGCAGAAGAAAAGGAGATCTTAAAACTGGGACTTATTATGCTCAAACCGGCCGCTAGCTTGGATCCATAGGTGTACCATAGCAAGGCATTTCTTGATGGAAGTCATAATATTGTAGTTCATGTTGTCATCTGATCTGTAGTGAAAATTCAAAAAACTACAGGACAGGTTTCACATTGCCATAGCGTGCGTTGTCTGGTTTGTTTGTTATTCGAGAAATATAGAACCCAAAACACAATTTTCCAAATAAAAATACGGCTCTCACGAACAAGTTTTCTAAAAATCAGCTATCGATAGCTTTTAATGGAATAACTTTCAATAATTTCAAAATTTAAGCATAGCGCCAAGTCTGGGGTCGGCCTAGATACTTAACAATAGGATTTTTTTTGTTTTTAGTTTGTGGAGAGTCCGCTTCTCTGAGAGCAGTACTAGCAGCTGGAGCTCCTGTTTCAACCCCGGATGTTCATGGTGGATACCCATTACATTATGCAGCTCAAATGTGTGGTGGGGTACGCATTATTGTAAAAAAATCTGACAAAATCAGCAATTAATAATAGAAAATTTTTATTATCAAGGCACACTTACCTTAGCTCAAAATTTGAGAATATTTTTTACATTTGGAGGTTTTTTGGGCGAGAAATTTGATTTTGTTAATAGTTTTTTATGTAAATTGTAGAGGGCGCTTTCTGCGTCACTACCAGGTGCCTTGGTCCACTCATCTCTTATCTTATTAAAAAATCACTCTCCTTATTATTTGACGCAAAACAGAATTAATTGTAGATGTTTCGAGGAAAATAATTTATTGTAACTCGGTTATTATTAACTTTCAACTAAGCTAAGTGTTACCGAATCTTAACAATTTTGGCTCAGGAATCTGCAGCTTTACTCTGTTTATTGCCTAAACTCGTCTGGAAAGCTCCAAAATTCAGCGAGCTTTAAAAACTGCTAAAGAAAATCGTTTAATCATTCATGATGCTTATTTAAAACCACGCGGTGTAGCCAAACATTGCATTAATTTTATGTAATCTACAAATGAGGTAAAAATAAGATGACATTAAAAAAATGGACCAGTGTACCATTACTACTCTTTCGTCATGTTGCAGCAGTAAAGTGCCAGTAAAGTACGTGGTATCTTCTTAAAAAATCTGCAATGTTTATACACATAAAATTGATCCAAGTAAGAAGTTTTTCTGGATAAAGTAATTTTAAATTACCTTTCAGGAAAAAGACTTTCATCTGGGTCTCCAAGTTCTCCAGATTCTTCTTAGCCACAGGGACATCAAGGTCACCGTAGAAGATGGAGACAGACGGCAACCTCTTCTTTGGGCTGCGAGTGCCGGTTCTTCCAAAGCATTGTTGGCATTGGTTAGGGCGGGGGCAAGCGTTGAATCTTATGACAAAGTAGGTATTAACTAAAAAATAAAGACAAACCAACCTAAAACAACGGAACTAAAAAAATCCCTTTCTTTGACTACATTATTATTTGTACCCTCATTTAAAAGTGGGGTGGCGGAACAAAGATCGAATACAAAAGATCGAAAAACAAAAGATCGAAAAGAGAAAAGGTCGAAAAGACAAAAGATCGAAACCACAAAAGATCGAAACTACAAAAGATCGAAAAACAAAAGATCAAAAAACAAAAGATCGAAAATGCAAAAGATCGAAAATACAAAAGATCGAAAGTACAAAAGATCGAAAAAAGCGCCTTTTAAAATATCGCTATTACATAGTTTTTTCAACAAAAAAACTTTCCTGATTTCTTTTCCGGGTTCCTAGCGGGTGTGTAACTAAACCGAACCGAACCGGTTCGACTATGGGTTCTCTTTCTAACATATTTTCAAAAAAAAAACTTTCCTGAAATGTTTTCCGGGATCCTACAGGGTGTAAAACCAAACCGAACCTTCGTTTTGGTTCGGTTCGGTTTGGTTAAACACCCTCTAGGATCCCGGGAAAGAAATCAGAAAAGTTTTTTTTTTGAAAAAATATGATTCAAAAAGGGACCCCTTTATCGACCAAATATGATCTGTGTTAAGTATGACAAGCCATTGGTTTATTTAACGGTTAGGTAATTTTACCTTACCTGACCTTGCTTACACTGTTTATGTGAATATACCTAAGCAAACATAATACGCGTCAGTTTGTATATTTCGATCTTATTTACTGGCGATTTTTTTTCGATCTTTTGTCTTTTGATATTTTGTTTTTCGATCTTTTGCTTTTCGATCTTTTGTCTTTCGATCTTTTGTACTTTCGATCTTCTGTATTTTCGATCTTTTGTTTTTCGATCTTTTGCCTTTTCGATCTTTTGTATTCGATCTTTTGTCTTTCGATCTTTGTTCCGCCACCCTTAAAAGTGTTGTATGGCATTATTTTCATCTACAGAATAAGAAAAACTACTATATTAATTAAACTACTTGGTATAGAAGAGGTGACAAATAGATGAAAAACGTGGTTTACATATTTTTGACGCAGCTCTCTATATTATCCGCCGTATTACGTCAAAGTACCCTCTATTATAAGGTCAGTTCCAGGTCCGAAAACTATTTGCGTTTCGTCATTTAGAAGCAAGGAAATTTAAACTCAATGAAACAATATGGTAATAAATTTTCACAACCACAACCTAACCACAATTTATTAGTTTATTTTTTGAAGAGAACGCCTTCGTATTTTGCCTTAGGTCTGGTTTTTACACAGTAAATTTTCACATATTGTTGCTAGATTTTGTACAATTTTGATTCTTTTTGTAGCTAAATAAATTTATTGCAACAGGACGGCCTTACAGCTCTTCACTGCGCAGCTTCCAGGGGACACACAGACTGCATAGACACACTATTAACGTTGTGTGGAGCATCACCTGACGTCATAGATAGTAATGGGTGTACCGCATTGCATTATGCAGTAACATTAGGTAATTAATATAGCTGTTTTTCTATTGCTGCATGTTTCTTCCGTGTTAGAATATAAGGTAAACACTACATTCTCACCGATACAGCTACCCAGAAAGTTTCACCCAGTCAGTAATCACCAAAAAAGACCTTGTACTGTCACTAAAGCATACTCTTTTCCGAGGTCTTTATACTTTATACAGGTTGCCCACGGAATATGGCAAGTCAAGTGAACTTAACTGGACGACTGTACTGTCATCGCGTTGCTATAAACAACTGCTTAAGGAAACGCGGTGACGTAGACATCAAATCTGGTGGAGAGAGTTCTTAATCTTCTAATATTTTCCGATTCCGCTAATTAATGCAATCAACCGGGTTCTTAAAAGTTCTGATGCGATCCACATGCCATCAAACAAGTTCTTCTACATTTCCGATGTAATTTTTTGTTGGCAACAATAGCCATAGCAGTCGATCCCTGTTAATTGATGAATTTATATCGTAACCACAATTTTCAAGTTTTTAAAATTTCATAAATCTTTTTGAGAAATGTCGCCTGTAAACAGCTGCGGGGAAATTGGCAATACATTTATTAAAAGATGATGCTGATGATGATGATTCATCCAGTTCATCAGATTCGGACGAGAAACTTCTTTTAAGTGCGTGCACCTTCATGCAAAAATCCTGGATTATGTCGAGAGAACGGTGGAACATTATAGTTTGTAACTTTAAATCCCACTTTCGAATGACGTAGGTCATAAAATTATAAACGCATCAGGTTCTTCTAATTTTTGTTGGCCTCATCGCTGATAGCTGTTATAATCATATGTTCCATCGACTGATAGCATCGACGGCAACAATCAAATGGATTTCAGATTAGTTTAAGAACTCATTGCTATGACATTACCATATATGTATTAAATGGATACACAGTTGACCAGTTGGGTTCAATAACCTTTCAAATTCTGTAGGTAACCTGTGTATTTATAAAGACATTGATTCTTTATTACATAAAGGTCATGCTGACGCCACAGCACTGCTTCTGTCACACGGCGCAGATCCCAATCGGCAAGACAGAAAAGGACGCAGTCCTGCCCACTGTGGATGTGCCAAAGGACAATATGAGACTTTAAAACTGTTGGCTTCCAGAGGTAAACCTTTTGTACTTTTCTACCAGATACGCGCTTTGTTAATAAACTTAATAATAATATAAATAATATTATTTATAATATCAACCTAAACTGAATGTGAAAATAGAGTTTTGTTGGTCAGTAAACTTCTTACTTCGCTCTCGGTTATCCTTATTATGAGTTGACGCAGTAGCGACGGTTATTGTGTTTAACCAAACGAAACCAAACGATAAAGCCAAACCCAAAAGTTAAATCGTGTTTTTAATTTATTTTTCTTAGGTTTTAAACTAGGTGATTCTTACAGTTTTGTCGAAAAAACAAAAAAAACTTTTGGAAAAGCTTTGACGCGTCCAAAAAAAATGTTTTTCGCGACAACAACCTATTGTTACTTACCATAAAGATAACCACAACTATTACGATATTGACGCTAAAAAGTTACTGACCAAAAATAATCTAATAAGAGAGTTATACCATAACTTGGAACTTAGTGGGAAACGTTATCGTTTTTAGGTGCAAACCTATGGCTTCGTAACGCGCGAGGTGATCTTCCATTGCACGAAGCAGCATCGTCTGGACGAAGAGAATTGGTCACGTGGCTGCTAAATATGCGACCAAGCCAAGTTAATGCCAAAAACAACGATGGACGAACGTCATTGCACATGGCGGCGCTAAATGACAATACAGATATGTGTAAGGTAATACATTGAGGATTCATGATTGTGACATTTCCAACCTCTTTATTTTATCATATTCATACTAAGAGCAAAAAAATATATGAAATAATGACAGACACAATGACAGTTTTACCTTTAATTTTATACCAACATGACATATTTACTATTTAATATATTTCTGGTTAGAAAATATTTTTATTTCACCTGTATAGGGTCCCTTTCCCAGGGTTACGGGAGAAGACCACATCGATATGAAAGGCGGAGAGAATGGACCTCGGTACGGTGATCATAGCGTAGGTGGCAACCCTTTCTTTTAGGGATAGTATAAAAGACTACTGCCTTGTAGTACCGGCGTTGGAATCGTCAAAGGCTAGGGGAAGAAAACCTCGATCAAAAATCACCTGGTCCTCCAGGTTGGGGGTTGGGGCATCAGACTAACTCTCTGATACCCGGAAAAAACGTACACTGTTAAAAAACCCAATCAAACGCCTCGGAAAGAAATGAAAAACCTAAGACGAACCAAGCAAAGAAACAGGAATATGATTTTTGGTACATGGAACGTACAAGGAATGAATCGAAAAATGAATGAAATAGTACATGAGTGCAGCAGAATGAAGGTAGACCTTGCTGTACTAACAGAAATGAAAAAGAAAGGAAAAGGATCTGAAAACCTAGGACAATATGACCATTTCTATAGCGGAGTGGCAAAAGAAAAACATGCCCAACAAGGAGTATCTATTTTGGTCAACAAAAGATTTAGAAAATTTATCACCAACTGGGAAGCAGTCAATGAAAGGCTTATTAAAATGAATATAACAATAAAAGGAATGAGACTTACGATTTTTGGAATCTATGCGTATAACGACGATGCAAATGTAGCCGTGAAAGACAATTTTTTTGAAGAAATACACAATGAAATATCAGCAGTAAGTGCATCTAGAGAAATTGTCATATTGGGAGATTTAAATAGTAGAACCGGTAACAGAGTTAATGATCTGACAGTTGGCCAATATGGAGAAAATCTTGTTAATGACAATGGAAACCGGCTAATTACAGTATGTGAGCAATTAGACCTAAAAATCCAAAACGGTTTTTTTCAACATAAGGAAATACACAAATATACCTGGACCAAACCCTCACAAAACCTGAAATCCGTCATTGATTATCTTATCACTAAACAAAAGACAAAACTAAAAATTCAAGATGTCAGAACAAAGCGTGGATCAACATGCGGAAGTGATCACTATTTTCTGGAGTCCAAAATTCTCTTTCCTTATCAAGGCCGAAGCCTGCATCAACAACATCTTGATGATACAGTGATTGAAGAAATTGATCACTGTAAATAGAATCTACTAAGCCTAGAACATGACAGCGTAAAAAACTTATACAAAAAAAAACTGAACGAAAAACTTAATACAAGTTCAGGTGAAACCCCAGATGAGGAATACGAATGTATTACATTAAGCATCCACCAAGCTGCAAAAGAAGCACTAGGATTAGTGGAAGAAACTTCTAAACGAAGAAAACCATACTGGTGGGATGCTGAGATTGAGAGAGAAATAGAGGAAAAAAGGAAATTATATCACACCTACTTATCCCAAAAGACAGATAGAAGTAGACAAGAATACAAAATCGCGCAATCAAAGGTGAGAAAAATGATCAGTGATAAGAAAAATCATTCGTGGACGCAAAAGTGCCAGAAAATAGATTCTTACTTAGGAGGTAGGAGAAGTACCGAAAGCTGGAAAACTATAAGATCGATTAAAAAAGAAACATGCAGAGATATCATTTCACCAATACCAGACAAAGAATGGGATGAGCATTTTAAAAAACTTTTAACTGAAGATAGAGCAGAATTCAAGGAAGACGCAAGAGACAATATAATTAGAACGATGGGATCTCCAGTACCCCTCACAATCTCTGAGGTCAAAAACGTGTGCACAACCTTAAAAAGCGGTAAATCTGCCGGACCCGGAAATATCCCAGCCGAACTTATTAAATATGGCACTGAAGAACTGTTTTGGAGATTACGGAATCTTTTCCAAAAATATTTAAATGGAACTGTAGTCCCAACTGAGTGGAAAACGTCATATATATCCACAATACACAAAAAAGGAAGGAAAGATATATGTGACAATTATAGAGGTATATCTGTGACTAGTACGCTAAGCAGAATATACGGTAAAATAATAAGAAATAAAGTAGAGAGCGAATATAAAGACATGGAGGCAGAAGAACAAGCTGGTTTCAGGGCGGGTAGATCGACTTCAGATCACCTGTTTTGTATAACCCAAGTTATTGAAAAGAAAATGGCATACGGTCAAGAGCTGCATCTGCTTTACGTGGATCTGCAGAAGGCATATGATAGTATACCACTAAATCTGCTTTGGAAAGCGTTGGAAAACACAAACATAAGCGTACAACTAATTAAGGCCATCCAAGAGTTATACCGCAATAGTAAGGCAAAAGTTAAAATAAAAGCAAAACTAACCAAAGGCTTTCAAGTAAATAAAGGTCTTAAACAAGGTTGCTGTATCTCGCCTACGCTCTTCAAGATATACTTGGAACAAGTCCTTAAAGTATGGAAGAGAAAATGCCAAAACATGGGAATTCCGTTGGACGAAACCACCTTGTATACTTTATGTTTCGCCGATGATCAGATAGTAGTGGCTCAGGATTATGACGACCTCGAATATATGACACGAAAACTAATAGAAGAGTACAATAAGTGGGGACTAGAGGTTAATCTCAATAAGACAGAGTATATGTGTATCGGTGGAATGAAACAGGATCTAATCTTCAATACCGGGCAGCGAATTCACTCCTGTGATGAGTATAAATACTTAGGTCTAAAAATTACAGCTGACGGAACACTAGACAAAGCTATAAAAGATCGAAACGTACAAGGAAGAAAAGCAATAACTAAAATGGAATAATTTGGGACCAAAGTATATCAAAACATAACAAAAAGCTTATATATAACACCATTATAAAAAGTATTATTACATACGGCTCAGAAGTATGGCCAATCAAGGATAGAACAGAAAAAATGCTTTCCGCTACGGAGATGGACTATTGGAGAAGAGCAGCAGGGAAATCAAAAAGAGAAAGAGTTACAAATCAAAGAATAAGAGAAATTATGACAGTGGGTGAACGTACTTTAGTGGATAATATAAGAACAAAACAACTGGTGTGGTACGGACATGTACAAAGAATGAATGATGAAAGACTACCTAAACAAATACTACAATGGAAACCAACTGGCCGAAGAAAACGAGGACGGCCAAGGAGAAGCTGGAGAGAAGGAATAGACAGTGAAATAAGAATAAGAGGCCTAGATGATGAATTATGGGCAAACAGAAACGAGTGGAGATTGGGTATCGGAAGACGTAGAACGTTGTGAAACCGATAAATATATATATAAATATTTTTATTTTATGTCAAAGTCACAAAAGTATAACTGTGTATGGCATGGACTATACGACGACCTAAGCGCACCCCAAAATGACTTATCAAAAAGCTACAATTTGAAATAACTAAAAAAATGAAAAGCTGATCAACCGGCATCTCTGGAAAATTAAATTCAAAGGTCGTCAAACCGATTTTATAATCATATCCGCAAATAATTGTAAACAACTAAAAATAAGCAAAACTGACAAGTCTCGAGAATTGAGGGATAGCGACCAACGAAATATCACCTAAAGGCACAGCTAAGAACTACAGACTTTGCAAAAACGTAAAAGAGGCAGTAAATCGAATGGCCACGTTATTATGAAAAGGATAGCACTTAGGTACTACTAAAAAAACTAAGGCTAGTCCCAATGAAAGTGGCTTCTTTTGGCAAAAACTTTCTAACTTAAAAAGACATACAACTATAGATAAGTGCTACGAGCCCTAGAAAGGCCAACATTATATTTTGACCATACTTTTCTTGGACTGAGCAGCCAAATTACCAAAAAACTAGCTGCGCTTTGATATTGAAATCTGTTTTCTTTTCAGTTTATTTTTAAAACGGTAATCGTTAGTTTCATTTAAATAAAAAAATCTTGGTTAATATAAACCAAATAAAAAAAAATATTGCCTAATTTTACCAATAAAAATTAAGCTAACAAAGAAATCAAATAAACCACAAATTAATTTTTTGGAGCGACCTTGGCCCTTGTAGAAATCCATTAAATAAAAACCTTTTGGTTAAACTTAACCTTATAACGATAAAGTCAAAACCTACAAGTTACTTAATATTCATAGTCTTTTAAAAATCAGGGTAGAGGGTAAAGGTTACGTGTTAAATATAATTGGAGGTACTCATGAATTTTTATTAGAATTAGGTCATTTTCATACTTGGCCAAGTATAATCACGCCATCGATATTTTTAGGAAAATGTCTAATTACGTAACGGTCTTTTGGTTGCAATATACAGACAAAAGTTATATTCAGCAGAATGTTGCAACTTGTAAACGATTTCAAACGTTTGTAGATATTATTGGACTCAGGCGCACAAATCAACCCCATCCTGCGAACCTCGAAAAACGTCTTCATGACTCCCTTGGATTGCGCCCTGCAACGAGGGTTTCGATCGACAGCAAAATTTTTACAACTTCACGGTAAGCAGTTTCTGAGTTATGAAATACGTACGCGAAAAACAAAACAACAGCAACAATGTGAAAATTTAGTTTGTATTTTTACATAAAAATAACTTCACACCCGATGCTGTTTGAGTTGGCTTGTCAAATTTCTAACCTCCTTTTTTAATTTTTGACTTGGCATTTTTATTATTTCTAACTATTAAATTATTAAAAAATACATTTGGATCTCACAACCAAATAAAATACACTCGCACAAATCATTTTTGACAACGGAAGATATGTTTTTGATCCGTGACGTTCGTTTATTATTAAGATATGTTATTTCAAACTCGATGTGCTGAATACGAGGGGTGGCTCGGCATTTCCTTTTGGTGTACAGGTTAGGGGAAATACCAGGAACTACGCAAGAAGTACTGGGAAATATACTAGGAAATACCATTGAAATTTGAGGAAATATTGGGAAATACCGTATGTGTGTACAAAAATCGGCGATCGAGCCACCCCTCGGCTGAATGATGATCACAGAAAATATTTTGATTTTAGGGGGACTGCCGGCAAACAGACTCGGAAGTCAAAGCATGGAAACTCAAAGAAGCAGCAGTGTTGTCAGCTTTCCGATCAGGGAAGACATGGCATTTGACACATCTTCAGAAAGTGCCGACGAAAAAGTTGTTCCTACAAAGAGCGTCAGTACAAGGACGTTTGTTAGAAAGAAACCGAAGAGTAAAATTAAAAGCAAAGTAACCATATCTGGTTAGTATTTGTTGTATATAAGATGTATGTCCTTTACTAAACATTTCCACAAACCCAAACTTCAAAAATTGGCGCCAGCAGGTACGTTTAGCCATACATATGGAATGCTAATGGCAAAATTTGTACTTTACTTTTTTTTATTTTAACACATCTTAACAAACCGCACCACCACAATTTACAAAAAATCGCCAGTATTTCTTAAAATTTTTAGGAAATCGCTGGGATTTTGAATGAATTCCTGGACACCTCACTGGGATCCCTTCAATGATTTCCAGCAATATCCTTGCGATTTCTTGACGTTTTGGACAATTTCTAATCGCAAATAAATTTCCCCATATTCTGTTATATATAGTATATATCTCTATATCGAGGAACAAATGGACCTGAGGGCAGATTTTGTGTTTTTAAACCATAATATAATTATTATATATTTTTTTGTAGGTAGTGAATCCGACAAGCGAAAATCTTTCACCGAAAAATCAAAACCAATAAAAATGGCGGACCAAAAAACTCAAACGACCAGTAGTATAGACGAACAAGGCAAGGATTCCACAGGTAGAAGTTCATCTAGAAAACCAATGTCGAGCAAAATTGATTACACAAATGAAATTATTATTAATGGAAAGACTGAAGTTACTATTCATCAGGAAAAGGAGATTACTTTGGATCAAGAAGGTACATGTAAATACAAATTTGTCAGAAAAATTTATAAGAATAATGTATACGGTAGATCTAGGAAAGCAGATTTTTGAGATATATTTTTCCAAATAATATGTATCAAACTCATTTTCAAGATGAAAATAAATGCATATTCGGTGGTGATGGTAATTTTAAATCTTAGTTTTTTTGTTACTAGGTAACGTTATCTCACCCAGAGTGCACATAGATGAAACTATAACGATCCCCGCCAGGTCTTCATCGGGAGATAGAGAAAAACGACCCAGAAGTGCAAAGTACTCAAAAATATCTACAACAGCTACATCGAGAGCCTCAAATGAAAAACCCGCCGTAGATAGTGAAACCGTTACGTCTGGCAAGCTAACTCCATCAAGCGGTAAGGGAACACCTGAAAGTAGCAAGCCAGCATCTGAAAGTGGAAAGGAAACAGCAGAAAGTGGCAGAGCTACTCCCAAAAGTGGAAAAGTATCTTTCGAAGAAAGCGAATTAAAGATTGAAGTAAAACCTCTAAAATCGGCACTAAAGACAAGTTCTGGCAAATTGGGTTCAACGGATAAGAAGGAACTAGCAGGTAAATTATTTTTGTTTAAATATAAATTTATTTAAACATATTTTTTTTGTTTGTTTTTTTTTCCTTTGATTGACTGAAATTTGATAATGTCGAATAATTTTGTGATGTCCTAGTTGACTCTCGAAAAAATTAAATACTAAATACATGGATCCATGACGGGTCTGATACCTTCCTATCCCATTAGCACACTCCACGCTATATCAGTAGTGAAAACAGTTTTTTGTAAATATCTCAGATATATCTTTGAATTATTGAGAAACCTGTGTTCCAGTATACTCCGAAAACCGCATATTGATGAGATGCTCGGTTAAAAATGCATATCATATTTTTAATTTTTAAACTGTGAAAAAACTCATGTTAGCATTAATGCATTTTGACCAAAATCTAATCAGCTCGTTATGTGTGGTATCGAACAATTTTTTTGATGAAAATCTCATAAATATCGGTTCAGCGGTTTAGGAGCTATCATGTTACGGATAGACATTACGACGATATTCTCAAAATACACCCAAATAACACATTTTCGGCGTTATCAAAAAAATTTGTTTTGCGTCGAATTTTTTTTTGTCAAAAATAAATCCTTTTCTAGCTATTGCTGCGCGCCAATATTTGGCACAAAAAAGTTATCTAACAAAATAATTGCTTTTCAAAGATTAAGTTAAAAAAAATGGATTATTTGTTTTTTTTTAAATAATTTAACACTTTAAAATAAATATTTATTTATGATTGATATTGTTTTAGCTAAAGATATTACAAATGATCTATCAAATACCAGTGAAGATCAAGAAGAGTCCAAAAACATTTTAGTAGAGGCCGCAATCCATCATGAAGCAACAGAAGCTATAACGCCTGAAACAGATCGATCACAAGACAGCAAAACTAGCCAAGAAATTACTGAACCCACACAAATAGAAGCCAGTGTGATAAACAAAGAGAATGGACAGCAATTAATTGAAGATCTATCAACTAAAAAAGAATTAGTTAATTTGGAAAGCAGTGGCAAAGAAACGGTCCCTAAATCGGAAATCGACGGTGACTTACCCTCACAAGAGCTTATCAAACCAAGTGATATCACCGAAGAAGTATCTAAAGATGACGATTTTTTCGCAGAAGAATCAATAGCTGATCGTTTAAGAAAGGATTTAGAGAGTACTCAGAACGATAAAAAATCTAGTTCCGTCGTTGATGAATTAACCGAACTAAAAGAAGAACCAAAGGTTGCCCTTCAGGAAAGTCAAATAGAATTCACTGAAGCTCAGATAAAGGCAGCTGAAATTAAAAAAACTGTCGAAAATGGCAGGAATCAAAAGGGTGAAGAAGAAAATGAAGTACAATCAGAAGTGGCATCTGAGATACAAAAAGCCGCTGAATTAGTAACGAGCGTTTCACAAAAAATAAAACATGAAATAATTTTGGATACGCAGAAAAGTGAAACTAAAGAAGAAACACCAAAAAGTGACGAAGGCGACATTTTAGATGTAAGCCAACGGTCTAAAGACACGTCTGAGTCAAAAAAATCCATAAAAATGTCTGATAGAAGTAGAAAAGAGACTGCTTTAAAAGATAAAAGCCAGAGAACTTTGAAGGAGAAACATGATAAAATGAAAGCAGATAGATCAGAAAAAGTTCAAGTAAAAACGGAAAAAGACCTAAAAGTGAAAAAAGGGGGTAATGTTAAGGATAAAGAAAATTATTTAACTTCTTCCGAAGATGATGAGACATTTATATCACCAACAGATTATAGCGATTCATTAACAGAAGAGAAAGTCCACAAAAGTTTCAAAGTTCTTAGCGACAAAGAAATCAGTGATTGGAAACAACTAAAATCGAAAAGAAAATCATCTCATTCGCCAAAATCGAAATCTTTATCAAGATCACGAGAATCAAAATTAAAAAGAAGCCAAATTCCAACGCCTACGTTTGCTACGCCTTTGTCAAAAAGTGATAGACAGTTGGATAGAATTGGATTCGAAGGGAACAGAGCTGACAGTAGAGTCCCTAGCTTACCAAATATAAATGATGGACTAAGGTAAATAAACGGAATAACATAAAGGTTATTATGTACACATAATACCTAATTATATGTTGGTTGGATGACAATGATTTTATATGAAAACTGGGTCACTTTTAAACTAATTAAAACAGATAATTTTTAGAAGTTATAACGGGAATAAGTTTATTTTTTGGCATAAACTGAAGTAAACACATTAAGTAGTAATACTGTCACATTTTTAGCATGAAAGAATTTCAACGTCGACCTGATACAAATATGTCAGCTCCGAATTTACGGGCGGATGCTTATAGCGATATGGAAAGAGGTACGGATTCTGAAACAGAAGAACAAAGAGAAGGCAGCCCTACAAAAAGAAAAAAAGTAAGTGTTATTTTCAGAATTAAAAGCAAATAATCCTTCCACTGAGAATATTTAAAAAACTAAAACTTTTTTTGGTATAAAATTAAATGAAAATCGACTAACGCAAAATATTAGGCTGCCTATGCAACATGAAACATGTTGAGATGCAAGCATCAACTCTAGTGGTTTATTACACAGTATGCATTCATTACAAGATTGATGATTTATGCACTTGACTTCAGTTACGACTCACGTCGATGTGGATGCATCCCATTATGAGGTAGTGAATTTTTTTGGAACTTATTTTCTTAGTCGGTGTATATTAATAAGTATGTTCGGTTTGTGATAATAGTCATCAATTTTTCAGTCTGGTAATGATTTCCGATGGGTTCAAAAGATTAAAGAGTGACTTACTTTATTATACTAAGAAGAAGAGATCATGAACGTTAGAAGAAAAGCAATATGGTTCTTCATAAGTGCTGGAAAATACTTCTGGTTGAAAATTTGTTTAATCGAAAATTGGACTGATTTTGTTTTAATTTTATTAAGCTTAAAACTGGACGTATAAAAGTGAACGTATAAATCGATGCTATCCTACATGATAATTAAAAATTATTGTGGAAAATTTTCGAAGTTGGTAAATCCGTCCGGCGGCGTTTTTAAAATTGAGAAATGAGTACATTTTTTAACTTATTTTCTTAGTTTTAAAATTGTTTCACAAATTAGTCTGGCTGTTCTTTACACTCACACAAGCCTCGCCAGACTCTACGATCCAATCTAGAAAATAATTTATAATATTTTTGCGCGTTAATGGTTGCAGATATATAAAAACTACAAGAAACCAAAAAGTTTATAGACAAAACAAGGAATTTATTTTGTATCTTAGAATCTAATAATGACGCACCGTGTCAGGGGAGGCCAAAATTGAGTATTCCCGCTGCAAAAATATTTCTTTTTAGATTCAATTTCTTAGTTGGCATGCCTAATGACGAATGCCCTACAGCTTAATTGAAGTTGTAAGTTTGATCTAAATATCTTAACAAGTGCAAGTTCTATAAACGAAAAACAAAACAAACATTTTTAAGAATCTGTAAATCGGCAACGAAGCGTTTGGTCCAATGGGTATGGGAACCTTTAGTCTAAGAAAAATCACTTCTTACTAGTACGTAAATTTTAGAAACAACAACAAAATCGAGTGTGCCAAATTGACGGGCATCAGCTAAGTCTGGCAAGGCTTTGTGGCTTTGACAGCCAGATTGTATTTAAAGCTTTATAAGCCAACTTGTTATATCATAAACTTTTAGAACTATGAAAGTAAGGTCACTCATTTCCTTTCCTTTTACACTTGGCCATTATTAGAGTTTAGGCCAATTTTTTTTTAGTTAACATTAGGTTACAGTTTTTATTACCAAGAAAAAAAATTCCTCATATTCATATATTATAAACCCCCCTACCCCCTATTCATATAACAAATTTTGCTTAGAATTGCTCAATGAAAAATTCTATAGATGTTTGCTGACTAATGCCGTATTCCATTGGGGAAATGAGTGCAGCACTGACACTAAAACGGTGCTGTCAAAAATGTGCACCGAGTGCAGTTTCAATGGAACACGCGGAAAATGAAAAATCGCACTTATTTAACCTAATCTGTGCAATAACCTCACATTTTTTGTTTTGTTATATATCGTGGTTGTTTCGATAAAAAGTGCTTTGTGTGTATGATTTTATTTTAAAAAAAGTCAATAAGAATATTTTAAAGATGCCCATTCCCTTGTTGAATGCAGGCTTGTACTCGTATACCAACAGATAGAGTAGTTATCTGTATGTTTTTCAAAAAACCTAAACAGAAATGTACTTTATACTCCCAAAATTTGAACATAAGGATTCAAAACACCTTGTATACATATATAATTTTTCACAAGTTTCTTTCAACTAAACCTAACTTTCCTGCCTTGCGGAATTTGGTTGAAAATATGTTGTTCAATAACCATTTGATCGAGTGCAGTATTAATACTTCAATGACATTTTCTTGAAAAAGAAAATTATACAAAAACAATTTCTTTAAACAAAAAATTGTTTGAAAACATTTTCTTTAAATTTTGTTGTTGAAAAGGACAATTATTCAAAAACATTTTCTTCAAAGTAAAAATACTTTGAAAACATTTTTTAAAAATTTTTTGTTTAAAAACATTTTCTTTGAAAGTCATTTTTTTTCATAACAAAAAATTGTTCAAAAAAGTTTTTGAAGAAAATATTTTTGAACAAATTTCCATTTAACAAGAACATAATCTAACCTTACAGCTAGGTAAGGGTGTTTTAACATACCATAAAAATGACAACACGACATGTGCCTCAGCACTAATGGGGTTTCGTCTGTGTTCTATTTTTGGACAGAATTGAGACCCTTTGAACTTGTGTATCATCAACTCGAGCCGAAAGTGTTTCTTGAAGTAAAAAATATATTTATTTTTACTTATAATCATAGCTGCCAGAAAACCCCAACTGTCGGAAAATTAGACCCAGGGCCCTAGTCAATCAAATCCATGTAGATTTGTTGTTGAATATGTAAACCACATTTTCAATAAAGTTTATGATTTTTGGGGTTTCCGCTTTTATTGTTTGCATTGCACAAAACTGTTCCTCTTCATCTTCATCGCTGCTACTACCTAGCAGCGAGGAAAATAATTAAAAAAACCGCTCACTACTTTATCTGCACTCATTTTTACGTCCCACGACAATCTTAAGCGTTTAAAATTAATGGCGGGAAAAAGTTTTCGGTGCGGCACGAGCCCTCAGAGCCGGTGTCAAAAAAGCCGCACTCAGTACAAAACTGAATTCATAAGTTCCTCAATGGAATACGAAAACTGAAAAAGTGCATGTCAATGGAATACAAACACCGACCCAGTTGTGCACTAGTGCTGCACTCATTTCCCCAATGGAATACGGCATAATGATGTAACTCCACTAATATTTTTATCTTTAACTGCACTGTTCAGTTTAAAAAATGATTTCCATTACTAGAGTCCGTATTTCTAGATGCCAGTACCGCTGATGCAAAATTCATAGAACCCAAAGTCGATGCATGCTTTGAAAGTAGGTGTATAGAATGCTAAAAAAGACAAAAATAATAATATAAAAATAAAACGATAACAAAGATTACAATAATTCAATCAATAGTAAATATGTTAAAAGAGCATAAAATTTACTTCGTATGAAATCATTAAAAAAATATTTGATCTAGGTCAAAAGAAAATCTCGTCTACGTCATAGGGAATCAAAAAGTGCTGGTAGTGACTACGAAAGCAGCAACATCATAGATTCAGGATTCGAGCCGAGTCCTCGAAGTACGAGGATACCGAGGTGGAGAAATATGTCTGATAGAGGGGTTGTGATGACCTCTGTTACGAAATCCATACAGAGTAATATTAGAAGGTAAAAAAAATGGCAGACTTACGCTCACAATACTAATATTTACTTACACACTAGGTACTATAGTTATAGTGCACGTGTGAGGTAATATAACTAAAAATTGAAATATATTTTATTCGACTCCAGACTAAATTACCTTTCGTTTAATACCACACAAACCATGTTTTGACTTAAACTCAAATTTTTGAAATCTACCCCCACCCTTAAAAAAAAATAAAAACTAAAATGTATTTTGTTTAACTTCGGACTCAATTACCTTTCGTTTGATATCACACACGCTATATTTTCACGTAAGCTTTAATTTTTGAAATCTACCCCCACCCTTTAAAAAAAAAACTAAAATCCGAACCCAACAGAGTTAACAAATTTAATAAAACAGTTTTTGCTTACCAATAAGTCCAATAAAGCATCTCCAATACTCCGCGACGCACACAGGCGGGTTTGATTGGAAACCTGGCCAAAACATAGAAGGCCATGACAAAGTGGCGTCAAATTCCAGCAATTGTTTTAGTTTTGACGTGTCAAACTTTAGTAGGGCTTTGCGCTTGCCCTGTAAAGGGTAATTCAATTGGAGGTACTTTTATCAGAAGGGATTTTTAACAGATCGTACTGTGATTAGACCAGGCAAATTACACTTTGAGAGCAAGAAAATTATTAACAGGACTTGAAGCATTAGAAATTGTAGAGCGGCGAAAAACAAAGTAAAAAAAATAAATGCGTGAGCAGGGGCGTTGCGGGTTAGGTTTGGGGGGTAAAAAGGGGCAGGGAATCGTATTATTGAGATTTCCGGCGAAAGCTGACGTCGGCGAAAAAAATGACATACAGAAAAGTCAAAGGCCATGAAAATATTTAAAACTTTTGTAAATGTCATTTTTTACATAACCTCAAAATGTTCGTGAAAAATTTAAAAAACCGTAATTTTTTTTATTTTTTATTTTTGCAAAAATAATGTCAGTTTAACAAAACTTGGTAAGAGTAGAGCTCTTTGGGTGCTAAATGTCTACAATATTTTACAAATAAAAAAATTAAGAAGTTTCTAAGATATTTGTTTTTTCCTTTCAAAATATCTTTATTTTTAAATGACATTTCTCCTTTAGAAAATCATCGTATCCAGTTCTGCTGGTACTCAGTTTTTGGCAATGAGATGTACTTTTTGGTGAATTAAAAAAAGATAATATGCGTCATTTAAAAACTTGTCCAAAAAATAGAAAAAACAAAAAAAAATTCACAATATTTTTTTAAGTTATTGGAGTTATTTTATAAGTTTTAAAACATTTTTTAAAACTGACTAGATTACCTAATTCCACGCAAGATAAATGGCTATTATTATGGCAAACAAAAATAGGCTATCTGTCTTGTTTTTGGAAAATTAATGTAAATATATACATTATGACACAAATTATATTTTTTCTAATAAATATTTTTCATCGCTCTGTATGTTATTTTTAATTTCTTTCTGAGTTTTATCGCCCTCAAAAAGTGCCGCCTAAAGCGAAGCACCCTATCACCCCCTAGATAACCCAATTTCTTTATGTTCAGGGTTTTCCCGTATATTTTTACACCATATCTAAAACGTGTATTTGAATAGATATCAAAATACTATAAATACAGTTTTATAATTTTTTACAAATTTTAGGAATCTTAAGGTCAGAATGTTATTTTTTTTCTAAATGTCAAAATTTGACAGGTTGATGGTTTTTTTAAAAATTGAACACCCTATATATTATTTTAGATTTTTATAGATCTTTTCTTCCTGATTTCAAAAATATATATGTTATGATTAATTCGTTTGTTAGTTTTTGAGATATATGCGTTAAAAGTTTTAAAAATTAAATTGATACTCTTTAAAACATCAAAACCATGAAAAACACAATTCTCTTGTAGAATTTGAAGTGTTTTCGAGCCTGTTCAAATTTTACAAGAGAAAATAGAACAGATATTTGTTGATCTCAATGGAAATTCTACGCACTCTATCTATTAAGCTATTTACAGAAAATTTATAAGAATTATTCAAAATTAAATAATAAAGGAGGATATGTAGAAAATTATCAATGAAGTTTTAGATATTAATATTTAAAAAAAAAATTGTATTATTTTTTGCTTTTACTGGCTTGCGGCGCCCCACATTACTGCGCAGAATCACCACAGATGGAAAATATAAATTATATACCTTACAAAAGCAACAGCTCTCTTTTTGTGTCAATGCGATTGTCTTTTTCATGGCCGAAACTTAAATTTTTTAAAACTTTTAAACGCATATATCTCCTAATCTAATAAACTAAATAATCTCAACATATATATTTTTTAAATCAGGAAGAAAAGGTTTAATAAAATCTAAAATAATATATATGTTTAATTTAAAAAAAAAACTGTCAAATTTTGACATTTAGAAAAAAAAATACATTCTGACCCTAAGATTCTTAAACCTCGTAAAAAGTTATAAAACTTTTGTATTTATCATATTTTGATTACAATTAAAATAAACGTTAAAGATATGGTGTAAAAATATACGGGAAAACCCTGTACATATAGAAATTGGCTTATCTAGGGGGTGACAAGGTGCTTCGCTCCAGGCGGCACTTTTTGGGGGTGATAAAACTCAGAAAGAAATTAAAAATAACATACAGAGCGATAAAAAAATTTTATTAGAAAAAATAAATTTTTTGTCATAATGTATATATTTATTTATTTAGCCATAATAATAGCCATTTTTCTTGCGTAAAATTGAGTAATATAGTCAGTTTTAAAAATGCTTTAAAACTTCTAAAATAACTACAGTAACTTAAAAAAATATTATGACAAATTTTTTTAAATTTTTTTCCTTTTTTGGACATTTTTTTAAATGACACATATTATCTTTTTCTATTTCGCCAAGAAGTATATCTCAGTGCCAAAAACTGAGTACCAGCAGAATTGGATACGATAATTTTCTGAAGGAGAAATTTCATTTAAAAATAAAGTGTTTTTGAGCGGAAAAAACAAATATCTTTGAAACGACTTAATTTTTTTGTTTGTAAAATATTGTGGACATTTAGCACCCAAGGAGCTCTACTCTTACCAAGTTTAATAAAAAATTAAAAACAAAAAAAAAAAAATTACGGTTTTTAAAATTTTTCTCGAACATTTTGAGGTTATGTAGAAAATGTCATTCACAAAAGTTTTAGCCATTATCATGGCCTATGACTTTTCTGTATATGACTTTTTTGTCCGGGGTCAACTTTCGCCGGAAATCGCAATAATTCGATTCGATGCCACTTTTTACCCCCCCAAACCTAACCCGCAACGCCCCTGCTCACGCATTTATTTTTTTAACTTCGTTTTTCGTCGCTCTACAATTTCCAATGCTCCAAGTCCTGTAAATAATTTTCTTTTTTTTTTGCACTAAATTATGGTAATTCCGCTGGCCTACATGGTATTTTGATTCAGTAATGTGCGAAATTTCATCACAAAAAACTTACCACGACCCAGATAGCGTTTTATTTGTAAACAAATTGCAGTAGTATTTGGAAATGAATATTTATTTAAAAAATGCGTCAAATAGTGCCTTTAGATTAAATATATCAAATGTCGTAAAAACTTTTAGGTATCATTTAGAACGTAAGATCTTCCAACATCTTCTAGAATTAAAACGCAGTCAAATAAGAGCTGATCAACACAACGAACAAGTTTTGGTCAAGCGAGCAATCGATCAATATAACCAGTCTTGTTCTAGTACGGTTGGAGCTGGAAGGTAAATATTTATGTTCATTTAGAACATTTCTGAAGTTTATTTTAATAAACGTTACGATCAATACAATCTTCATCGATATAAAACTTTGAAGCGGCTAAGAGATAAGACTCCATCTTTTGTTCAAAGTTCTAGTCGATTAAACGACTCACTTGATATTCTTAGATAAAGAGGAGCTCAAGACGAAAATCTGTTAGAATTTTATTGTTATGTGGCCTGTTCAAGTCATAGATAGGTTTTATGTTCAAGACCATGGCTTTCCAATGGACTTTTACTGCATAAGCTAGTATTGATGCAAAGATTTTGGAATTTCTTGAACAGTTAAATAATCTTAGACAAACGATCTTGAAGATGCTCGTCACTTCTTTCTAGAAGCACTAATAAAACGCCTTGAAATTTTTTGTAACCCGAATATTTAGAACTCCTTTCCTAAACAGGGCAAACTTGTAAAACTTCATGCTTTAGGAGCAAGGGGAGCGTTGCTTAGGCTTGTAGCCTTCGAATTAGATCTCAGTTCACACTTAGAGCTAAAAAAACACTGTATTGATCGAAATTTAAAAAGAAAACAAGAAAATTCCGAACTGGAAATCTGAAATTTTAAGTTTTATTTAGACTCTTTATTATCAGCCAGTACATGTTTATTTTTAATTTTCAGATACGTTCCCAAGGATTTTTCTTTTAAAAGCTTTGAGAAGTTCCTCTACGAATCCTTAAGAAAATTACAGAAAATGGACTTGGCCTATTTGAAGGGGTTACCAGCCAGTCATGAACATGCTAACCCTTTGCTGTGTACGCAAAGCACGCACAGATGTATGCATGCTACGCATGCGTATACAGGGATTCCATGTGCGGCCTATCGTAAGTAAAAACCAAATACCACTACTACTACTACTATGTCGGTTTAGAACGTTTTTCTACATTGTCCGACGTCTATTCGCCACCTCCTTCGATCCTGACAATCATCTTCTATCAATCAGGTCTTTTTGATTGGATTGACCCTTGCCATTCGTTTAGGACGCCCTCTTTTACTGCGTCCTATTGGTTGCCATTCAGGGACCTGCTTTGGTAATCTTTCGTCGTTCATCAGTTGTCTTTTAATGATGTCATCCGTTATGCTTCTCTCGATTCCCATTCTTCCATTTATAGTCTCTTTTCTTATATGATCTGTTTTAGATATTCTCATTGATCTTCTTATTGCATCCATTTCGACACTTTCCATTTTTGTTTGGTATTTTTCTGTTACGCCTTAAATTTTATATTCTTTTTATCTCTCTGCTCCATAAAATACTGTTAAGACATCCAATCACCTTTCTTACTTTTACTATTCTTTTTTCCAGTTCTTTACAGTCTGTTCCGGTCTTATCAAATATATGTCACACCCAAGTATACATTGCATTGCATGAAGATATTATTTGTGCATTTTCTGTCGTGTCCACGTTCACTGTAAACCCCTACTTTTGGTATTCTTCCGTTAACTTTCTCATCATATTCTCCATGTCTTCTTTATTATTAAGTACAATTACTTGGTCGTCAGCAAACTGTAGTGTATAAAAACCAAATACCTTATAGCATAAATATAAGCCATTTTCATTTATTCTTACGTTTACCTTTGAAGAGTTTACTGGCGAAAAGTACTGGCAGCCACTAAACTAGCTGGCCCGTCAACTCTTGGAAAATACTTGCAGGAGAGTAGCAAGTGCACTTTCTAGTAGTTTACACATGACAAGTTTAGTGGCTGCCAGTACTTTACACCAGTAAACTCTCCATATGTAAACGTAGCTTTATACGCGACGCTTGAAGCCAAGACCTCCCTTAATCTTAATGATTCTTTTTCGGGTGGACAAAACAACAGCTGTCTGTTCCAAAACACACCATGGTCACTTGAAAGTTTGCTCGTTGAAATTTGCGAGTTGAAATTGTTTGTTTCCAGAGCAAGCAATTAAGTTATCGATTTTTATATGCACAGCTTCCTGGTATATGGTAAAAAACAATCAAAGATACCGGAAGTGTCTATTAAGAATCCGTAATAATACTATCGACATCTAATGCGTTTGGTAATGCTTGTTGTTTTATTTTTAGTGGAGCTAATTTTCTTAAAGATTCTAAAATTGTGTTAATATTTTTAGTTCCAAAAGTGGACCATCACTCAATTCCAAAGATAGGCTTTACAAATGCTTCCTGTAAGCCGGGAACTGGAGGATTTTTGCCGAAGATTGACGGAAAGAAAGCCGTTACATTAGAATTATCACATGGAACAGAAAAACAAATAATATCACTGCCGACAGATAAGCTCGACCAAAACAAGAGATATTATGTAACTTTTACTGTCAAAGGACATGATGGTGTAGAAACTAGCGTTGAGAACGGCGGAGATAATTCTGCTATGGCTCATACACATCCTAAAAGTGATTAGAACAAGAAATCAAATAATTATCATACTACAAACACAACAAAGACGTGAATGATTTAAAGCCAAATTTTATATGGCAACTATCAAAAAAGACGATAAGGTGAAATGTGTTGCAAAAAGGTAGTCAGTTACTACTCAGTAGGGTTATCGAAAAAAAATCAAACTCACACAAAGAAATAAAGCTACTGAAGGAAGTAATTTTTCTGGAATAGATGAAAAACAAGACCAAAAAAATATTGTAGTTTGAACACTGCCTAAACGAATTTTCTGGTAACAAAAACCTATTTTTGTGTTAGTACTTAGAAATTAGGCGTAGTTTGGTTAGTGTACAGTGATTATTTAATTGCAGAAAACGTAAATATTATATTTTTAGGAAATATTTTGACAATCTAGTCGCAAAACTAATTATTTCTTAATGGAAACCATTATTAGCAAATGCTCTAATATTATTTGATGCCACTTTTTACGCTTATTGTTGCCCATTGTAATTTAAACACATCTTACATTGTTTTTTAAAAATCTTTTCAAAAAATATTTTCTTTAAACTTTACTACACTTGTGGAATTCGGTTCTATTATTTAATGTAAAATAATGGTGGGACTTTTCCTACGCATGTTAAGTAGCATTGTAAATTGTTGTATTTAGTACTTATTTAGTTTATTAATGATATACATAAATATATCCCTGGTTTTATGTTATTTTATTGTTTTTTCTTAATAATACTATCAAAACTAATTTATTATTATATTATAACATTCGTCGTATTGATTTTAAACAAAAGAAACGTAGCCTGATAAATCTAAAAAACTTCCTCTATTCTATTCCATATGCTCATGGACTTTTTACAAATTTAAAACCCAAGCGCGGAGTGTTAGTAGAGTGAATCTGGATCGATGCTGGACAATCGCATATAATGGTTAATTTCACTCCATAGAAACTGTTTTAATAGACAGCGTGTTATGGCAAAACAAGATTTATTACATATTTATCATTATTAATAATATAAAAATTATTTATTTTCTGTTTTCGCATGTATTGTATATTGTGTGTGAAATTAAGTGCAATATTCAACTACTTGCAGTGCAAAAAATACAAGATTTCGATTTATTTGATTATCAGTCCAAGGTAGGATACATAAATTCACTAACAATGGCCTACTTAATTTAAAAAAATTTCCTGGGGTAGCGGGTAAATATGCAACTTTTCCCTGATTTCATTAGATGATCCTATAAGATGTTTAAAATATCAAATTTAGTGTTTGTTTAAAAGTTGTAGATAAAGGTGGAGTAGAAACAAAATTTCCGACTTGTATAATTATATCTAACCGTTTTCAAATGTGACCTAATCCAGTCCACAGACTTTTATTTATATGCAACTTCGTGTATGCAGTCAAGTGTGCCGGAATTAAGGTCACTAGATCACAAAGAGAAGGAACTTGACTCCTTAATTCTAAGAAGCTTGTTTTTTTCATAAGGATTGTTTTCCGTATGTATGTACCCTAGCTAGCCTAATTTTGTCCCCTAATTGGGAACTTTTTTATGTTCGTTTACTTTAACCTGAATAATATTCAGATAGATGGGTATAATTTTCTACATAAGGAAAGATCTATAAAAACAAGAGGGATAGGAATGTACATCAAGAACCATTTTACTGCATGTCGATTCTGAGGAGCTCTTGGAAGAAATTTGGATAAAGTTAAAAATTCTTAATAAAACATTTAATATAGGTGTATTATACAGGCAAGTAAGATATTCAAAATATGAAGATTACTTGAATGTTCTAGAAAACCGAATACTAGATTTCTACGGTCAAGATATTTTTTTTGGAAATCCTAACTTAGATTTATTATCAGACCTGACAAACGATAATTAGTTCTCAAAATGCATAACAAAATACATACATTGCCTAAAAAACTACCAGAGTAACTGATGATACCAAAACTTTAATTGTTGTACAGAAATGTCTGAAAATAAACTCTTTTTCTTGTGGAACTAGGAATTTAGGACTTGATATTTCTGATCAGTTTCTGGTTCACATTGATTTTGATTTAAACATCCCAATTCAGAAATCGATGCTAAGAGTACGCAGCCTAAAAATTATTGACTGAGCTTTTAAACAGCTTTTTATTAAATTCTTTCTTATATAATATTGTATACATACAGAACACAAATCAAAAGGTACGCTATTTAAACACCATCTTAAAAAAAAAGGGTCTTGGGCAGTCCGAAAAGTCCGTGCATATAAAAAAAAACTACCTCGGCTCACTGATACCATTCATTAAAATTATTATAAATTGATAAAAAATCAAACAAATAATCGTAGATTTTCACGATATACACCAATAGGTCTCCTGTCAATATGGAAGTACTAAATTTTTACAACAATAATCGGAAAGTTCAAGTTAACCATTTGTTATATCTTCACACAGAACATACCATAAAAAAATACTTGCTTGAAATTGAAAATCTTGTGCTACAGGTAATGACCAGATTAGTTGCATATGGTAATACTAACAATAAACCACTTTGCCTTATATTACAAATATTATTAACATGGAAAAGAGACGACAGTTTTCTATTTCAGGACATGTTTATTATTTTGATTGCAAATAAACTCTTTATTTATTTATTATTTATTTATTTAACTTGAAGAGGGCGCTCCATTTCTCCTACATATGATTTACCAGAATCACACGGGATTTGGATCCTTATTATTCAAGGGATTTTCTGATTTTCTCTTAATTGCAAAACTTTTTATTTCGCGACAACTAAAATATTATTATAACATACAACCCGTTTTAGGAAAAGTAATGCCTCGATAACAAAAAACTAAAATAGCAAAGTAGGTAACAGAGAAAACCCTAAATATAAATAAACCTAAAATGCAACACCGGTACAAATTTTGCACACAAAAACAGTATTTTTACGAAAAATTAAAATACAATATTCGTGTACTCTACTAGTTGTCAATATATTTTTAACAAACTGACCAGCTGATTCGAGATAAGCGGCTGTGAGAAAAAATAAATCACTGCTAAAATAAACATTAAGCGCTGAAGCATGTTAATAGATATATACTTTATTTTATCCACATGATTTCTTTTTTATAAATTATTTTTGTTACAATATTTAAAATTTAGATACTGTCCTGTATACGTGTAGGTTTTTTATATAGTGTAGTTTGTTTCTATCTATCCGTTTGACAAGAACATCCAAAAAAGGTTAGGCCGAATCGTTTTCAATTTCTATTGTACACTTGATTGTTGGTCGAATACCGTTAACAATTTAAAAAACAAACAATAAAAATCTGTTAATATTAATAATAAATTACGATCTAAACTTTAAGATACCATAATATTATAATCTACTGTAAATTTTTAAAATATATATTAAAGCACATACATCAGGTGTTTAGTCATCTAAAGCGTTCCTTTTCCAAAAAACTCTGTTACAAGAAAATAGATTTATTTTTGCTCTTTTTCTCAGCTTAATCGATAGTCTTTATTTAAATAATTTAAAATGACGAAATCGTAAAGGCATGCAATGCAGTGTGTGGCGGCAGAGAGTAGATTTTGACGTTAAATGAAGGTAATTGTTAAGAGCTAGGCGCTACGTCATTCGTTAACCTTAAATTTTTTGGGAGTTCAAACTTTAATAGTGGGTTTACACATGCATGAATTTAGTGGCGCCAGTGTTCGCGCCAGTTCTATTTGCAAGCCAGCAAAAGTTTACACTATTGTGCGAAAATTAAAAAGACTGGCAAGCCAGTTTCATTTTTAAAGTGTACACGATACGCGATATGTCGACTGAACTCTCGGAAGCCTGCAAAATAGTCGCTAAACTTTTATTGAAAAAAATAAAATAAAAAAGATTCAGAAAAAGGAACAACGAAAAGGCCGTATCTGGGTTAAAGCATGGATTGCTCGTCGATCTACTGAGTTTCTCTTATTTGAACAACATTCTTTAAAATTCGGTCTGCTACTTTAAACCATGGTACTTTTGGGGTGTATACTTCATCTACACCGGTTCCGGAATGTGGGCTTTTCTTAATTTTTGTCAATTCCAAAGCATATGTGTTTCTTATGACAGTGGCGCACCCAGGAATATGTCTTGGGAGGGGCCCGAGGCCTCTTGGGGGGGGGGGCAAAGCCTCATGATGTCGAATTTTAAGCTATTTTTTGTATTTTTTCATGAACTATGTAGAAAATATGTAAAAAAATCCAAGGCTTGGGGGGGGCCCGGGCCCCGAGGCCCCCCCCCCTGGGTGCGCCCATGTCTTATGGATCGTATTTTTGCTTTTACTTCTGCAACTTCAAAGCCTTCAATATTCATTATTTCACTAATTTTTTGGTAAGCATTATCTCGACTATTTTTGTTTTTATAAGAACTACTGTGTACATCCCATAAACAAGGAAAACATTCATAGCCTTCAAGAAACTGTATGGTCAGTTCTGCTGACCACTTTTTTTAGCCATAATAAGCTATAAAAACAACAATAAACAAAATTTTGGAGCTCAAACACAATGAAAATAAAAAATAATGTAAAATAATTAACATAAAACTGGCGAGCCGACGTGCAAGTACTTGTTTACACATGAAAATTTTCTTTTTCTGCGCGCATGCGTCACCACTGGCGCCAGCAAATTCAGTCAGCTGCAGACTTTTTTGATACATGCATGCAAAAAAATAACTTGTGTGCAAGTCGGTGTTTACATTTGCAAATTTAACTTACTGGCGCGCCAGTTTTTATTGGCGCCAGCAAATCCATGCATGTGTAAACTCTCCTTAAATGCAAATTTCTACGACAAAATTTGATTTTTTGCAACAAGAAAAGATGTGATGATAGCTGATTATTCGTTCGGTTTGGTTCGGTTCGGTTCGGTTCAACAAAATTGATAGTTACTCTGATTGACAAGATTGTAACACAATAGTGTGTTTAAAAACAAAAAAAAAATATAAAGCAATTATACTCAAATACAATATATAAAGCCTCAATAAATATTTTATAGGTTAAATAGAACAAAAAATAACACAATATAGGTACGCAAGAATAATATGCATTTTACACATTTCATTATTTTTTAAAAATATAAAAACATATATTATATAATATATTATTATATTTTAAAATTAATCTGTGGTTGTTGACCTTGTCATGGAATGGGAACTTTTAAAAAGCCCTTGTCCACTGTAATATTTCACGGATATGTTTTTTTGTTTTATCCTTAGCATAAAGGATAAAGAATTTTATTGGTTGCTTTCAACAATTTCATAACAAGGAAGTGCAAGACAAAACTTTAAGAGAGCTGCGACCAAATCGCATACGATAATACACACATGTTTTAACGCGGTAAAACATGGGCATCTCTAAAAAAATGTGGAAATTCGTGTGCGCGTGAGTGGCCATCTGTGACCATCGCAGCAAACCGGGGATAAGCGGGAAGGATTTTAGGACGTATTACTTGACGGTAAGAAAAAAAACAAGTACCTAGCAACAGTATTTTGATGAAATAAAATGCAAAAATAAATAAATATTTGACATGTTTTGTATTTGACCTTTAATGTTTTCAAAGTTTATTCGGCTTTGCAATTTATGCATGTATTAGTAGAAAAACTTTTATATATATTTGTGTTGAGAGTTAACGACTTATTGAAACTACGTTAAACATTTATACACGACGGCACTCCGTATATTCCCTTGGAACTAAGGTAGCACGCCCTGTCTTGTACTAATACATTTCTATACTTTTTGGAATTTCACGCTTTTCTTCCCATACCGTTCTTTCGCGCGTACCAACTGCCGCGTACAAATCCCAGGATAAGCATCATTCAAAGGTGTGTGTGTGTGTTCATTGTGGGAGCGCGCTATTAGCGAATTTAAGACTCTGCTCACCTCTCTTCCCGTTCGTTGTGTTACTTTGGAACACGAATCAAGGCCAACAAAAAAATACAAGCCTCGACCCTGAAAAAATCAGCCCGAGATCCAGAGGTTTTTCACAATATTTTGAAAATGAGATGACAGCTACATTACACCAAATTTTTGTGAGGATGACAAGCGCGGATTTGAGGGGGGGTAACGGGGTAATTACCCCCACCCCCAGAAAAAAAAAATTATATTGCAAAAAAAAAATTCCTCGACTATTACCCCCCCTAGATTTTGACCCAGATCCGCGCTTGGAGGATGAAAGGTGATTAAAAGGTTAAAATGCTTAAACTTTAGCATTTCTTATTCTGAAATTAAATTTATGTCAAACTATTTTTTGATTTTGCAGTCAAATTAATTTAAAATGCAAAATTTTAATCCAAAATCAATATATTTTTTATGTGATTTATCAAAAGCCCCGACGCATTTTGAGGTTATATTGGCGTGACGTGACCATCAAAGAAAAATTCGGCTTCTGCTTGTGACGTCAACAAATCGTGGCCCCTGTTCGAACATAAATTCGCAGTTATTGGGCCATTATTATGGCACTATCCATGATTAATTTACCGGGCCTATATCAATAAATCGATGTTGCCCATTAACAGCGTTTTGATAATTCCCCTAGCTGTATTTTTATAATATTCTGAATGTCAATACCGACCGGCCGGACCTTGATGTATATGTAACACCATTAGGGTATCCATAGCAACTGACTGTCAACAAAACAACTTGAACTATGCAAATAATCATTGAAAGCGGTTTCTGGAAGAATTTCATTCAGTTGGCCGCGACAATAATAAATGGAGAGATGGTTCAATGGCAGTAGGCTGTGGTTGTTCGGGAACCAGGTCCCACTTTTGCAAAAAAGGTACGTGTATTATTTTAAAAACAAATTATACAAAATAAATAGATTTTTTTTTAATGTTCCAAAATTGTATACTTCAAAAATGATAAATTGGACAATGTGTAATGAATTTTTAGCTCGTTGTGCCCAAAAAATTTGCTGAATATTTTTTGTTACCAATAAAGGTCGGTCCAGCCTTGCAAATTAAATTAAATTAACTTAAAACTTACCCTGCTAAACTTATGGGCACATTTAATCTAAGTAAAAATAACACTTTTCTCAAAAAAATATCTTTGCGAGGCTGAACCACCTCAACGTTTCAAAACATTTCTTATGCTTTTTAAGCACATTTCTTGATGGCATCTTGGCTTTACTGTGAAATTGCCCCAGGGTTTCGTGAAAACCGAGCGAATACTTTAAGTTCTCTGATTGCAGTTAAAAAATCTTAACCTTTTTTGACCGTAAGCGTTTTAGTGTACATAGCTTTGATTACAACCGTTTTATTGATTTAAATTAAACACTTTCTTTAAAGCAAGTAATTATATATCGATAAAATAACATATAGTACGTATTCCAAAGTATTGCAAGTCGTCATATTTGTTCAATTCACACAAATGTAATAATTTATAAAATTAAAATTATATCTTTCATTAATATATTTTTATCCATAGTGAATCAAGTAACACATTAGCAAAACGCTCTTATGAGCAAAAGTTTGTATTGTAAAGCAAAACGATTCAAAGTCAATTTTCATAGTCCACGAATTTAAGCAACAACCGATAGATTAAAAATCAAAATAAATCTCTCACTATAATTACAGCCAGAATGCAACCATTAATTTTTAACACTACTTAGTTTATCTTTTACTAGCACTATCTTTACCTTTTACACATTTATTTACTTATTATCACATTTTAGTTTGGATTCATAACCAAGACTAAGATGCTTCTTTTAACCAGATCGGGCTCTTAAAGTGGGTAACAACATTGAGGTTTCCTGCCTCGCGACTATTTGCTGTTTTTAACACCATATAAGGTCATATGGAAAGTATGGCCTAGGGGGATTAACCTCGCGGTCTGTCCGCTCCTGTATTTTTTATTTTCATCAACGCGCAAAATCATGAAAACTTAGGCTCAAGATTTTGCTTTGTGTGGCTGTCCTAATTAAAATTAGCCATGGTTGGCGCCTATTTTGTCTCGTGGTGCTTGTTGGCTTAGAACATTGATTGGGCGGATATTTCATCATCCAGCCGAGTTGATAAAAAGGCTAGACTCTATACTTTTTTTATTTAATTCAAGATCACGGTCGCTACAAGTAAGATGTTATACTTATAATGTTAGTCAGTGGTTATAGTCAAAGTCTACGTATAGTGTTGTGATGGGTTGAATACAATAACATGAGCTACAAACGTGAAATTTAGTACACGTGAATTTAAAAATCAAACATAAGTTACTTTAACTTTATATTGTTGAATAGTGACTGTTTAATTAGTTTTCAAAAATAATAGAATTTTCTTTATTACGGTTCGACCTCCAATTGACTAAAATTATTATTTAATTTGCCAAGTTAGATTTTTCATTAATTAACCGCTTGCTGCGTGTAGCCAATATATATTATTGCTTTCTTGTTTATTATACGACAAGAGATCGTTTTTATAATATTGTACTAAACTATCTGAAAAATATAAATTGTTATAAACGTGGTGTCTGTTTTTTCACAAAGATTTTATCGTGAGTCAGCCAGTCGAATATTATATTCCATAATCTGTGAGTCAAATGCTAAAAAATGTAAGCCTACACCTAGGGGAAATAGTTCTAATAACCGGTTTATTGAGTTTCCATAAACAAGGTCAACAAATTATTTTTAAAAAAGTATTTTTTTATCCGATTTCGGTAAGGAAAACTCAAATAGTTTTAGTTAGGCGGTTATCTCACATTTTGGTGCATGTAGCCAAGATTATCTTTTATATCTTTCTTGTTTACGATACGACACAAGGCCGTTTTTGTAATGCTATCAAATAAACTATCTGACAAATATAAATTGTAATTAACATTGGGTCTGATTGTTCAAAAACTGCAACTGCAATATTATATTCTATAATCTTTGAGTCAAATTCCAAAAAACATGAGCCTATGCCTAGGGAAATAGTTTTAATAACCGAGTTATTGGGTTATTTTAAAAGGGAAAAGCCAATAATATTCCTCTTATATCTCTTAATTCCCTAAACGAGGTCGACAAATTATTTTAAAAAAAGTCTGTAAAGTTAAAATTATTAAATAGATTAAAATTTTTAAAAGCTTTATAAGCTTTTATTTGTTTTACAATGTTGTACAATGTTTTACCTTAAATTAATGTAAAAATTTAGTATGTACAGGGTGATTTTTTATAAGCGTACCTGGCCATAACTTTGTTACTATTTGCTGTAGAAAGAAAACAAAAACTGTAGTATACCATACCTTTTTCACAGCAGTCACTATAGAAGACAACAATTTTTTTTTAATTGGTACATCTTGTATTTTATCGCATTTTTAGAGTTGTCTATTCGGTCTGACTAAAAAATAAACAATATGTCTATGCTGCGATAAATGTTTTCTGAGAAAAAAATAATAATAAAATTAAAACAAAAATAAACCACGACACAAACAAAATCGACAGACCTTTTCTGAGACCGACCTTATCTAACTCCACAAAATTTCGAAGTAATTACAAACTCAAAAGTATAATAAATTTAAAAAAAAACTATGGAATACTTCGTATTTTAAAAACAAAAAGTTTTGAAGAAAAAAAACTTAAAAAAATTACAAATTGTTTTACTAAAATTAGGGATTTGACCGCATAAACATCTGTTTATTGATGTGTCTATCAACAATAATTGCTGAACAACAAAGCCAACTGTTATAAACTTTTTTAAAAATTTGTTAAATTCGACCCCCCAAAAACATATAAATATAAACTTATTGATCCTAAGAATAGTCTTTAGAGTTTTTAAAGTTTTAGTGGCTACAGAGTTGACCTTTCACCCTTGCAGTCCATTACGATTTTTCCATGGATAGATTTTAGCCGCCGATTAGTTAGTTATAAGTTTTTATATTTTTCAATATACCTTTATAATCATTTGCCATGTATAGTTTCAATCAATATTCCATTTCAAATTCATATTTTTTCAAGCAAGCTATATGCAACTTCCTATTATTATAAATTATATAGAAGAGGTTTACGGGTGCACGTCAACGTGTAGGACAATACATTAATGCATTTGGTTTCTATGGAGCTAGTGGATTATTTGCTGTTTATTGTTTGGACTGTTGATTGCTGCTCTCTGAGGAATAATGGTAAATCTATGTCTCATTAATAGCCTAACAAATCTAAGTAAAGTCATTTCTACCCATCCACACAAAATAAGATGTCCTCTTTTCTTGCAGTCTCAGCTAACTTTCCTAGTTTCAGACTGCAATCTTTTAAAAAATTTCGGAATTTCTTTTAAAAATTTTTGAGGCACCATTTATTAGGTTTCTCTAACACTCTCACTCCTCCGAGGGGTCTTCTTCCAGGAGGTTTCCGGTTCTGCAGAATGTTAGTCCAGGGCAGTCGGATATAATGTGAGCGGCTAATTCATCAGGTTCATTACATAGTCTGCACTCAGGTCATATCTATAGATTTCCAATCTGTGCAGGTGTTTTCTCAATGTGCATGTGTTTTCTCAATGTGCAGTGCCATCAGCTGTCTGTTTTTTTCCTATTTCGTTAAAGGAGGTCACAGGCGCGTAATATTATAGAGACCTCCCCATTGTCTTACTTTATTTTTGGCTTTGTATTAAATGCTAGTTATTTCGATGATGTTCATACTCTCATCCCTCGATAAATGTGTTTTCAAATCCTATTCCTTTACGTGTTCATTTTCTGGTATACCTGTGTGCCGCAGCCGTCACACATACAAAAGTAACTAATTCTGCTGTGATTCACCAGGGTTAGAAGGGATTGTAGGCAGTTCCAAACAACTTTTAAGTTTATTTGTTAGCATGAAAGCTTTAATTGGTCTTGGCTATCTAAGAACCCTATGATATCCTTAATGAGATATCTTCATCACAGTTTTTACCGGCACTCTTCATTTCGAACAGCAAGTTGCAACTTTTTATCCCATCCTCAAATTATAGTTTTACTTATTTTTTTCGGTTTTCTTTTTTTTTACAGATCGGCGACTCCAAACAGAACTATGGAAAGATACGAAAAATTGTCCAAACTGGGCGAAGGAAGTTATGGTGTGGTGTACAAATGTAAAAATAAAGACACGGGAGAGATAGTTGCTATTAAGAAGTTTACAGAAAGCGAAGAAGATCCTCTTATAAGAAAAATTGCACTAAGAGAAATTAGACTATTAAAGGTAAGGGTTTATTAAAAGGTGACTAAAAAATTCAATTTCGTATATAAATTATGTTTTAAAAATATGCCAGAATTGTAGTTTATGTGTACTGCTTTCTTTTTCTACTACAAAATATTGTAGGTCAATATTATTTTAATTGGGGCTGCCCCATGGCCAAGAGACTCCATCCATCAGTTGATATATTTTATCATTGAATATGTCCGTTCTTGTAGGTCCGACTTCTTTGTAGGAAAACTAGGAAATAATTCTAAGGCCAACGCATCTCTAAAAACTAAGATCTGGTTTCGATGTAGACGATAATTTTGTATGCTAAAACTATATAGGGTGAGGAAAAAGTACCGGGACCCCGAAATATCTCGATAACTAAGAATTATTTGCAAAAATGGTCTAAATAAAAGTTTTAGGATTGAATTTGTTCTATTTGGTCGTGACATTGACATTGACGTATCTGTCAGCATTAGGAGTTTTTCGGAGGTCAACTTTAAAAATTTAAATGAAAACCATATTTTTTTCTTTTACCATTCGATGGAGAATAAAAATCTACGTTTAAAATGACATTGTAATTTTGTCAGAATGACATTTCGAAGAATATAAATTAAATAATTCTTCTTAAAGTGGTCTTAACACTTTAAGAAACTCGTAGATTATTTAATTACCCCTGTATTTTATTATGCGTGTAGCTGTGACAATGACATTATATCTTAATATTGTGTCAAATCAAATCGCAAATTTATATAAATATTTGAGGGTCCCGGTACTTTTTCCTCACCCTGTAAATCTACTTTTTTCTGTTATTTTCCTTTTTTTTTTCTACTATGACTTCTATTTTAGAATCTAAAACATCCAAATTTAGTCAACCTAATAGAAGTGTTTAGAAGAAAAAGAAGATTACATTTAGTTTTCGAATATTGCGAAAAAACCGTCTTAAACGAACTAGAAAAACATCCACAAGGATGCCCAGATATTCTAACGCAACAAGTAAGTTAAAATAATAATCAGATATCTTAAATAGTTTTATCTTTTTACTTGATGATTTCTGTTTTTTGGTTTAAGGCAACGTGTAAACTTAATATTATATGTTACATTTCTATGACATATAAGAATAGGAATACCTGTAGGGCTATTAAACAACACCCTTTGGTAATCAAAAAAAATATTTTGTTAATTAACAAAGTTTTCAGACAATTTTGACGAGCACAACCGGTAAAGTGGCTAAATTTCTTCCAGATTCATTGTTCCTGCAACATGCTTTGATTGGGAGACTATCGGATGTACTGATAGATCTTCAACCAGATCATTCTCCACATTATCATCAGTTGAAATTGGATTTATACAATGTTCCACGTCACGATATTCATCAATATTTCATTTGTCAGAGCATCTCGTTTACAATACGTGATCCGCACCTTCTTAATCGATTCCAACAAAACGCCATCTCTAACAAATATTTTAATTAAAATTTAAGTTGTCTGTCACGTTCTCCTCGAAAATAAGATACTAGTTGAGTGGTTTATAGTTAAAAATCGTGGCCCGTGGGATAGTTGTGGAAGATTTTTTAAAACCACCCAAGATCAATTGGTAATAGATTACACAATTCACTGGGTGTTTGCCTCCAATTTGAATAGGTTGGGCTGTGTGAAGTCATAAATTAAAGATGGTGACTTTTTTCATATTTTTTCAGAAACTTTGGCTTATAACTTTCGCTAAATTAGTTTTACAGAAAAACTATTAATCCGTTTTCTGTTTGCAAGGGAACACTAAATAATACAGTGAACAAATGAGCTTTATATCTCAAAAACTAACAAAGATATATATTTTTTTTAATAATAAGAAATAGTAAGTACTTGTAAAAACTTGGTTCTTTAACCATATCCTTCTCCACTCTAATCTGCCATCAACTACATTGAATTCGTCATGATTTTCCATTTCAAAGAATACAAAAATATAATCACTTGATTTTTTGTCAGGGTGGTATTCTGATTTTAAATAATTTGTATCGAGCTCTTCAGATGTCCCGAAACTAGGTTTTCCGGCTTCTATTTGACAATTGCTAAAGCATACAGCATTTTATGTTAGCGGTATCGTTTAGTGTCACAAAACATGATCTCGTTATATTAGCCGGGATCGCAACTATAAGGTCTAGGTCTTTTAAAATTCGTGGTCCACATTTTTAATAAGTAATTTTACAATTCGTCAAGGGATAAAAAATCATCGCAAAATATGTGACCAAAAATAACGCAGATATTGCATTGTCTTTTAATATTTTTAGATAATTTGGCAAACTCTACAAGGCGTGGCCTACTGCCACCAGCATGGCTGCATTCATCGTGATATTAAACCTGAAAACATTTTGCTTACCAGCAACGGCGTTGTGAAATTGTGTGATTTTGGTTTTGCTAGAATGCTCAGTAAGTTCTGCTTAAAAAGGTATTGCATGTTATTAGACAATCATTGGCAACATAATTAACAAAACGATTTATCCTATAGATAAAGAAAAATAAGCTTTTAAGTCTTTACTATAAATTTATGTCTGTTAAACTGTATTTTGGTGAAATACGTTCTGAGTTTATCAGGCTTACTTGCTTTGCTTTTACAACTTCTATAACGTTTATTTATCTTTAGTACTTTAAATCGATACTGTAAATGTATAAATTAATTAATTATTGAAAATAAAAGTTATTTATTAATAGAGAATTATTGAAATAAAGCCAGGCTATAATAGTGCCAGGCACAATTTTGACACCTTCACATTGTAATATCAGCTGTGACCTTTCAACACACGGCCTTTGTTTACTATATGAACCGGAATAAATAGTTCCTTCTTTTATTAATTGAAAGTAAACGACGACAGTTTTAAAGTTAAGTTGTGGGCAACCTGTGTAAAAGTATAAAAACCTTCCTTTATGTCTACCAATAATTTGGGTAATAGCTTTTTTCATTCTTGTTTTGTTTTTTTTTCGGGTACGATTTTGGCCTTACCACAGCATGTTGTATGGGTTTTTTAGTTAGAACTTTAAGACCAACGGTTGAATCGTGTTGTAGGAATATTATGCATTGATCCGATGGGGTGGTTCAAGTCCCAGCATGTATATAAAAAAAACTTTTGCTTGCTTTTTTAAGCCATGCGTATGGATGTAACGCCAAAAAAAAACTTTTTATTTTCATACAAAATAAGTCGTTTGGGTCAAACTACAAAATTTTGTGATGGTGTCTGTCTGTCTTGGACATGATGATTTAAAAACCGTTAAACCAATTTCAACCAAATTTGGTAAAAATATTTTGTGGTATCCGTCGATAAGGCCATTAGTCTTTGATGAGGGTATGGGACTGCATGGGAGTAGTAAGGGGGTCCCAATATTTTAAAAAACTATAATTCAGGAACCACATCAACTAGAAAAACGCGGTTTTCAAACTTAGATTAGGAATTTTTCAACAAAATCTGTCAAAGTTTGTCATAGTCGCAGTTATGGGGTACGTTCATGATTAACGCCGTGTGCACTCCGGACGCGCGCAGCGTTACTTATGGACCGTTCACGATTGACGCAGCGCGCGTCCGGTTGGATGAATTTTCCGTTTATGATTCGGTTGCTGGCTTTGGTGCACACACCGGGAAGGCGAAAAGACGTTAACGATTAAGACGTCCGGTCAACGCTCGACGCGTCTTGTAAAATTCACACGGTAAATTTTAACTAGAATTATAACATTTTGGAGATATAAAAAAAGTTAAAAAATCATCAAAATTTGTCATAGCATTAAAGCTTGTCACAATTTTTGTGAAAAGAAAATTATACCTATGTATATATCTCAAAAACGATAGCAGCTAGAGTTATGTAGTTTAAAAAAAAGCTTCTTAACTCCCAAAACGACTATATTATTTTAGACGTTTTAGTTTTAGGATATTTTTTTTTTAGATCCCGGAGAAAATTATACAGATTACGTAGCCACACGTTGGTACAGATCGCCCGAATTGCTGGTAGGAGATACACAATATGGGGCCGCTGTCGATGTGTGGGCTATCGGTAAGTATGAAAGAGTTCTTAATCTAATCGATGGAATCAAGAGGGTTTTTAAAAAGTTCTAATGCGAGCCACATGCCATCAAACAAGTTCTTCTACATTTCCGATGTAATCGATTGTTGACAACATAAGCCATCGGGCCGTGGAGTCGATGCCTGTTGATGGAGGGATTTATATCATACCCTCAAATTTCAAGGTTTTAAAATGTTATAAATCTTTTTGAGAAATGTTGCCAACTTTGCGGCGAAATTGGCAATAAATTTATTGATATGATGATGATGATTGATACAGTTCATCAGATTTGGACGAGGAACTTCTTTTAAGTGCACGAAAACCTCATGCATACCTGGATTATGTCGAGAAAACGGTGGAACATTATAGTCCAAATCTCATATTCGAATGACCCGACCCGCAGTTAAGGTAGCTAATAAAATTTAAAAAGGGTAAACGCATTCGGTTCTTCTAATTTTGGTTGGCGTTAGCGCTGATGGCTGTCATAATCATATGCTCCATCGACTGATGGCATCGATGGTAACAATCAGATGGATTTCAGATTAGTTTAAGAAGTCTCCCTAAACAGAATTAATAAATAAAAAATATTTTGTATATTTGTAACTGTTTTTAAATAATTATCATCCAATGTTAATGGTCCTTTAAGGCAGTGTTGGTTTGCTAGAAAATATATTGGTTTCGCTTTACAGACATCTGCAGGGTATGTTTTTACTATACTAATTACTAATCAACACAGTCATCGAAGAAATATGTTATTTATTCCATGACCCGGTGTAAATTTTAACCTAGGGTTAACTCGTGTTTGTGTTTCTCCAGCAGTCACTGTGGGTGGTGTTAATAAACCACTGTTTACTATGTTGCCAGTTTCACCATATTTTTGATTGGTCGAAAGCAGTCACAGGATGGCAAAGGTTTCATAACCACAAAGCTTTTAATGTTTTTTCCGTTTCTAATTTTTGTTCATTACACAATTGCTTGGTGTGCAAAATCTCATTTTCAGCCTGACAAACTGCTGTCAATGGCGTCAAGGGTAAGAAATATCTGTAATTTGGTGTTGATAACTCAAACTTCGGTAATTCGAACATTGTATGTGGCGCCAACTTCGATAAGTCGAATTTTCTGGGAGAATCTCCTAATTAAGAATCGTTTTAACGTACACCTAATTTAAAAAAAAAACAGACACGAGTTATCAAAAAGTTGCCAAACTTTGATTGCATTTCAATGTTATTCTATTAAAGTCAATACCGTATCAGATTTTTTTTAAATTAGCTATACATAAACATGTATAAAAACAAAAAATATGTATTCACATGTATTATAGGGGAATGTTTTTAGTATAGACTTGCTGCATCAGAATTACACGTAAATTTTGATTAACAAAAAATACGAAAACGCCGCAAAAATCTTTGTTTATTTTGCGAAGTCTCGATAAGTCGAAATTTTTATGTGACACATGGTTGTTCGAGTTATCGAAGTTCGACTGTAGTTTAAAAAATAAATCAACATCTCAAAATCTTAAAAATTTTTGTTGAGTGCTCCAGGGCTTCTTCAATTTGTTTAAGAATATAAAGATCTCTTTGCCTAATCTAAATCTTGCAATAAGGTCTTATTCATCAAACATGTCGAAAGTTTTAAATCTTGATCGAATTATTTGGGGCCTTCTTTGGTATTCAGCAAAGTTATAATTCTTCGTCCCCATCGCTCAGTCCCTCGAGGACTTCCATTTTCAAAGATTATTATAGCAAAAAAAAATATTGGAAACAATAAAAAACATATCAAAAATTATAGGTTTCTTCTATTTATAGGTTATACCAAGGGTCCATTCTCTAAACCCGCCCTTTCAACGGGTCAATTTAACTCAAGGTTACACCAAAAGTTAGAGCTAACCCGAGGTGGTGAAACGTTTGAACTCGATCCTTTAACAATGGTTTAAACTCGAGTTATAATTAACTCGCTAATGAGAAACCGGCCCTTAGTGTGGTACGTTTGGCAAAATATGGCTCTAACCGTAAAAGAGAAGATTTACAATTACTTACCTTTTTTAGGATGCGTCATGGCGGAACTGATTAAAGGCGATGCACTCTGGCCAGGCAAATCGGATGTTGATCAACTCTATCTCATCAGATGCACCGTGGGAGACTTACTCTCTAGACATATGCAGGTCTTCAAGACCAATGACTTTTTCCAGGGTGTTACCTTGCCCGCTCCTCAGGAACTGACCTCCTTGGAAATGAAACTGCCCATGTGTAATACTACGACGATTGACTTTCTAAAAGTAATTATAATTGTGGTTGATAGAATCGTATCCATATCTGCGATATGTACTACCAATAGCTGGCCATACACACAGAGGTTGATCCGTCGGTTTGGAACGGCACAGATAAGTCTGACCGTTTTGTCCACCACGGTTTAAAACTGCTGCAGTCCACTAACACAAAAAAAATCTTTCGAATCGATCCTTCATATCGGTCTGTGGCAGACATAACCGCGCGTTAGTGGGCGAAAACTCAAGATTTATCTGCCGGTTAAACCAAAACTGTGGAATTTCGTCAAGTCGAAAGTTTTATGCGGCACGGTATTTTAAGCATAGTGTATGGAAAATGTTTCGTGCTAAAAAGAAGTAGGCTCTGTGTATGGGAATGATTATTAATATGGAAATCATGCATAGTGGTGTAAAAAAGAGACATTGCAAGTGGGTTAAAAGTTATTTGCTTAAGAGGAAACTATTTAGCCATAACCTTCTATTAAAAGAGTTACGAGAAAATGATCCAAACGATTTTAAAAATTATTTAAGAATGGATATTAACACGTATGACCTTTTATTAAATTTGGTAAGAGAGGATCTTACGAAACAAGATGCCAAAATGAGAGAAGCCATTGGACCAGAACAACGATTGAATGCTGCCCTTCGTTTCCTTGCCACGGGAAATTCATATGAAGATCTGAAATTTTTAGTGGAAATTTCTGCACAGGCACTTGGTTATATCATTCCGGAAACATGTGCCATAATATTCAATAAATTAAAGAGAGACTATATGAACGGTCTGTTATCCCTGGCACAGTGTAAACCGACAGACAAGTCTGCGCCGGTTAAAATATCGAGCGCGGAACCCACAAGTTTCGCCCGCCGGTCTGAACTCACAGATAAATCTGTACCGGCTATAACTGGCACGTGGAATGTCCACTAATTGAAAGACAAATCCGCCAGTTTGAACAGCGCCGTTCCAAACCGGCGGATCAACCTCTGTGTGTATGGCCAGCTAATGAGTATAATGACCCATATAGAGTGGCAACCAACGAGCTTTGCAACATTGAGAGGCAGATGGCGCTGAAGTAAATTCGTCTAGTACGCAATATTCAGGGACTACTAGTGCGATTTAGTTGCATGTGCGAGTTCCGAGGTTCATGTCTATCATACAAATGCCATTAGATCATAGTACTTGTCTCTGAATATTGCGTACTAGACGAATTTATTTCAGCGCCATCTGCCCCTCAATTCGGCAAAGCTCGCCGGTTGTCACTCTATATGGGTCATATACTCATTGGTACTACTAACTGTATACACACTTTTAACCAATGGCAAAACTTAGTCAGTGAATTGTTTGGTTAGGACCAAAAAAATAATGAAGCTTGTTTCATAAAATTGGAGACGTTTCGATTTGTATGTAAAAATCTTCCTTTCTTTCTAAATGCTATCAGTTCAAGATGAAGAAGATGAACACTTAATTTTTTTACTGTGGTCGCAATGGAAGACAGTTTTAGAAAGAAAGGCGGAAAAATTCAAAAAGTTTTAATGAATCTGAAAAAAATTAAACTGATTTTTTGGGTACAGGAATTGAAAAAAGGATTCAGTATCATCACGACTTTGACAAATCAAAATTTGATCTAAAAACACACTGTTTCTAAAATGTTTTACCCACCAAACGAACAAATTTGACGTTAGACAATATCACATTAAAATAACCAAACTGAGCCATAGTATTTAATTGGCGTTCAAAGCGCTTGATGACCTTAGAAAACTTGTATATTTGTAACTGCGTAAATGATTCGTTCATGAAACATAAAGTATTACAAAAACCGCTACTTTGGTTAGAAACGTAAGTTTTAGTACCCGCGAATAATTAAAACAATTTTTTTCTTTGTATACCCGTTTAGCCATGAAATTTTTTTTGTGTTTTGGTTGGAAAATTGTAAATGTTTATTTTTAGAAATGTTTGGACAAAGATCCCACCAAGAGATGGAGCTGCGGCGAGCTGATGAATCATGAATACTTTGACAATTTCAGCTTGAAAAATGACGCCGACGTAGAAAACCTAACCGTATCATTGCCGGCAGAAAAACAAATAAGGGAAAAAGCTAAGGTACATTTCTTATAGGCGGCTTCAGCTGGTAACCAATTCTTTACTGTTACTTCTTTTATCTCAAAAGGTATTTTTTTTTATGTGCCTTAAAGAGTGTGTTAAAGTAAATGGCAATATTGTCCCAAAATTGCATCATTGGTTTAGTTAGTCCGAGGCTCGAACAATTTCTACGCCCGCACACTCTGTTGGTGATCACTTTTAAGCAGTGGCGGTTCCTCCATAAGTGCACATGTACACGTGCACTTTTAAATTTTACTTAAAAAAAGATTAAAATTTGATCATTTTTTAATTAATAATTTTATCATAAACTATCAATAAACCCGAAAAGGAATTCAAAGACTTTGATACTAACTAGAAATTAATACCCGGTATGTATGGGTTTGTATTCGTGTTCAAACGAGGATGCCTAGGCCGACCGCCGCTGTGCCGCTGTCGCCGCGCTTAACAGGATCTAAACTTTCCTAATTTAAACGTTACTGTCAGATTAATATTAACAGATATATAGTAAAATAAGGCACTGACTGTGACGTAGCACGGCACCCCGATACAAAATATGATTCTCGAACGTATCACCATCTAATCTAATCGTGTCATTGACAACTTACACATTATTATCCGATTATTTACCATCTCTTTTTAAATTAATGTATTAGTAAGGGCGCCTAATAATCTTAAACAATCATGATATCAATAAACAAACAGTGGTCCACTCGTTTTATTTAATAAACTCACAAATTGTCATCCAGCTACTTACTGTCCCTTTTTAACTCAAATTAGTGGGACGGGCGCACCCAATCTAAAACAGTCTTGGGATTAGTTTGTAAATAGAAGTATTTATAAGATGTCATTTTGACAATCAATGTCAATCGACGTTCTTCCATCAATACATACTGAAACTTATGAACATCTTTACTAAAAAAGAGTAGATAGTCCAGTAGGCCTTGAAAAAACTATTATTTGATTGACGCAGCATTCAGAAGTGTCATGTTTCCTTTCAACGGAATGCGTTAAAGGACCATATTTGCATGGCGATTTGATCCAGATTTAAAGCCATTTTGCGACAATATTATATGTTGTATAAAATTCTCATAAATCTTGTAGAGGGAGGTAAGTAGATTTTATCCCTGTACATTTTGATTTCAATCTTGATGTATAGACAGGTATAGTAATGGTTTTTGCTTGGGATTTCTGGAATTCTATAAAAATATAGATTTCTTATAAATGTTGGACAAACATTTTGCCTCAGTCATCAACCGTTTTCTTGAAATTTTTATTTTCTTAAAGAGCTCGCATTTTTCAAAAATTATATTTTAAAATCTGCTGCTACAATGTGCCCAATGAAAGATATTATTAATTTACCAAAAAGGGATTTCTTCGAGAAAAAGTTATATATAGCCAGTCTTAACAAAAGTGCTTGTTTATTATTTTTAAAACACTTTAGGCTAACTTAAACAAATAAAAATAAAAAAATTATATATTAATAAATAATACAAATAATGTAAAGAATATTCAAAAAATAAAAAAAATTCTTATGTTCAAAAATCTAATAAAAAGGTCACTCCATAAAAAATACAAACTAAAAAATCTTAAAAACCAAAAAAATAAACTTAACTTTAACAGGTGGATTGTTTATGAAAAAAAAGGTAAAAAAACTTTTAAGGTAAACGGTTCTATTTTGAATCATCAGCAGTTTACCAAACCTGACTTTTAATAAACTTATATAAAAACGTGGACGCTTTAAAAATATTTATTTTGTTGGACTTAAAAACAAATTTTTCTAAAAAATCATTCTTAATTAATTATGCAGTCATAAACTTGCAGGTATCCGCTACAAAGTCAGGGTGCGTTTGTATTATTTTCTAGTTTTTGGCACAGCAAAAGAATAATATTGTTTAACTCTTTTTAATATTTAAAATTTTTTAGTTTGGTTTTTAGATTTATTATTATGGAAACTTTTCATCCTTTCCAATGCAGCTTGGTTACGCATTACACGATGAGCTCAATTTAACCTTAAACAACCCCAAGTACCAAGTTTGACACAAATCGGTTTATAAATAGGATAGTCTATTGGATAAGGATTTTGGGTCCGCCGTGCTAGTTTTGTTTGTTTGAGTAAAAAATTATAATAAGCGACGTTAAACACCGTAGAGTTCCAAATTTAATACATATCGATTCATAAATATAAACGTGTTCCATTTCGGATCCGTCATGATATTGTTCTTTTAGGTTTTAGTCAGAAATCTTAATTATCAGCTTTATCACTTCAAAGTTTCAATTTTGATACATATCGATTCATAAATAGAAAACTCTGCCCTTTTGGATCTGAGATGTAATTTTTTTAAAGTTTGAGTTTATAATTATAATCAGCGACTTTAGATACGCCAAAGTTCTAAATTTGATACCTCTGGGTAAATTAGTTTTTTTTAATTTAAGTTAAAAATAATATTTAGCGACTATTAACACTCCAAAGTTCTTTATTTAATACTTATTGGTTCATTAATAGGAACGTTCGCCATTTTGATTGATAATTACTTTTTTCTCATTTTAAAACAAAATATTGTTACAAAACCTATTTTTCTAATTTTGGTCAAAAATTAGGTCCGGGAGCCCATTGTGCAGCTCTATGAGTTGGACAGCAATAAAAAAATTTGCTGTGCTTTAAAAAGAGATGCAAATGAGTATGTTCCAAAATTACAATTTATGTCGGGGTGCAGTTTTTTTAGTGACGTCACGAGTCAGCGCCTAATTGTTATGGATATGCAGTTAAGTCATTTTCTGATAACTTTGTTTATTATTTTGACTGACAATAGTTACTTTTGTCACATTGATAAAATTTTGACAGCACTGCATATCCATAAAAATTCTACTATAGCTAGTGAGTAAATCATGGTCACGCTACATAGCTTACCGTGCGTTTACCGCTTTATGTAGTCTCAAAAAAAAATCTTCCGGAAATTCTTTACCAAGTGTTTGTGAGTTTGGTTCTTCTTAAAAAACAATCTCCCCTAAAAAGTAAAAATATATTATTTTTAGCAAGTGATCCAAGGTCAAATGTCCTTACCTCAACTGCCGTTGGGTCCAAAGTCTCTAAGTCCAGCCAGACAGCCCCCGTCAGAAAGCCAGCAAAAGTCCAAAGTTGACCATTTGCCCACCATATGACAAAAATTTAATTTTTTAAGATAATTGCATGGATTATTTAAAAGTAATCATTTATAAGCTGTGTTAAGGGCTCACATTCCTCATGGATTTGCAAGAGTTTGGCAGGTCCGCTTTTTTAAAGAAAGTGTTAAGCCAATTTTAATATGCTTTTTTTGGTTGTATAGTCAAAAGAAAACTCTAGTGCGATGTTTTGATCTCTAACAAAAATATGAAATTTTACCCCCTAAAAAATTTAATTATTGTAGTATTTTTTAAGGCGTTATTTCAATAAGAAGTACTTATACGTCGTATCGACTTCGGAGAAAAACATCACGCTCTGTGTAATACATTAGATCTCTGTTTTAAATATTTAAAAATGCACCAGGAAAAGTGAGACAGCTAAGCCCTTGCAAGCTCAATTTTTCGATGATACTTTAGACCTTTTTCTGAGTGGAGGCGGAGCTTAGTTCAGGGTCAAATATGTGTATTTTTAATAGTTTGAGTTTTTCTAGAAACTTCATATATTTTACATAATACACAAAAATTTACTTGGCCAGGTATTAAATTATATTTAGACGATATACAGAAAAAGGTAATCTCTTAAAAGTATAAGGATATATGTAAAGGATTTTTTTTGCTGAAGGGAGACGTTTGTATTCTGAGCCAAGCGAGAAAATTTTTATTTGGTTAGTGTCCATAATAAAAAAAATAACATACAATATAATTTAAAGCCTTGTGCAGACCTGAACATTTCGACGAACATTAAGCCGAGCAACGAGCCGAACGGCGAACCGAACTTTAGTTTGGACGGTACTACGAACGCTATTCTGTCCTCTTTTCGAAACGTCGAAGTTGATGTTAACCTAACCTTTGCCAACTGATCAGAAAACTGTCCATTGTTGACACACCTATTTTTTGGTAGAAAAAATGAGCGTGCGTTTTTGGACAGGTTAGAAAATGTTCGCGATCAATTGATAAAGGTTAGGTTAACACCGATTTTGATCTACCAAAAAGAGGACAAAAAGGCCTTTATTGCTCCGCTGATGAGTTTTTATATAAAGTACAGCAAGATGCCGATCACAATTTTTCTTGGGCGTCACTCAAGATTTTGACATAACTCTTAGATAAAAAAAGTTTTATAAATAAAATTATTCCAAAAACTTTAAGAAAAAATCTTAAGTGAAAAACCCTTACTAACAATAATTTTTGTGCTTTGTTTTAAACATTTTTTAAATATAATATAACAAAGCAATTTGAAAGTATAAAAAAAATGTATTTTTTCTTAAACAATCTGACAATACCATTCATTAGTGAAGGTGAATCATTAAACACATAAAAAGGCCGTTTTGGTGCAAAAGGTCCGAAAGTTTTGAAACTTGGCACGATTATGTGGTTGATGGTCCTTAATATTACAGTAAGTTTGCGGCCTCGAGAAATGTCCGCTCGCGACCCCATAGTGGAAAAATGACGCTCAAATTCAGTTTTTTTTTTAAATTATTTGATTTGTGAAGATTGTAGAAAAAATTTTTTTTAACAAAAATTGAAGGCAACAAAATTTTCTACAAAATTGTTAAAATGTGTTTTTTGTTTTTACAGTTTGTTATATACTAATATTTTTCGAGTTATGATATCAACCATTTTGCTTGCCGCCATTTTAAATTTTGCCAATTTCTTTTCTTTAGTGGCCTTTAACTTAAAAACTACTCACTTTTCAGAATTCTTGTCATAAGATACCAATAAATGGCCTACAAAATGAGATATTACCGAGTTTCCTGGGTAGAATACTTACTGAGATACAAACCCTAAAGGGTTAGAGGGGTCCTCATTTCCTATGTATTTCCACAATATATGCAAAATTAACCGACCGAAATAACTAAGAAGATTTTAATTAATATTCTCAAAAAGTAAGCAGTTTAAGGAAAATATATAATAAACTTTATTATAACAAATTAAATTAATTTTAAAATGATGTATTACTTAGCAGCGTCAAATTAGTGGTTAGCACTCCAATGGCGTCCCAATGTTGGGGTGATTTTTAAAGACCACAAAAAAGAAATACGCGTTTTTATAAGTTTTCTTCAATTTTCTGAAAAACTAAGTAATTTAGAGAAAAATGTTAAGAACACTTTTAATTGAAAATTATATTTCCAGCTAGAAAGTCATGTTATAGCTAAGATGTGTGAAGTGTTATCAGGGAAGTCCGCATACAGAGGTTGTTGTCTAGAATCTTAAAAAAGCTTTTTTATACGTTTTATTTAAACTAAACTTTCTGGAAACAATCGCAAAAAGGCTTTGTTATAGATAATAAAATTTCCTTTTAAATAGTGTATAATTTGTTAAGGTTAGGGTTACATTTTATAATTCCAAAGGCGTCTGTAAGTCGGAGTAATTTTATTAATAAATAAATAAAAAATTATTAAACCTTTATTAATTTTTTTAAACATAGCTCTACAAGAAAAACACGTTATACACTATGTTATACAGTATGTCCCCCTACGTTGGAATCATATGGAAAACTTTTTTATTATTAATTTTAGGAAAAAAAATTATTCTCGATAAAAAGTTCTGCATTATCTAAAAACCTAGAATACAGTCATCAAATATCAAATTTTTTCAGTGGTGTATACGAGGTTTGTCAAAAAATATGAGTTTTGCTCAAGAGTAAAGTACCTTTAAATTTGACAATATCGAAAAATGTTACTAAAAAAAGTTGATCAGAATTAAAAATGACGTTTAAATATGCAAGTACATCCATTTAAATTAAAACTTTGGATTAATTTCTTTTTTACTAATATTTCTATTTTGAATGAACATGTATATTGTTTATTATAAAAAAATATCCTTAATGTTCGAACGTCCTGGCCTATTAACCTCAGCTTTAAGACCACCTTGTGATAGGTACTTACATCGTTTATAAAAACATTATTTTCTAAAAAAAAGTGTGACTTTCAGAAAATTAAATAAAACCTATAAAAACTCGTTTTTTGCATGATCTTTAAAAATAACCCATTCAAGCAACAATTAAAAATAACTCATTCAAACGCCAATGGAGTGCTAACTATTAACTTAATCCAGTCAAATGATTCATCGTTAAAAATAATTTAATTTTCTTTAATAAAGTTTTTTATACATTTTCTTTAAAATGATTAGTTTTTGAGCAAATCAGATAAAACTCCATAATTTAGGTTAGTTTTGCTTATATTGTAGAAATAAGGGTATATCTTAAGGTTACTATAAAACGAAGTTCCTTCATATACAGTGACCTTAATATCTAACACTTTAGGGTTTGTATTTCGACAAGGATACTACACAAGAAACTCAATAATAGGGACTTATTGGAATAAAGCCATGCAATAATATTGTCCGGCCGTATTTTGACAGTTTGGCATAGGAATATGACAGCTTAACTTTCAACATAAGGATTTTGTTTACTATACGAACCGAAATAAATACTGTCGACTTTAATTATAGATAAATAAACGACTTTGGTATGTCAATTTTGAAAGGTCAACTGTCAGCCTGCAATGTAAATCTTTGAAAATACTGTCTGACACTATTATTGCATGGCTTTATTCCAGTTGCGTTAAAGTTTCGGGGTGGGCCCGAGACAGTTTTGAAGGGGGCCCGAGACCCCATGAGGTCGTATTTTATGTTTATATTCATGAAATATCTGGAAAATATCTTTAAAAAATCTTAGCTTCGGGGGGGCCCGGACCCACCAGCCCCCCTTACATACGCCACTGCTTTATTCCAATCCTCATATCTTATTTTGTAATCCATTTATTAGGCTTTACTTTATGTCATTGCAATAACTATCAAAAAGTATAACATATTAAAAAAATATTATTTAACATTGTTGTTCTTTTCAATTTTTATTTAAAGCTTTTTGTCTACAATCCACAGAAAAGAAACTTAATTCAGACGTCATTTTTCCAAGATGACGACCATCAACCCTATAATCGCGCCAAGCTTCAAAGCTTTCGGGCCTTTACAAACTCAAATCACAAAGAATACGTATACTTTGTGCATGTATATAATCCAGCTATCTAAAGCAATCTAAAGATATAAGAGACTTATTTAGAATGTAAATATTTAACATTTTGTGTGTGTACTAATTTTAATTATGTTTGTGATAATTTGGTGTGAAAATATAATTTATGAGAAAAGAAACAGAATTAATAAAAATCTAAATAAAATTTACAAAAAAAAATGATTTTCTTATTAATTCAGGAATCTTAATAGAGCTATCGAAAATAAAAGAAATAAACCTCATAAAAATAATAATTTTTCCGCTTAGCACGACAAAGCACATATTTAAAAAAATTAATAGCCTACCTATTCTTTTTCTAAAAAATTCTCAGGCAAAAATCTCAAAAAAGTTTACTAAATGTCAAATTTTGACAGGATGTTTCTTATTTTAAACAAAACACGGTATATTTTTATTACATTTAAAAATCCCCGCTTCTTTTTAAATTCAATAAATTAAATGGATCCCTGACGGATCTCTTTCACACTTCAAGTGAAGCCATAATAAATCACCCTTGAAAACAATTTTTAGTAAATATCTTAGAAACTAAAGCTCCTATGGTTATGATACAAATTATTGAACAAAATGTATTCTACTGTATTCCGAAAACCGCATATTGATGCGATGCTCCGTTAAACAGTTAGCATTTTATTAATTTTTTAATTGTCAAAAATCTGTTATTAGCGTGAATGGATTAGGGTCACTGCATCACGAAGACGTAGTGTCTGAGACGCCAAGCTTCCAGGATGCAGTGACCCTAGAATGGATGTGGAGTCAGTGTCCATAGTAAAACCCGGTTCCCACCTATGACTTTCTCGTGCGTGCCCGTGCACGCGTCACATGACTGTCATAACATTTCATATTGAGATCATGTGACGCGTGAGCGGCACCCACGAGAAAGTCGTAGGTGGGAACCGGGTGTAAGGGAGATAGAACTCCCCCTTGCGGACATCCTCTGTTCGTGCTTACTTTGATTTCCTCCTCGGCAAGGGTGGTTTTTACGATACGTGTTTGTAGCATCATCCGAATTCAGTTGTTAATACAAGGTTTCTTCACCTCTTTGCCTACATGCGTTACTGAGTGAGTCGATTGCCGCATTGTGCTCCTTCTATGTCCAAGAAGGCCGAGATCGCAATTTCTTTGCTGTCTAGTGTCTCTACTAGTTTGCTGACCAGGTTTTTGATTGCCAGATTCATAGATCTGCCTGGTTGATAAGCATATTGGTTAATGTTTAGAGGGCGTTCCTGCAGCACCCCTTCCCTAATATGCCTATCAATCAGTTTTTCTATAGTTTTATACCAATATTGTAAAAACCCAGCTTAATAATTAATATTTTTGTTTTTGAAAATCAAATTACTGTAGATTTCTTCAGAGTAAAACCATTAAACTATACCACGAAAGGAAAAAAATATTTCCTTTTTAATAAATTTAGGTATAATTCAATTAAATTATGTACAATTTTTACAAAATAAATATTCTGACTATAAGCTTTAGTTAGACCCTTCTAAAACTCTTATTACAAAACTACTAAAGTATTACTCAAAATGTCAAGTTTCTATTTATTTTGTATGTGGGTTATTTTGAGGTTCATGGGGGTCAATGTCGAAAGCCCATTGATAATATCTTTTGCCAATCTAAAATACCAAAAAATAATAAGCATACTTTACCACAAATACAGGGTGCAATACATATAATTAAAACTTAAACATTTGATATTAGGACAATACATAAATAACTAAAAAACGTTTTTTAAAAATGCAGGTTAAGAAAATTTAATTTTATCTTCTGCTGTTATAATGGATATTAATAATTGGAAAAATGTATGTTTTATAAGCATATTGGTTAATGTTTAGAGGGCGTTCCTGCAGCACCCCTCCCCTAATATGCCTATCAATCAGTTTTTCTATAGTTTTATACCAATATTGTAAAAACCCAGCTTAATAATTAATATTTTTGTTTTTGAAAATCAAATTACTGTAGATTTCTTCAGAGTAAAACCATTAAACTGTAACACGAAAGGAAAAAAAATATTTCCTTTTTAATAAATTTAGGTATAATTCAATTAAATTATGTACAATTTTTACAAAATAAATATTCTGACTATAAGCTTTAGTTAGACCCTTCTAAAAACTCTTATTACAAAACTACTAAAGTATCACTCAAAATGTCAAGTTTCTATTTATTTTGTATGTGGGTTATTTTGAGGTTCATGGGGGTCAATGTCGAAAGCCCATTGATAATATCTTTTGCCAATCTAAAATACCAAAAAATAATAAGCATACTTTACCACAAATACAGGGTGCAATACATATAATTAAAACTTAAATATTTGATATTAGGACAATACATAAATAACTAAAAAACGTGTTTTAAAAATGCAGGTTAAGAAAATTTAATTTTATCTTCTGCTGTTATAATGGATATCAATAATTGGAAAATGTATGTTTTATTTATCAAGTAATTTATCTGCACACTTCTTTAGGTCAGTGGAGAGTGGTCTATAGTGGGACAGTTTTCATTTTTTTGTTCCAGGCAGTTTATTATTTATTATTTTTGAATAATAATTGGTGGTTCAAAGAATTGATTTAGGGATGCCTTTTATAGAGTTTAATTCCATTCTGGAATAAGTTAAAAGTAAAACAGTATTTTGGACTCTGATCCAGTATGGACCACTTGTCCCAGTATAGACCATGGGTGGTCCATAGTGGGCCGCCATATTGGTCCATAGTAGGACACACATAGGTCTACACTGGGGCATGAAGTTTTATACTGGAAAGTTTTAATGAAACATTTTCACTAGGTTGGGTTAGTTATAGATTTTTATTAATGTTCATACAAAAAAAAAGCATATTATTAACTAAATATTTTAATATTATATTATATTTGGGTTTAACTTGACCTAAATTAGCGATATCGCTGACGTCTGTCTGTGTAGGTGTGTGTCCGTGTGTGACTGTATGTTGCTATAGCTCTTAAGCTGCTAAACCAATATTCATAAAATTTTCAGGTAAAATAATTTGCCATACTGTAAGATGATTGGATATTGGGCAGAACCATTAATGATAATGACAAGTTTTTTTGACAATTAAAAAGTTGCAAAAATTCCAACTTTTCAAAAGAGCAATGCAATATGCAGTTTCCAGAATATAGTGGAACACAAAAACTTAATAGGAGCTTTCATTTCTGAGATATTAACAAAAAACTGTTTTTTAAGCTGATATGGCGTGGAGTTCACTTGGAGTGTGCTAATCTGTTATCTAAGTCTTTCATATGTAAGTTTGTGGGTAGTCGTCCATAGTGTAGTGGTAGCAATATTTGCTTCACATACCGGCAATACGGGTTCGATTCCTGGCTAGGTACTTGAATGTTTGTGATTGTCTAGAAATGCTTTAACCTTGCTATAACTTTTCGAAACTGGGCGATTGATCCTTATTGGATGAAAAGTCCCAGTATAAAAAAACAAAAAGAATGTATGTTTCTGTGTTAAACAAGCAATATTTATGTGTGTCCCAGTATGGACCATTTTCGACCATACCAAAATTTCCCACTATGGACCAGGGTACAAATTATTAAATTTTTGTCACTTCCTTAAACTAGGAAACATATAATGTGACAGTTACTTTCCAGAATTATATGTTTAACCCATAGCTTCAAATCAACATAAAAACCTCTCAACCAAAAAAGTTACAGTTACACAATGGACCATGTCCCACTATAGACCACTCTCCCATACATAAAAACATATAAAAATCACTATAATATTTCCCTGATTTTTTTCCATCAAAAAAAGGTGTCCACAAGTCAACATTCAAAGAGCAACAGGGTAGAGTGTTAGCAATTATACTGATTTACTAGTTGACACCTTTAAATACTGTTTAAGACTTAAAGGACTCTTTTTTGGGGAAAAATATTCTAGGGTATGAATGATTGGCAAGGTATCAATCACAGGGCAGTTTACCTTAAACTGTTTAATAAACTTCTAATTGCCATAAAACCTAACTTTTTATACATGGTCTAAAATTGGGGATTACTTAGTGTCAGAGTATCTGATCAATTGCAAAAATTCTGAACAGGTTCTTAAGAAATTTATATTTTTGTTGGTCCTGTGAGGTCTTATTGGTCCTGTTTAGGTATAAACTCGGGTATAAAGTAACTAATGACCTAAAAAGAAAAAAACTCCTAACAAAACCTAGTCAAACCTTAAAAGGTACTGCCAGGACCTGGCCTTACTGGTTTTTATCAGTCCTGAGTGGTGCTTTAAAGTCCAGTTGAGATTTTGTACAGGTTCTTATATACTTATCAACTTGATTAGAATTATTTCTAATCATCAAATCAAAAAATATTTGAGTAAATGTCCTACTTTTTATATTTTATTATAGATAAGCATTTACGAAGTGATGGAATAATGAATGATATTTTTCAACTATTATTTTAAAAATTGGAAAGATGTTTATAAAGGTTATAGCCATTTATCATTTAAACAAACAGGCCAAGTATTAAGTACTTCAATACCAAAATAGTAACACTCAGCTTAGGTTATGACAGGGATGTTCTTTTTACAACTTCATTGTAAAGGTCATGCCAGGCAGCACTCAATATTGTTATTTTATAATATTTTATTAGATCCTGATTTTTTATGGTTTTATAATACTAAAACAAAATGAGACTAAATCAGAGACACATATGTCTTGTTTATCCCGAGGTTTATAACCTGTTCAAAATATTTGATTAGTCACAAGAACATTCAGAAACAAAATTTTAACAAAAATTGAGAACTTTTCTGCTTTCTATCATTTATGGCAATTTTTGAATCTGGCATCAATAAAGGCAAATAATAGTGATGAACCATTTGGTTATTCATTGTATTCATTTAAATGTGAGAATCAAACATAAAATGAGGCATTAAATAGAAAGTTTACTTACAGCTTTTAAGGGAAATTCTGTGTGTTTGGGAGAGTCTACTAAAGCAGGATTCTTTTGGAGTTGCCACCATCCCCAATGTACTCCCACGATAAGCGGTAGTCCGATTATTAGAACAATGTTGTCATAAAAAAATTTTCCTGTGTTTTTTAACGTCATTTTGTCTACACTATCAAATTTTTCCTAAAATTTAAACAAATTTTCCAAATTTGTTCAAATTTTCCAAATTTGTTTGACAAAATCTACTGAAAAAAAGTGAGGTTGTGTACAAAAAATTCACATAAAATTCCTTTGTATGTTGATCCTAAATTACCGTGGCATTCTGGCCAGACAACATACACTGCTTCATATAAAATTTTAGAACGAAAAAGTTAAGGTGACCAATCGTTTGAAACTTTTACAGGGACTCGATGATTTTAAGAAGACCATTATGCTTTTCAGTAAGTAACTGACAGTTAAATCTTCAAAATGTGCTTATTTGTGAAACACCCACTCTCGAGAGCAGCCTTAGAGAGTATTTCTCATAAATAGGATAGAAAAAGTTAAAAATCGAATTTTGATACATCAAGCCGTTTTGGTGTCGCGATTCTTGTACATACCTACCATTTATGAAACTTTCATTTTGGAGTAAATTCGTAGGTTTGCTTATTTAGAAATGACTATCCTAAAAATAATCAAGTTTGCCAGTTATAGTAAAAAACTGAAACACATTTGGAAGGAAGTTTTAGACTACCCCAAATCGATTGGTTAGATCACTCAATTTTAAGTTGCCTCAAATTTGAGTAAGAGCGCCTGCATGACGTCATAAATTCAAGATTGCAATTTTTTCCATGTTTTTTCATAAACTTTTACATCTAACTTTTGCCTTATCAACTTTACAGAAAAATTGTATAGCAGCCCACATAGCACAATCACGTGTTTAACACGTAAAAAAGGCGTGAGAAAAAAAACGTTGATTTTAAAAGCTGCTAGAAAAAAACGTTTATTTCATATATAAAAACAAGCTTAATAGATTAATAAAAAATAACGTTGCTAAAAACTGCGTTGTAATAACGCCATTATAAAATTAAAACAGCAATGTTTTTACGTTAGCTTCAAGTGATTTTTACGTTAAAATCACATTAGATTCACGCCTTTTCTACACGAATTTTAAAACGCGACTTGCATGGCTTTGAGATTTTACTAGCAGCAGCGCCACCTATTGTCGGGATTTTTTACTTTGACGAAATCTATCAGGCAGTGCTTTGGCCTCTAAACTCCAAAAACCTTTTAAGGAACTGATCCCTGATCCTTCACGATCACGACGCATCTGTTATTAACCTGATAAAGACACATTATTATTCTGTAAAAGTGTTTACGGTTAAAATAAAAAATCTTGTTTACCTTTAAAAAAAATATATAATATATATAGATAGATATATAGATATTTTGTCTTGCCTTGAGCGCTATCTTTAAAATTGTCTTGAAGTGTTGTAGTCTTAAACTAGTGAACTTTTATAACGTCCTTTCGCGTCTCTTTTAAGTTAAAAAAATGTTATTAAAAATACTTGACCAAAAAAGACGCAGAAAGTTAGTAGGTTTGAGAAGTCTTAATCTAGTGGCGTTTTACAACATGTTGTGGAGGACTTTTCAAGTGTGAATTTGGTACATCTTTATATCTCAAAAACTGACAAAGATATTTTTACCTTCCTAGCCCCGCGTAGCAATGGTATTGTTTTCGACGAAATAAATGGTTTTGTGATAACGCCAAAAATGTGTTATTTGGGTGTATTTTAACCTATCCCAGCAATATCGTCGTGATGTCTGTCTGTGTGTGTGTATTTTTTTTTCTGTCCGTAACACGATAGCTATCCTAAACGGCTGAACCGATTTTTATAAAATTTTCAGGTAAAATAGTGTTCGACACTCTAACGAGCTGATTTGATTTTGGGCAAAATGCTTATGACAGTTTTTTGACAATAAAAGAATTTAAAAAATGCTAACTTTGTAACGGAGCAACGCATCAATATGCGGTTTTCGAAATATAGTAGACTACATTTTGCTCAATAATTTGTGTTATAACCAAACACTTTGTAGGAGCTTTAGTTTCCGAGACATTTACAAGAAACTGCTTTCAAGGCTGATTATTATCATAGCTTCGCTTAAAGTGTGCTAATTGGCTAGCTAGGAAGGTATCAGATCCGTCATGGATCCATTTATTTTGTCTTTGTAAAAAAAATCATTTTTTTTGCTTTTTGAAAAAAATTTATAGCTTTGGTAGTTTTTAAGATATGAAGCTAATTTTAACTTTATTAATTTGTTGTCTCTTGCAAATAGAATTTTTTTAATGGTTTGTCGCTGTAAAACTAATTTAGCAAAAGTTAAGCCAAAGATTGAAAAAAAAATGGAAAATGCCAAAAAGTCGACCGAGAAGTTTTAAATACTTTCTTGATTAATTTTGAGTTTTTATATTTTTTTAATTTAAAACTAAATAACAATATCTTTTTTAGCTTTTGAGATACAAAGCTTATTAAAACGACAGTTAAATTGTTGATCTATTGCAAACAAATCATAATCTCACACATAGCACAAAAATCACATCAACGCTAAATTAACGTGAACAAAAATAACAAAGTTTTTTTTTTTACTTAAAAACAACCTCATACCATGTAATATTTATTTTGTTAAATTTACATGCTTAAAAATAACTTAAAAACAAGGAGAAATCAAGCTATAAAAATGTACTTTTTGCTGAAGTTTCTGGTGCTGTGTATATAACGTGTTTTTTACCCTCGTTATTTTCATGTATCAAATTCACACTTAAAAAGTCCTCCATAACATGTTCTAAAACGCCACTTTTTTGGTCACGTTTTTTTAATAACATTTTTTTAACTTAAAAGAAACGCGAAAGGAAGTTATAAAAGTTCACTAGTTTAAGACGACAACACTTCAAGACAATTTTAAAGATGGCGCTCAAGGCAAGACGAAATATCTATATATCTAGCTATATATACATTATGTTTTTTTTTAAAAGCTAAACAAGATTTTTTAACAATAAACACTTTCACAGAATATTAATGTGTCTTTATCAGGTTAATAACAGATACGTCGTGATGGTGGATCAGGGATCAGTGCCTTAACAGGTTTTTGGAGTTTAGAGGCCAAAGCCCTGCCTGATAGATTTCGTCAAAGTGAAAAATCCCGACAATAGGTGGCGCAGCTGCTAGTAAAATCTCAAAAATATTCGGTAGAAAAACCATGCAAGTCGCTTTTTAAAATTCGTGTAGAAAAGGCGTGAATCTAATGCAATTTTAACGTTTATAAAAATCACTTGAAACTAACGTAAAAACATTGCTGTTTTAATTTGATAATGGCGTTATTAAAACGCAGTTTTTAGCAACGTTATTTTTTATAACGTTAATGAATGACCTATTAAGCTTGTTTTCATATATGAAATAAACTTTTTTTCTAGCAGCTTTTAAAGTCAACGTTTTTTTTTTTCTCACGCCTTTTTTACGCGTGTTAAACACGTGATTGTGCTATGTGGAAAGTTATAACAAAAAACATTTTGTCCGGTATTTTTTGGCCCATCCGGTAGATATGAGTACCGGGTTTAATAACTTTTTTTCATTTTGATTAGATATACAAACACCCTATATAATAGTCCAACAACTTCAAGACTAATTTTTAACTAGTTTTGGGTTAAATCGGGCGGAACACACAAAACGGGGGCAAGCCTTTTGAGGAATTTGGATACGCAGTAAAAAATCACTAAAAGATGCTCTGCCCGAGGCCCCACTCCTGGGTACGCCCATGAAAATATAGAGGTCAAGTTGACGCCTGGCAGCCGCGGTTACTTCGTATATAATTCATTGGCCGCGGATGGTGTTGCAGGCGATGTAAAGGGGTTCATTATAAACACCATTATTCAAGTTATTCTCCTATAAAACTTATTGCCTCCTGTAACGTTTGTACCGGTGTTTATAATGCACGCCTTCATAGGCTGAGCTGTACACCCTACACACGTCGAAAATGGTGTTAAAAATCATGAAAATTCGTACACATATTCAGTTTAAAAATACAACATTTTTGACCCGCAGCACCTTTATTTTGCTTCACCATGGAAGTGATGGGGGAAATTAAAAAAAAAATGGCGGAAAAAATTGTCAAAAATTAGGTTGTGTATAAGTCAAGAACACGTTTTTATATAACTTGTATTCAAAGATTAAAAAAAAAATGGTTTTAAGGTCATTTGACCTTACACGACCTTGAAAAGTTAAGATTTATTCGGAAAAACACAATTCTTGAGTATTTTGATTAAAAAAATCACCAAAATTCGCGGTTTATCAAAAGCAAAGCAAAAAACCTTTTAAACTATAAACAATAAGACCTGTAGAAATTTGCTGTAAAATTTTTGTGGCGTTTAATGCTTTTTGAAATGACATATTCCGAGAACCCAACATTGGTGCGTGCTACTCTCACGTGCACCCAGTGGCGGATCCAGGATTGCCGGGGGGGAGGGGCCAAAGTGACAGCAAACATCAAAATATATTTTTTTATAGCATTTAATAGGTTTGAGCTGTGAAATTTAGCATCGAAAGAAGATGAATTGCGCCACAGGCGAAAATTTATTAAAAATAAAGTAGATTTTGTGAAAAAAAAGTAAAGTAAGTGACGCTACAGAAGAAAAAAGTAAGTTTAATGTCTGGAAGGGGGGGTGCCCGGGCCCCTCTGCCCCCCCCCCCTTGGATCCGCCACTGCGTGCACCAGTGGAGTAAACATTACTGAATTTGAAACAAACATTAAGGACGTCAGCTTTAATATTTTTCAAAAAAAAATTCACTTACCTGTCATTGTTTCCAAGATGGCGGCAAATTTTAAGTTTAAAGGAACTTTTGCTTTGTTTTTAATAAACCGCGAATTTTGATGAATTTTTAAATAAAAATACTCAAGAATCGTGTTAAGTCGAATAAATTTTAACTTTTCAAGGTCCTGTAAGGTCACATGACCTTAAAACCATTTTTTTTAAATCACTGAATACAAATTATATAAAAAGGAGTATTTTCTTGAATATATGGGTACCTATCTTTTGATAATTTTTTCCGCAAATTTTAAAAAAAAATTCCCGTACCCCTTCCACGGTCCCACTAAGCCCAAAATCATAAAAAACGTTAAATAAATTTTGAATTTTTTTTTCTAACACAAATTTGTGTTAAAATTAAGTCAACTTTTGACACTAAAAAACATGTAGAAAATCCTAACGAAAATTTCATGTAAAAGCATTACCAAAAATATATTTTTTAATAACGTTAAGAAGCCAGCATTAAAAAAACCATAATTTTACTAACATTAAAAATAATACCATCAATAATGGTTATTTTTATAATGTTTTTCCAAGATCTCATTTCTAACGTTGAATTTAAGATATATGAAGCTAATAAATGTTTTGTTTTTTAATTAACTGCTGCCGCATAGTTTCACTACCAGAACGGGCCATCGCCATTTTTAGTTGAATTTCGCTGCGAGTTCATACGAGTCGATAGCAGATACGCTTTGTGCAATTTTGATTACAATATTTACCTTTTGTAGAAACAAACATGGAAAATTAAAAGCACAATTATTAATAATGATAGTGAATACATATTTGGATAGGAATATACACCAGTTGTGTGGAAAAGATGGTATAGTTAAAGAATAACCAATATGTATGCAGTGCAAATTAGTTAAGAAAAGTAAACAAAAGTAAAAATATTGTTTTGTATGGAATATCGCATACCTACGTTACAGTTAATCAGACAGGGAATGCGACAATTCACCGCGAATGATTAGCCGCCGGACCTTAAGCCGCGTAGGTATTCATTTGAGGCAGAATTCGCAAGCGTCGCAGCGGGACCAAAGGAATGCTTCGTTTGCATTCATGCTAAACTGAATACGCGCCTTGAAATTGTTTGCCTTTGTATTCAGTTGAGCATGAATTGTTTGGCCTCGAAGCGAGGCACTTACTACTAAATTATTGTTTACATAGAATTTTAAATTTTATTTTCAGAAGCTACGGATCCGAACATAGAACGATCCGAATTTCCTTTACTAAGCGTTTCCAAAATAGAAGAATTTTATTTACGTTATTTATGTTACTTTAGAGATATTTGAAAAAAATATATTTTTTCATTGTTAAAAAAACATTTATTTTTCAATGCTAGAAAAACATTTCTTTTTCACTGTTAAAAATCAATATTTTTTTAACGTTCGAAAAACACTTTTGAAAAACGTTATAAAAACATAAGATTATTTTTCTAACGTCAGAAAACGGGTTATAAGCTTCTTTTTCACTATGAATATGACGTTAGAACTAACATCCAACCTCTGTTTTTAAATTATACATTATTTTGACATTATTATGTTTTTGTGTTTAGTGGGGTGAAGGAAAATAAAGCTGCTGCGGGTCAAAAATGTTGTATTTTTTGACAGAATATGTGTACAAATTTTCTTGCTTATACCCCCATTTCCCACGTAGTTGGAGAAATAATGCTTGTACAGTTCGGGCTACCACTTCGCCTGCGGCACGAGCCGCCGCTGACCCCTCGCTGTAAAAATGTTAAGGTACCCAAAAAGTGTGGCTGTCCTAAAAACGATTAACAAATACCTACCCGAAAAATCATATGTAAGAAACACCCTGTATAAAATTGCAGTCGGTATTATTATACGTTTAAAAATTATTTAAAAAGTGCATACATTTTTAACATCTAATTTGATCCTATACCGATGTAAAAAAAATAAACGAGGCCTCCCATATCGGGGTCCGTCAAAAAATATCTCAAAATTATAGCCCGTTAAGAATCAGTTAGCGGGTTTTTCAATTTGTTCCAATAAATTAAACATCAACCTGCCAGCTAGCGGAGGTGTGTGCCATTTAAATTCGCCACCCTGTATATACTTTGTGAAATAATTCAATATAATACACCCTGCTTATTTATTCGAAATTTAAAATTTTGTTTAGGTACCTCATTTATTTAAAATACCCCGTAGCGCTCATTTTTAATAAAAACGCGAAATATAATAATTTCAAGGTTTTAATCTATTTGCCTTACATTTTCCTTTCCAAATGATAATTTTAATTAGATAGGATAAAGTAAATTGTTATAGTTATAAGCGTAAAAACTAATATAATAAAATGTTTTACGTGGAACTAATTACCTAAGTAAAATTATTGTTTCGTTTTACGGTAGTTTTCAGTTATAGACAGTGCCTAGAATAAATAATGGCGGCCAAAAGATTAGCAGGAAAAATTGCAATTGTAACGGGATCCACTGATGGGTAAGTGCCAAAATAAACTACGGATAAACACGAAAATAAAAAGTTTGGTTAATCTCAATGATTCAATTATATTAATTCAGTGGCGTACGCAGAAATGAATCCGGGGGGGGGGGCTTAAGCGCCGATCGATACGCAGAGATGAACCCTAGGGAGGGCTTGAGCGCACATCAATACATTTTATTCTTGATTTTTGGGAAAATTTCACATTTTAGGGGTCAATAGTCAGTGGCTGTGGGGGTCATTTAGCCCCTGCGTACGCCACTGATTAATTACAAATTTTGCGAGATACCGTGACAATTGTTTTTCGAAAACCATTCGTTGAAAAGTCAGTGAGAGACGTTGTATTATTTTAATTATCATTATGACCTGTGTAAATACTTGATTTCTATGTATAGGGTGATACAAACTGAGCTATTTTGGGGTTTACGAAAGCAGGGAGAGAAAAACTAACCCCCTGCCCCCTTTGCGACGCACGGAAGTGTAAATGCTGGAATTACGCAGCTTTTAGTTAAAAATGTATTTTTCAATTTAAATAAAAACATCATATTGTATAGAGATTAAGCCAACTGAAATCCATACAAAAAAAATTATTTGCCGATATGGAATTATTGTGTTATCTACGTTCATTTAGGTAAATAAATAATTTGTGTAGGTACTAAAGAGTGTAAAGTTTGTTATTTTTTTTTTAATTTTTGCAATAGTCTGCTGAGGTGTCACGTGTGAAATTCAGGTTGACACTGTTATTCTTTGACAAAAACAACCGTGAAAAAGCAAGGAAATTTTCTTCAATGAAAAAGGTATTTCAATCTGGAAAATCTTGGAAAACGCTCTGTGTAGCTCGAAAATAGGTTAATTAAGACACGGTTTTTATATGTTCTAACTTTTATTCTATCCCCCCTGAAAATACCATAAACGCCCCAAAAGTGCCCAGTCACCCTGTACTTACACTTATAATGCAAAGTTGTTAATATACATAGTTACGAAGTGAAAAGTAGCGGAATAAAAACTTTATAATATTTTTTAAACTCAAACAGCAATTTCCATACTTTTCCAAAACTTTATGAATTTTCATTACTTTCAAAAACATTTATGGAACAGTTTCAGGCTATTGAAAAAAGTTTTCCACATATTTTAAAAACGTTTTCTTTTTTTTCAACAACAATTTCAGAGCTTTCAAATATATTTTCCAGGAAGTTAATTTTCAAACCTTTCCAAGACATTTCAGCATTTTCTAAGGCATTGTTAGATCTTTTTAAAACACATATGTACAGGCTGTTCTTTTTTTTTGCGACAAAATTTCCAGTAAATTGTAAAAGCGTTGCAATTTTTTGCGCATACCCTGCAGCCTGCAGTCCAGACACGGAGGCAGTGGGTCCGCACCCTCCCCCCTGAAATCCTCCGAGAGGATAAATAAATCAGTAAAACTAAAAAAAAAACAAACAAAACCGTTTTTACATTAAATAAAGACAATGCTTTGTTTTTAATTTAAAAATCCGGAAACATTCCCCCCTCTCCCCAAAATAAATTTTCTATGTTCTTGCTTGGCACACCACAAAAAAAATTCCGAAAAGGCTAAAAATTGTCAGAAATTGCAGTAATAAAAATAAGGATATTTTTTTATAAAGATGTCAACGTTGCTTTGTAGTAGTTGTGCGTAGTAGTTAAATAATCTTAGATTTTTTTTAATTTGAGGTCTGATCTAGAGTCCCTGTATGTTGACATATTTAGATATATTTCCAAATATGTCAACATACAGGGACTCTAGTCTGATCTAGTCTAATGTAAATAATTTATTTGTTGACTTTGAAAATACCCAATTTTTGCAACTTCACCATGTAATATTGCATAGTGGCTTACTTCACCCTATCAAAGAGGTTTAACAAAAACATTTTGCTTACAGAATAGGTTTAGCAATAGCAAGAAGGTTGGGAAACGAAGGTGCCAAAGTAATAATAAGCAGCAGAAAAAAGCCAAACGTGGAAAGAGCGACTGAAGAATTGCAAAAAGAAGGACTGGAAGTAAAAGGCTTGGTTTGTCATGTAGCCAACGAGGAGCATCGCCAGCAATTGTTTGAAGAGGTAAGATAAGAGTAACTGACGACTACAATTATTTAAAAAAATATTAACCTTGCTTTAAAATAACCTTTTTCACGACGACATATGCAAATGATGGATTTAAACACGATTTGCATGGACAGAAAACCTTAAATTTTAACCTTGTGCAGAAATTTTTCCGCACATGTAGGGAAAAGTGTACGATAACGTTAACTGTAACCATATCTTTTCCACACATGTGGGGAAAAGTAGCTTCATTTGATTTGTGCAAAATTAAAAACCAATATTTACAAACTATTAGTATAGTTCAACAGTGTTCGTAGGACAAATAGAGTGCACAACTCGTTAGAAAGTAACTTTCTTACACTCGCGTGTTTTTTTACTCGGCCAGCGCCTCGTTCGAGAACAACAATTTGCTGTTCTCGGGCCTCGTTCACAACATTCACGCTGGTGTGAAATTTGTCACTTTCTTTTCTTGTGATGTAATATACTATTTAATCAATAAATGCAATGTAAAACATGATAGTAGTGGAGACCGTGATGGTTTTGGGAACTTATTTTATTTGTCAGCAAGATAAAACTGTACCCTGATCAATTCTAAGCAAAATTTGTTATATGAATAGGGGGGTGCAAAAAAAGTTATAAATGCGAGGAACGTTTTTTCTTAGTAATGCATATACAGTCGAAGCTCTCTAACTTGAACCTCTATAACTCGAACCTCTTTATAACTCAAACCTTTTAAGTGGTGCCTGCACATTTTTCAATTTTTATATGTATTTTAATCGCTTTAACTCGAACCGTATTCCCAGTCCCACCAACCTAAAGATCTCTCTAAGACGAACCTTTGAAATTGACCGTCCAATCGCTAGGGTGCGTTTTGAATATGGACTGGTATATCAAGCGTTAGCCGCTATTGTGTGATCTTTTGGGATTGTGTGATCTTTTGGGTAGCCATCCACTTCACACGCTTTGCCCAATCGCAAACTCTGAGCGGTTGCGTGTTGTGCAAAATGACTTGTCTCGACCAATGGCATAGTCGCCCGCTCTTTAGGGTTAGTGAATTTTACGCGTTTGAAGTGAAAACTATTCTCCTGCCCCGTACCGACTGAACGTTTCTCGGCCGATTGTAGGAGAAGCTTGCGCACTAGAAGTGTTTTCGCATAGAACGTGACGACTCGGAGCTAATTTAAAGCTTGCCATTGACCAAAGCATGTGATGGGACCCCCAGAATAGCTACCCTGGGGATTTTCCTAAGCAAGTTAAAATAATACATACATACCATCAGAATCTTGTAGTAGAAAGCTTTTCTAACGAGCAAGATATCGGCACCACTGACACAGATTCTCTCATCCTTAAAATACGAAAAAAATTGAGTCCAACTTTTTTAAGTATGTATAGTTAGTTTTGTACTTTTCAACTGGTTTAATGCAATTAAAATTTCTATTGGAATATATGATTTTTTTTTTCTTTTACTCGAATTCTCCATAACTCTAACTGTTTTGGTTGTCCCTATAAGTTCGAGTTATAGAGGTTCGACTGTATGTTTATTAATGAAAGCTACACTTAAGCTAAGTATAGAAAATAGTATGACTAATCGCTAAGTATAGGACATATCTCTGGCAAAATTGTCAAAAAATTAAATAAACATTTTTTTACAATTTTGCCAGAGATATTTCCCATATTCAGAGATAAGTTATACTATTTTTATACTTAGCTTAAGTATAGCTTTCTTTATTATTAAGAAAAAAAAGTTTCTCGAATTCATAAACTTTTTTGCATTTTGCGACTAAACCCATGGGAAAATAGGACGGGTTTATATAGACATTTTTTCTAAGAATTGCTAACTGAACAATTCTATTAGTTTGCTGACAATGAAAATAAGTTCCAAAAAATTTCACGGCCTCCCCTACTATGAAGTTGTGCTTTTATTTATTTCAATTTAATTTATTAGTGTTTATTTTGAATTTTAGGCTAGAAAGCTTGGAGGACTAGATATTTTGGTTTCAAATGCAGCTGTCAACCCCTATTTTGGAGGGATAATGGACGTAGGTATAATAAATACCCATATTAAGCACAATAATTAATGTGCTTTTCAACATGTTCTTTGTTTACGGGATGGGCAATGTCTCCTTCAAATATCCAAATTAAAACCTCAACTTTATAATAACTGCTCAAGAAGCTAATTCTTATCACAGGGTTTTTAAAGCTAGATATAGTAGACGGCTGAATGCCTGAAGGGGAGAAGACTAGAGATTTCACAAAAAAATTACCCCAAAGTTAAATTCACCACGTCTGGGAAAACAGACGTTTATTGAACTAAAACAAAAAATCAGCAACACGCTAGCTTACCTTCTTTCATTTAACAGCAGTTACACAGTTTCACTCGCGGCGCTGCGGACTTTCTTGTGGATGGAATTTTGGTCTTAATCTTAAAAGCACGTGTGACTTCTTCGGTGGTTTTTGCGGAAGTGGTTCTTCATTCCCCTGTCAAATACAGGGGGGGCGCTTCAAACTCTCAGCGTATTCAAAGCGCGTATGAATTTAGCAAAATGATTAGGTGTTCAAAAAAGGAAATAACTTTCAACAAAGAGAAAAATGATCACCTGATCGGAATTTCCCCAAACAAGGAGGTTCTCTTTTAAAAGTTTGGCTAATGAGCCCAAAAAATATCAAAACAAAATGTAAAGTTAGGTTTTCCCAAAAATTCAAATAAAAACAAAAAAATAATAACTGGCAGCATTAAACAGATAGGATACCCAAAAAGAAGGGCATAGGGCGCACACAGGCGGATTTCACGAAAAAGCTGGTCAAAACCTAAGATCCATTTACAGCCCCCTAAAATTGCATATAGTAATAAAAAAATATATGATTTATTGTTTAAAAAAGATAAAGAAGAAAAATTCTTTAAGGACCCCGCACAAAAAAATAAAATTTGGAACTTTACTAATTAATTAAAATGCTTCCTAAAAAATCGTTGAAACCAGAATTTTGGATGTATAAATTTATACAAGATATTCCAATATTTGATTTTAATAATTGCATAGCTCCATGAAAAAATATTTTAACCAGCATGTAGGTATGTAAAATTCGCAATTGCATAAAACCATGTGATATTTTTGCAAAAACAAGTTAATAGAACTTTTTCTGTTTTTTCCGACTTTCGTTATAAATGAATTATATTGTCTAGCAAGAAAAATACTCTGCCAATATATGGGCCCCTAAGCTCACACAATGTACTATAGTTATAGTGTACGTGTGAGCTAATATAACTAAAAAATTAAATATATTTTATTCAACTTCAGACTCAATTACCTTTCGTTTGATACCACACAAGCCATATTTTGATTTGAACTCTAATTTTGAAAAAAATACCCACCTTTTTAAAAAAATATATAAAATGTGTTTTGTTTAACTTCAGACTCAATTACCTTTCGTTTGATATGACACGCCATATTTTCCCTTAAAATCTAATTTTTCAAATCTACTCCCACCCTTTTTTTTAAAATAAACTAAAATGTATTCTGTTTAATTTAAGACTCAATTACCTTTCGTTTGATATCACACACGCCATATTTTCACATATACTCTAATTTTTTTAATCTACCCCCACCCTTTTATTTGGCTTGCGCCGAACAGATATACACACACCTAAATACACCACACAGACACACACACGGACAGACGTCACGATAAAATTGCTAAGATACAATACACCAAAATAACATATTTTCAGTGTTATCTCAATTTTTTTTGTTCGAAAATAATACCTTTTCTAGCCATTGCTGCGCGAGCTAGGAAGGTAAAAATGAAATCAGAATACATGTGACATAATAATTATACTTTTGGTTTACAAAAACCATTCTTATTAAAGCTAGTAGTACTAGTAGTAGTGTGGGGTAGGCTCTAGGCCTGGCGACTAGGCACATGAAGCGCCCTTTTCGCCAACCCCCGGGCATCCCCCCTACTGCGTCCTTCCTTCGCTAAGGAATCTACCCGTCTTCTGTACAAAGGCCAGAATATCGGGCCACCTCAGATTCAGAAGGTCCTCCGTCTCAAAGGCTTCCTCTTCGAATACCTCTCTTCTTGCCTCCTTGTATGCTTCACATGATGAGAGAAAATGCGCCGAGGTCTCATCCTCGGCCCAACATCGCTCGCACGTCGCGTCCTCCTTTACTCTCATCTTTGCCAGGTGTCCTTGTAGGACGCAGTGTCCGGTCAGGACTCCCACTATGGCTCCCACCTCTCTTCGTGTTCTACGGAGCAGCCAGTCCCTACGGGATTTGCTGTAGCCTGTCACATACTCCTTCGCCTGTCTGGCGTTTCCTGTGTTGGTCCACTCCCTTTGTATCTCTTTCTGGGTCCACTCTGTTAGGGCGACTTCATTTGCCCTCTTGTGAGCCCCAGGAACGGTTCTGGCCCGACGCATTTCTGCTGGGATCCTCCCCTGGCGAGTCTGTCCGCTTTCTCGTTTCCGGGGACTCCCACGTGGCCTGGGACCCATACGAGCTCTACCTCTCTTACGCCGGCCAATTTCTGAAGTGCATCCGCACACTCCTGCACCAAACCTGCGGACATGGTTGGTTTACATAGTGCTTTCAGCGCAGCTTGACTGTCTGAACAGATGCAGAGGCGTTTTCCTGTTTCGTTCCTAATTTCTTCCTCCCATGTTAACGCCAGTATAGCGTAAACCTCTGCCTGGAAGACTGTTGCATTGGATCCCAGCGGGTAGCTTTTTAAAACTAAGAAAACTTATTCATTAATTTACGCATATTATGTACGTATTTCTTACTGGACAATTTTCTATATACACAAAAAGAAATTTTTTACACGATCCGCATAACTCCGCATCTGAAACTGACTTTGTTACTTAGAAAACATATGCATGCACTTAATAGGACCAAAAATGTCAATAAAGTTGGATGAAGTTGAAACATTTAGTCAAATTCTATTTCAGAAAATGAAAATTGAAAAAGTTTTCTACAACAGTTGCTTTAAACCGGTTTAAAATATTACCAATAAAATAAAAAACAATGTTAAATATGTACAATAAATAGCTACATACCTCCACATTCAAAATCCATGTTCAAAAAAATTATTTTTGATAATAGGCGCAAGTTTTAAAAGGGCTTTTTAACCATCAACTTTTGTAAATTTAAGTAACGCAAATAACATAAAAAAATACATGGAAGTTTCATCGGTCATTACTATGGCAATTGTTTTTCAAATTAGGCGTGACATGGTCACGGCCTAGCATGATCATCAGTGATTGCACTAATAGCAATTTTACAATTAAACAGGGCTTTTTAGTGTTTAGGAGTTATGGCTATCTTTTTCTTAAAATCCGCCTGTGTGGGGCGGGGTTGCCATAAAAAATTAAAAGTAGAGGATATATTGGTAACACAATCCAAATTCTTTATTTTATATTTTAACAGGTTTTAGGTTTAGATAAAAAAATGTTTTCCAAAATTGATTTTTTTTGAAAATAATAAGAACAATATTGTTATACGAGGGTTTTCTTTTAAGTTTTGCTTATATAGCTGGAATAAAACACTAGATAACTTTTAAAGACTTTAGTGTTTCTCAAATTATTCTCCACTCGTTTTTTAGTACGTCAAAAATGCATTCTTGACGGCGTCGACTGCTTCCACTGGCGACTGAAATCTTTGACCACGCAGTCCATTCTTGATTTTCGGAAAAGTATATAAATCGTTGGGACTGTATGAGGATGGTTCAACAATTTGACGTTTTGTTGGGTTAAAAATTCAATGGTTTCTTGCGCTTTGTGCGTACTTGCATTATCTTGATGGAAGATGATTGGTCGTTTGGGGTTCGTTTTTCGAGGCTCAGCGAAGACTTTCGGCAAATAAATGGTGGTAACAATCGGCAGTAACAGTCCTTTGATTTTCCAGAGGAACTGTGGCTACATGACCTACTTTTGAGACAAATTTCGTGACCATCTTTTTGGATACACTTTGAGAACGGATGACTTTTTTTGTATGTTCTTTATCTTGGAACACCCAAACAGACGACTGACGTTTTATTTTCGGGTTCATGAGTAAATCCACAATTTATCACCACTGACAATGCTGTACACGTTTTTCGTGTTTCCTACCTCAATTAAAGTGGTCTAGAGTTTTCTGACACAAGGGCGGATCCAGAGGTGCTTCTCGAAGGGGGCACTCTCTGTTGGTAAAAAACGGTATATATTTTTTTAAGCAGCATTTTATTGAATTAGTCAGTGGTTGTAATTTCGATGATAATAACAATAGACACTTTCATGCGCCGCAAGCCAAAATTTTGAATTTTTCTTAGCAAAAACATTAGTTTTTACTCATTTTTTGTATATTCAAAAAACTCTCGGGGGGCAAGTGCCCCTAGTGCCCCCCCTGGATCCGCCACTGTTCTAAAACAAATTGACACTAGCTTCTTTCTGTTCTTCGGTTAACAGATGTGGTGTCTTTGAAATGCCCAATGACGCCTCAATCTCGCAATATGTCACATGTCGATCTTCCGTGATAAGCATGCGCACAGGATAGATATTTTCCTGGGTGACAGCCGTTTTTGATGCACCTTGCATTGGATCGTCGCTTAGGCTCATCCGTCCACGCTTGAATGAATGACTGATGTGGTGCTTCATTACTCAAAAGAGAAATCAACTCGGCAAGGCATTCTTGTTGAGATAATTTCCTCTGAAATTTTTAAAAAATTATAGCCCGAAAATGTACTCGGTTTAATTCCATTTTCCGACTGATTTGTTAACTTAAAAAATCCACTGTAGCTATAAAACTATATGTATCGCACTGACATTTTGAATTAAGGTTAAGTAAAGATTGAAGTTTGAGTAACGACACTCGATCAGTGTCGCCCTCTATGGTCCTATATGCAAAATATAAAAGACAACCCTCGTATCACAAAAATATCTGTTTTTATTTGAACAAAATTTATATACTTGTTTTAGTGTGATATCAAGATGTTTGACAAAATCATGGATGTAAACGTAAGATCAGCTTTTCTACTGTCACAGGAGGCACTGCCATTATTAAGACAACGACCATCAGGTAGAATCGTTTATATATCCACTATGGCAGCATATTTTACCCCTGAAGTAAGTGTGCTTAAAATTTTACAATTTTGACTTGAAATAAATTGCACTGTTGTGGGACCCTGTTCGATATTTTAATTTTATTTCAACGCTGTATATTGCCTGTAAACATGTACATGGAAGCTTCATAGATTATGAAAAATCCTTTGCAGTCATGAGCAAAGTAAAAGCAGCAATCAAAAATGGCCGCCGTCCCGGCCTTTTTAACCATTGACATTTCGTTCATTGGTTTAGAAATGTCAAGGCCCAAACTGCGAGAATTGCTTTATTTTGCAACCAAAACACAACAAAAATAACAACTGAGACTGTCCTCCATTTTGACAAAGCCGTGATAAAATTAAAGTATAAGTTCGGTTGGTTTGGTTTACCACGTTTTCAATGGTTCCATGGTGGTTGCAGAATCGTTACGGGACTTCCAATTCCCTACATGAAACGGATAGCTGTGATATCCGTAGGCTATCGGTCGCCCTAGCGGATCCAAACCAATTTTTGTGTTCTTTGGTTTTTGAAGATTAAGTTCTGCCGTCCCAAACCAAATGGTTTAGAGTTTTGAGATATAGACAATCGACTAGAAGTTCAAAATGCCAAACTTAATTTTCAGTTATTCTCATTTTGCTTTGGACGGCAGAGTTGGTTGCCGGTCTTCGATCCGTGACGTTTATACCTTTGCTTTATAACTTTTCTTACCTAAGAACGAATTAAAATGTGGTACGGATGGTAATGATAAGTATGCAAAAGTGTACTGCTGCTTTTTTAATCTACTAGGGTAAAAAAGCAGCACTGTCTAACGCTAACCAGAAAAGCTTAATGAAGCTGGAACATAAGGGTTTCAACCAGCTCATAGATAGGCCTTCAAAAATCCAAAATTTGTAAGAAGTTAGATAAAGAGAACATTTTGATGTTATTATTATTTCATATTTCCAGATTTTGGGAATGTACAGCTTTAGCAAAACGTGTCTCAATGCCCTTACAAAAGCTGCTGGATATCACCTGGCTAAGGAAAATATTACAGTAAACTGCGTTTGTCCTGGCCATATCTTTACAAGATTTTCTGCTGTTGTAAGTAGTAAAACATTATTCAAGCTTTTTGGTTGACTGCAATAACACTACTCACTTATAGTCATTTTAGAGGCCCCCGTGAACGGTCTAGGACAACTGGGCGCATCCAACTTTGCGCCGCCCACTGGGCGCCGGGCCAACTAGACTCCGAGCCAACTCGGCGCCGCTAACTGGGCGCCGGGCCAACTTGGCGCCGGACTAAAATATATTTTTTTCGATAAAATGTGCAGATGAAAAACAAAATAGATATTATATTATTATCTATGCAAAAAGATCCACCATTTTGGATCCGCCAATTTGAATGTTTTATGAGTTTGAGTCAAAAATCATAATCAGCAACTTAAAACACCGCCAAGTTCTATATTTGATATATATCGGTGCATAAATAAGAAAATCCGCCATTTTGGATCCGCCGTTTTAATTTTTTTAAGTTTAAGGATAAAACTGTATTAAGTGATCTCAAGCACTGCAAACTTTCAAGTTTACCACAAATCGCTTTAAAAATAAAGAAATCCGCTATTTTGGATCCGCCAATTCTTGTAATAAAAAATGTAAACTTTTTAAATTTGTTACCAGGTTACCAGAACTCTACACCTACCAAATTTCAACACTCGACTTAATGGATTAAACTCTACGTAGCAAAACCAAATTTCAAGAAAATTACGTAAATAATATTTTAAAGATGGTTTTGCATAAATAATAATATAATATCTATTTTGTTTTTCATCTGCACATTTTATCGAAAAAAGTATTTAAGTCCGGCGCCGAGTTGGCTCGGCGTCCAGTTGGCGGCGCCGAGTTGGCCGCGCCCAGTTGTTCCATTTTGCCCATGAAAGTGTCAAGACAATTGCTTTGGAATTATAACATAGACCTATAATATGAATGGATAGGGCCTCATGCTCGAAAATTGATTCAAGAGTGAGATGGGGCTAGTCCGGGCAAAAACCAGACAAAAACGCATTATATAGTATGTAAAACACCTCTTTTTCGAATTAATTCGAAGATTTGAGTTAGAAAAACGTCTTTATTAAAACTAAAGAAGTTTTTGCAATTGCTCTAGAATCTAGAAAGATAAAGTTCGAAAAAAAAACGAATTTTCATTTAAAAACATACTTAAACTTTATTTAAACTATTCTTTTTTTAATTTAATAAAATATAACTAGGACATTAAGTTTACACCAAAAGGTACTATAAATAATGTACTCAGGAAAATGTTGCACTATTGCAAACTTTATTTAAAAAAATCTTATAAAGCTTGTAATGGTACGTTAAATTTCAAGAAAAAATAGGTAGCATCAGATATTTTCGTCCTGGCATATATACAGGGTGTTCAAAATTAAGTGTCCACCATAGCAAACTTTGTTATTAGTAAATAAAAAGCTTAAATTGACTAGTAGAATTTTTGACGCTCATTAAAAAAACAATCGAGCATTGCGTTTTCGAGTTTTTTCAAAAAAAAAATATATTCTATTTTATAATTTTTTCTACTAGACTAGTTTAAATTCAGTTTAAGTATGTTTTTAAATGAAAATTTATATTAAACTCTACCTTCCTAGATTCTAGAGCAATTGCAAAAACTTCTTTACTTTCAATAAAGTCGTTTTTGTCCGTGTTTTGCCCGGAGTAGCCCCATCTCACCCTGAAGTCACTTCGCCACTATTGCGCTTATGCGACAGGCTCTGTCCATTCGTATTGTAGGTCAAGGCCAACACAAAAATAGAGGCCACGACCCTGAAAAAATCAGCTGTTCTCCCGGGGCTGAATTTTACATTGGGTCTTATGGGAGGTCAGAAGTTTTTTTATGATATTTTCAAAATGGCACTACAGATTTCCGCAAAATTTCAGTGAAGTATTCTCAGATACCATCCCGATATTCCACCAAAGGTTTGTAAGGAAGCAACATGATTAAAAGGTTAAAATCTTCAAGATTTAGCATTCCTTATTTTGAATTCAAATTACCCGCCATGTACCACTTGCCAACTGTTATATTTGACATGTATTTGACTTTGTCATATGTGATTGTCACATTCGCTTCTGCTTTAAACTTAATTTTTGTCTGAGCTAATGAAGCGGCCATGAAAAATTAGGGCTTACTATACATTTAAAAAAAATTGTTCTGCCAGAATAAAGTAAAAACAATCTCAAAAACGGCTTTATTTAAAAAAAATCAAATATCCATGAACCTTCATTCCAACTTCAATATTTTAAAGACAATCAGCTGTGTCGTAACGAGACCATCAAAAAAAAATCAGCCCCGGATGTGACGTCAACAAAGTGGAGGATCGTGGCCCGTCCATTTTGATAGCCCTGTGTAGGTCTATAGATTGGACATCTGACAATCGTAGACCAAATACAAGATGGCGCAGCGGCTGAAATATCAAAAACCATTGAAATCCATAAGTGAGACTCGAGGTAGAATCCAAGAGGTATACATGTATTTTTTAAAAACAGGTTAACATAATGCGACCTGATACATAATACAGGGGATGCTGTAAAGAGGGAGACGGAGAAAGAACTGGAGAATGGATATTATAGACCGTACAGAATTGATGAATTGTATAGAACAGACTATAAAGGTCGGAAAGTATAACCATTTTAGTGGCGTTTTAGATCGCCAGGTTTAGTAGGAACCGCTTAGTATCAGTGAGCATTCTTGGTTGAGGAATCTAAAGTAACAGTGATCCTAATCGATTGACAATAAGGTCACTTTTTCAAAGCAATAAAGCTTGCCTTTACGATGCGTGTCCTTAATTGAAAAATTTAATTTTAAATTTTAGCGGTTTTACGGCCAAAATTGCCGTTTGTGTGGTAAATAAAATTAATATATTAATTTTTATAGCTCCGGAAAGACGAAGAAGAAGAAAAGGCAGAATTGGAAAAGATTCCTATGCAAAGGTCAGTAAGAAATAAAATTATATATAGTACCAAAGATATATGAATTTCATATATAATATGATGCATTCAGTTTACTTTGATGTTATTTATTAAATTTGACGGCTCGATTTCTTCTTGTTGGATTCTCTTTCGGGTTTTAGAAACCTAGAATTGAATGACAATTTTACGAAATTGCATGCATGCATGTGCTTGCTTCCTTAAAATAATTTCTGCCCACTATAGAGGAATATGGAATCTCCAAATGAGCAAATTTGTGGAAAATCAACGTTAACTAGGAAATATTTAGTTTTTATAGAAAGCAGTACATGAAATTGAATTTGGGCGCAAAATGTAAAATTAAGAATAATTGGTACCAAAAAAAAAATGCATTTTACTAGCTTTTTCCATAGTTGGGCAAAATCATCTCGATTTCATAATAGCTATAAAAATTTGTTATATATTTTTAGGGGCTTCAATGTTTTGTGTGTGTGCTTATTTTATTTTGATATTTGATAATACAGTTTTTTGAGGGAGTTTTTTTAAAAAGTTGTAGTCTAGTATGTGTGTGCACGCAGCCCACGAGAAAGACCGGCCCGGGCGCGGAAATATCACGTGACCGTAGGAGGCTCACAAAAAAAACGCCTCACGGCCCGCTGTCATTATAAAACATGTGTGTTTTCAGTTTTGGTATGTTTGTTTACGTCGATTTTTTTTTAATTCGGGCACGAATTTTATGTGAATTTTATCAAAGTTATTGAAATAACGCAGCCCACGAAAAAGACTGTAGTGGGCTGCGTTAAAATAATTAATGGCTAATGAGTAAATTATAAAGAAAATACCTATAAGATAAACAATGCCGCGAACGTGTAATTAGTGTTGTTCCTTGTAGGTAAAACTATAACCTAATATGTTGCAAACGGGAAAGAAGTGATAAAAGATAAGATCTTGGATAAGATTGATCAAGTAATAGACATTCTTAGTGACATTTTCGATAGTGAGAGTGAAAAATGTGTTCAGTTGTCATTTCTTATTGAACAATTAGGTCTCTTGAAAAGGTAACCTGAGAATCGAAGATATGGTGGATACACTTTAATGTTGGCTTCATCTTTGTTTATCCAGTCATCCAGTGCATACACGTCAATTTACAATTCTAAGGTAATATGTCTTCCGCATCCTCGCAATAATAAAAAACTGATTTGTAAAATATTGTTAACAGATAGTAATCTCTCTGGTAGTGTGAAATATTTAAAAAGTAAGATACAGCTTTTAAAAGAACATGAGTTGGTAGTTAACTGACACTTTAATGAAATATATATTAAACTTTGTGCTGGGTAATTTTTCAAAAAATTATTGACGACCACTACATTCAGTTCATTGAACCATCTCACTTATTCACAAAATCACTTGTTTCTTTTTAATAAATTAGTGTGAAATGTTTTGTATTGATAATTTTTCTTTAGATAACTCTAGCGAGTGTTTTTGTGGAGAAAAACTATTGTTAAAGCTTGGAAAAATTAGTTTAAGGGCATGTAAAGTTTTTTAAAATAATTTTATTAAAAAGCACAATGATTTAGTGTCTGCTAATAAATCTTTGAATAAGAACTCAAACAAAGATGATGACACTCAAAGAAAAATTAAAAAACTAAAAGCTTAGGTTTGATATGTCGAATTTTGAAAGACTTGTATAGATTTGAAGTTACTAACGATATTATGTACCTAATATATGTACATGAAGATATTAGAGTGCAAATTTTGTTTAATTTTTTATTTTATAGATTCAGTTCTTTTATCCATAAAAAACACATATATCAGCAAAATATTTTTTTCAATTTTTGCCTATAAAAGAACAAAAATTTTTGCCTGCACTGCTTTGATTACCACTACACGTCAATGCGTATTGTAAAAATACAGAGTGTTTATAAAGTATGTCGCCAAACTTCAGAGGATTATTTTTTGAGTGATTTAAAAAAAAGCTTTGTACAAACATGGGTCCGCAAATGCTTAGTTTTCGAGATATAGGTTAAAGTTAGTTAAAGTGTTTTTTCTTCATAACTTGTGCAGTTTTTGAGATGTTTAGCTCAAATCTGGAACGTGGATTTAGCTACAAATATCATTAAGCATGCCAAATATTAGAAAAAAAACTACAGGGTGATATTTTTTCCGGGATCATGCCCCCTTTTTCCCCCAGAACTTTTTTGCTGGGAGATTCAAAAATATAAAATAAATTCTCTGTTTTATTCAGAAAATCAATTAATTTTTTTTCAATTTTTTGTATCTCTAACCGTTTTGAGAAAAAATACAAAAAAAGATAATTTGCATGTTCGATTGCTATTCAGAAATGACATAAAACTCGCATAAAATTAAAATAATGAATGTATTTTAAATTTTAATATCATTTATCAGGTTAATATCATTTATCACTTTTGTCTTTTTTCTCGAAAGCGGTTAGATTGCAAGTTTCTGAATAAAACAGAAAATCCATTCTATATTTTTCAATCTGCCACTGGCTTACTGCAAAAAAGATCTGGGGGAAAAAAGGGCGGATGACCCCTGAAAAATTATCACATTGTAGTTTTTTCCTAATGGTTGACATACTTAATGATGTATGCCTTGTAGCTAAATACACGTTCCACATTTGAGTCAAAAATCTCAAAAACTGCATGAGCTATAAAGAAAAAACAAACAAAAAATTAAAATTTTAACAATCTGTATCTCGAAAACTAAGAATTTGCGGAACCATGTTTATTTGAAGTTTTTTTTCTTAAAATCACTTAAATAATCATCCTCTGAAGTTTGCCGACATAGTTTATTAACACCCTGTATGGGCCAGTGAGTTATACTGTAATTTTTTATTGCAGATTTGGTTCTCCTGACGAAATGGCAGGCGTAGTAGCATTTTTAGTATCAGACGATGCATCTTATATCACTGGAGAAAATATCGTAGCAAATGGAGGATTCCCGACAAGGCTATAACAACAGTATTCACGATTTGATATTATAAATTAGGATTTAAGTTCTAAATTCACTATTTCTTTTTTACTTTCAAAGACAACTAAGTATAGTCTTAGAGAATTGAATTGACTAGAGAAAGCATTGTGAAATTTTGTTGTATTTAACATGTGCATTGGGGTAAGGAGGTATTTGTTTATGTTTATTGTTGCCAAGCTTAAAATATAGTGCAGGCGCTAAAGGTAGTTGAGTACACAGAATATGAGCAATGGATTCTAGCTGAGAATAAGTCACATATTAACGATCTTTTTGGTCCAGTTTTTTTTATCCCCCCTTCTTATAGATTTTTGCTCAATTTTCAGAACATTTAACTAAATGATTGCCTAACGCCACAATGACACAGAAATGCATCTAAAATGTGTAATGTCTAACCTAAAAATAAAATTGTATTAATTTTTTAAAATTTAGCTGCAAAAACCACCAAGTCGCTCCAAAACCTTGATCTTTTTGCGTTTTATTAAAATTTTCTCAAAAACTAAGCTTTTTATGGCAAAATATGAATAACCTTTATTGTAGACAATAACATTTCCTTTACAACGATTACCAAGACGATTTGTAAAAGATGAAAAAACTAATTAACATTTTATAAAAGAAAGCAATAAAATTATAATAGAATCTCTTGATGATTTGAACCAAGACAAAAAAAATGGCGGTTAACCACAGGACGCGAACACTCCCTCTATATTTTCTTATGTAAATAAAGTAAATTCTAAACTGCCCTCAAAAAAGTGTCGTTCTTGTGAGCTTTTATGGGATAACCAAAGATTTATAACGATAATTAAAATTAAAAAGTTGACATGTTTACCAAAAAGATTATAATATGTTGCCATAGTTATATTTGTAAATTTTTTACAATTTCAATAACAATGCAGTTTGTAACATTTTGAAAAACACATATTTGCTCATATTTAACTTTTATGTGTCTAGGATTTTAACTATCAAGTATTACAAAGTTTTATTCCAAATAAAATATATTTTCGTAACAACATACAGTATACAGCCAATAACAAAAAATATAAATTTTTTAAATAATAAAAATGTACGTATTTTTTTGTGTGAAAAATCTCTAAAAATTTCGTGCCACATAAAATAAATGTTTGGTTTAAAAAAGTACATAAATACATTTAGCATCTAATACATTAGCTAGCAAGTACAAGTGTTTCAAACTTTCATTGTCTTTAATCTTTTTATACAATTGTGTAACATTTCCAATCAGTAAAAAAGACTGCGAATTGAAGATATTATATTATATTATGTAGTAAATAAACCATGTATTAATATACAAGTCTACTTCAAAAGAGAACTCAAAGAATAAGATTCTCTAATTTGAAAAATAGGTTTGAAGTCGAAAGTTGCTTTTATATCAATGTAACGGTTGGGTGATTAAATGATTTAGTGCCTGTACTGAAAATTAAATTTTAGTTTATCAGTCAAAACATTGTAAAAAGTTAAAAATAAAGGCATTGAAATTAGGAATCACTATTTTACTTACTTTTTGCACCACCTTTAACGACAAAGTGGTAAGCATCCTTATACGTCTTTTACGAAATTACTTCACAGTCTAATGGGGGTTTATTACTAGAGGAACTCTAAACGATACACAAGACTCTTTCCTTGGCAAGTGGAAGCTTTAACTGAAATAATTCGCTAGAGCTTCAGTAAGAAATATTTGTTTAAAACGCAAAAACGAGTTGATGAAAATTTTTCGTGGCCATTCTATCATACCAAAAAAAACCACCCCTATTAACACGTTGAACAGCGTTACTATATAATAAAAAGCGTTCGTTTATTCAATCTTTACGCTCCATACGCCCCGTTTCCTCTAAGCCGTTCGTTTATTCTAAATCGAGCGAATTTTTAGACGTTCGTTTATTCATGATGCGAGCGAAAAAAGCTGCTATTTTCTCTCCGAGCTATTTGACCGAGCGTTTGGAGCTTTCGCCAGCGCCCTCTGAATTTTAAGGCGGTGGAAACAAAAAGCGAGGTTAAAACGAATTCATAACCTTCATATTTTTTGAAGACAGCTTTATATTTGTGTTCTGGTGCAAAATTTATTGTTCTCACTATGCAACTTTTTCATCTCACGAAAGTTTCATACAATTTCGCATGAATAGGCAGAACAGGGTTTTTTAGTTTTTTGTGCAACAAAACGCTGCGAGGCCTATTGTACAACTATATAAAGTTCTTCTTCAAATGGGAAAACTTTTACCCATTTCATTCAAACAACAAAAGAAATATTTTGCTATTTGCTCGATGATCAGCTGATGACCGCTTATTTGACAAAATGTTATGTATAACCTCCGCACGCTCCGAAAGCCGTTCGTTTATTATTTCAAGCTCTATTTGCTCGATGATCAGCTGATGACCGCTTAAGCTCCGCACGCTCTACTTCGTGATCAAATAAACGAACGCTGCTATATATTTGTCGCTTTGATAGGCGTCATAACTGAAAGCTCTAAATAACTTTTTAAGTTTTGGTGGCAGCACGAGTTCATATGCTGTTTATTTTTCACCAGCAAATTTTAAAAAAATAACTTAAGTCTTTATAGATTTTTTACCTTTGACCTGAAAATTCTGTTACTTAAAAGTAAGTTAATTATTGTTAAATTCGCGAAAATATTAACGCGAGTGGCTGATAAATTTGCTCTTCCAAAAATTTTAAATCTAAAAAGATTTCGTTTATTTTAATATTAACGTAATTTTTTAAGGACCGTGTAAGTTTTTAAATAAAATCATTGGTTATTATTACAAAACTATAAAAATTAAGTATTGTGGTTTTATTGCCAAATGCTCAAATTACTTTTTTAATTATGCTAAATGTTCCTTATTATTATTTGATTATTTTTTGCGATAGGGGTTTTCAAGCTAATTTACATTTAGTCGTTCTTACTTTTTGTTTTTTTTTGTAACTTAATTATTTTTTAGTAGTGAAATCATTAGTGTAATAATTCTGTGGATACTTTTTGGGTGTTAACTTATTGCATTCCCTATGTCCGCCTAATAAATACATTTAAACAAATAATTTATTCGATTTTAACGCGAATTACCATAGAATTTCGGATATCCAAATATTTAATCTTGGGGCTCTAGCAAAAAACTTCCAGTTAAAGTGCTTACCCTGTATTGTGCAGAAATATTGAGAATCTTGACAGTAAGATATAAGACCTTAAAGTTTTTTTGACACTACTCAAAAATTACTGCTTTCTATATTGCTCGCTTTCCTACAGGGTGAGACAAAAGCCCCTTTACTATTACAAACTTAAATAACTTCTTTTTTAAATTCAATTTGTTTACAAATTGTAGTTTTTAATGGATTTTTTTTAATATGAGAGCAAATCAAATATGAAACGGAATCTCCTTTATTATTTAAGTTTTTTTTCACACTGGATCGAGTTTTTTAATACTTCATTAGCAGACGCGAATTATCAAGTGCACATGCGTATGTTTTTTCATGTAGACACACTGCTGCTGTGTAGTGTAGTGTGTAGACGCCATATTTGTTGTTCATTTACATTTTGATGTGTTTTGCGTTTTTCATGTAAAATTATGTATTTTTCTGTCAAAAATGGAAAATAATTAACGTAAAACATTGTGTAAATCTGCACAATTACTTTTAGAAAAACTAAAATTTTAATCCAAAATTTACTAAATTTTCAAGCAATCAACAACTAGTTAGAAAAAAATAATAAGACATAATCCTAAATTTTTGACAATTGTCACATAATGTAGTGACATAACGGAGTATGTTCCAAAACCACCAAAACTGACGCATGCGCAGTAACCAAAATTCTGTCACCCGTAAAAGGAACATTAAGAATTAAATGTGGGTCCTGGCTTCAAGCATCGCGTGTGAGAATGCCTCATATGTATGCTCTAACGTATTTGCCAATAACGCGCTAGAAAGAAAATGCTGGTTCATATTTGATATACCCTCATACAAAGTTATTTTGTTAATAATGTTAATGTTAAGTATAGTAATGAGATTTTTGGTCCACCTTATATTTTTATTAAATAATATAAAAAATGATTTCCTACTTGCCTAGTGATGACTTGTTAAGTTTTTGTTGTGATTTAACGATTAGCCTTGATAAAGTTGATCAATCCGTTAGTGGACCCGTCGTGACCGGACACTGGACTGTTATCTTGTAATTCGGGTTCGATTGCTTTGGCCAACTGCTTTCCCAGCTCGACGCCCCATTGGTCGAAGGAATTGATGTCCCAAATCATGCCTTGGGTGAAGATTTTGTGTTCATAGAGAGCTGAAAGTATCAAACAGGGTAAGATGTGGCCCTGATGGATTAGTGGGCGTGTGTTCGCTTTACAATCACAGGCTGGTGGGTTCAAATCTCATGCCTGCCATTACATACTCGAACCTGCGGGTTCAAATCTTATGCCTAACACTACATACTCGAACCTGCTATCCGTTTGTAAATAGATTTACCGGAAGAAGGGGTAGTCTGTTCTTGGGCGAAGCCGGTGTTCCCGTGTTAAGAGCGTAGATGGCACTAGCACGATAAAGACCCCTGTGCCTGACAAAGGGTATCAGGCAAAATTAAATCCTCCTTGAGAAACGAAAAACTGGGGGGGGGGGGGGTGCAATCAATAAGCGGACAATAAGTAAAAACGGAACGAAACACGGTAAGCTTTGACTGAATTTAAATAGTCCCTTTGCCATATTTATTACAAGTTTTTATAGGCATTACCAAAAAAGTTTATAACCGATGACACGTAACGGTATAGTCCTGCCATAGGCAGTTACACTTTTGTGACATTTCCAACCCCTTTATTTATCATCTGCATACTGAGTGAGTTGTTTTTATATAGGAAGCGAAGCCAACGTCAGGCTTTCTATTTTTTGGTTATTATTTTTGACATGTTTTCCTCGGTTTCGCATTGGCGGTTCGGTTTTATTTTAAAACTGTTGTTTTACACAGTATGAAAGTACCTAAACTGTATCATTTTTAAATAGATCTTTAGACTGTGCTAAAACCACATTTTTAAAATAAGAACGAGCCGGCAATGCGAAACCGAGGAAAACATGTAAAAAATTATAACCCAAAAATAGAAAATCAAAGTCAGGCTTCGCTACCTGTAACGCTTGCTTTACGATGAGTGATCTTAGTTTTTATCTGTAGCTGCGTTCGGTATTTACATCGGATTAATCGTTATGATCGAAATCGTTCGTTAATTCCATCTAGATCTTGGGGAGGTAGATCTGAATCGTTCGGTAATTCTGCTCAGACTAGTCGGACGTAAATCTTGTTGTTCCGTACATTTTGATCGACGAAACAGATTAATCCGAGATTGTGACGTATGTTGTTATGTTGTTATGTTGTGTATTTGTTTTTTTACAAACATAATTTTTTTATGTAACAAGATTGAAATCGAATTATTTGATGTTGAAGACAACAAATTATTTATTAATTTTAAAAAATTATCAATTCTGTCAAAATTATAGCTGGGCGTGAGTTGCAATATGTACATAATATTTTTGGTTATATTTAAGGTTATAACCATTTATAAAAATTTGATCGATTTGATCCCGATCGTTCGTTCATTCCAATTTGCTCAGACTAATCTGTAATCACGTGACCAAAAATCCGTCTCGTCTGAGATGCAAATGCCGATCGCAGCTTGTGCATTTTTTTTGACAATGACAGTTTTACCTTTAAGTTTATACCAACATGACATATTTACTTTTTAATATATTTCTGGTTAGGAAATATGTTTATTTCATGTCAAAGTCACAAAAGTATAACTGCGTATGGCAAGGACTGTTAATCTATAGTCTTTGCCAAGCGCGGATCTGGGTTAAATTCTAGGGGGGGTAATAGTCGACGAAAAAATTATTTGCAATGTATTTTTTTTTCTAGAGGGGGGTAATACTTATTTGTAATGTATTTTTTTTTCTAGGGGTTCCCCCCCCTACTCCTGTTTTCCGATTAATTAGTAGGAAAAAGTGCATATTTAATGTAGTGTTTGTATATTAGTGAAACGACAAACACACAAATTTAAATTTCCTGCGCCGTGACAAAGTGCTAGTGACGTAGGCAATATGGCCGCGCGGCTGACCTATGAGAAAGCAGCATTGGAGTGACGTCACATGGGACTGTCTCTCGTTACGGAACCATTTTACGGTCTATACATATTTTATAGTAAGTCTGTTTTCATCCATAAATATTTGCGCAATCATAAATAATTACGCGGCTTAAATAACATAAATATCCCATTTAATTTTCTAGGGAGGGTAATTACCACGTTACCCCCCCTAAAAAAAGGTCGGGCGAATATTGAAACTAGAAAATATCGAAAACACAATCAAGTCGACCTTTTCTGTTTAGCCAAGGTGGACCAGTGTCCGAGGATAGTTGATTGTGGACCCAGTTAAGTTAGTATCCTAACCTGACCCGGTTAGGTTGGTATATCAAAAAAAACTTACCTGATCAAATTAGGATAGTTTTTTTTGATAATACAAAAGATGCTATCCTAACCGGGTCAACAATCAAGTATCCTCGGCCCCTGGTCCCTCTGTGTTGGACAATAAAATTGTTTTAAATGAAAATGTCATTTGATAAAAATGTCATTCAATAAAAATGTACTTCAATAAAAATTAATTCGATGAAAAAATTTTCGATAAAAATGTCATTCGATAAAAATCGCATTCGATGAAAAAGAATTCGATAAAAATGTCATTCGATGAAAAAGTTTTAGATAAAAATGTCCTCGATAAACTTGTTTCGATAAAAAAACAGCGACACGTGAATAAACATGTAACATAAGTGAACAAAGCTTGTTGCAGCTTACCAATTAAAACTCCAAGTGTAAACGGCGTCACTTTCTTGACGACGATACTGTTGGTCGGTCTGTTACCCTGGAATACTTTGTGGGGCAGGATTTTTTCCAGCTGTTCACCGGACATGCCAGATTTTTCAAGTTCTGCCCTGGCTTGTTCAGATGTTTTTCCCATAGCCAGAGCTTCGGTTTGAGCTAGGAAATTGGCCAATAGGATTTTGTGATGTTCGCCATTGCTAAACAAGATTAAACAAACTATTAATAGAAAATTATTTAACATTATACACCATTGCAGATACCTTTTTAAAGTAAAAAAATGAGCATGAAAACTATTGAAAATAAAAGAAAATCTATCGCTAGCTAAGCCATTTTTCACATTATCCTTTATTTGTGGCACTTTACTATACCTTTATTTAGAGACAGTGTTGCCGCGCATATAACGTTGTATGAAAATATATGTAATCTAAATAAAAATATTTTTGATACCAGACAATTATTTTAAGAGCTACCAATGCGGGTTTTTTTTAGAAAAACCGGTAGGGTCAAGTGGTTTGAAAATGAGACACTTTTAGACCTTTTATATTTTTAGGGAGGATATAAGCGATAATCAGAAAAATATTGCAAACGTAAAAACATAGAAATTTGACCTTTAATATGAGAAAAAAAAACTGTCTCATATTTTACCTTCAAAAAGTTCAAAAATGAGAGAGGTCATGCGAAATATGAGACAGTAATAAAATTCACGTATAAACAGTTGGATCGCCGTCTAAACCAAAACAAGACATTCAGGGTAAAATGGAGACATAAGTTTTTGTTTTTTTTTTTTTTAAATTTAAATACAACAAATAAATACAAAAATATTTATTTATAAGGAAACCGATCTACAAAGTCACACGGCAAAAGTTTCGGTAACGTTTTTATACCACAAATAAAGCTATGGATTTTGTAATTTTAATTATGAGCCTATTTTACGAAAAAACAAAATAAACTTTAGGTATGAGGTCCTTACAACTAGAGTCCCTGTATGTTGACATATTTGGATATATTAATACATCCAAATATGTCAACATACAGTTGGATATAAACTGCTCCACAAGAGTTAGGGATATTGCTGATTCTTGCAGAAATATTCAATAAGGGTAAATTCTTTTATGGAAAATAAAACGTTTAGTTTATAAAAAATCAAAAACTATATTTATTTGAAATAAAACAAAAATAAAAACCAAAACTCTTAAAAAATAAAAAATTCCCAAAAAATAAAAAAAACTATTTTTCCAAAACAATATCTTAGTAAATTGTATAGCCACCGTTTGCATCAATTACTGCTTGACAACGCCTCGACATGCTATCTATCAGGTTATTAAACATTTAATGTGGGAAACCATTCCATATTTGAGGTAAAGCGACTCTTAGCTGTTGAAATGTTTCAACTGCTGGTACATGCTGATCCAAGCTTCTTTGGAGCATGTCCCAAGCGTGCTCAATACAATTAAGGTCTGGCGATAGTGGAGGTAGCATCAATAGCATCCAGAACTATAGCGGCTCTATGTGGTCTTGCATTATCGTCCAAAAACTGAAAATTCGGACCAATAGCAGCATAAAAATTTGGGAGTACATGGTTCACAACATGGTCTCTATACTGTGCAGCATTCATATTGTTATTACATATGTGAAGGTCTGTACGGCCATTGAAGCATATACCTCCCCAAACCATTATGGTACCTCCTCTGTACGGATAAACGTTCTGAACAGGACGGCGATTTCTGGGTACTCTACGACTATCTGAGAATCTTGAATATCGGGGCTCATCGGTGAATAATACAGACCTCCATTCATTTACCCAATTAACGTGATCCCTTGCCCACTGTAATCTGATTCTGATGTGATGTGGAGTGAGTGGAACTCGCCTCAAAACACGACGGGAATCTCCTGATTGTTTCGATTGAAACTTGAGTCCTTGTGGCATTAAAAAGCGCTTGAGACAGATGCCTGCAAGTAGACCGAGGGTTTCTTCTAGCGTTAAGTGTTACATATCGATCTTCTGCTGCCGTTGTTTTTCTGGGACCACCTACTCTAGGTCGTTCTTCTACCGAACCAGTCGCATTAAACCGTGTATGCAGTCTACTAATTACACTTTGAGACACATTAAACTCTTGGGCCACATTTTGCTGGGTACGACCACTTTGTAACGTTCCAATTGCTCTATTGGCTTCTGCGCTTGTTAATTTACGTCTCATTTTTATTTTTAAATGCGCAGCTTTAATAACAACTACAGAATCAATAAATGTATGGTGTCTTAAACAATATTTTTAATCTGAAGAAAAAACCTAACATTCCCAAACAGCAAAAAACTATTAGAAAACCCTATTTATTTGTAAAGATTTAGACACAGTGGAGCGTCAGAGATTCGTGCCTTTTAATAAGTATCAAAAATATTATATATATTATAATAATTTTATATATTTATACAATATCCTTGTGGAGCAGTTTATTAATATAATAATATATCCAAGTATGTCAACTACTAGATCTTGGTCGGAAAATGGTATAAATAAATAAGCACGAGTGGTTTCTTTAATGCCCTTTTATTTTCCGATACTAGCGAAATAATAATGTGTGGTATTTTACATTTTGCTACACACATTCTTAAAGTTCAATATAAAACTAAAATATATCGACACCAACATTAAAGGCGCAAAAACAATTAGGTAGTTTTTTTCCTCACGTAGAGAGATAAACACCGAAACAATATAAGGTGTGTTTATTCTTAATATAAATGCACTATAAAGTATATTCATTATAAATATACTGCACTCTCCCCGCTCTAATCAAAACTTACCACCCGGTAAAGTGATCAACCCTATTTGTCGTAATTTAATCTTTCCGGTGGTTTAACGTTGCGCTTCGGTCTGCAGAAGTCCTCGCTTACAATTGTAGATTTATCCTGAGACGGATCTTGCACATTTGGGGTATCGTCTAGGTTGGAGCCAGACACCAGTATTTCAGAATTCTCAGAAGTCTGGGTACTGGTACCTTCTAATGGATCAGGTTCTGCACTTTTACAGTTAATAATTGGTAAAGCTTTATTTATTTTTGTTTTTAAAACCTGATTTGTGTGGCGCTTCCACGTATTATTTATCTCTGGGACAAAAACTATATATGTTCTTTTACCCATTATTTTCTTTATAATACCTGGTGTCCAAGTTACCTTATTTGGCACTCTGTAATCTCTTACTAAAACATTTTCGTTCAAAGAAAATAGCCTCTCTTTCCCCCCCGAATAATGAGTTTGTTTTTCTTGTTTATTTTGAACTTGATCTGCAATCATTTTAATAGGAGGTTTTAGCAAGTCATATTTTGTACGAATATCACGCCCAAAAATCAACATGGACGGTGACATACCTGTGGTAGAATGTGGAGTTGTTCGATATTCGAACAAAAATTTATTTAAAGTGAAATTAATGTCTATACTTTTATTGCTACCCAGAGCATTTTTTAATGAATTCTTTACCGTCTTTACCGAAACTTCCGCAGCACCATTTGATTGAGGATTAAATGGAGAAGAGGTAAGATGCTCAATTTGAAATTTTTGCAAAAAATTTTCAAACTCTAAGCTCGTGAAATTCTTAGCATTATCTGACATGAGCACTAAAGGCAATCCAAATCGAGAAAACACTAGTGTAGAGCTTTTATTGTGAAAGCTGAGGTAATATCTTTAGTCGGAAAAACCTCAATCCACTTGGAGTGAGCATCGAATACTATTAAAAAATAATTGTTTAGAAATGGTCCAAAATAGTCAATATGGATTCTGGAAAAGGGTTCCTCTGGCCATTTCCAAGGAACTATTGTGGTTTTTGGTGGACTATTTTTGTTCACCGCACAATTTTCACATAATTTGGCCATGTTCTCAATATCAGAATTTATACTTGGCCAAAAAAAATGTGCACGAGCTACGCCTTTCATTTTAACTACACCTTGATGTGTTGAATGAAGCTGCAACAAAATTTGCTTCCGTAAAGATTCGGGAATAACAATTCTATGATTCCAAAGTAAAATATTATCTTCGATAGTTAATTCGTTCCTAATAGGGTAAAATTTAGAAAATTCAGAATTTTTCTTAGTATTTTTAGGCCAACCGAATTTAACATATTTTATTATTTTTTGTAATGTGCTATCAAAACGAATACGTTGCCTCACGACTTGAAAATTAACATCTGAAATTTCAGTTTCAGCGAAATACTGACAATAATTTACATCTACTGATTTCCATTCGCTCTCCACATGTTTTATGGGTAATCTAGATAGAAAATCAGCAGCATTATTTTCTGATTTTACAAATTCAGTTTTATAACGATAATTTGATAATATTACCGCCCATCTACGCAATCTATTGGCTGAAAACTGCGGAATTCCTTTAGATGGACTAAAAATAGCCATAAGTGGTTTATTGTCTGTAACTAAGGTAAATTCACGATTATACAGATATTGATTAAATTTACATAAACCGTATATTATGCTTAAACCCTCTCTTTCTATTTGGCTATAGTTTCGCTCCGCGTCAGTCAACGTACGGCTGGCGTACGCTATCGGTTTTTCTTTCTTATCAGGAAACACATGACTGATTATGCAACCGATGCCGTACGGACTAGCGTCTGTAGTTAATTTAATTTCAAGATTAGGGTCATAATGAACCAAAACATCAGCTGACACAAGTAAATCTTTTATTTTTTTAAAAGCTTGGTCACAATCTTTGTTCCATATAAATTTAACGTTTTTCTTTAACAAGTTATATAGGGGACTTAAAATTGTAGCCAGGTTGGGAACAAACTTTCCATAATAATTGATCATGCCTAAAACTGATTTAAGCTGGGTTACATTTTCGGGAATGGGTGCATTTCTTATAGCAAGAATTTTGTCTTGCGTAGTATGCAAACCCTCGCCGTTTAATAAATAACCTAAAAATTCAACTTCTTTTCTATTAAAGCTACATTTTTCAACACTAACTTTTAACCCTGATTCTTGCAAACGTCGAAGTACTTTTTCGAGACGCTGATTATGCTCTAAAATATCTTTTCCGCTAACTAAAATGTCGTCCAGAATATTTATTGAGCCCTCAATATCAGACAGCAAAGACTCCATAATTTTTTGAAACTTTGCGCATGCGCACGCAACGCCAAACGGTAACCTCTGATATTGGAATAAACCCTTATGTGTAGAAATCGTAACAAGTTGCTTAGATTTTTCATCTAAACATACTTGCGCGTAAGCTTGTGACAAGTCTATTTTTGAAAAAATTGAGCCACCCTGTAACTTAGAAAATAGGTCCTCGATCCTAGGTAAAGGAAATTGATCTATTTCTATTAAAGGGTTGATAGAAATCTTAAAATCTCCACAGATACGCACCGAACCATTCTTCTTAAGTACTGGAACAATAGGGGATGCCCAGGGTGAATAATCTACAGGTTTTAAAACTCCCGACTCAATTAACCTATCCAGCTCTTTATCTACTTTATCTTTTATACCATATGGTAGAGGTCTAGCCCTAAAAAATTTAGGTGAACTAGTAGGATCCTTTAGTTTGATGGAAACTACCCCCTTATTAAATTTTCCTAAACCTGGGGTGAAAACTTGATCATATTTTTGAATCAACTGTTCAATACTAATGAAAGTATTAGAAAAGTTTACAGGTGCAAAATTATATTTAAATAAGTTCATAAAGTCACGCCCTAAAATTGGGACCGCTCCATTTTTTACCACAAAAACATCAATAAGATGCGAATTTTTATTATAAAAAATTTTAAGTTTGCAAACCCCCAAAGGTTTGTCTTTATCACCATTGTAAAAATGCAAAACCTTATCCGTAGGTACCATAGGATATTTCGGAAAATTAATTTCATAAAAACGCTGAGAGATAGCTGAAATACTAGCACCCGAATCTAACTGGAATGAGTATTCTTGACCGTCAATCTGGACGTTAATAAAATAAGGTTCATCACTTACCGAACAGCTGTAGATTGAAAATACATCCTCATTTTCGGCTTCTAAAAAATTTTGATATTTTTTATGTGACTGACCTGCACTATTATTTTTTTTATTTTTGCACATTGGGGCTAAATGGCCCTTACCCGAACATAAATTGCACGAATAGTTTTTATAACGACACGCCGAACTCTCATGATTGTCTCTACCGCACACCATGCACTTTTGCTTATTCGGATTACGCGCACCCCCGTTTTGAGATGAATTTTGACCCCGGTTCACACTCCGACTAGAAACGGCATTTACAGGCTCGGTTTTAATTTGGTACTCCAAAGCGGTATTTTGACGCGCTGCCATTCTTGAAGACGCAATTTCAATTACCGTGGAAAACTTTGAGTCATTTTTTTCTTCGAAAAGCCTGTCTTGAACAGGACCTTTTTCAAAACCGACAATATATAAATCCCGCATTATCCAGTCTAAAACCCCCGCATCAAAATCACAATTTGCCGCTAAGCTACGCACTCTCGCGGCCCATTCAGACGCACTTTCTTGTGGTGACTTTGTGGCATAATAAAATTTGTAACGAGATGCAAACAAAGATACACTTTTTTTAAAATGTGTGTCCATTAACTCTTTTAATTTTTTAAACTCCAAACTTTCTGGCGTACTCGGTAGAGAAAGGTTAAAAATCAACTTATAAGCCTCCTCAGTCATAGCATTCAACAAAACAGCTTTTTTCTTAGCTTCGTCTGTGTAGTCATTTGCCGTGAAAAAATTATCCAACCGGCGAATAAATATTGTCCAATCCGAAGTTTGCGGATCAAACTCACGGATATGACCTAAATTAAAACTCATTTTTTTTTTATTTTTACTTCACTTATTTTGCAACGTACTTTTAAGTTATTTTAAACTTTTTAATTATTATTATTATTATTCTTTTGTAATAAAAAAAAACTTAAACACAGGTACTTTAATCGAACTTCACCAACTTTGAGTTAACTTCAACTGCTTAGTTAATTTGAACTGAATTCTTTATCCTGCTGCCAATTTGAACTGCAACGTTATTTTTCCATTTGCAATCAACTTGAATTGCAACTTCAAAACTCTCTTGTTATTCTGAACAAGATTTTAAACCATATTCCTCGTCGCCATTACTAGATCTTGGTCGGAAAATGGTATAAATAAATAAGCACGAGTGGTTTCTTTAATGCCCTTTTATTTTCCGATACTAGCGAAATAATAATGTGTGGTATTTTACATTTTGCTACACACATTCTTAAAGTTCAATATAAAACTAAAATATATCGACACCAACATTAAAGGCGCAAAAACAATTAGGTAGTTTTTTTCCTCACGTAGAGAGATAAACACCGAAACAATATAAGGTGTGTTTATTCTTAATATAAATGCACTATAAAGTATATTCATTATAAATATACTGCAGTCAACATACAGGGACTCTACTAACAACTACAGCTATCAGTTTATAACAGAAATTCCATCGGAATTCAATTATTAGTATTTTTTACTGTCTCATTTTTCAACGGGATTTCGGGTGTCTCACTTTTACACTACTTGACCCTAGATAGGTGTTGTTTAGCAACAGTGTTCACCAACTAACCAAAAGTCATCAATGTTCTGTTAAGTGTGAAAAAAAAAGAAGTACACAGTACACACACCTAATCCTATATTTTGTTTGCGGGTTTTCACTAGTATTGGGTTTTCCCTAGTTGTGTTCGGAACTTTTTAATTAATTTGGCCTACAGAACACCAAACAAACTTTTGACAGATAAATACATAACAAAAATAACGCAAATAAAAATTTTGTCTGCAAAAGGTAAAAATTGGACTTCTCAATATCACGTGACATCTGTCGTTTAATGTCACATTAATAAAGGATAAAGTAAGCTAATGGAGTGCGTGCAAAAGGTCCGTAAGAAGAAAATAAAATTAGACTCGATACGAGTTATTGGGGTGACGTGGGGTAAGTTTTTATGGGTGGATAATGGTTTTTACGGTTTTCAGCGAAACTAGATCACCTATTCGTATGAGGTATTGTCGGGTTATGGTCGACGGCTTCACATGCAGAAGGTATCAGGTTCGCGTCTCGAACAACGATGCAAAAAAAAAGTCTTATCGCCCTACCGCCCACTTCCTTTTCAGCGTTCAACAGTCGACATCGAATTGGCGTGCGATGTACATAAAAACATAAGAAGACCTTGAACTTTGAGGATATACGCAGGTGCATTCCAGGAGCCGACACGTAGCCGTGCCCTCAATAAAGAGGTTCCAGGCAAAATTAAGTTCTCTTAGAGAAAGAAAACTTGCATCCTAAGTGGCATGTGCATCAATTTGGTATATGGTGTACGGACTAATTGGGGTTTGCAAAAAGGGCGCGTGCCTAGTCGCAACACCAAAAATAGTATCCCCTCTACTACTATATTTTTACTAGTGTGGCCAATGATACAAGACGCTAGCCCTACCAAGTGTACTTTGGCTGCCTGACTTCCGCATGCGCAAATCTACCAATATTATTTACCTCATGTATTACAATAATTGAGCAGGGTAATTTTCACTTGATTTCTAACCACATGAAAACAGAAAGTTTCAAAAACCTAACCGAACGAAACCTAATCAAATCTAACCGAACCAAAGCAAACTGAACCAATAATTTCCTTTAAAATTTTTTTTTCTGACTTACTACCCGGGATCCTGGAGGATGTGAATCCGAACCGAACCAAACTGAACCAACAATTTTTTTCAAAAAAAAAACTTTCCTGACTTCTTTCCCGGGATCCTAGAGAGTGTGAATCCGAACCGAATCGAACCGAACCTATCGAAACCTATACCCAACTAAACCTAATTAGCAGTGTTGTAGTTTAGTTTGGTTAGGTTAGGTTTGGTTCGGTTTAGTTAGGTTCGATTCGGATTTACATCTTCTAGGATCCCGGGTAGGAAGTCAGAAAAGTTTTTTTTGAAAAAAATTATTGGTTCAGTTTGCTTTGGTTCGGTTCGGTTAGATTTGATTAGGTTTCGTTAGGTTAGGTTTTTGAAACTTTCTATTTTCATGTGGTTAGAAATCAAGTGAAAATCACCCTGCTCATCTATTGTAATACATGAGGTAAATAATATTGGTTGATCTGCGCATGAGGAAGTCAGGCAGCCAAAGTACACTTGGTAGGGCTAGCCTCTTGTATCATTGGCAACACTAGTAAAAATATGGTAGTAGAGGGGATACTATTTTTGGTGTTGCGACTAGGCACGCGCCCTTTTTGCAAACCCCGGTTAGTCCGTACACCATATACCAAATTGATGCACATGCCACTTAGGATGCAAGTTTTCTTTTACCGAGAATTTTACCGAAAGTTTTAAATTTAATAAGAATTGAATTTCCATCAAAATTTGAGTTTTGTCATTGCGGTGGACTGTAAGGGAAAGAAAGGGGGAGTTATTAAAATGATAAAAAAAAAGAAAAACACTTAGGGTTAAAAAAATCTAATAAAAAATAACTTTTTTATTGATTGCATTTTAACAAATTTAAAAAACATTAATCAAATAAAAAAGAATATTCGTACTAAATTTTGTACCATAAAATGAAACGATTTTTAATTTTCAAAAGTCTTCTTATTTTGCATTTTGCGGTCTTATGTTAAATCGCACGCAAAATGCATGTTTTTCATCGATGTTCGCAAAACGTAAAATTGCACGCTGATTGGCAAAACTCATTCGTACGAAGCCGTATTTCGTAAATTTTTGATGAAGATTTTGTAACACTTGTTTTGATCGATTACTAATGATCCCACCAACACTGCCTAACCTGTTAGGATACAAAAATGCCTCAGGGCCACTTTCTCACCTGGCACTTGGATATAAAACTAAGCTAAGTTAAAACTTATCTTAATCTTACACTTAAGTGGAGTGACTTGCACAGTGTCATACTTAACTAAGTTTTAGGAAACCAACAAGAAAATTGACAATTTTGACATATTTCGATCGGTGGTGCGTCATATTTGTTGTGGTTCTCTGGTCCTGTTTGTTTATTGTTTATTTATACATATATTATTGTTATAATTTGAATATTTTACTCATATTTAACAATATTTTGTTATCTCTAATTGATAATAGTAATTGAATATTTTAGGTTTCTTTTCTTTATATCACTTTTTAACAAAATAAAATTTATGTTTTTTAAAGTTTATTTTATAGAGTTAGATAGTTGATACAGGGGTGTTCATTATAAATGTAACCTCCCGCACTATCTCGTTACATATTATGATTACTGTTAACAGCAAAAGAAACAAAATGGGTCTTAATGGAACTTTGTTTTATCCCATATTTTTAAGTTTTTATCGAAATGTCTTAAAGTCATAAATAAATGAGATAGTTGGGGAGTTATATTTATAATATTGGATACCCCTTTAGGTATATTTTCTTTAACTAAGACAATTTATGGAAAAGTATTCTGTAAAAGATTTCTGAATATATTCCTTATCCCTATTTTAAAGGTCGGATCACAAGCAGTCAGTCGTTAAGTCAAGTAAAGTAATTTAGTTGAGTGGGTTTTTAGGCGATGGACTGTTCACACAGTTTAGTTAATTAGTAGAGTTTGCTAATCAACTCAAGTTAAAACAAAGGTTTACACGAGGCCAGAGGCCATGAATACTTTAATAGCAAGTCGTGTAGTAACACTGCTTGGCAGTTCATAAAATTTTTTGGCTGTCCAAATATAGTTGGTATATGACCAGTCAGTTGTCTTAGTGGTGGTAAATAGAGTTCCATTTACTAAACTTGACTAAGCCAGTACTAAACCACTTAACTAAACATCTGGCAGCAGCCAAAATGTTTTTTATTTACAAAATATATAAATGTAGATTTATTTAAAGAAAGTAGTAACACATAAGCAGTAACATACAAGAAAAATAAACTTTCCTTCAAACATGCGGATGTTCATAGTTGAGAGTAAGAATCAAATAAGTAGTATTTTTTTTACCTTACTTTACGGAACTATGAATCCAGCTTTAGCATTTTTCTGTTATGTATTAATTAAAGTAAATAATGTTCAGAAGAAATATAAAACAAGGTTTTTTATTAAATCTAGAGGTTTTCTATCTGTTCAACATTACTTTTTTTGCTAAAAATGCCACCGAAATTTATAAAAACATCAAAACTTACATTTAAGTGGTAGAAATTCTAGCACTTAGACTAAGTGGAAGAAATGTCAAATTATGTGGAACTTTGACAGCACCTGCAAGTTCTTAAGTCAAACTAAGTTGAACTTGGGACTTAAGTGCTAGGTGAGAAAGTGGACCTCAGTCAAAAAGTAAAGTTAGGGTTTCAAACTATTTTTTCAATACTTAACGGTTTAAGCTAGAGCAGTGGTTCTCAAAGTGAGCGATAGCGCCCCCTCAGGGCGCCAGAGGTCTTTAGGGGGCGCTAGAAAGCTCGGGCGGTCTAGATTAACGGTGATTCTGATTCCTCAGCTATCAGCCAAATCAAACCAAACCAAACTAAACCGTTCAGAATTGAAAACATATCTTGACACCCTAAAATTACTTCTAAACCAGACTAATTTATTTTTTCTGTTGGCTAGAATATATTTCCTTTTATTTTCAATTGTTTTTTTAGGCTGTTACCAATTATTCTCTTTTGAATTTTTAAAATGTCTCTGAACTGGTCTATTAGCCATTCCAAAATTTCTTTGTTTGACCCAAAATAACAACCATAATAAAAAAAGTAGAAGGTTCGTTCTCATCAAAAAATGGTAACCGAATGAGGAAAATGAGGGCAAAATAAACACCTCACCTGATAGGATTGTGAGTCTGCGCAGGCGCAATAAAGTCGGCTGGAATCAAACGAGTACCCTGATGAATTAGCTGATAAAATGCGTGTTGACCATTGGTGCCCGCTTCACCCCAAACGATTGGACCGGTGCTGTAGTCCACCTGAAAAGGAAAGATAACCTCTAATTAAATTACAAATTTCATGGCTGAACGGGTAAAAAAGGTTTTGTTTCTCTCTTTTTCCTTGGGTACCTTGACGCTTATCCTCACGGGGGTCCAAGATCAAATGGACTAAGCGTTGGCAGCTAACTTTGTTCTTATGGAACTCCTCAGAACACTTTTTTTAATGTTTTTTGCCATCCATTCTTGAACTCGAAAGAAAACCTCGCTGACAACCGGTTTAGTGTCGTTAGGATTTTGTAGTTTTATAACAAAATTAGTGTCATCGACATTTAATATTAATAAAAGAGGAAACCCTTTAAAAGTCCCGGCCGGGGACAACTTTTTTCTGATTTTTCCATTTTTTAATTTCACTTGTTGTTTATGGTTTTAGGTCCTTGCATTATTTGCAATTTGGTATTTAAAAACATTTGTCATGCTACAAACAAAAAGGCCCATTGCCTACGTGGCACATCGTTTTGTCTTTACCGAGCCTTGTATTCTTAAGTTGCCATATCCAATCTTTTGTAAGTATAAGGGAATATTACATTTACCTTTTTTGGTCTAAGGTGACTTAGGGACCCAAAACAAAACAACAATTAAAAAAAAGTCCTAATAAAAAAGGTACAGCAGATTTTTAAAATCGATGGCAGTAATTCAAAAAACCTCGCTGGTTTAAGTGAAACGAATCGAAAATGGTACCCCCTGTACAGGGTTTTTGGTGTTTCCATCTGATATATCAAAAACTAAAAGTGGCACCTACATTCAATCAACTCAAAAAACTATAAAAAAGCAATTTACAACAAAAAGAAATTTTCATAAATAAAAAAGTTACAAACTCCTTCCCAAAATGTAGACTTTTCAAATCAGAAGCTGTTACATACGTTGTTGCATACAAAATTAAAAAACAACTTAAATTTCCGGAAAAGATAGGAATTTTTAAAGATTGTTGTTTTCTCTATTTAGTTAAACAGTAAATCAAAATGAATTAATTGGGAACTTACATTTTTTCCACCCCTGGTCACGTATTTTCCATTGCTTTCCATATCACCCTGTTGGAAATAGGCAGCGAATCTGTGTAGATATTGGTCGTAAGGTAACAGAGCTTGGGTCTCCACACCAGCAAGGTTGCCGTACCATATTCCCAAAAGGGCAAGGATAATTGGAGCCTAGTTGGAAACGAATTTGTCTTTATTATGTGTGGCTAGAAAATAACCAGACTAAAGCTGCTAGTGACATTCTGCAGCGGCAAGTTTAAATATGACAGCCGTAATGACGGTGTCTGGTGATGCTCCTTAAGCTGGGTTTATACAGAAACATAGCATGACATAACATAACAGAGTTAGTGCTTGTGGCAAACCCTGTTGGTGTTTATACAAAAAAGTAACAACATGACATAACATGAAACAAATAAAGATGCCCAACTTTTATATTTTTATGTCATGTCTTTTGTGAATGATGAGTTGTCACCATAACCCTACTTTTTTATTGTGTTTGTATGTTTCAAGAAAGGTAATAAAAATGTTCATTTTTCTGGCAGTTAATTGGGCCTTAGTTCTAATACATGTGGTGATGCCCATTTGGTTACTTTATAGGTGTTGTTATTTATTTCTTTTAGATGGATGTAGAATCCTTGTCTTTTATGTTGTACAGGGCAGGAAAGCTCTGCACCTATTCAATCAATTTAGCAGAAAGTTCCAAAACCGCATACACAAAAGTCAAACTGTGATGTGTGGATTGTATAAACCCAGCTTTACAATCTTCTTTCTAAATAAACCTGTGTATTTGCCGCATATCTATAGTCGGGAACCATAGACCTATTAGTCGTGATTTATTAGCCATCCCCATATACATACATGCCATATTTCCGTGGTGCCGGGGAAAAGGGAGATAAGTCGATTATTAAAAATGTAGACTTATCTCGCTCTCTCCGGCACCACGGATTTATGCACTTTAATAAGCAAGAAAGAAAATTGCATGAATTGATTTTTAATCATATGATAGTATGTTCAAGAATTCATGTCCGTCGCCCAGCCGTCAAACACCCGTCGATTTTTAAAAATATGTGGGATTTATTGGATGTTTATATTTTAACGCTAGGACATTACATTCTATCTTTGACTAGGACGAAAATTCCTTTTTAAAAATGTAAAACAGTTCACGACTTTTAACACGTTGCCTAACATCTGATTTGTTAAAAGCAAACGATAGTTCGCTAACAAACTTATACCCGGGTTCCACCTATGCGTGATTCAAAAAACGCATCAGGTGACGCTGCATCTTAAACAGGTGCAAATGCATGTCCCTTCATGTGACGCGTTTTTTGAGTCAGGGTGGTACGCATAGGTGGAAACTGGGCTTTAAGTTTTATCAAAAAGTATTAAGAATTGTGTATATTATGACCAAATAAAACAAGTGAAATTAAAGAAAGAAAAATAAGAGAAAAGTTTTCTGCTTCGGCCGGGGATCAAACCCGGGATCTCGCTATCTAGGCAAAAAAAATATAATTATAATATCAATATTATTTACATTGGCAAATCGCCCATTTGCGATCAGAAATTTTAACACACGAAAAGGTGATGCTCATGCTTTCAGACGTTGATTCTTTACGTCTAATTTGAGTTATCATACCTTTGACAGAGGGAAAGAAGAATTTAGAGAGATCAGTTGGATGACTTGGTCGGGTTAATACCCTGAGGGTTTCTCGTTCTTGTATTGAGACACTGCAGCCAGCATAGATGGAAGTTTTCCGAAAATTTATGTATGGGTTCGGTAGTTCAGTGGTAGAATGTTTGCCTAGATAGCAAGAGATCCCGGGTTCGAGCCCCGGCCGAAGCAGAAAACTTTTTTCTTATTTTTCTTTCTTTAATTTCACTTGTTGTTTATAGTTTTAGGTCCTTGCATTATTTGCAATTTGGTATTTGATAATGACCAAATACGTTATAGCATAAATACATGTTCAAAGAATCGAAAAGTGAAGCACTCATAGCTGGCTTTGGAAACAATGACAAATTTAAATTCGCGGATCCGAATTTTCAAGTGCGCATGCGTGTGTTTAATCATGTAGACACACAGCTGCTCTGTGGGTGGAGGCCATATTTACATTTTGCGGTGTTTTGCATTTGTCGTGTAAAATTATGTTTTTTTTTTCTGTTAAAAATGGGAAATAATTTACGTAAAACATGTACGGTTTGTGGAAAAATGTCCGAAAGAAGTAAGGGAGTACCATTCCATAGGTAACTACTTCTATTTTTCTTTATAATTTGTTAATAAAGTGGTTTATAGATGCCATTAAACACTCCTCATGGTGTCCACAATAAATCTGCACAATTAGTTTTAAAAAAACTACAATTTTAATCCACAATTTGATAAATTTTCACTCAATTAACTAGTTAAAAAAAAAAATAATAGACATAACCTTAAACATTTGACAATTGTTAAATAATGTAGTAACGTAACGGAGTATGTTCCAAAACCACCAAAACTGACTGATTTCTCTCAAACACACACATATAATAGAAATTAAACAGGTTATTGTCAGTTATTGTGTTCCTCCACTAATGTTTAATTTGTTTTAAATAAATAGTTCTGACATGTTTTAAACAAATAGTTCTGACAGCAACACTCTCTGTGGTTGTACGCTGGTACTGGTGAAGTACCACCGACTGTTTCAAATACAAATACCAGTCAAATTTAAATATCAGTACCATCTATTTCAACTATTAAAAACCTATTTTATAATAATAATAAACTTAAAAATCTACGTCACTCTTTTTTTTTTCATAATTTAAAATTAATTAATTTGTTAGTTTTAACTATTTTTATTTCTGTAAGAGTGTGCAATTGTAGTTCTTATGAGCTTTTATTTTGTTTTGTTTGGTTGTTGTGCAACTATATACATTACTATTTTTACCCAAGTTAAGTCAATAATGAGCAGAAGCTCGTTTGACTTTTTAATATTCTTTTATATTTATTTTTTTAGATATTTTTATTTTTATGTGACCAACTTTTTATTTGTTTATTTTAGAAATATTTTAAGTATTCTTTAGTGTCTCTCCCCTAGAAACGCCTTATAAATTTACAAAGGTTTTATGTAGATTAAAAAAGTAACAAAAAATAAATAACTTTACTAATTTCACAGGTTTCTATTAAATCAATGCCTGTCAATAACGACAATTCTTATCAATAAAATTCAAAATGTTTTTAAAATTTTTATAACTTAACCGTTTTCGTAGCTAAGCAAAGTATTTCAAAATGTTTTTCAAATTACTATGACTTAACCGTTTTAGTAGCTAGGCAAAGTTTTTTAACCAGTTTTTCAAAATATTGTGCTAATTCAGTAAATTTCTCAAATTTCTTAGTTATTATTTTCACAAGATATTTTCTAATTTTAAGTTTTTACCTTTCTTTTGTGATTCTTTGAGTAATGTCCCCTGAAGATGTAAGTTTTTGCTTACGAAACATGTCGGGACAATTTGTTTAAAACGAATTAAAAATTAGTGGAGGAAGACAATAACCTGTTTAATCCCTATTCAACGACTCCACCATAGTATGGACTATTTTCTAAAATTACACACATATAAGTTACCCTCGACTTACGTTTTGTTCTAATTTCTCAGTCTGGAAATGCTTATCTAAGAAGTGACCTCCTTCCAAAAGTTGAGTAAAGTTATCGAAACCAATGGACAGGCATATGCTGAGACCAATGCAGGACCAAAGGGAATATCTATAAAAACAAAAATATTATTAAGTCACATTTTCCAGAGAGTACTAAATCTGGAAAGTTTAGTTGTTGTTGTTGAACAGTGCGAAAAAACAAAACTTTCGTGATTCCTTTCCTGAAACACTAGAGGATAGGAAACCAAACCGAACCGAACAAAACGGAACCGAACCGGACCGAACCGAACTAAACCAAACTGAACAGAAGCAAACCGAACCAAAACATTTTTTTGAAAAATTATTTTTCTAAATCAGCTTTCCAATCCTAATTTTGGGAGGTTAAATTCGGAGATTTATTCTAACCTTTGTCAATTAAGCGCAAACGTATCTTAACCTGTGATTCGTGGACATTTATTAAAAAAATATCAAACGTTTTTTGTGGCAAATTTGGAGCATGATTATGAAAACATATCAAACGTTTTTTCTTATACCCGTCTAATCCTCAGAGATTTTTCTCTCCTTGCACCCCGATTTGGAACAGCGCCAATTAGTAGTCCCTGTAAAACACTTATCTTTTCTATATCGATAGCTCTCGTGGTATAGAATCAGTTTGTTCTTTTGCGAAGAAGTGTCCATTTTAACGGTTGTTAAAAGTGAGTGGCAGTGACTTAATTTGACGAGTTTTAATGTTGTCTTAGTGTATCGTTTTTTTTAATGTTGCCTAATATTGATTTTTTTGCATTGTGGTTCTTTTAAATGTCGCTGTTTTAAATTGTCGCTGTTTTAAATTGTCGCAGTTTTAAATTGTCGCAGTTTTAAATGTCGCTGTTTTAAATATCGCCTTTTTAAATATCGCTCTTTTGAACCATTATATACAAATATAAAGCAAAAAAAATAATGTAGAGCTATTCTATTGAATACAAGTTTAATTTTATTTTTTAATATTCTAATATTAGCAAAAATTAAGGAGAAAAAATAGAAAAAAAAATTATATTGGAATAAAATACACAAAATTATATTTGCTGCTTAATAAATCTTAAAGCTAAATTTATTTGGATTCCCCTTTTTCTATCTCTTTGCTACCCGTCTCCTTTTGGTTAACCACTATTTTGTCTATCAGTGTTGCGCCACTAGCTGATGCGTTTTTTGCAGCGCTCCTAAGTTTTCTCTTCTTTGATTTTTGTATAGCGGAGTGGCAAAAGAAAAACATGCTCAACAAGGAGTATCTATTTTGGTCAACAAAAGATTTAGACAATTTATCACCAACTGGGAAGCAGTCAATGAAAGGCTAATTAAAATGAATATAACAATAAAAGGAATGAGACTTACGATTTTTGGAATCTACGCGTATAACGATGATGCAAATGTAGCCGTGAAAGACAATTTTTTTGAAGAAATACACAATGAAATATCAGCAGTAAGTATATCTAGAGAAATTGTCATATTGGGAGATTTAAATAGTAGGAGCGGTAACAGAGTTAATGATCTGACAGTTGGCCAATATGGAGAAAATGTTGTTAATGACAATGGAAACCAGCTAATTACAGTATGTGAACAATTAGACCTAAAAATCCAAAACGGTTTTTTTCAACATAAGGAAATACACAAATATACCTGGATCAAACCCTCACAAAACCTGAAATCCGTCATTGATTATTTTATCACGAAACAAAAGACAAAACTAAAAATTCAAGATATCAGAACAACATGCGGAAGTGATCACTATTTTCTGGAGTCCAAAATTATCTTTCCTTATCAAGGCCGAAGCCTGCATCAACAACATCTTGATGATACAGTGATTGAAGAAATTGATCACTGTAAATATAATCTACTAAGCCTAGAACATGACGTAAAAAACGTATACAAAAAGAGACTGAACGAAAAACTTAATACAAGTTCAGGTGAAACCCCAGATGAGAAATACGAATGTATTACATTAAGCATCCACCAAGCTGCAAAAGAAGCACTAGGATTAGTGGAAGAAATTTCTAAAAGAAGAAAACCATACTGGTGGAATGCTAAGATTGAAAGAGAAATAGAGGAAAAAAGAAAATTATATCACACCTACTTATCCCAAAAGACAGATAGAAGCAGACAAGAATACAAAATCGCGCAATCAAAGGTGAGAAGAATGATCAGTGATAAGAAAAATCATTCGTGGACGCAAAAGTGCCAGAAAATAGATTCTTACTTAGGAGGTAGGAGAAGTACCGAAAGCTGGAAAACTATGAGATCGATTAAAGAAGAAACATGCAGAGATATCATTTCACCAATACCAGACAAAGAATGGGATGAGCATTTTAAAAAACTTTTAACTGAAGATAGAGCAGAATTCAAGGAAGACGCAAAAGACAATATAATTAGAACGATGGGATCCCCAGTACCCCTCACAATCTCTGAGGTCAAAAACGTGTGCACAACCTTAAAAAACGGCAAATCTGCCGGACCCGGAAATATCCCAGCCGAACTTATTAAATATGGCACTGAAGAACTGTTTTGGAGATTACGGAATCTTTTCCAAAAATATTTAAATGGAACTGTAGTACCAACTGAGTGGAAAACGTCATATATATCCACAATACACAAAAAGGGAAGGAAAGATATATGTGACAATTATAGAGGTATATCTGTGACTAGTACGCTAAGCAGAATATACGGTAAAATAATAAGAAATAAAGTGGAGAGCGAATATAAAGACATGGAGGCAGAAGAACAAGCTGGTTTCAGGGTGGGTAGATCGACTTCAGATCATCTCTTTTGTATAACCCAAGTTATTGAAAAGAAAATGGCATACGGACAAGAGCTGCATCTGCTTTACGTCGATTTGCACAAGGCATATGATAGTATACCACTAAATCTACTTTGAAAAGCGTTGGAAAACACAAACATAAGCGTACAACTGATTAAGGCCATCAAAGAGTTATACCGCAATAGTAAGGCAAAAGTTAAAATAAAAGCAAAACTAACCAAGGGCTTTCAAGTAAATAAAGGTCTTAAACAAGGTTGCTGTATCTCGCCTACGCTCTTCAAGATATACTTGGAACAAGTCCTTAAAGTATGGAAGAGAAAATGCCAAAACATGGGAATTCCGTTGGACGAAACCACTTTGTATACTTAATGTTTCGCCGATGATCAGATAGTAGTGGCTCAGGATTATGACGACCTCGAATATATGACACGAAAACTAATAGAAGAGTACAATAAGTGGGGACTAGAGGTTAATCTCAATAAGACACAGTATATGTGTATCGGTGGAATGAAACAGGATCTAATCTTAAATACCGGGCAGCGAATTCAGTCCTGTGATGAGTATAAATACTTAGGTCTAAAAATTACAGCTGACGGAACACTAGCTATAAAAGATCGAAACGTACAAGGAAGAAAAGCAATAACTTTATTAAATGGAATAATTTGGGACCAAAGTATATCAAAACATAACAAAAAGCTTATATATAACACCATTGTAAAAAGTATTATTACGTACGGCTCAGAAGTATGGCCAATCAAGGATAGAACAGAAAAAATGCTTTCCGCTACGGAGATGGACTATTGGAGAAGAGTAGCAGGGAAATCCAAAAGAGAAAGAGTTACAAATCCAAGAATAAGAGCAATTATGACAGTGGGGAAAAGTACTTTAGTGGATGATATAAGAACAAAGTAACTGGTGTGGTACGGACATGTACAAAGAATGACTGATGAAAGACTACCTAAACAAAAACTACAATGGAAACCAACTGGCCGAAAAAACGAGGACGGCCAAGGAGAAGCTGGAGAGAAGGAATAGACAGTGAAATAAGAAGAAGAGGCCTAAGTGATGAATTATGGGCAAACAGAAACGAGTGGAGATTGGGTATCGGAAGACGTAGAACGTTGTGAAACCGATAAATATATATATGATTTTTGTTCAGGACTTCCTACACCTAAGATATCTTGAATATCGTCCTTATTTTAAAGGTCTGCGTGTTTAGATAACATCTGTCCATTCTACTACTTCAGTCAATTCCTTAGAAGTGTATAATTTGCCTTCGATTTCTAGTTTAAAACCTCTAATTTTTGCAGTAAGTCCTTTGGATTTTGCTTCTTTAAGGTGTTTGATAAGCGTTTTATGCTCTACTAAATCGGCTGGGCAAAGATCGTTAGTAATAGAGATGTACCCTTTAGTTTCGATACATTTTTAAAAACTAAGATCTTCTTAAAGAGACAAATTATTCGACGATAATCCCCACTTTAGGACCTGTTTCAACTTTTTCTATATTATTTATTATATTATTTTTTGAATCTGCAATAGGCTATTAAGTTTTGGTATCACTTCCTCGAGAATGTTATTTTCCGTTACGATTATTAGTCCGAAAATAAGAATATTACTTTTGCGTAATCTCTGCTCAAGTTGAAGAGTTATTTTAGTGACACTCTTGAGTTCGACTCTGTTTTCTTCAATTTTAATATTAACAGAATCGATTGCTCGATCGAGTCTAGCTTGGCTACTAACGTATTAGTTTAATCCTTGTTCGAGTCAAGTAATCATCTAATGTCATATTAATTTTTCGGTTCGTTTCTACTTTCACCCAAACTGTCGACTATTGTTTTATTTATACTTTGCTTTTTAAGCGTTATTTTAGGTTAAACTGATAAGACTTATAATTTAACAATTTGTTAATTAATCCAGATACAAAACATCATACCTTGATAATATCCTAAATGTCTATTGCCTGCTCCACAGAATGATACGAAATTTAGTATTTTATTCGCAAAATTAGACCACTTATTTAACAAATTCTTTTCTTGGCGCCATAAACAAAAACAACTTCATATGAGAACAGATTGTGGTTTTCGGAGAAAAGGGGGTAAGACGCGCACTTGCCGCTTCTCGAGCGTCCTTGCAAGTGCGCATAACCGTAAAAAAAAAAAAGATATCTCCCTGTAAGGTGTAGAGTATTGTGCTATTATTATTATTTGGAATGTCCATTAACGCGCGCCCAATAGCGTAATATAAGTTTTAAGATTGCTAAATTTAAAAATACTGCAAAAGATATAAATAAAAATGCTCAATAAACAATTCCATAATAATATTTAAAAAGTTCGCTGCCCAGGCTATTGGTAAATATTGGTGTGTACCAAAACAAGTAATTACCTTCCTCCTACCCAATCCCAGAAACCAAACATGTTTGCTGGATCAATGCCAAACTCTGTTACTTTTGGTCCGTTGGTGCTTAGGGCTACAAAATGTTTTGCGACTGCAGAATGCTAGATAATAAAACAAAAGAATAAATTAAATAGAATTTAAGGCTTAATTTACCAATCTCTTATTGCATAAAAATAACTTATTTAACTATTTCTGGCTCTCACACTTTAAAAAAGTATTTTGTATTAGTATTTTAATCAAAATCTCGAATACCTAAAAAGTAGACCATAGTCCATCAAAATGTTGAAAAGGAAAAATTGTCGAATTATGGAATTTTTCTTAAATGTCCAATTTTGATCCTGCTTAAACCTACTTAACCCCAGAGATCTAACTTCATCCACTTCAAAGCCATATAACACAACCCTTCTGAGGTTCCTACCCAAATAACTAACCAACACACCTGACCACTCATCCCAACCAAACAGCCTAACTAACCAATGTAAGCAACCAACCCAGTAAAATAATCTAACCAACCAACCTAACCCACAATTCGACATTTTGATTACACTGTGCAACACAGTTATCCGGGAAATTGGCACAATATAATTCACGTGACCCCCAAAAGTTACTACCAAGAGAACTCAGCTAGGTTAGCTCTTGTTTCTGAGATATTCGGAACTGAAGACCGAAGAGTGGCCTAGTATTTTTCCCATATAACTAGTAAAGTAAGCTTTTCTCGAAAAAATGTGTAGAAAGCTTATTTGAAGCCAATAAAATTATCGTCAAAACAAAATATCTTGCGATGGATTTGGTCAAGAAACAAAACAGATGAAATATCTTATTAAAATTATATATTTTGTATTAGTATTTTAATCAAAATCTCGAATAACTAAAAAGACCATCAAAATGTTTAAAAGGAAAAATTGTCGAATTATGAAATTTTTCCTAAAAGTCCAATTTTGATCCTGCTTAAACCTACTCAACCCCAGAGATCTAACTTCATCCACTTCAAAGCCATATTAACAACCCTTCTGAGGTTCCTACCCAATTAACTAACCAACACACCTGACTACTCAACCCAACCAAACAGCCTAATTAACCAACCAACCCAGTGAAATAATCTACCCAGTCAACCGAACCCAAGAACTATAGACATAAAGGACTGCTTAGTTCCATTTAACCTGTGTTAACAAATTGTGCGGGATGAGGAGAGCGGCGTGACGTCACCACTTGTGCTAAATCCTTTCTTTACGTTCGTTGTATATGATGTTATTCGTATTTTCAAGAGAGTTTTGTTGATATTTCGCTGAATAGTTTGTGTTTTTTGGATTGTTTCAGTACAGTGCTACTAAGAAAAGACATAAATACACATTTTCACCTTTGGTTTGTTAACAGTATGTAAAAATTCGATTTACAGAGAAGAACGTTTGTTCACAGGGTAAAAAAAAATGGCCACGATTTTCTCAGCAAATGGGCTTCTTGTTTAATAATATCTATCAAGAAAATTACAAAAGATTGTGAATTGAAAAGGAATATTTTTCTTTTTTTATTTATTGTATGTATATGTATTTCCTTTTTTTTGTAAAAATGTAATAATAAATACTTTTTTATGTTCTATATTCCCGTTTTTAATTATCTATCAAATAATTTCTTAACATGCTTTAAAAAGCGGTTGTAATAATTAAAGTATACATTATGTGCATTTTTTTCTCTTTGTTTTTTGTCTATTTGTTAAGAACAATATTTGTGCTTTTCCTTTTTTTAAATAAATCAATAAATTTTTCGTCTACCTATATTTCCGTTTTTAATTATTATCGCAAAATAATTTCTTTACATACTTTTAAAACAATTGGACAAATTATACAGTGTGTCCCATAACTTGGGGGCCATAGTGCAGCAGGTGATAGAGGAGGTTATTTCCGAAAAAAAAGTTTATATAACATGGGGTCAACACACATATGTTTTTAAGATAAAGGATTTTTAAACTTAGAGGAGTGGGGGAAAAAGGGTTTTGCAAAAAAAAGAAAATCTATCACAGACAGCTGAATACTCAGGTAATTGTTATTCAAAAATGTGATACTCCTTTTTTTGATAAAATTACAAGAAGATACAGGCTGTCAAAATTACCTCTGAAAAAAAAAATTTTGCTTACTTGTTCTTTTAAAAAATATCAATCATATTTTATTTATTATTATGTATCGCTAAAGGCTTGTTTTTATTAACAAAAAATATAAAAAAAAACATTGCGTTTAATATGGCATTTATAAATTTATACCAAAAAAATTGTTTTTTATAAAAAAAATTGACCGACCGACCGATTTTTTAAAAATAAGTTTTATTTCAATTTATTGCTCTTCGAATTCTAATACACGACTTTACCCAATTTCATGTTTTTACTGCGTTTTTTAAAAAAGTTATTATCAAAAAAGTTAAAAAAATTGCCAACTTTGATGCTCCGTATCTCTACAAAGAAAGAGTTTTGACCCATACATTATGAACTTTTTTATCAGACATGACCTCCTCTATCACCTGTTGGCCTATGGCCCCTAAGTTATGGGACACCCTGTATAGGTACTACGACATTGTGTAGTTTTTTTTTCACTTTAAGTATTTAAATTTAATTTATTTAACAGATATTTCAAATAGAAAATCATTTGTTATCCTTTTATTTAATGTAAAGACAATATTTTTAAATGTACAATGCCTCAATTTTGCATAAAATTTAATTTGCAGAAAGAAAATAGCTCTAAAAGCACATAAAATCCAATATAACGATAGGCGCGCTTTCTGCGCAGCACAAGTGGTGACGTAACAGCGAGTTTGACCTTGAACATCGATTGCAGACAGATTCGGCAAACTGAGCAATCCTGTCTAGTATATAATCGTTGAACCGAACCCACCATTCGACAGATTGATTACACTGTGCAACATAGTTATCCGGGGAATTGGAACAATATAATTCACTTGACCCCCAAAAGTTACTACCAAGATATTGAATATCGCTAAGTCAAGTAGCTAGGTTAGCTGTTGTTTCTGAGATATTCGAAACTGAAGACCGATAGTCTTTTTTCCCGTATAACTAGTAAAGTAAGATTTTCTCGAAAAAATGTGTAGGATGCTTATTTGAAGCCAATAAAATTATCGTCAAAACAAAGTATCGTGCGATGGATTTGGTCAAGAAACAAAACATATGAAATATCTTATTAAAATTATATATTTTGTATTAGTATTTTAATCAAAATCTTGAATAACTAAAAAGTAGACCCTAGATCATCAAAATGTTTAAAAGAAAAAATTGTCGAATTATGGAATTTTTCTTAAATGTCCAATTTTGATCCTGCTTTAACCTACTTAACCCCAGAGATCTAACTTCATCCACTTCAAAGCCATATAACACAACCCTTCTGAGGTTCCTACCCAATTAACTAACCAATACATCTGACCGCTGAACCCAACCAAACAGCCTAACTAACCTAATTAACCAATGTAAGCAACCAACCCAGTGAAATAATCTAACCAACCAACCTAACCCACCATTCGACATTTTGATTACATTGTGCAACACAGTTATACGGGGAATTGGCACAACATAATTCACTTAACCCCCAAAACTTACTACCAAGAGAACTCAGCTAGGTTAGCTCTTGTTTCTGAGATATTCGGAACTAAAAATCGAAGAATGGCGTAGTCTTTATTCCCGTATAACTCGTAAAGTAAGCTTTTCTCGAAAAAATGTGTAAAAAGCTTATTTGAAGCCAATAAAATTATCGTCAAAACAAAGTATCGTGCGATGGATTTGGTCAAGAATCAAAATATATGTGGAATGATAAACAATTATTTGGCGTATATCTGCAAATCCAAGCACTTCTGTAGACATATTATTCTTTAAATTGTACATAAAAAGCATCTTCATTTCTTAACCGAACTGCAAGGTTGATAATTAATTTGAAAGATAATTTAATTCTCTTCCAAACAGGTCTCTACACGCTTTGTCGTGAAAATGTTTGTTTCTGCGATAAAAGAAAAAAAAACAAGAGCCGCATTTCTTATTTTTAAAACGCTGTATCTTGGTTACACTAGCTAACTTTGATTAGAGACCCTGTATGTATGACATATTTTAAAGAAATAGATACGCGACATACGTATCAAAGTCAAAATCATTTATACTGCCTTGTTTAGAGAGAGACGTACCTTTCGTCCTTGTTAATTCATAAGCGTCAGAAAATAAAAATAAATTATTTTTGACAAACATTTACAGGGGGTGACGGACAAACGTGTTTGTTTATATGTTGCATGCTGATTGATGGCACTCAAGAAGCAAGAAAATATCAAAACCAAAAAATGTGAGTTTGAGTGACTTTGATGGGTTGGTCGCGTCTCTATTTCTTTAAAATATGTCATACATACAGGATCTCTAACTTAGACAAATGCTCTCGGTCGTAGAACAAGGAACTAAAAACTAACAAATTTCTGGCGGAAATTTCCCGGATATAATTTTTTCTGTAAATTTTGTCGCACAGTGTTAAGGTGTATTTCTAATCGTGTTCGCTGGCATAGTTGCAATCCGACACGCGTGCTGGGCACATGGGAATCAATGTAACCATTTCGAATGACGGCCACCGTGACCGCACGGTTCTTTGTGCTTGCAAACTGCAAACTCTGCAGCCCGTGCTGGCGTCCGTGCGGCGTACCAGACATGCGCAGTTTCATCACCTAAATGATTGGTATCGGGAATAATCTCGATCGAGATCTTTTTGGCTATATCTGTCTCCTATATTAGTACGAGTAAAGGAAGATGAACATATATTAAAGGTGCCATTGGGCGATCAAAAGAAATACGTATTCCCGAAAAATGTGGTTATGTCTAGAATGTTTATGATCTGGAATTTTCATAAACATTCTCGGTGTTTCAATCACGATATAAAGCGGCATGCAGAGCCCACTCAGTCAGTTGTAGAAATAAAAGTGAGCTATAAACACATCAATTACGCATGCGCTAACCACAGCACGCAAACTGGCACGCAACACGATTAGAAATGGCCTAGTCCAACCAATACATAAATTTTTTGTGAATATTTCAAAAACTAAAGCTGTCATTATTTTTAATAAATTTTAAAAAAATCGATTATTAGTTTAAACGTAAATTTGAAAACGAAATACAAAAGTTGATGAAAAAAATGTTAATTATTAATTAGTTAATATAAAAATCAAGTAAAAAATAGGAACTTACATCCTTGGCATATCCCAAAAACCAATCTTTAGCCGACTTGGCATTGGTACATGTTTCCTGTGTAGTGAATGTTTTCGAAGCAATAATGAACAAAACGGTCTCTGGATCAAGCTAAAAAATTAATTTAAATTTTGTTTAAAAGGCGAAGCCATAATTGAGGCACGTAGAATAACAGTGGTCTGACTCCAATTTTTTCAGAAATGCCAAATTCAATCTAAAACGCATTGCTTTATGTGATTTTATTTTTAATTTTAATGTTCTTGTTTTAGAATTCAATTTTTATTTTATAATAAAACATTTTTTTAAAGTAACTGCTGAATTTATTTAATTAACTGTGAAAAAATTCACAAAACCCTTATTATCTCAAAACTAGTCTTGGTGGAGTTAGCCCACTGTTATTCTATGCGCCTCAATTATTAGTGAGTAAATAATATAGGGTCCAAACGTGTCCGAAGTAGTAAATTTACTGAATCCGAGGTCCGTTTTTATAACGATTTTGTTATTAACTTTAGCAACAGTCAGAGAAGAGTGGAAACGTTATAAAATGTTATTATAATAAAGTGTAGATGACAATATGTCAAATAAAAATATTCTCCTACCCACGATACCCTAAGCGCGCATCCATATACAGTAATGGACAAAAGTATATAGCCAAATGAAAAGTTAAACAAAAGTAGTGAGTAATTTTATTTAAAATGTGCATACTACAAAATAATATGCACACCAATGAACTACATTATATGACAATATATTTATCTTGTTTTAATATCGTATTCACCAGAAAATTGATAGAGTTGACTTTTTGCGTGGACAAAAATATGTAGAGAAAAAATGTTTCGAAATTCTTGGCTATTTATTTTAGCATTAAACTATGATTTTAGTGGGTGGTCGGCAAATGCAGGTTTCAGCTAATAATTAAATAATTGAGTTGTACTAAAATGGAGATCGCCGCTAGTAAATATTTAGAATATTTTACTAAATACAGCCCTGTGGTAACACCCTAACCTTAAAACTACGGCCCGTTTGTCCCACATATTTAGCGGGGCAGTTATCGCAAGAGAGTAAGTAGACTCCGCTTTTTTCTATGGTTGGAGTTGGGTCTTTTATTCTCGAAAAAAGGCTTTTAATATTTAAAAAGGATTTGTAAGCAATCTTAATATTGCAATTTAAAGAATTTAAAACATTTCCCACTTTCAAAGAGATGCCGCCCAGATATGTTAATTTTACATATTTAGGTGGTTGGTATGGTAAAAAGGCGATGAATTAAAGCGTTAAATGAAGCTATTTTGTGTGAAAAGAAGTGATTGGAATCTGGCGGAATAACATGATCTGTTTGAGTAGGCTTTCTATAAATGGAAAATTGTAAATTGGAGTTATGTCTTTTTATAGTCAAATCTAAGAAATTTAAGGTGTCATTCTCTTCCAGTTCCATGGTAAATTGAATTTTATTGTTTAATGAATTTAAAAAAGTTAAAAAATATTTAAGTTCTGTCTTTGAGCCATTCCACACAACCAAAGTATCGTCTACGTATCTGGTCCAAAAAAAACCCTGTATATACGATTTCGACGATCGACACCTTGACAAATACAAAATCATTGACAATTACAGAGATTACCAGATGAGTCAACAAATAAGTACACTTTACCAACACTTGTGCAACATGGTGAATCTGCGGTGCTTCGAGCTCACTTTTTGTGCTTATTGGAAGAATCCAATTCATCGAATTAAAGGTATTATGGATAGATTTGTTAATGGAAATATATTAGAGGATAATATACCTCCCTATATGGAGGATATAATTTCCTTAAGGTCTTGCTTACAGTGAGATATTGACACTAAACATTCCTTTAAGCTGATAAAATAATTGGTTACAGATGAAACAATATCAGTTTTAAAATGATGGTAATCTCCTGACCTAAATCCCCATGAGAATCTCTGGGACTACTTGGAAAAAGTCAAATACGTTATAGCATAATTATGGGGCATACACATGCATTCTCACACGCGATGCTTGAAGCCAGGACCCCTATTTAATTCTTAATGTGCCTTTTTCGGGTAGACAGGATTTCGGTTACTGCTCATGCGTCAGTTTTGGTGGTTTTTTGACGTACTCCGTTACGTCCCTACAATATTTGACAATTGTCAAATGTTTAGGGTTATGTCTATTATTTTCTTCTAAAAACCAGCTGGTTATTAACAAATTATAAAGAATTATTCACGTAGTTACCTATGGAATGGCACTCTCTTACTTCTTCCGGACATTTTTCCACAAACCGCACATGTTTTACGTGAATTATTTCCCATTTTTCACACAAAATGTCAATATGGCTTCCATCCACATAACACCTGTGTGTCTACATGACAAAACAGACGCATGCGCACTTGAAAATTCGTATCCGCGAATTTAAATTTGCCATTGTTTCCAAAGTCAGCTATGAGCGCTTCACTTTTCGATTCTTTGAACATGTATTTATGCTATAACGTATTTAGAAAAAGTATTTGAGCTCAAACACCTTTTAAATAGGGATAAACTTTTAGTGCCTTTAAATAAAAATGAAAAATATGCATACCGCATACATAAATTTGATCCTTCTGTCTATGCCATGCAGGTATTAAACTGTTATTGCTAACAATGGTTGTATGCTCCACAAAATAATAAACCCATACACAAAAGATAAAATTAAAACATTTTCATTTATAATTTTTAGAATTAACATTGTTTCTGTCTATATTATTTTTGTCCAGATTATTTTTAGTTTTTTTGCTATATTAAATAAAATTTTTGCGTATTTATATATTTAGAACTAACTTTCATAAGCTAGGGTTTTATAATATAGAAAGAAAAGCAAAGAAATGGAGAAAAACTGTTTGTCTATGTACTTTTGTCCATTACTGTATACTGGGGAGGACGCTCGATTGTCACTCTCGCTTTTCGTGACGTCATGAATGGACATACAGCTATCGGCGATAAGTTTCCAAGAAATTAACATATCAACTTTAAATTTTGCAGAAATTTTCTCTTGAGAATACTAAAGAAGCTTGATAAAATTCGACGAGATCAGAAAAATGCAAGTGGCTTATATCGGGAATTTTCTGGACTGATGCAGTGCATAATTTGAAACAACGTTTCAAGTCATGACTTTAAAACTAGCCAATAGATTTAAATCAAATTTTGAACAATTGTAGGCCAAAAGTCGGTCTCGATCGGCAATAAAAGCATTTGAAAAACTTCCTAATTCCATCAAGCAAATCAAAAATGTCCAAAAGTTCAAGACATCAGTAACAGCTTTTGCGCTTGAAAAATTTTATTATGACGTTTAATTTCTAGAACATAATTAATATAAAAATGGTATTTTATTAGCTCACACATATACTATACTATAGTAGTGTGAGCTATGGTGATTTTTTCGAGAAAAAAAAAGTTGCTCCGATTTCAAAAATTTTTATATATCTTTGCGTTTCAGATGATTTTGAAACTTTTTTGTTGCGCCGTCTGTCTGTCTGTCTGTCTGTAACGACCAACGCGCATAACTCAAAAACCGCTTGGCCGATTTTAATGAAAGTTGGTACCTAGGCTGGGTCTTGGGTCGAGATGGTCCCATTTAAAAATGATCAAAATCCACCGAACACAAACCAAATAAAAGGGTGGGGGTAGATTTCAAAAATTAGAGTTTATGTGAAAATATGGCGTGGGTGATATCAAACGAAAGGTAATTGAGTCTGGAGTTAAACAAAATACATTTTAATTTATTTAAAAAAGAAGGGTGGGCTATATTTCAAAAATGAGAGTTTAAGTGAAAATATGGCGTGTGTGATATCAAACGAAAGGTAATTGAGTCCGGAGGATCAAAACATGGCTTGTGTGGTATCAAACAAAAGGTAATTATAATATAATAATAATAGTTGAATAAAATATATTTCAGATTTTAGTTATATTAGCTCACACGTAAACTATAATTATAGTACCTAGTGTGAGCTTAGGGGGCCATATATTGGCAGAGTATTTTAAATCTTCCCCCACCCTTTTATTTGGCTTGTGTACTGTGGATTTTGTTCATTTTTAAATGGGACCATCTCGACCCAAGACCCAGCCTAGGTACCAAATTTCATTAAAATCGGCCAAGCGGTTTTTGAGTTATGCGCGTTGGTCGTTACAGACATACATACAGACAGACAGACAGACAGACAGAGCGACAAAAAAGTTTCAAATCATCTGAAACGCAAAGATATATAAAAAATTTTGAAATCGGAGCAACTTTTTTTTTCTCGAAAAAATTAGGATCACCATAGCTCACACTCCTATAGTATAGTATATGTGTGAGCTAAAAATAGTTACTAACTGGTAGCAAGAGTCTAAGGAAATTTACACAGGTATGAGGCAGACACAAAAAAAATTTTTTAATGTTTTTTAATCCATAATTGTAGGAAGTCCAGTACTTACATTTAAAAAATAATTTTATACATTTAATTAAAATTTGTTTAAATATAAAAATATAATATAATAAAAAATTTATATTTTTGTAATTTAAAAAATGTATTTATCCCAGTTTATAAAAAAATATATATGAAGCAAGCTTATTTTATACCAAAGGATAAAGTGGCACTTTTATAAGAAATTTTTTGCATTTTTTTAGTTTTTCTTTCCACGTTTTTTCTATTTTTTTTTTAATTTTAAACACTGATTCGTCAATTATTATCCCGACTTCTACTTTATATCCCGAACACACCACTTTTCATCAGAATTTTTACAATACAGAAATCCTCTATAAAACAAACAAATGACAAACAAAATATTTTACTTTCTGTGCAACTTTCTCTCATCTTTCCTCATAGCACAAGAACGTTTACCGGCGAATTTTAAACGGACGGGAATGCTCCTCGGGCGTTCCTGAATACAGACTGACGATCACTCTCTCAAACGAAGTAAGCATTCGCATAAATTTTGAAAAAACGTAAACCGGGACGAACGTATTTCTTTCTTTTTATTTAAACAACTATCTATATTATTTGAGATGACCCTAAACGATCACGTAAAATAAAGCTGGAAAAAGGGTATATATTAGCTCACACATATACTATACTATAGTAGTGTGAGCTATGGTGATCAGATTGACTGTTGCCATTCTAGTTTGGGACGTTCTCTTTTTCTGCGCCCTATTGGTTGCCATTCTAGGACCTGCTTTGGTAATCTTTCGTCGTTCATCCGTTGTACATGGCCGTACCATATCATTTGCCTTTTAGTGATGTCATCCGTTATGCTTCCCTCGATTCCCATTCTTTCTTTTATGATCTCATTTCTTATATGATCTGTTCTAGATATTCTCATTTGATCTTCTTATTGCATCCATTTTATTACTTTCCATTTCTGTTTTGTATTTTTCTGTTACGCGACAAGTCTCTATAACATACAACAGCGTGCTTTTCACCATTGTTTCATATATGTTAAATTTTACATTATTTTTTATCTCTCTGCTCCATAGAATACTGTTAAGACATCCAATAACCTTTTTTGCTTTTACTATTGTTTTTTCCAGTTCTTGACAGTCTGTTTCTGTCTTATCAAATGTGGCACCCAAGTATACATAATCATTGCATGGAGATATTGTTTGTCCATTGTCTAGTTCTAACTCACTTGATTCGTTTCCAATACATAAGTACTGTGTCTTGTCCACGTTCACTGTTAACCCCCACTTTTGGTATTCTTCCGTGAACTTTCTCATATACTCCATGTCTTATTTATTATTAGCTACAATTTCTTGGTCGTCAGCAAACTGTAGTGTGTATATGGCAAATCGGTCGTTAAATTGTATTCCCATGCCGTGTACTTTACCTTTCCAGTTTTTTAGAGCTAATGCGATATATATTTTAAAAAAGTTGGAGAGATACAACATCCCTGTTTTAAGCCTTTTGTTACCAGGAATTCTTTTGAAAGTCGATTTCCAATGTTAGTTTTAGATTTTAACCATTTGTAGAGTTCGTTTATCACTTTCATGTATGTATGATTATTACATTAGTTAAAACTATCCATAATTTTTCTAAAGGTAACATGAGTCTTTATATTTCTGGCACTCCTTTTCTCAATTACTTTAAAACATTATCACTACAAGATCTGCCTGCACAAAACCCACGTTGCTCTTCTTCTTCCTGTTCATGAAAATCATTCTCTATTAGATCTCTAAGCATCCTACTGTACAATCTACTTAGAGTACTGGTTCCTGATATTCCTCTGTAATTGTTGCAATCCATTACTTTTCTGATCTGGCGTAATTTCGCCATGCTTCTTAAGAATACTCAATTCCTTTAAATTGTGCACAATTGTATGTGCACAATTTAAAGTTAATACGAGGGTGGATCAAATATAAACAAGCAGCCTTTGTTTATAAACTAGTTATTTAGAAACATGACACCAAACAGAATTTTTTTCTACTTTTCTATACATCCCCCTTCTCTGTTAATACACTTTTCCCAATGGTTTGACAGTTTCTTAATCCCGTTTTTATAAAAGGAAGCTGGGCGGGTATCTAACCAGTTGCGCACGAATGCCTCCACCTTTTCTTTGGTCAGAAATTACTCGCCTCCCAGTGAATCTTTCAGTGGGCGAAACATATGAAAATCGTAAGGTGACAAATTTGGACTGTATGGAGGGTATTCCAGCACAGTCCAGTGCATTTCATTGTTTTGGCCTGTGTTAAAGCTGCCGTATCAGGTCTAGCGTTGTCATGCAGAAGCAACACGTCTTGGATGGGGTTTGCTCTCCTCTTTTGGCGATAATCAAGCTTTACCTGGTCGAGTAAGTTGCAGTAGTAAGCCGCGTTTATTGTTATTCGCTCGTGCAAAAAGTCGACCAACAAAACTCCTCTCCAGTCCCAGAAAACGGTCGCTAAAACTTTGCCTGCAGAAATGTTGGTACGCGGGCGACGTGGGTGACTCACGTTGTCGACACGCTTACGGCCGTCGTTAATTTCTTTGCACCAAGTTTTTCCAGGTACCCACGAAAGCGTCTTATTTCCGAACTGTGCTCGCAATCTGCATCAAATTTCAGCAGGTTTCACGTTTTCGCGTGTAAGAAATTAAATGATTATTCTTCGCGCAACACTGCTGTGTACCTTCTTCTCGCTCATTGCGATTGCTCCTAGCCAAATGAGCATCGTGGTACTACCAGCCGCCTACATGCTCCTGAATATCCCTACTCCAAAATTATAACGGCCACGTTCATCTTGAATGACTTGTCCGTTAGTAAGTTTAAAAGGCTTGTTTATATTTGATCCACCCTCGTATGTTAATTCCTTTACACTTCGACACTTATCGCTGATCGCGGAATCAACATTAAACGAAAAACTAATGCGACGAAAACGCGTTTTTGTCCGTGTATGGTCCGGGTATCGTGCCAACCACTTACTTTATTCAAAGTTTCTGCCAAATGAGTGCCATCAATATTTGAGACAAAATGTAATCTGAGTCCTTTGTTATAAGGCTTCAGTGCCTCTGTGACCATGAGTGGACCCAAATCGGATCCACCAATGCCAATGTTCACCACGTCGGTAATTTGTTTTCCAGAGAAACTACAAGAAGGACAGAAAATTAGAAACAAAAGAGCTAATAAATCAACATCTGATTTTTTTTTGAAAATAGGAAAATAATCAAACATTTGGTTTCGAAATATTTTCTAATAAAAAAATGCAAACAATGTAGGTAAATGTTTATTTATTTGTGAATTACAAGGCTCTGTCTACACGTTCTGCTCGTTGCATATTTTTCCTCAATCTATAACACTATTTATAAAAAAATAGAAAATGACCTACTTTAATTTTACTTAACCTCATGTTTTTAAAATAATTGTCTACATCTATTTTTTTTTCACCGGAATATTTCAATGATTGACCAAGTAAAACACTATAGAACTTTGCAATTCCAAGAATAATTTATGAATTTTGTTAAAAATGAAATGTTAACCATAAAAATACATGGAAAAATAGTAGGAAAAGGATGATTTTCTTGACAAAATATAAAAAACAGACATTTTCGAGAAAAAAGAACAGTAGAAAGTTTAACACCTAGAACCTTAATAAAAAAAATTAGGTCGTACCAGTTTTTTTTTGTTGTTAAGATTTTTTTTTTAATTTAATTTTTTTGTTTTTAATTAAAAAAAACTGCCAATCTACACATGCCAAATATTTTAGATAGTACCCTTTTTTAGATTTTATTAATTACAATGCAATGAAACTGACACTGACTTACCCCCTCCACTGTCCACTTAATATTGAGTTGGTAAACTGCTTCATATGTTCCAGAACTCCGTTAACATCTGGCATCACATCTTTTCCATTAACCAAAATTGGCTTGTTTGACCTGTGATATATAAAAAAAATTAGACACTAAGACACAATATTCAACGTTTTTTGGGAAACAAATGTGCACTCTATTTTATGTATAAAAGTATCCTTCTTCATGTCTTAAGTTAAACATGGCTTTATAAAAAAAAAACATACTGCAGCCTGCCTATTTGTGATACACCAAAGCACAGCCTACCTACCAGCTCACAGACTTGTTGGGCGGGAAGGGTTTGCGCCGATCTTCGCGCAGCCGGCCATTTCAGGTTAAAAGCTATTAAGTCAGGTGCTCACGAGCTTTCAGGTGTTACCTAGTTCCTCAGAGTAATATATATTATTATTACTCTAAGCCTAGTTCGCATCGAAATCAGTGGCGTGTTTTAGTATATTTTTGTGAGTGCTTAGATAAAATATGTAATTTAGGTTTTTGAACAAAATCTCTTCAAAACAAGTGTTTTCTAAAACACGGACAGTGACCCTATTTAACCAGCCTACCTATTGTTATATAGTTATAGGTTAATTCTTCTGTATAATTATATCAATAATGAAATCATTAAGAATACAGGGTCGCTCAAATAGGATTAAAATTGCGTATTAATCTTCCGAAAAAAAGTCCTTTTCTTTTTATTTTTTTTGGGTAGCATTTTGCGTATAATGCTGGGTTTATACAGATAAAAATAAAAAATTGCTGTTTGTATGTACAGGGTCATTGATTATATTTGAGTGGCCTTTATCTGTGGTTAATGTAAGTGATAGAAAAAAACTTTAAATACAAAAGTTGCATAATTTTTTTCATATTATCTTTTGGACTGATGTCAGAAGTGTCGGACGTAATTCCTTATGTTAAATTTTGATAGCAACTTTCTTAACTTAAAGGAAACCCCCTATATATTTTCTGTCAGAATGAAAGACATATTGTTCCTGATTTTAAAAACATATAGCTTGTTAAAATCTAGTTAAGCTGTTGTTGAGTTATTTAGGTTTTAACTTTATATTTAAATATACGGAACTCTCTGCCAGTCGAATATTATAATAGTGCATTTTACCAGTTATTTAAAACTAATATAACTCAAAAATGGCCTATCCAAATGTCAACAACCCATTTATTTTTGAACTCAGGGCAAAGATACCTTTCTTTCTAACAAATAATATATAGGGTATTTCCTGTGATCTAAGAAAGTTGCTATCAAAATTTAACATAAGCAATGATATCTGAACTAAAAAATATGCAATTACATCCATTTATAATAAAAAATTATTTTTGACTAATTTTTATACATTTTAAGTTGAAAAGTTAATAAAGGCCACCATTTTTATGTGTTTGATAAATTCCAACGCGTTTTGGCGATTGAAATAATTCATTTAACTAGGTTACATGTAAGAAAAGTTAAATTTATTTTTTAATGTAAATCGGTGTAATTGCATATTTGTACATAGTTTTTAATTCTGATCAACTTTTCTTAATAACAATTTTCGATATTGTCAAAAATACAGGTACTTTTTTCTTGGGCAAAATTTATGTTTTTTGACAAACCTCGTATATTACTAAAAAAATTTGGTATCTGATAATTGCATTTTAGGTCTATACAGAACTTTTTATGAAGAATAAAATTTTCCAAAAAGTAAATAATAAAAAAGTTTGCCATATGGTTCCAGGTTATCTAGGTATGCATACTTATTATATGTTAAATTAAAACCAAACAACAATAAACTAAAACTGTTGATTAAATTTACTATCAATTAACTGCAAAATCAAAAAAATTATATTAAAATATAATATTAAAAGTCCAATCCTGTCTATTTCAAATACAATATTTCTTAGTCCAGTCCTGTAATTTAACCTGACATGGCGTCGGTGACGTCATATTTCTATTCCCACTTAGATCAAAGGCGTCGACTAGAGTCTGTGAGCTGGTTGTTAGGTAGTAGGAAGGCTGTGACCAAAGCTTTAAAAAAAATCGTCAAATATAATTTTTTTCTGGTGGAGATCTGGCATATGGTGTAGACATCTTTTAAAATAGTTGGATAAATAAGTTAAATTTTTTAATGCACTATTTTTTAGCATTTTCATACACAATTTGACCATCTTTTTTTTAATATTAGATACATACAACAATATAAGACACGTCAAAATTGGTTTTAATATTTTTATAGCCTGTAAAACTTCCAATCGATAGGTGTGCAACTAAAAAAAGTAGGGTAGAGTGGTATATAGCGACGCTTTTTTTTAAATGTTATTAAAAGTTTAGAACAATTTTTTTTCTTTAGGTAGATACAGAGATTCTTTATTCGATCATGTTTACAAAAAAAAATTTGCCCAGAGGGTGTTGATCAGGTCAAAAATTTTTTTAACTTATATCCTATGTAAAGAAATTCAACATTACAGAATAAATAAATACATATTATAAAAAATTATTTAAACTAATTGTTTTAATTTTTTGTCCTTCTGACCATTTTCAGGCTCAGCACAACAGGGAGTACCGTATTTACCGAAATAGGCACTTGATAAAATGTTACCATTTTTTTAATTTGCTATAAAAAAAAAGAAAGGAAAAAAATCTAATTTCATGTTTAATATCTTGATCGGTAAAAAATTCGCTCAGACATTAATAGGCTTTAGAAATCAGGAATGTTTTTATTTTGCTGTTGATAACCTTTTTTGATTGTAGCATACGAATAGCTCCTAAGCCGCTAAACCGATTATCATGAAATTTTTAGGTAAAATAGTTTACAATAATGTAAATAGCGGTTTAGACTTTGGTCAAAATCCATCAATGCGAATGACAGCTTTTGACGGTTTAAAAATTGAAAATATGCTTAAAAAAACTTTTGAACAGAGCATTGCACCAATATGCGGGTTTCGGAATATATTAGAACATCGTTTCTCAATAATTTCTCCTTTTTCGTAGGAGCCTCAGTTTCTGAGATATTTACAAAAACTGTTTTTAAAGCTGATATAGCGTGGAGTACACTTGAAGTGTAATGGGCTAGGAAGGTATCAGATCCATCATGGATCAATTAATTTTTTTTTGCTTTTTTTGTGTTTGCAGTGGATTTTTCGAATGACCAAAGTAAGTAAATTGAAGCTGTTCTGGACAGCTACAAGTTAAAGCTAGGAAGCTAATTTAGATATTTTCTTAAAGGAATTTTTAATCTCTACAAGTTTTTTGGAGTTTATGGTTTTTGAGAAAAAACGGTATTAAAAAAATGCACTTTACTTTTAATATATACTCACCCAAATTCGACACCCTATAGGGGGTTTTGTGATGACATAGGCAATCAATATTTATAAGCATCCAATTTTCAAGGGTGTTTTTTCCAGAAATTAAAAATCAAATCCCGTTTGTAGATCTATTTTGGGAGTTGTAAAATGAAAAAAATATTGGATTTCAAAAACCAAAGTGTTATTATATTAACCAAGTTAATATTGTATCAAAAATAGACAAGCAACAACTTTTTTTTTAAACTGACTAATATGGGTTCAATTCGGCACAGTAACAGATCGACCGGAGTCCCTTGAGAATAAAATATGTTGCAGCCGAAAGGTCATACGGGCCAAACCAAACTCTCAGAACAACTGTAACGGCTTGTTATTAATGAAATACTAAAATTTTGTTACATATTTGGGAGTCATGTTGGACAACAGACTTAGATTTAAAGAACATCTTAAAAAAAGTTATTTCAAAAATCGTTTACATCCATGCGAGATTTATATGGCAATAGGCATATTCTTAATAAACAATTAAAACGAAATTTATGTGAATCGTTGGTCCTCTCTAACTTTATCTACTGTGATTTCTTTTATGGATTCTGTCTAAAACAGGAAAGTAAAAATCGTATTCAAAAAAGTACAGAATGTGTGCGTACGGTTCGTCTATGGTTCGCACAAATCTGATCATGTTTTACATTTATATAAAGATATAAAATGGCTTAAGATGAATGAGCGTAGAGATCTTCATTTTTCGTCCTTCTTGGTAAAAGTATTATACAATCCTAATTCAACTGTTCCTTTAAAAGAACGTTTAATTTTTCGTAACTCTATTCATAATATACTGCGATTTTTCAGCGCTCGTTTTCCTATACGCCGTGAAACAATTTAACTTAATACCACATCAGTTTCATAATCTATCATCTCAAGGATTTAAATCAAAATATAAAGAGTATCTGTTAAATCTAAATCACAAAAAAAAATATATGAACCTACAAAAAAAATTAAAAAACAAAAAGAGTATTTCGGAGTAATCTTTATATCGGTAGCGTCGCCGCCGTTAAACTATTATACAGTGTGTCCCATTTAAAACTTACCACCCGGGTGTATAAAAAAAATACCAAGATTGTTATACCTATCAGTTTCTTGTTCTATTAAATAAAATTATTTATAATTTTTTATAAAAATGTCATTTAAACCTTAATCAGAAACCTACAAAAATTTTCGGAAAAATGTTAAATATACCAATAAGCTTTCCTTTAATGTAAAAGTGTCTACATAAAGTTTAGTGCCATGCATACAGTACAACTATTCTTTTAGTTAATTTAATTCGGTTCCCCCTCCTTAAACGTGCTTCTTGGCGGTTTTTTGCTAATAACTCGAAAACGGTCAACTTTTCTAAAAATATTTTAAAGATCATTTTACAAGCGGATAAAATTTCGTTTTTAACCATGTACCTTAGTACCCCCTAAAGGCAGTGGTGCACGTTCCATAGGCCTACCAAAAAAAGGAAAAATTTTTAAAATGTTTTTTTTATTTTTCTTGTGGCATTTTGTATCCTTAACACATTGTTTTTTTCAAAAAAGTATTTTTGTTCAGAAACCCATTGTATACAGTTAAATATTAATTAAGTTAGACCTAACTTTTAAAAGTAGTCGCCTTGAAATAAAAATAAATGTGTTTGTAGAAATCCTCAAATCAAACAAAAATTTTGAAGATTCATTTTCGTAACTCAGTAAATAATACTCAAGGTGAAAATATTTTTGATTAGTATTAACTTAAAACTTAATGTTTCGAGTTGAATTCATTTAAATTGGGGGGTGGGGGTATTCCATCTTTTACAGTATTTTTCTAATTATTTGCAAACTTTTAACTTGGCCAAAAACAACTAAGTAATAGGTATTAAGGCTGACCAAAAGTCCTCTCTAACGATGTATAACACGACCCCCTTTTATAGGGATTTAAATAAATGAGTGGTGTGGAAAAAACAATATTAGGGCGTGTTATACATCATTATAGAGGACTTTGTTACTTAGTTGTTTTTTGCCAAGTTAAAAGGTTGCAAATAATTGGGGAAATACTTTAAGAGAGCACTTTTGAGGGGGGCGAGAGGGGGGATGCCCCCACCTCCACTTTAAAGAAAGTTAACCAGAAAAAGTCAGTTTTAAGTTATTACTAACCAAAAATAATTGCTTACTCACTCGCATTATTATTTACTGAGTAACAAAAATGAATGTTTAATATTTTTGTTTGATTTAAGGATTTCTACAAACACATTTATTTTTATTTCAAGGCGGCTATTTAAAAAAATATGTCTAGCTTAATAAGTATTTAGCTGTATACAATGGGCTTTTTTGGCAATGGCTAGACTTGCGCAGGGCGTAGCTGCTTCGTCCCGGCGTTTAGTTTTAAGATATAAAATTTATAGACATTTATCTAAATTAGAATGCTTTTTATTTTCTTTTTTTGCTAGAGTTATGCTCAAACTTTATACTTAAAGTTACTTTTATTTCTTGGTTTAAACTAATTTAGTTACTAAGATATGCCTTGCCTACAAAAAGGGTAAAAATTTGAATTTGCGCGGTGAATTATATGCTCAAGAATGCATTGACTTTACTTTATTATTTTTGCTTTTTCTACCTTGAGTATATCCATTTTCCATCCTTTTTTAATTTAAGTTTTCCCTAATTTTATACATACCTTTTTACTGCTATATTGCTACATACAGCAGTGCTCCAAAGTCCGTCTTGCTATACGGATCTCATGCGAATATTTGGGGTACTCTCCATACCAGTGATATATATTGATCGCCAAGTGAAATCACATGCGTGTTTTTTAAGACCACGGTCGTGTATAAACATTTTATGGATTGCTTTGATGTGCTACTGCTACTACTTTGATTGGAATTATTTGGATTCAACTGTGCAGTTGTCCATGTACCAAGTTCCTTTTATCCAAGGGTAAGTCAAAGTGTTTTTGAGCTGCGTTTCTTTACATTTTTTACTTATTCCCTATGCTACTATTCCTAACTAAGAACACAAAAGTGTAACCTAAGAGTGGGAACTATTGGACTGGAGATCCCTATTGCTACAGTTCGGTTGGTTTGTTGACTTTTTCATGCGAAAGACGTCTCGACCGACCATTTTTTGGTCCTTCGAGCCGGATTTCCCGTTCTGCGTAATAGGTGCTCTCAGAGTTGCATAATTGTGTTTGAAGTTAGGACTTTACTTTGCGTCTTTTTGAGACAAGGCATATCTTAGGTTTTACATTTTATCTACGGTGTGTCTATTGTACGTTGCACGTACCAACTTGCATTGCATTTTTTATTTGTGCAATATACAAATTGCATACAAATTTTTTTTTCAAAATTAAAAATTATTGCGCTGTCGATGTATGTAAGGCTTGCGTTTCCTTGCGTACCTACACAAATTCAGAAACTCTTATCAGTTGCTAAATTTTTTGTGCATATTTATTAGCATTTATACTTTTTGCTAAAAACTTGCTGTTCTTTACTCAATATTTGCTAAAAGCCGCTGGCCTTTTAATATTGCTTTGAATCTTGGTTTACGAGGGAATTTGAAAAGTAGTACGATATATTTTTTAAATTTGCTTCCCTTGTTAACTATTGCTTTACTTTACACTTTAACCTTTTAAAATGGTAAACGATACCGAAAAAAAGGTAAGCTCGGCTAAGGCCTTGCGTCAAACTGCAATCAATCAGTTGAGTGTGCTTGAACACTATGCCAATCAGGCGAAAACAAATCCAGCTGCTCACACAAAGTTTAAAGTTAACTTTAAAAAACTTTCTTCTTGTTGTAAGAGCTTTGAAAAGCATCATAATGCTTTACTGATCTTGATTTCAGACGATTCTGAAGCTCTGGAAGCTCAGAATAAAATACAAAAAGATTTTTTGGATAGATGCGTAGAGGTTGAGGCTTTGCACTATGATTTATTTGAGGTGGAGGCTGAAGAAATAAATCGAAGCCACAATGAGGTAAATAATCAAACAATTATTTTTCCGGAACCAGAATTTTCTCTTCCTAAGTTAAATGTCCCTCCTTTTTCGGGCGATGTTGAGGAGTTTCCAAGCTTTATTGAGATTTACAATGCGGTTGTACATACGCGTAAGAGCTCGGACATTGAGAAGTTTAAATATTTACGTACGATTTTAAGAGGCCCTGCTTTAAATTTAATTAAAAATATACCTCTTGAAGGAAATAATTATTTACTTTGCTACGATACGCTGATTTCCAGATATGACAATAAGCGCTTGCGTGCGGTTTCTTACTGGAAATCTATCGAAAACTCACCTCGGCTATCCAATGATGACGTTTTAGAATTGCGCAAAATGCTAGATACGTTCAAGGAAAACCTTGATTGCTTAAAAAATATGGGATATGCGACCCATAGTTGGTGCTTTATTACTGCGAACATGCTTTTGGATCGATTAGATCCCGAAACGCGTAAGTTATTTGAACTAAATCACGCTTCTAAGTTAATGCCAAAATACGAAGATATTTATAAGTTTTTAGAGCAACATTGCACGTCTCTTGAATCTTTATCTTTGTCTATGAAACAAGATAATGTTCAAAACTCACGACCAGGGAACTTCTCGAGATCCCCCCGTAATCCACGAAATAAAACAGTTTTACTTGCGAACAGACAGTCACAAAAAACTCTAAATTCCAAACAAAACACGTGTTTCTACTGCAAAGCAAAAAATACACATCTGATTTTTAGCTGTGAATCTTTTTTAGTGAAACCAATTCAAGAACGCATTGATTTTATTAGAAATAATAAGGGATGCACCAACTGCATGGCTAGTTTTCATCAAGTAAACTCGTGCACTTCACAAAAAAGATGTAGATTTTGTTTTTTAAATCACCACAGTCTTTTATGCCTAAAAAATAACTCCCCAGCTTCGGTGATTGCTTCTTCTTCTGTGACGTCTAGTGGATCACAAACTAACCCCGTAGAAAATCAAATTACTGAAAATAAATCTATTCACGCGGGTACTGTGCTTGGCGACTATGACACGTTGCTTTGCACTGCTTTGCTGCACATCCGTGATGCATACGGAAATTGGCACGAAATACGCGCCATCTTGGATAATGGCGCCATGTGCTCCTTTATAACGAAAAAATGTGCGAATGCACTCGGACTTCCTAAATCCAACATTTCGCTTAATGTAAACGGTTTAGGAGATATGTCTACTACGGCGCGCCATGCGGTGCATTGTAAAATTGCTGCTATCGATAATAAATCGAAAATTTTTAGTCTAGAACCTGTATTAATAGACCAAGTTTGCGATAAAATGCCAAGTGTATCTTTTAACCAAAATTCTTTGCACTACTTAACTGGTCTAAAATTAGCTGATCCCAGTTGGTATAATCAAGCTGGAATTCAGCTTCTTATTGGCGCGGACCTTTATGGATCACTTTTAGAAGAAGGTAGACTTTATTTCGGTCCAGACACCCCCTCTTGTATTAATACAGTCTTCGGATGGACTTTGCTCGGAAAAATGCCTCTGCAAAATGCTGCTTTTGCATCAAAAAATATTTCTACTTTTATGGCAACTATTTCCACTCCTGATTTAAATAATACTTTGCAAAAATTCTGGGAGTTGGAAGAGGTTCCTACGGTGGAGAAAAATTCACCTTCAGATATTTTTTGCGAAAAATATTTTGAAAAAACTACTATACGCGATGTGGACGGTAAATACACCGTTTCGTTGCCTTTTAAAATCAATCCCGTTGATTTCGGCGATACCCGAACCCTTGCTTTGCGTCGGTTGTACTCGCTTGAAAAACGTTTACTAAATGATAAAAAATTATTTACTTCTTACTCACAAGTAATGCAAGAATACTTGGATATGGGTCACATGCGTGCAGTTTCACCCCCTAATAACTCAGAAAATCATGAATATTTTTATATTGCTCACCATGCGGTTATAAAAGAAAGCTCGAGTAGCACGCCTGTTCGTCCTGTCTTTGACGCATCGAGTGATTCTTTAAATAAGTCTAGCCTAAATCAAGCCCTTCACACGGGTCCTAAACTACAAGGAGATTTAGTTAAAATTTTGCTTAATTTTCGGCTACATAAATATTGTTTTGTTAGCGATATTTCTAAAATGTACAGAATGATAAATGTGGAGGAAAATCAACATAAATACCAACGAATTTTATGGCGTTTTAATTCTGAAGAAACGGTGCAAGATTACGAATTAAAAACTTTGACTTTCGGAGTAAACTGTTCTCCATATTTAGCAATTCGAACCTTGCTTAAATTAGCCGATGATTATCAAGACTTACCGTTGGCTTCTGCGATTTTAAAGGACAGCGTCTATATAGACAACTGCGTAGTAAGTTGCAATGATTTTGATCAAATCATGCTTATGAAAAATCAATTAATTGAGTTATTAGGGCGAGGCGGATTTGAACTGAAAAAATGGGCATCAAACGAACCCAAATTGCTTGCAGACTTGCCTGCAACCCACATACAAACCAAAGACTTTTCTTTGGATCGAGAGGATGCAAACTCTCTAAAAATTTTAGGCTTGAGGTGGAACCCTCAAAGTGATAACTTTTTTTATTCTTTTAATTATAATACAAAAATTTGCACTAAGCGTAATTTGCTTAGTACCCTTGCGAAATGCTTTGACCCTTTAGGTTTTCTTACACCGGTTACGTTTTTTGCAAAAAATTTAATCCAGTACTTATGGTTTATAAAGTTAGATTGGGATCAGTTAGCACCCCCGGAAATAATTTCCAAGTGGAAAAAATTCGAGGAAGAACTCAAATTATTTTCTGATTTTTATATCCCAAGAATGATTGATCTCTCTAATTTTCAATTTTGTCAAATTGTTGGATTTAGCGATGCATCCGAGCGCGGTATGTGTGCGGCGGTTTATTTTCGTATTGTTTATCAAAACGGAGATATTAAAACGTATTTTGTGTGCGCAAAATCGAAAGTCGCTCCCATAAAAAGAATCAGTATTCCCCGTTTGGAGCTCTGTGCGGCAGTTTTGCTAGCTAAACTCATTCAATTTATTCAAAATACTTTTGCTAATAAAATTGCTTTTCAAAATACTATTGCTTTTACGGATAGTATGGTAGCGCTCTCTTGGATCAAAGGATCACCACATGCGTGGCGCACTTTTGTATCCAACCGAGTCACATACATACAAGAAAAAATTCAGCCTTGCGATTGGAACCATGTTCCTTCTGAATTAAATGCCGCGGACCCCGGGTCACGTGGTCTATTGCCTGCAGATTTAATTAATTGTTCCCTTTGGTGGCAAGGACCCGAGTTCCTTTGTAAGCCACAAGAGACATGGGATTTTACTAAAAATAATATTACTACACCCAAAGAAGCTCTCGAAGAGGAGCGAAAATTGGTGTTTGCTGCAACAATTGAACCAAATTTTTTGGATTGTCTGCTTACCAAATTTTCAAATTTTTTGCGTTTAATTAGACTTGTTGCTTTTATACTACGTTTTATTCACAATCTTCGCGCGCGTAAATTTAATAATGAGAAAATTATTATTAATTCTACGTGGTTAATACAATATGAGTTACAAAATGCAATATTTGTGCTTATAAAACACGTGCAAAATAAATATTTTCAAAACGAGATTTCTTTACTTGTCGATAATAAACCGTTGCCAAAGGTTTTTAGAAAATTAAATCCGTTTTTGGATCAAAATAATATTTTACGCATTGGCGGAAGAGTATGCAATTCGGAATTAGATTATGACAAAAAATTTCCTATACTTTTACCCGGTGATTCTCAATTTACAAAGTTATTGATTGCGCATACTCACGAGAAACATATGCATACCGGCATAAACACGACTTTATTTTTACTTTTTCAAAATTATTGGATTTTTGCAGCTAAAAGGCATATAAGAAAAATAATTTCGCGTTGTTCTACATGCTGGCGCACGCGCCCCAGTAATTATCAACCCCCTGTTGGTAATTTGCCAAAATTTCGCGTTTCACAAGCAAAAGCTTTTCAACACGTTGGCGTTGATCTTACGGGAAGTTTTGCTATTACAATGAGCCGCATGCGCGGTGCAAAACGACTTAAGGCTTATGTCGTTCTATTTATTTGCGGTTGTACGAAGGCGGTACACTTAGAAATTGTGTCAGACTTATCGGCAGACGCTTTTATGGCAGCATTCCGACGTTTTATTGCCAGAAGAGGACGCGTGGAAGTAGTCTACTCGGATAACGCGTCAAATTTTACGCTTTCTGCTAAAATGCTTAACGAGATGTTTGCTGAAGTTGCTAATCGCGAATCAATTCGTTGGCACTTCAACCCTCCATCCGCACCCCACATGGGCGGTTTGTGGGAAAGTAACATCAAAAGTGCAAAGTCTCATTTACTACGAGTAATTGGAGAACAGGTGCTTACTTTTGAGGAGCTTTATACTGTGGTTACTCAAGTAGAAGCTATCCTCAACTCTAGGCCTTTGTGTCCAGTCAGCACAGATCCAAATGATTTGACTGCACTGACGCCCGGTCATTTCCTTAGCCTGGAACCACTTACGACTGTTCCAGACCTCGATTTTGACCAAGTGCCTTTAAATAGGCTTTCTCGGTGGCAGTTGCTGCAAAAATTGCATCGCGATTTTTGGCGTAGATGGCACAGAGATTACTTACATACATTGCAACAGCACGCTAAAGTGAATCAAGACAAAATTGATCCCATTGCGATTGATACGATGGTTTTGATCAAAGATGATCAAACCACTCCCTTAAATTGGGTATTGGGACGAGTAGTAGGATTGCACCCTGGTACTGATAATGTAGTAAGAGTTGCTACAGTTAAAACCTCCAAAGGTTTATTCAAGAGGCCTTTGGTGAAATTGTGCCCTCTCCCTAATGCTTAGTTCAGAAAATACCATACCCTGGGTATTTTCAGGGGGGCCGGAATGCTTCGTCCCGGCGTTTAGTTTTAAGATATAAAATTTATAGACATTTATCTAAATTAGAATGCTTTTTATTTTCTTTTTTTGCTAGAGTTATGCTCAAACTTTATACTTAAAGTTACTTTTATTTCTTGGTTTAAACTAATTTAGTTACTAAGATATGCCTTGCCTACAAAAAGGGTAAAAATTTGAATTTGCGCGGTGAATTATATGCTCAAGAATGCATTGACTTTACTTTATTATTTTTGCTTTTTCTACCTTGAGTATATCCATTTTCCATCCTTTTTTAATTTAAGTTTTCCCTAATTTTATACATACCTTTTTACTGCTATATTGCTACATACAGCAGTGCTCCAAAGTCCGTCTTGCTATACGGATCTCATGCGAATATTTGGGGTACTCTCCATACCAGTGATATATATTGATTTTTAAGACCACGGTCGTGTATAAACATTTTATGGATTGCTTTGATGTGCTACTGCTACTACTTTGATTGGAATTATTTGGATTCAACTGTGCAGTTGTCCATGTACCAAGTTCCTTTCATCCAAGGGTAAGTCAAAGTGTTTTTGAGCTGCGTTTCTTTACATTTTTTACTTATTCCCTATGCTACTATTCCTAACTAAGAACACAAAAGTGTAACCTAAGAGTGGGAACTATTGGACTGGAGATCCCTATTGCTACAGTTCGGTTGGTTTGTTGACTTTTTCATGCGAAAGACGTCTCGACCGACCAGTAGCCAAGTAGAAATATTTTCTTTGTAACAACTGATTCTATAAATTATTTTTCTCAATAAAGTCATTTATTATTATATTATTATTATTATTATATCCATTTTGCATTTAGCACTACCAGCGCCCTTCGAGTATTAGGTATCTAGCCTAAAACCAAACCATTTTAAACGACATCTGTGCTAACGGAATGTGCACCACTGTCGTCAGAGGGTACTAAGGTACATCGGTGAAAAGGAAATTGTATCCGCTTGAAAAATGATCTCCAGAGGATTTTTGCAAAAGTTAACTCTTTTCGAGTTATTAGCAAAAAACTATCAAAAAGCACGTTTAAGGGGAGGGAACCACCCCCCTCCCCTGGTTGGAGGGTGGTTCCGTTTCTTAAAATGTTTGGGCGAGTCTTAACCAAGTGTGTTGCTTCTATCATTAAACGCAACATATCGCTTGAATTTCGGAGGTAGGGCCTGAACTATAATACATATTATATACTCAAAATGATACCTGTTTCTTAATGCAATATGCAGCACAGCTCTGTCCTCGGTAAAGTTGATCTTTTGTCCACTGAACATAGCATCTCTAGCCTGTTCAATTTTGCGGTCTCTGGCCAACTGGAACAGCAATCTGAGCGCTTCATCGTCGACTCGGTTCTTGGAGTAATCAAACAGAATGTCACCATCGTTCGGGGTGCTTAACTTGAGGCTGAGAAAAAATTAAAGTAGATTTAATTTAAACAATTAAATATATATATATATATATATATATATATATCATAGCCTAACTAACAAAATTACGAAAATTGAATTATTTTTCGGCCTAACTGTTCTCATGCAACTCTTTGGTCTCACGAGGTACATATCTTTATTACAAATAGTTCAGAAATTAGCACTTTTTTTTAAATAATGCCTTTATTATATAAATTATCTTACAAATTAATATTTACATTAAAAATATACATACCCTTAGTAAGTATACTATCGCTTCTTTTTTAGAAAGTAAATACTTTTTTCAAAAAAATTTCAATTTTCTTATTTGAAATTAATTTGTATCTTTAAACTCAGGTTTTTAGGTTTTTACAGGTTGTAAAACATTAATGAAAATACAAAAAAGTAGAAAATGTTTTTGTTTTTCACACTTGTAAATTTGATTTGAAGTATATCATATACTGATTTAAACTGGTCTAAATTGTTTTAAGTTAAGCCACATTTTTTACACCTATCGGTGTTACTTATTTCATGCCTAAAAAGTTTTTCTGCAGTGGGTACTATATCATCATTAGTAATAAAAAACATGACTGCTCGTACTTTAGACGGAATATTTTTATTTGCAAGTGCCGGCCAAATCATTTCCCATTTTCCAGTTGGTTGCTTTATTTAAATTTCGGATTTTTGCTCTTTTTGTAACATTATCATTGAATAAATTACTTTTATTTTAAACATTTGGGTTTTATTAAATACAGTTTTTTGTTGACAAACATTTTTAAAAGGATAAGAAATTTTCTGGTTTGGTGATTCAAGGATTACATTTAATGCTAATTTATACCAGATTTTGGTTGGTTGATCTGACCACGATTCCTATGACGTTTTTAAGAAGAAAGCCAATGCCTTAATTTCTAGATTAATAAGATTTATTCCCCCCTTTTTTATGGGCAATTCTAATTGGCTTCTTTTCAATCTGTAAAAAGACCCTTTCCATAGAAAGGTACCTGCTTTTAATACTATTGTTTGACAAAATGTTTGAGGCAGAGGGATTATTTGAGCAAAATACCATAGGGTCACTGCATCCTGGAAGCCTGGCGTCCAGGTTTCCAGGATGCAGTGACCCTAAAATACCACAGTTTTGACATGTACATATTTATAAACCAGACTCTTTGATATAAGTTAAGAATTCTTAGACTATTTGAAAACATATTAGCTTGAATTATCTTTATAACTGCTGTCCAATTCTCTTCCAGCATTTCTTTGAATTCTTTTAAAACAAAAAAACCTAAAATCTCAATTTTATTTGTTTTAGACGTCTTTTCATAAATTTCTAAACTATTTTTTATTGCTTTGAGGTCATTTAGATCTTTTGGGAAGCAAACAACGTCATCTGCTAACGCTAAAACTTTTAAAATCTGATTGTTTAATGAAAATCCCTGAACCGAAAACTTAATTAACTCTATTAAAGGTTGTAGGCTAATACTAAAAAGGATCATGGACAAAGGACATCCTTGCCTTACCGATGTCTCAATCTTAAAACTTTGTCTGAGATATCCATTAACTAGAACCGTGGATTTTGCTAGGGAATAAAGTGTTTTGACAGTGTTTATCACTTTGCAATTTAATTTTTTTTATTATTTTCCACAGGTACTCGTGCTTAACCCGATCGAATGCCTGCGTGAAATCTAATGCCAAAATGTTAGGTCCCTTCGTGAGGGGTGGCGGAACAAAGATCGAAAGACAAAAGATCGAATACAAAAGATCCAAAAACCAAAGATCGAAAAGGCAAAAGATCGAAAATATAAAAGATCGAAGAACAAAAGATCGAAAGACAAAAGATCGAAAATACAGAAGGTCGAAAAACAAAAGATCGAAAAGGCAAAAGATCGAAAATACAAAAGATCGAAAAACAAAAGATCGAAAAACAAAAGATCGAAAAACAAAAGATCGAAAATACAAAACACCGAAAGTACAAAAGATCGAAGGGCAGAACATCGAAAAACAAAATATCAGACATAAACAGTTTAGGCAAGGTCAGGTAAGGTAAATAAACCAATGGCTTGCCTTACTTAACACAAATCATATAGTTCGATAAAAGGGCGTTTTCAATCATATTTTTTCAAAAAAAAAACATTCCTGATTTCTTTTCCGGGATCCTAGAGGGTGTGTAACCGAACCGAATCGAGAACCGAACCGATGTGGTTCGGTTTGGTTCGGTTCGGTTTTATACCCTGTAGGATCCCGGGAAACATGTCAGGAAAGTTTTTTTTGAAAAAATATGTTAGAAAGAGACCCCATAGACGAACCGGTTTGGCTCGGTTCGGTTTAGTTACCTACCTTCTAGGATCCTGGAAAGGAAATCAGGAAAGTTTTTTTTAAAAACTATGTAATAGCGATATTTTGAAACGCGCTTTTTTGATACGCGCTATTTTGATCTTTTGTCTTTCGATCTTTTGTTTTTCGATCTTTTGTATTTTCGATCTTTTGCATTTTTGATCTTTTGTTTTTCGATCTTTTGTTTTTTGATCTTTTGTTTTTCGATCTTTTGTTTTTCGACCTTTTGTAGTTTCGATCTTTTGTGTTTTCGATCTTTTGTATTTCGATCTTTTGTCTTTTCGATCTTTTGTTTTTCGATCTTTTGTATTCAATCTTTTGTCTTTTGATCTTTTGTCTTTCGATTTTTGTTCCGCCACCCCTTCGTGTGAAAGGCGACGAATAGGTTAAACTTGTATACAGGGCGTCTCGAAATTGGACGTAAATATTATAACCACGTATTCTACGGCCCAAAATAGAGATAAAAGTTAATTTAAACTCCAAAGTCCAAAATTGCTTCGTTTCTGTGATACAGTGTGTTAAAGTAAAAAAATATATATCAATTTTTTTAAAATTATAATATCATTTTCAAAATTGGTACGCGAAAGCATTTTTACTGTGGACGTTAGAGGGCGCTTCACACTGCACTTTTGATGGTTTAAAATTACCATAACTTTTTTCTCAGTGTAGTTTTTTATGCTTTTACTTAAGAAAGAAAATTCCCCAAGAATTTTAAGCTAAAGATACCCTTTCTCAAGGATCCACCTTGATTTTCTCGAATATTATCAGGAATAGGGAAAGTGAGTCTTGTGATACCTTGTTTCGAAGGCCTTTTGAATGTCCTTACAACCGTGTAAAAATTTCAAAAATCTATCCATTAGTTTTTGAGATAATTGCCTTCACACTTTCAAACATGGATTGATAAAATACAAATTTAATAAGAATTTAATATTTTTCTGATTTAATTTTTATTTTATTATTCCATGTTAAATTTGGAAATTTAAGAGCAAATCTCTCAAAAACTAATCGATGGATTTTTGAAACTTTCACACGGTTGTAAAGATATTCAAGAGAGCTTCAAAACAAGGTATCACCAGACCCACTTTCCCTATTTGAAATATAGGAGTAAAGTGGGTGGCGGAACAAAGATCGAAAGACAAAAGATCGAATACAAAAGATCGAAAAACAAAAGATCGAAAAGGCAAAAGATCGAAAATACAAAAGATCGAAAGACAAAAGATTGAAAATACAGAAGATCAAAAAACAAAATATCGAAAAGGTAATAGATCGAAAATACAAAAGATCGAAAAACAAAAGATCGAAAATACAGAAGATCGAAAGTACAAAAGATCGAAAGACAAAAGATCGAAAGGAAAAGATCGAAAAACAAAATATCAGAAGACAAAAGATCGAAAAAAAATCGCAAGTAAATACAGTCGAATCTCTCTAATTCGAACCTCTATAACTCGAACTGTTTTGGTTGTCCCTTTGAGTTCGGGTTATAGAGGTTCGACTGTAAATCGAAATATACAAAATGACGCGTATCATGTTTGCTTAGGTATATTCACATAAACAGTTTAAGCAAGGTCAGGTTAGGTAAAATTACCTAACCGTTAAATAAACCAATGGCTTGTCATACTTAACACAAATCATATAGTTCGATAAAAGGGTCTCTTTTTGAATAATATTTTTTCAAAAAAAAAACTTTTTTTGCTGATTTCTTTCCCGGGATCTTAGAGGGTGTGTAACTAAACCGAACTGAACCGAATCCAAACGAACCGAACCGGTTCGGTTTGGTTTTACATCCTGTAAGGATAATATCTCCATGCAATGAGTATGTATACTTGGGTGTCATATTTGATAAGACAGGAACAGACTGTAAAGAACTGGAAAAAAGAATAGTAAAAGCACAAAAGGTTATTGGATGTCTTAACAGTATTTTATGGAGCAGAGAGATAAAAAAGAATGTTAAATTTAACATATATGAAACAATGGTAAAAAGCACGCTGTTGTATGGAATAGAGACTTGTCGCGTAACAGAAAAATACACAACAAAAATGAAAAGTGTCGAAATGGATGCAATAAGATCAATGAGAATATCTAGAACAGATCACATAAGAAATGAGATCATAAAAGAAAGAATGGGAATCGAAGGAAGCATAACGGATGACATCACTAAAAGACAACTGATATGGTACGACCATGTACAACGGATGAACGACGAAAGATTACCAAAGCAGGTCCTGGAATGGCAACCAATAGGGCGCAGAAAAAGAGGGTGTCCTAAACTAGAATGGCAACAGTCAATTCAAAGATCAATAAGTCAAAAACATCTGACAGAAGATGATTGTCAGGATCGAAGGAGGTGGAGAATAGGCGTCGGACAACGTAGAAAAACGTTCTAAACCGACTAAATAAAAAAATAATAGGATCCCGTGAAACATTTCAGGAGTTTTTTTTTGAAAATATATGTTAGAAGAGACCCCATTTTCGAACCGGTTCGGTTTGGTACGGTTTAGTTACACACCCTCTAGGACCCCCGAAAAGAAATCAGGAATTTTTTTTTTTAACTATGTAATAATATTTTGAAACGCGCTATTTTCGATATTTTGTACTTTTGATCTTTTGTACTTTCGATCTTTTGTCTTTCGATCTTTTGTTTTTCGTTCTTTTGTATTTTTGATCTTTTGCATTTTCGATCTTTTGTTTTTTGATCTTTTGTTTTTCGATCTTTTGTACTTTCGATCTTTTGTTTTTCGATCTTTTGTGGTTTCGATCTTTTGCCTTTTCGACCTTTTGTATTTCAATCTTTTGTTTTTTCGATCTTTTGTATTCGATCTTTTGTCTTTCCATCATTGTTCCGCCACCCGGGTAAAGTATACCCCTCGAAGGGGGTTCGTGCTACAAAAATTTCAATAGCCAAAAAGTGTCCCCCTTGCAAACAAAATCGACGTGTTTCAGCGTTTTTAATTTCCTGATAATATTCGAGAAAATCCAAGTGGATCCTTTTCAAATTGTCACCTTGTATTTTAAACATTTTAGTTTTAAATTTTGTTAATTAATTAAAAATAATTTAGGAATCAAACAAATTATTGTCATCCTCCACTATTTTTTAAATTGTTTTAAACAAATAGTCCCGACATATTTCGTAAGTAGTAGCTTACATCTTCAGGGGACATTACTAAAAGAATCCCAAAAGAATTGTATTGATAAGAATTGGCGTGATTGACATTCAAAATTTATATGACATATGATATGATATATGAACCGAACCGTTTTATAGTCCAAATTATACGCATTTGTAATGACGTCATTTTTATTTATCTTTGTTTAGTATATTATCATGGGCGCACCCAGGGGGGGTTAAGCCTAAGATTTTTGTATATATTTTCCACATATTTCATGAATAAACACAAAAAATAGCACGAAATACGACATCATAAGGCCTCGCCGAACCGAACCCCCCCCCAAGACATATTCCTGGGTGCGCTACTGATATTATAAACAGCGGTGACAATAAACTTTTTTAAAAAATAGTGTCTATGATTAATATCCGTCACCTTGTCCGTCACCGTCAATTTTTTTTTTGTAACCAAATATTGATTGGCAAAAATATCTACGCCATACGTTTTTTTCTCACCTGGTGACGTCATTACAAATGCGTATAATTTAGACTATAGTAGCTAGGCAAAGTTTTTTAACCAGTTTTTACAATGTTGTTCTAATTTAGTTTAGGTAAGTATAGAGTCCCTGTATGTTGACATATTTGGATATCCAAATATGTCAACATACAGGGACTCTAGGAAGTCCTCTAACTAGATCTTTTATGTAGGCAGGTTCTCAAATTTGTTAGTTATTATTTTCACAAGATATTTTCTAGTTTTAAGTTTTTACCTTTCTTTTGTAATTTTTTTAATATTGTCACCTGAAGATGTAAGTTACTACTTATGAATCATGTCGGGACTATTTGTTTAAAACAAATTAAAAATTAGTGGAGAAAGACAATAACCTGTTTGATTCCTATTCAATGACACCATAATATGGATGATTTGCTAACATTAAAAATAATTTAATTATTTCGATGCGGCATCTGGAAAATGGCTTACTTTAGTATATTGTAACAAGAGTAACTTTTTTGATTTGAAATCTCTAATAAATTATCTTTTTAACAAAAACAGTAAAAAACAAAAATGAGAAAAACTTTATGGTCATTTTAAATAAATAATCAGAACTGCAGTGTGAAGCGCCCTCTAACGGCCACAGTAAAAAGTGTCCATATTCGGGTTTCGCATCCCAAAATACCTTCGAGTACCAATTTTCAAAATAATTAATTTAAAACTGTTCATACTATTTTAAAAATTCGATTTTTTTTTACCAACACCCTGTATCTCGGAAACGGAGCAATTTCGGAGCCCAGTAAAGTAAATTTTTTGACAGCTTAAATCGGGAGAGAATAATGCATGATTTGGCTACTTTGGAAATCCCCTTAAATTACATTAAGCTTATCAATGCTCCCACATAGCACAATCACGTTTTTAACATGTAAAAAACGCGTGAAAAAAAACTTTGATTATAAAAACTGCTACAAAAAAACGTTTATTTCATATCGACATGCAACAAAGAATATAGTAACTCATTATTAGGGGTTCTTGAGTTACAATCATACAGCGTATACAGTGAAACCTCTCCTTGCTGACACCTCTATTAAGCGGAAACTTCCTTTAACCGGACAAAAACCAAGCTTTTCCCCATTTCTTCTTCTTTCATGTAAAATTCACTCCTATAACCGGACACTCTAATAACCGGACACTCTAATAACCGGACACGGACAATTTTTTTTGGTTAAAAAATTCTGAAACTTCCTTTAACCGGACGGAAACCTCTGACAACAAGACGGATCTCTGCACGACATGGCCATTAATATTATGTAGCATGTTGGCAACAACGCACTCTGGAGCCGGGGAATTACCTTTCTCCGTTTTAATACTTCTGTCGGATTAACAAAATATTTTATTCCGCGGGACTGCTGTGTTTTATTTTTATTGTTCAGCTGGGTAGTAATAGATCTCTTTAAAATTGCGCCAAGTAAAAAACTGCTTAGTTTACGTGAAAAAATGGAAGTTGTTAACGTTTCGGAAAAGGAACATCTATCAACACGAAAGATCGCTAAAAAATTTAATATCGGAAAAACTCAAGCAACGGACATTCTTAATAAATATATATTAAAATTTCGCAGTTCCCTCTCATACGCGGACACCTCCAATAAGCGGACAAAATCGACCAAACCGTGAGTGACCGCTTATAGGAGGTTTCACTGTATACTAACCAAAAGCTTTGACGTCTGCTTCTTATATGCTTCATAAAATAAAATAAAAACTTTTTGTAATTATTATGGCAAGCCCGAATTTTTTTTATAACTTAATTCTGAGATACCAGTGAAAGCTCTCGTAAGCGGACATTGACCGTTCCAATATTTGTGTCTGCAAATGTGAAACTTTGGTTCCAGCAATATTGTCAGGACATGAGAATTATTTGCTTATCAGAGCTGTCCATAAATAGGGCTTTCACTGTATTCGATAGTTATTTTTAAGCTTTTTTTAAGGTTGCAATGCTAGGACAAAATTAGCACTTAAAAGCACATATGCACCGGGTGGGCCAGAAAAACTGAAAATTTTGTATTATTATAACTTTTGAGATTTTATAGTGTTTATGGAGGTTAAACCTACTTAATATCTACAAGTGTCAAAAAGTTTAAAAAAATTCAAATGTCAAAATTTTAATTGATTTTTATTTATTTTTATCAAATATTACTTAAATTGCATAATAAAATCAAATTCTGAGGCAAATTCTATAGGAAAATACTATTTTTAATAAGTTTTGTCACATACACTAAATAAAAATGTTAGGATCACCAAAATAGCAGATTTTTTTTTACAAATATTAATTTAAAAACCGAACCGAACTGACCCAAAATTTGTACATGTAATGCCAGTAATGCCAAGAAATTTGTTATTGCCATAACGCCATGCTATTTATATGGGTAATGCAAGGTAATGCTAGAAGTTGTTTCACCTTCGCTTTTTTCATAAGTAGAAGCACTGTATATAAAACTATTGACTGATGACTGGATACCAAATTGGATACAGTTTGGATATGGTTGACACCTTTACTACTATATTACTATCAATTAATAGAGGTTAGCAGGAGTAGAGACCCTGTATGTATGATTTACTTTAAATAAATAGAGACGCAAAAAACCTATCAACGTCTCTCACTCAACTTCGTTATGTAATTTTCTTGTCAAGCACATTGGCAAAATAATTTAAGTTGTCAGAGGTGAGTGACATCATTCATCATGCAACATAAACACTTTGTCTGTCAACCCTGGTATATGTTTACTAAAAAATCGTTTATTTTTATCTCCTGGCGCTTATGAATTAACAATGATGGAAGGTGTATCTCTCTCTAAACAATGCTAGAGTATAGAGGACTGCTATTTCCCTCCTTTGATTTTCTCTTCTTTACTTCTATAAAATATGTCATCTATACAGGGTTTCTAAGTACGAGTAGGTATTGTAATTGAAAAAAAGTTGGAGGAGATTTTAACACTTTCCTAATAAGGTTTTCTAATTACAAAAAAAGACATTCTTGTATTTGCATTGGCCAGTCTGTCTGTTTCATTCTTTGTGTATTGTAAATATTGTCAATTTTTTTAACATTAACAACCCACAGAGTCAATACAGCTTTGTTTAAGCATTCCTCTCTTCAAGGAAATATTTTCAAAAACCCCACTACTTATGGCATACTAAAAAAATTTGTGATCGTTAAGTCGGTATTGAGGGGTAAATAGCTAACCCAAAATGTGTACACTGATTGTGGAAATCCAGAATCTTTTCTAAGATTGGGATGGATTGTGTGTGTAAGATTGTGAAGGATTGAGAGATTGTATTAAGATTATTAGAAATCTGTAGTCGGCACTTAAAAGGTCATAAGGATAGATTTGAAACTTATGGGAAACAGCTATGTATGTTAGCAGAACACCTTTGGAAATTGAAAAAATTATATGCTCATAATTTGCCGTAAATTAGTAGTGAAAACAAAAAATTTGCCGTGCCCGTTTTTTTTTTTAAATATGGTGTCTTGCTAACTTTGAATAAAGTTAGCAGAGCACCTATAGAACCAATGGATTTATCTAAAAAAAATTTCATTCACAATTTGCCGATAATTATCCATAAATAAGTTGTGAAAAAAAAATTTGCCGTGCCCGGTTTTTTCAAAAAAATATGGTGTTTTACTAACTATATAAAGTTAGCAGAACACCTATAGAAATAATAGATTTATCTAAAAAAAATTAAGTGCACAATTTGGCGTTAATTATCCGTAAATTAGTTGTGAAAACAAAAAATTTGCCGTGCCCGTTTTTTTCAAAAAAATATGGTGTTTTGCTAACTTTTTATCAAGTTAGCAGAACACCTATACAAACAATGGATTTATCTAAAAAAAATTTAGTTTACAATTTGCCGTTAATTATCCGTAAATTAGTTGTGAAAACAAAAAATTTGCCGTGGCCGTTTTTTAAAAAATATATGGTGTTTTGCTAACTTTATATAAAGTTAGCAAAACACCTAAAGCAATAATGGATTTATTTAAACAAATTTAGTGCAGCATTTGCCGTTAATTATCCGTAAATTGATTGTGAAAACAAAGCCGTGTTCGTTTTTTTCAAAAAAATATGGTGTTTTGCTAACTTTATATTATAAAGTTAGCAGAACACCTATAGAAACAATGGATTTATCTAAAAAAAAATTTGGTCTCAATTTGCCGTTAATTATCCGTAAATTTGTTGTAAAAACAAAAAATTTGCCGTTGTCGTTTTTTTAAAAAAAATATGGTGTTTTGCTAACTTTATATAAAGTTAGCAGAACACCTATAGAAACAGTGGATTTATCTAAAAAAATTTTAGTTCACAATTTGCCGTTAATTATCTAAATTAGTTGTGAAAACAAAAAATTTGCATTGTAAATAACTCCAAAAATAGCTTAGATTGGCTTACTCCATTTTAAGGGATTGAAGAATATGCAATTTTAAAGCAAGCTGTAGAAAGTAGTAGTAGAAACCTTTATTTTGATATATTTTGACTTATGACCTTTTAAGTGCTGACCACAGAAATGTGTATGCACCAATTGAAGGGCTTGGGGCAATAAGGGACCTAAGCCACATTTTTTTAAATTTCACGATTTTAGTATAAACACATGTATAAAGATGGTCTTAAGCCACATACCAAGTTGTACAGCCATCACCTGGCTGATGTCGCCACCACGCTATGATGACCTTGTTGCTGACTTGCAAAGGAAATGGGAAATTCAATGCAGAAAAACTTTAAGCTTCCTTTACTACAGATTTCTCAAATGAGGCTTAGGTCCTTTATTGCCCCGAGCCCTTCAATTGTAATAGCTATTCACCCCTGGGTTGGTATATTAGTTTTGAGGGGTGAACAGCTCTCACAATCGTTGTACACATTTCTCACAATCTTTCACAATCTTTACACAATCCCTCCCAATCACTCACAATCTTTACACAATCCATCCCAATCACTCACAATCTTTCACAATCCTTCATCCCACAGGCCTTCACAATCTTTACACAGTCTGTCCCAATCACACAATCTGTCACAATCTTACCACAACCCCTCACAATCTTACCACAGCCCTTCACAATCCCTCGCAAAGGAAACTATAGACATGATGACCTTTTTTTTTTTTGGTCACATGAATTTGATGGGCTATTGCCCCCCGCCCCTTCAGGCATGCTACACCGCTGCACAGTCCTCCACCACAATCTTACCACAATCTTTACACAATCTTAGCAAAAGATTGTGGATTTTTACAATCAGTGTACACATTTTGGGTTAGCTGTTCACCCCTCGATTAGTTTGATTGAACAAGCTCTACCTAATGAAAAATTTTGTCTGGTCTGATTACATATTTTAAAGCATATATAGACAAAAAACTTTTTTAATCGTATAGCTTTTCTTTGCTTTAAAACTCAAGGGCAACTAAATCTGAGGTTAGGTATACTTATACTTTTTAAAAAGTTAAAAGGATTAAAACTAAAGGCTGGTTTAGGTAGTCCTGATTGGTTCAGTGGGAGTGTGTTTGCTTTCCAATCAGAGGCTGTGTGGTTCGAGTCCCATGCCTGCCACTACAAACTCGAACATACTCTCTGTTTGTGAATACAGATTTACCGGAAGTAGGGGTAAAGCCTGTCTTGAGTGAAGTTTGAGCATCAACGCAGTAGGCAAAGTTGATGATGAATACAGTGGTTAGGAAGTCCTGTTAAGCTGGTGGTCCCATTTTAAGAGCATAGATGGAGCTAGCACGATAAAGACCCATGTGAGTGTGTTGTGATTATCCAATTCCGAAATCAGAGCAATTAAGTTGCACACTGTGGCTAGTTGGTCTTCGATGCATAGGCCAACCCGAGGGCCAACCAAATTGAATAAATGAATGAATAAATGAAGGCTGGTTTAGCTAGTTACATAATTTACAACATACAAACTTAATGCTGAATGTGACTCTTAATTTTAGAAAGTATCCCTGCATGTTTTCTATCTACTAAGTATGGTAAAATGGAGTTGTAAAATGAAACAATAAATTTATGATGAATATGAACCAATCCATTGCACATTACCCACTTTCCTGGATAAATCTTGTCTTTAGTTTTACAATCAATAAGCTTTCTTATTATCAGAAATGTTGAACTTATGCAATGGTACCTTAGCAGTCTTCTGGTTAAGCTGATAAGTGGAATAGAAGTTTTTGTAAAATGTAAAAGACTATTTAAATAAAATAAATTCAATTCAATGATTCCTTACAGACCAGTAAAAAAAAAGACAAAATTGAGCTTCAAAGACCAGAAATATAGGTATCATTATCTTTTTGTTGAGCAGTGTGTTGCACAAGCCTTTACAAAAACCAGAAGGTTCTGACTGTGAAATATTAAGTGAAAGATAAATTGAAAATCTATAGTTCCTACAAATCTGGTATGTACCTAGAAATATTTATAGCCAAAAACTACTAGAATTTTAAAGCATTATAGTTTTTTTTATATAGAAAACATAAAAAAAACAATCATATGTTCCAAAGGTCAGTTGAAGGTGACTTAAAAAAACTAATTTCACATAAAAACACGAGTTTTAAAAGCTGGACTCACCTGTATTTTTGAAAACGCTTGGCGTCCTGGGCAAACAGTTCTTTAATCACTAAATTTTGGCCTTTATTTTTGTAAAAATCTTGCAATTTTTGCCAAGAAGGCTCAGAGGTTAGAAAAGGTTTTGCTTCCATCGCTGCTTTCTTGCCGGCCGAATCGTCGGTTACTGACGCGGGTGATCGTTCGAGCCCGCTTCGCGCACGACATTTGGGTCCGGTTTTTGTGCATTTATCATCCATTTCCAATAACTTGTAATTTTTCTACAGAAAATTTTAAATTTTTTTAAAGATTATTTGTTTATAATCTACAAAAAGTGACTTCAGTCAAAAATTTTGACTTCAATACTCAAAATCTAGTGAAAAATCCAAACTTGTTTCCATGGAAACCATTATTGATATTTTCGCGGGAGGAGTTTGGTTTATATTTCTCTTATTTGAAACCCGTGTAATTGAGAGAGATGAATCAGTCAACCAATCGAAGAGAGTTTGATTCTTTTCCTTTGTCGATTTCACGAATCGCGCTGAAATATTTGGGGATCCCAGAGTGCCGTCAGAGTAGGGGAAACCGGGGGTAAATAGCTAAGATAAAGGAAAAATGAATGGATCCATGATAGATCTGATATCTTCTTCCTGACCCATTAGCACACTCCAAGTTAACTCCAGGCTATATCAGCATTGTAAACATCTCAGAAACGGAAGTTTCTATACAAAGTTTTTAGCAATATACTTAACATAAATTGAGAAAAACGTGTTCTACGATCCAAAACCGCGTATTGATGCGATGTTCCCTTAATTATTTTCAATTTTTAAACTGTTCTTAGCATTAACCCATTTTAGGCCAAGGGTAGAAATAAAACTTAAAATTTTTAAACATTATATTTGAAATATCATCATCATATCAACACATTACAGTAACACATATGTAGCGTCAAAAAAAAACTCCGCTACTTCATGTTTAACATTGGGTCCAATGGTATCGCCCATATTTTAAGTAAAAAATTCTCTCATTTTTAATAAAAAAATTAATTTCTGCTATGTTGCGTATACACATCAGCGGCCATAAATGGGTTAAAATGCATTTTGACCAAAATGTAGGTATTTTATAGCTCTTTACAGTATTTGTTTCGGTTTAGCGCTTTTGGCCCAGGTAGCAAGGTCACGTTTTTTAAACGTCAAAAACAGGTAATTTTTAATGACCATTGACGTCTCTAATCTGACGTGTAAATGACGTTCAAAAGACACACCCAAAATGACGTCATTTTTAGACGTTTTAAAGACGTCAGCAATATGACGTATTTGAGACCAAATCAGAACATTAGACACACACAGACACAAACCTATTTATGACTGTTTTTAAACTCGTCTGAATATATGAAATATTCCCTGCGGTTGAGAACACTGAAGGAAACTTAGACACAGAAGGTGACTCTTCTGTGACTTAGAACTGGAAGTAGGTACTGGAACAGGTACAGCGGTGTTCGTCTGTGATCAAAATAGACCTATAGCTACCTAGACTTACACATCTTCACCTTGAAGCGAAAGAAGCCTCGAAATTTGTCTTGATTTAATATTTAATTTATTTTAAATACGTACATAAATCCGGTCAAGTACTGACTGGGGCATCATCTATGTAAGTATGAGTGTATGAGTGTATGTCCCTTGGACAAAGTGTGCAGTGTGGGTAGTGACCAATATATGACGTTTTTCAGACGTCAAAAACTACACTACGAAAAGACGTCAAGTAACTGACGCCTTAAAGACAACATTTTTTGGTAGATGACCTGCAGGTCATCCAAATGACCACTTTTCGACAAAAAATACGTAATTTGATGACCTCTTGCTACCTGAGGGAGCTATCGTTGTTACATACAGCCATACACACACACATATAAGATAGGTCAAAATCAAAATACACCCAAATAACACATTTTTGGTGTTATCTCAACATTCTTTGTTTCATCGAAAACATTCAACACAAAATTTTTGAGATGAAAGCTTAAAACTAACGTTAGACAAATTTTTGTCGCTGGCTTGTGGTTGTTATTATAACTGTCGAAAAAGTTATCTTAAAAAAGTATATCTATATTATACTTATAGTTGAGTGGCTTATAGTAAAAAATTGTGGAAGATATTTTAAAACTACCCTAGATGGATTGGTAATAGATCACGCAATTTTAAGGTAAGGTAAACGGGGGGTATTTCGTCCGCTTCGATTTCGTTTTACAAGTTTTTGCTTTAACTGTATGTATTTTTTTTAGTATTTAAAAATCTTCCTCTTTTATTTTTTTAATATACAAAGGATTTATTCCTGACTCAAAAAAACTTTGCTAAATTTAAAACTAAAGTATAAATTTTTTCAATAAATATAAAGTTAAAAAAATACACATGCTGCCAGCTTTTCGTCATGGTTATGAGGCTAATTTCGTCATGCCCTTCGAACATTAAATTTTCTAAGGTCATGCCCTAAAACAAGCAATTATAATAATAAAAAATCAAAATTATAAGCTGTTTATACTTAAAAGAAAATCTATTTTTTTTATTCGATATTTATTTTTTATTAAGCCAAATATTTTTTTATAAAAAATATAAGCGCTGAACCTATTATTAACCAATCAAAATCTGGTACACTTTAACAAGATAAACTAGAACAATTTTTTTAGAAAAAAATTGTTGAATCTATGTAAGGTACCTACCCACTAAACACAAAAATTTAAATATGTCAAAATAATGTATAATTTAATAACAGAACGTTAGGTTGGATGTTAGTTCTAACGTCATATTCAAAGTGAAAAAGAAGCTTAATAACCCGTTTTCTGACGTTAGAAAAATAATCTTATGTTTTTATAACGTTTTTTTAAAGTGTTTTCAAACGTTAAAAAAATATTGATTTTTAACAGTGGAAAGGAAATGTTTTTGTAACATTGAAAAATAAATGTTTTTTTAACAATGAAAAAATATATTTTTTCCAAAAATCTCTAAAGATAAGGTAACATAAATAACGTAAATAAAATTCTTCTATTTTGGAAACGTAGGGCAGCAACAGTCTGTTGAGGTTTTCGTGAACTCCTCACTCAGTAAAGGAAATTCGGATCCGTAGCTTCTGAAAATAAAATTTAAAAGTCTATGTAAACAATAAGTTTGTAGTAAGTGCCTCGCTACGAGGCCAAACAATTCATGCTCAAGTGAATACAAGGCAAACAATTTCAAGGCGCCTATTCAATTTAGCATGAATGCAAATGACGCATTCGTTTGGTCCCACTGCGAGACTTGCGAATTCTGCCTCAAATGAATACGCGGCTTAAGGTCCGGCGGCTAGTCATTCGCGGTGAATTGTCGCATTCCCTGTCTGATTACATATAACGTTAGGTATGCGATATTTTATGCAAAACCATTTTTTTCTTTTGTTTACTTTCTTACCTTAGGTTGTGGTGCTTCATTTAGATCACTGCATACACATATGTTGCTCTTTAACTAGATTCAAGAATCAAGATTCAAGATTCAAGATTTTAATTTGCCATGTTTGTTTCTACAAAAGGAAAATATTGTAACGAAAATTGCACAAAGCGTATCTGCCATCGACTCGTATGAACTCGCAGTGAAATGCAACTAAACATGGCGATGGCTCGTTGTGGTAGTGGAACTATGCGGCCGCGCCCTCTATAGTATCATTTTTTTTAATGTTTAAAAAACAAAACATTTATTAGCTTCATATATCTTAAATTTAACGTTAGAAATGAGATCTAGGAAAAACATTATAAAAATACTCTGCCAATCTATATATAGTGTGAGCTAATATAATCAAAAACTGAAATATATTTTATTCAACTCCAGACTCAATTACCTTTCGTTTGATACCACACAAGCCATGTTTTGACTTAAACTCAAATTTTTTTAATCTACCCCCTACCCTTAAAAAAAACCAAAATGTATTTTGTTTAACTCCAGACTCAATTACCTTTCGTTTGATATCACACACGCCATATTTTCACTTAAACTCTAATTTTTGACATCTACCCCCACCCTTTTAAAAAAAATAAACTAAAATTAATTTTTTTAAACTCCAGACTTAATTACCTTTCGTTTAATATCACACACGCCATATTTTCACATAAACTCTAATTTTTGGAATCTACCCCCACCCTTTTATTTGGCTTGCGTTCGGTGGATTTTGTTCATTTTTAAATGGGACCATCACGGCCCAAGACCCAACTTAGGTACCAAATTTCATTAAAATCGGACAAGCGGTTTTTGAGTTATGCGGGTTGGTCGTTACAGACAGACATACAGACAGACATACAGACAGACAGACAGACAGACAGACAGCAAAACAAAAAAGTTTCAAAATCATCTGAAACGCAAAGATATATAAAAATTTTTGAAATCGGAGCAACTTTTTTTTTCTCGAAAAAATTAGGATCACCATAGCTCACACTACTTATAGTAGTAGTGTGAGCTAATAACCATATATTGATGGTATTATTTTTATTGTTAGTGAAATTATGGTTTGTTTGAATGCTGGTCTTAACGTTATTAAGAAATATATTTTTGGTAATGCTTTTACATGAAATTTTCGTTAGGATTTTCTACATGTTTTTCTAATGTCAAAAGTTGACGTAATTTTAACACAAAATTGTGTTAGAAAAAAAACTTTTTTTTTCAACATTTATTTGACGTTTTTTACGATTTTGTGCTTAGTGGGTACATTAACATTATTGAAATAAAATTAAAATATAATATCTTTGGAACTAAATTATTTCTTAGGCCGTTTAGTCAGGTACATTAATCTTTCTTTGAGAAGACAGTACCGTGCTTAAAAAGCTTTGTAAATTTTTTTGATATTCCAATCACTTCGTACATTTTCTTGTCTTTGTCGATCAGTTTTGGTTCTGCGATAGAACGTACAATTTGTTGTTTGGGATATAACAAAATATCAATAGTTTCTGGCCACTTGCATAGAGCCCCATCTTTCTCCATACATTTAACTCTAAAACCTTGAGTTTCGGCGTTTGCTGAAACGACAATCCCAGAAAATAAGTTGTCTTCATAATTTACAACCAAGTAGTCTCCTACTTTCGAATTTAGAACCTGTGTCTTGGATTGCATGTTATATTTTTTTAATTTAAAATTTATTTCCTTTTATTTTTGCTTTTCTATTCTTTTTTGCATTCTTTCTTCTTTTTATTTTGTTTCGTTTAACTTTTTTCTTCTTCCTTTTCTTGATAAAGCTGCCAATCACCAGATGAAACTACGGAAAGTACTTTTTCTTTGGGTTTTAGTTTCTTATCTTTTTTTTCGCTTACTGGTGGTTCCCAAAAGATATATTTTCTACGAAGTTTTTACGTTTGAATTGTTTTCTTTATCCTGTTTATTTGGTGTTTGGAGATTTTGGTGTTTTTCTAGAACTTCGTTATCAATTTCTCTATTTTGTTTTTCTTGCTCTCGGTTTTTCTGCTTTTATTTTGATCTTGTACATCTACTATTGTTTTCAACTTTTTAATCTGTTCTGTTTACCCCAGCAATCTGTTTTCATTATTTTTCTCTCTATTCTGCTCCAAACCATTGTTTATGTTACTTGTTTGGGGATTTTGGTGTTTTTCTGGAACTTCTTTATTAATTTCTCTATTCTTCTCTTCTTGCTCTCTGTTTCTCTTACTTTTATTTTGATCTTGTACATCTAGTAATGTTTTCAATTTTTTAATCTGTTCTCTGCTTACCCCAGCTAGATCTGTTTCGCAAGTTCTTACTTTCGAATTGTCTTCTTTATTGTATTTATTTGGAGTTTTTTGAGCATGATCGTAAAAGCTCTCGTTTCCATTATTTTTCTCTCTATTCTGCTCCAAACCATTGTTTATGTTACTTGTTTGGGGATTTTGGTGTTTTTCTGGAACTTCTTTATCAATTTCTCCATTCTTCTCTTCTTGCTCTCTATTTCTCTTACTTTTATTTTGATCTTGTACATCTACTAATGTTTTCAATTTTTTAATCTGTTCTCTGTTTACCCCAGCTAGATTTGTTTCGCAACTTCTTACTTTCGAATTGTCTTCTTTATTGCCTTTATTTGGAGTTTTTTGAGCATGATCGTGAAAACTCTCGTGTTCATTATTTTTCTCTCTATTCTGCTCCAAATCATTATTTATGTTCCTTGTTTGGGGATTTTGTTGTTTTTCTGGAACTTCTTTATCAATTTCTCTATTCTGCTCTTCTTGCTCTCTGTTAATGCATAGTGACGCACAAAGTTTTTGCAGATGCAAAAAATTACCCTAAATAATTTCGCCACCTTTTTTACTTGTAATATTGTCACGAGGGGGTTTTATCGTGACGAACACAGTTTAAGTTAGGTGTAATGGTTTTACTTAATAGGACATTATTTTCTATCCTGACAATATATTACATAAAGTAGGTGGAAAATGGTATGACGAAGTTACCACAAAAAATATTTCGGGTTTTCCCTCAGAGTGCTTAGGGTTTTCCCTACCCACTCGTTATTTTTTTACTTTTTTTTAAAATCGGTATTAGAAAAAAGGCTCTCTAAAAAATAAATACCCTTTAGGGCAATTTCGTCAGTAATGACAAAACTGCCACCAGACCCTCGTAAGGTGTTGTGTATTTCGTCACCAACTTTTTTCTACAAAAACTAAAAAAAAAAATAACAAATACAACTCAAAACGTAAAAGTTAGTCCTTCTTGAACCTTAAAAAACATAAATAAGCATTTAGCTTATGCCTAACGCTGTTTCCTTTGTTTCCTAATAAGATTCATAATGTGATGTAAGCGACATACCTTAGAAGGAAAATGCACCTGCTGACCGCCAGACTGACGCACAACTAAACTTTTATTTTTCACCGGCTGTGGCAGAAAAAACTCCCCCGCTACAAATAGGCAGCGGGGTTGCCAAATGTTCAAAGACTTAATTTAGATGCAGATATTTGTGCAAAACTATTTGGATTTCTTAATATTGAAAACTGACGAAATACCCCTCACTGACAAAATACCCCTCACTGACGAAATACCCCCCCGTTTACCTTATCGGATTTTTGCCTCCAGTTGGAGTGGGACGGCCTGTGTGTGTTTATCACAATTTTTTTCTTTAAGTACGTTTTAGGGACGAACTATTATATTTTTCGCTTGCAAGAGAACACCAATTTTTATATTGAAGTAGTTATTTTAAATACTAAAAAATAGTAACTTTTTTACCAAAAAAAATATGGAGGAAGAAGTTTTAGACTATACCTCAAATCGATTGGTTATAGATTACTGAATTCTAAGTCGCCAGGTGTTTGCCTTAAATTTGAGTAAAACCCCTGTGTGACGTCATAAATCCACTTGCGATTTTTTCCATGTTTTTTCACAAACTGTTACTTTTAACTTTTGCCACATCAACTTCACAGAAAAATTATATGGGTTATAATTTCAAAAACTAAAAAAGATATTATTTTTGAAAAACTAAAAGAATTACAAAAATTCACGATTAGGCAAGAAAGTTTTAGACAAAGGAATTCAACTGATGTTTTTAGTTTTAGACTAGCTTTGATCGGTGATGGCTCATTTAATGTTAAGTCGCTCGGTGTTTGCCTCGAATTGCAGTAGGAGGGCCTGTGTGACGTCATAAATCCAAGATGGCGACTTTTTTTATGTTTTATCACAAACTTTGACTAATTAGAACTTTCGCTACAACAGTAGTTTTACAGAAAAACTGTAATTACGTTTTTTGTAGAGAACACCAATTATTACGCTTAACAAATTGGCTTTATATTTTAAGAACTACCAAAGACATACTTTTTTGGGTAAAAATTTTTTTCTAGTTTTATTAATTGGAAAAAAAATAATATCTTTGTTAGTTTTTAAGATGTAAAGCTGATTTCTTTACTTAATTAATTTTTTGTTCTTCCTTTACAAACAAATAACCTATTTGGAGTTTTTCCGTAAGACTAATTTGCCCAAAGTTTGTAACAAAAACGGAAAATGCCGTCATTTTGGATTTATGACGTAATGACTCAAATTTAAGGCAAACACCAGGCGACCTATAATTGAGTGATAAGTCATCAATTGATCGAGGGTAGTTTTCAACTTTCATGATAAATTTTGAATTTTCATAATTTTTTTAACTAAAAAGTAACAATTTTATTAGTTATTACAAAGCTCATTGAAACGACAGTTAACAACAAGACAATAATATAATATTGTTCTATTGCAAACAAATCATAATTCCTACAATTTTTCTGTAAAGCTGATGTGGCAAAAGTTAAAAGCAAAAGTTTTTGAACAAACAACACTTCTTCCTATTTTTTTTTTGTAAAAAAAGTTACTATTTTTAAGTATTTAAAAAATGATATCTTTGTTAGTTCTTAAGATGTAAAACTAATTTCTTTACTATCTTAATTGTTGTAAAAACTTGAAAAAAACCGCCGTTTTGGATTTATGACGTCACACCGGCCCTCCCACTCAAATTGGAGGCAAACACTCGGTAATTTAAAATCTTCCACTACTATCCCACGGGATACCATCGTCCTCTCAACTATTTTGGGTAAATGGTAATTATTTTAATTGGTACGGCGCTAAATTTTTTAAACAATTTAGAATTAAATAAAATAATAAAACTCTTCCTTCATTAAAAAAATTTTTGGTTACCTAATCTTATCATTTTGTAGGCAAATAAATAAGATAGATCCTATTCCTACCTAATCTTTTGGAACAATTGACTTTCAACCATTTACATAAGTATGTAAATAAACCTTTTAGTATTGTACAGTGAGCAATTGGTAGTCTTTTTTCACTTGCAGGTCGTGTTAAATTAAAAAAACTGCTGCACGTGGCATAGGGCTATGTAGTTAACCGGCTCTTTTGAAAAATACTTGAAATTAGACCATTTTTAGCTGTAAGTAATATAAACTTATAGTCCAGTCATTATAGAATTTTAACTTGAAAAAGGCGAAAAAAAAGTTTTAAACAAAAGTTGAAGACAATAAAATGTCCTATAAAAATGCCTTTGTATGTTTTTTTGGTAGACAAATGGTTTTCGAGTTATGACGCTAAAAATTTTTTTATTTGTTTTATTTAATTTTCTTAAAATCTAAGCTTTCTGAAAAATCTTGTTTTAACCTATTTTGGTGAAAATAAAATTATCTTTAAAACAAGAAATATCTAGTGGGGTGTTGTTAACGGGGAACTTTTTTTCTAAAATGTACAGTGATCAATGTACAGGGAAAAACTCAAATTTTTTTTAGGACTCCAATGTGAATAACATATATCAAAATCGCGACTACACAACCTTTTGCAAGCTAGGGATCTGTTTTTCGCTCAATGACTGACATATTATGGTAAATTTTTGTTACAAAAGAAAAATAATAAATTTGTGACTGCCCGTTTTTGATATGTTTGACCATTTACAAGGATGTTTTAAGGTCTGTTAATTTTTCTTTTTGATCAAATTTCTACAATTTGATAGCTCTCATAAGTAATTCATAACGACTAAAACAAACGGGCTGCGTACCGCCACTATCTTAGCATTCTAACTATAAAATAGCCCCCGCAGCTAATTTGTGTTTTTGTACTACACCCTTGCAAACTTGGTCAATAAAACTGACAAATATGTTCTTGGTCGTACTTCTCAATTAAATAAATAGATTATATAAGTAGTGACTAAAACCGTGTTTTTTTACGAGCAGTGGAAAAAAACTGCGAGTTTAGCCATAAGGTGTATAAATATTTTGTTATATTTTTATTAGCAAGTACAAAAAACACAAAAAAAAAATAAAATAAGTAGCACGGTCCTAGAGTCCCTAGAAATTAACTTTAACTAACAAATAGAAAGTACATAAACGTTCATGGTGGGCCACAAAAATTGTCAACATTTTAATACAAAACCGCTAACGTTTTTACACCCGTTTGCTAAGTGTGCGTTAAGCGGTATTTTTAACGAATCAATACAATTAAATATTCTCATCTTGTTATTCCATACGTTCCTGTGCAATAGTCAAATACTTTTCTTTTCCTGTATTTTCGTTTTTATGTTGTGAGGTTTTCAGACAGATTTTAATTTTTAGTTTATAGCAAACCTTTTTCCGAAGTTAATATTACCTGTTCAAAGAGAAATCTCCTACGTGGTAATAAGAAATGGGGAAAAATGGATTTAAATTTGCCATCGACCGCGGTGGTACTTTTACCGATGTTTTTGCGAAATGTCCCAACGGAAAAATCCAAGTGATGAAGCTACTTTCCGAGGATCCACAACATTATGCCGACGCCCCCACTGAAGGAATCAGAAGGATTCTTCAAGAGGTTAGTTTTACATTTTTACACCAGCCGGCCAATAAAGTACTAAAAATTACAATAAATAATTTAAAATAAATACAAATTACAGTGGTGGTCAATAATAGAATACCACCCTAAAATTTTGGGAAAATCTGATCCTGCAACCACTATTAAAAAAACAGTTCGTTAAGAGGGGTGCAGGATTACATGTGTATATAATTTTAGGGACTTGCCATATTTTTGGTGACCACATCAGTACCTTAATGGCAATATACCAACTGTTTCATTAAAATTTTTGAGTAGAATTTCTTGTAGCCCACCTTTTTTTGGAGCGAATATTTTATTCTCCTTTGCTCGAAATAAAATATGTTTTGTCGCTTATTTTCAAGCGCGGATTTGGATCAAAATCTAGGGGGGGTAATAGCCGACGAAAAAATTATTTGTAATATATTTTTTTCTAGGGGGGGTAATTCTCCTTTTTTCCCTTTAATTATTAGTAAAAAGTGCATATTTTATTTTCTAGGGGAGGGGGGTAATTACCCCGTTACCCCCCTCAAATCCGCGCTTGCTTATTTTTAGCTCTGAATGATTTTTTCTTTAACATCTTTGCGATTCTTTTCTTTAACAATAACCGCGGCTATATCCAAAATGCTAACGTGACCATTTTAGCGGGACTGTCCCGAATTTTAGAACGATGCGCTGTCCCGATTTTTGAAGCGTCCCGTACCTATATAATTTTATTCTGATTTTCGCTGGGATTTTAGGATGTGCTTTCAAAATACAAAGTTTAAGAAAAATATGGGTTGTAATAAATTTTGAATTTTGTTGACCAGTACTAAAATTTTTTACATGTGGCGTTAGTTGAGTTAGTTAACCTTAACTTCATACCTAATTTATAAATTCATCAATATGTGGAAAAAAGTTTGCATATCGAGGTTCATCTTTCATCTTTTACATACTGGTAAAAAATGGGTGGCGGAACAAAGATCGAAAGACAAAAGATCGAAAGACAAAAGATCGAATACAAAAGGTCGAAAAACAAAAGATCGAAAAGGCAAAAGATCGAAAATACAAAAGATCGAAAAACAGAAGATTGAAAGACAAAAGATCGAAAATACAGAAGATCGAAAAACAAAAGATCGGTGGTACTTTTACCGATGTTTTTGCGAAATGTCCCAACGGAAAAATCCAAGTGATGAAGCTACTTTCCGAGGATCCACAACATTATGCCGACGCCCCCACTGAAGGAATCAGAAGGATTCTTCAAGAGGTTAGTTTTACATTTTTACACCAGCCGGCCAATAAAGTACTAAAAATTACAATAAATAATTTAAAATAAATACAAATTACAGTGGTGGTCAATAATAGAATACCACCCTAAAATTTTGGGAAAATCTGATCCTGCAACCACTATTAAAAAAACAGTTCGTTAAGAGGGGTGCAGGATTACATGTGTATATAATTTTAGGGACTTGCCATATTTTTGGTGACCACATCAGTACCTTAATGGCAATATACCAACTGTTTCATTAAAATTTTTGAGTAGAATTTCTTGTAGCCCACCTTTTTTTGGAGCGAATATTTTATTCTCCTTTGCTCGAAATAAAATATGTTTTGTCGCTTATTTTCAAGCGCGGATTTGGATCAAAATCTAGGGGGGGTAATAGCCGACGAAAAAATTATTTGTAATATATTTTTTTCTAGGGGGGGTAATTCTCCTTTTTTCCCTTTAATTATTAGTAAAAAGTGCATATTTTATTTTCTAGGGGAGGGGGGTAATTACCCCGTTACCCCCCTCAAATCCGCGCTTGCTTATTTTTAGCTCTGAATGATTTTTTCTTTAACATCTTTGCGATTCTTTTCTTTAACAATAACCGCGGCTATATCCAAAATGCTAACGTGACCATTTTAGCGGGACTGTCCCGAATTTTAGAACGATGCGCTGTCCCGATTTTTGAAGCGTCCCGTACCTATATAATTTTATTCTGATTTTCGCTGGGATTTTAGGATGTGCTTTCAAAATACAAAGTTTAAGAAAAATATGGGTTGTAATAAATTTTGAATTTTGTTGACCAGTACTAAAATTTTTTACATGTGGCGTTAGTTGAGTTAGTTAACCTTAACTTCATACCTAATTTATAAATTCATCAATATGTGGAAAAAAGTTTGCATATCGAGGTTCATCTTTCATCTTTTACATACTGGTAAAAAATGGGTGGCGGAACAAAGATCGAAAGACAAAAGATCGAAAGACAAAAGATCGAATACAAAAGGTCGAAAAACAAAAGATCGAAAAGGCAAAAGATCGAAAATACAAAAGATCGAAAAACAGAAGATTGAAAGACAAAAGATCGAAAATACAGAAGATCGAAAAACAAAAGATCGAAAAGGCAAAAGATCGAAAATACAAAAGATCGAAAAACAAAAGATCGAAAAACATAAGATCGAAAATACAGAAGATCGAAAGACAATAGATCGAAAGGCAAAAGATCAAAAAACAAAATATCAGAAGACACAAGATCGAAAAAAAATCGCAAGTAAATAAGATCGAAATATACAAAATGACGCGTATCATGTTTGCTTCGGTATATTCACATAAACAGTTTAATCAGGGTCATGGAAGGTAAAATTACCTAACCGTTAAATAAACCAATGGCTTGTCATACTTAACACAAATCATATAGTTCGATAAAGGGGTCTCTTTTTGAATCATATTTTTTCAAAAAAAAAAAACTTTCCTCATTTCTTTCCCGGGATCCTAGAGGGTGTGTAACTAAACCGAACCGTACCGAACCGAACTAAAACGAATCGGTTCGGTTTGGTTTTACACCCTGTAGGATCCCGGCAAACATTTCAGGAAAGCTTTTTTTTTTGAAAATATATGTTAGAAAGAGACCCCATAGTCGAACCGGTTCGGTTTGGTTCGGTTGAGTTACACACCCTCTAGTACCCCGGAAAAGAAATCAGGAATTTTTTTTTAAAACTATGCAATAGCGGTATTTTGAAACGCGCTATTTTTGATCTTTTGAACTTTCGATCTTTTGTACTTTCGATCTTTTGTCTTTCGATCTTTTGTTTTTCGATCTTTTATATTTTCGATCTTTTGAATTTTCGATCTTTTGTTTTTCGATCTTTTGTTTTTTGATCTTTTGTACTTTCGATCTTTTGTCTTTTCGACCTTTTGTATTTCGATCTTTTGTCTTTTCGATCTTTTGTTTTTTGATCTTTTGTATTCGATCTTTTTTCTTTCGATCTTTGTTCCGCCACCCGTAAAAAATATTCATTTGTAATGACAAAATTTAAGCAATTTTATAAAACGACGTCGACGCGCGACGATGCTAGAAAATTATTTTATTTGGTTAAACCGTAATTTTTTAGAAAAGTTGAAACTCATTTAAAATTGATCAACGCAGGTGAAGTACCGGTCATTTTCTTTAAATTTATAATTTTTTTCTCGACTAGGTTTTGAACCGAATCCGCAAATGCACAGCAGTGCGCCCCGACTTTCTTCAAAACAAATATGGTCTACGTTATATATACTCGAATACCAGACAGAAAGTTCCTTCAAATTTTAAAAGCCCTAAAATATTCACGCATAAAATTGCCTTACCCATAAATAATTTTTAAAAATGCTATAATTAATAAAGTAAACTAGTAAAGTAGGCTCTGTAAATTAAACCAGATGTAAACCAAAAAAATATTATATGCCTTCGTGTCCGAGGCTATCTGCTTTCTGGTGTTACCCGATATTCCCCTATACCTGCATTTTGTTTCTAATCAACATGGCCTAAACACATACCACGGATCACCTAACAAACAGATAGGGAACTCAGGTGGTGGGGGGTGCTACGCGCATCTTTCACGCAGCCTGCCATGTTGGGGTCAACCACTCCAGAGGCGCATTCTGTATTTTAATATTTTTTTAAACTTTTAGTACGTGTTGAGCATTAGTGGTGTGTAGATGTGATTTTTGTATTTGATATATGTTATTTTTGATTTTAAACAATGGAAACGGTTTGTGCCGTAAGAGACTGTAAATCCACGCGACGGTATACTCTTAATCGAAGTAATTTTCGATTTCCGCAGGATCCTATAAGGCAAACTTATACATTATTTTATCTTTCGATTTTTTTAAAGCTTTTGCCATATCCTATACAAGGTGTTCAATAATTAAATGTCCTATGAGATGAATCTGTAAATGATTTCAGTACAAAGAGTTCTTAAGGACATATAGATCTGCAACCCCTTTGATTTAGTTTTTTTATTTTTTTTATACTTTTGCAGGATTTGTAATATTTATCTCAAATTTAAAAATGCGCCGCCATTAGATCCTAAAAAACAAGATATAAACTATGCTTTGTTTAAAAAGTTTTTGGTGTTTTGTATGAAACAGCGGCATAGGCTCAGTTTGTAGAAAAGGGATATTATAGATTGGTATTTCGATCCTTAAATTAAGCAGAGGTTCACAAATTAAAAGGGTAGGGGACAATTCGCCGCAGCCGATTAACCGCTGCCGATTTGCCGCACCTAGCTGATTGGCCGCGGCTCGTTTTGCCGCGGGGACATTTCGCCGCCAATCAAATTGCCGCGGGGACAATTTTCCGCGGGAACAATTCGCCGCGAGATTTTTGTTTCATGATATTACCATTGTTTTATTTACCTTGACTTTATATTTTTTTATAAAAATAATGTTTTAAAACTTTCTAACTATTTATTTGGTGGTAACTATGTATAGTTACCAGCATTTTTTAATTGGAAAAAATAAATAAAATGACAAATGTAGAATTGCGGTTTTTGCCATTTATGAACCGATATGCATCAAACTAGAAACTTTAGGATGTTTCAGGGCGCTGATTATTATTTTTAACTTAAACTAAAAAAAATAAAATAAATGGGAACCGACCTGAAACACCCAGAATTTGATGCATATCGGTTTGATTTTTTTAAATTTAAGTTAAAAATAATGATCAGCGACCTTAAAAATCTCATCAGTCCAAGTTAGATACAAATCCGTCCACAAACGGAAAAATCCATCATTTTGGATCCGCCATTTTATTTATTTTCCTAATAAAAAAAATGTTTGCAAGGTTTGAAAAAAGTTATAATCAAACAAATATATATGAAGTCAAGCTAAATACAACTGTTTAAACAATTCCCAATGGTAACATCATAAATCAAAAAAATCTCACGATGAATTGTCCCCGCGGCGAGTTGGACCACAGCGAATTGGCCGCGGCGAATTGTCCCCTACTCATCTAAAGGGCTCTTAATAAAAAGAGAAAATAGTCATTTTAGCACTAAATTTATTAACATTTTTAAAACAGATTTTTGGGTAATAGGTTTTAATATTTTTGAATAACTTTGAAACTTAATTATTAATTGTTGCCGTTTTGGTAATGCATAATTCCACAAAATTTTAATGGTCTGTTATAATTTTTAAGAAACAAACAAAAAATCGAAAAAAAAAAATGCTAAGTTTAACACCCTGTAAAAACAAAGAGGTCTAAATGTAATGCGAAAAAAATCTTTGTTTAGACCATTTCCACAATTCCTTAAAGTTTCATGCATCATTTAAATTAAACCCTGTATAATACACTATTATATAACATTTGGTCAAGAGTTTTTGACACAAATTTGTTATAATTTTTTATGATGCTACTATTTACACTTTTAAGAATACATATAAAACAATTATTTTTTTTAAATATTGGATTTTACTAAATTTTAAAATATTAATTTACCGTGAAGCAATTTTGTGCTAATTGTAAAGATTATTTCATCACCCTGTATCTCCTTAAACTTTCAATTTTTCGAAAAAAATAATAAATAATATCTGATTCCAGTAAATTAAGAAATTACTCTACAATGTCAAACTTCTTATATTTAAAATTCATAAATTTTACTCCTCTTGAAACTTAATAAAAGTTATCCGAATACAACAAAAAAAACAATCAATTTTTTTCTTTTTGTGTTTGGCTGTATGCTGGAGACGACAACATGCTAACGTATTCTGAACGAAGAAGAAGACCTCTTTTTGTGCTTCCCATATCTCTCATTCAATAGAACACATTATTTCCATAGTCCCCTACAGAGGACAAGATATAATATTTTTACGCGGCCGAGACTCTAAAATTCATTTTAGCTCCCATTTTTAGCAGAACAAAACTATTTTAATGTTTTTATTGTTTCTGGCAGTAAAAATATTTTTTCGCATCAACAATCCGAAACATTCATATTTTATGATAAATTTATTTTAGTCCGGCTCTGAGTTTGATTCCCAATGCTCAGCCATCGTTGAATTCTACGAGATCAAAGACGGCCAGCCGGCTTATTTATCTGTTTGTTAGGTGATCCGTGCACATACTGACCATCTGGCCGTATTTGTTCCTTGAAGGACCGCTTAAACATTCAGCGCGGATTAAAGAGCCGCGCCGTAACAAAACCGCGCCCAAAACTCATAATCAATAATCAATAATCTTAGACATCTCAAAGTTCCCAATTTAATATCTACTTAACGGTATATAAAGAAAAAAATCCGCCATTTTGGATTAGCCATTTTAATTTTTTTAAAGCTTAATTTAAAAATTATAATTAGCGACCTTGAAAACCGCAAACTTAAAAAATAACACATATTGGTTCATATTCATTATATTATATTTTCTATGCCAAAAGGTGTTTTAGGGGTGTTAAAACTTAGTATATTCTAGGATTTGTGTGCGTAAATTTGGAGATAAATATACTAAAAATGCAATATTTTACGCCTTTGGTACATTTTTCTACGGGGTCTGGAATGCTTTAGAGGGGCTCGGCTCTCCCAGCTCCCTCTGTAGTTACGCCAGTGGGAGCAGTTTCAATTACGTCGCGCTAAGTACCTCAAAGGCGCGCGCTAGTGATTCTCTAGAACTTCTAGACTAGAAGTAGAAGTGACTCGCATTTGATCGCATTTATTTTTCTGTAGGAAACGGGAAATGCCATGGGCTCTGATGGTCAGATTGACAGTTCCTTAATAGAATGGATCCGCATGGGTACCACTGTGGCCACCAACGCCTTGCTGGAGAGAAAAGGAGAAAAAATGGCTTTTGTTACCAACAAGGGGTTCAGAGATATATTGCTGATTGGAAATCAAGCTAGGCCAAAAATATTTCAATTGGTAAGTAAATATTAAACATTGGTACTAAGTTTATTGTGGAGTCAAGAAAGGCCGCCTTGCGAGAAGAATTCTGCGCAGCCGCGGCGTCTTAGGCGCGATTCATACTATTCGTACCGCCACCGACACGTCACCGTACCGTCAACGACACGTTTGACGGCGCCCTATTCACATTATACCGGCAGGCCCCGTTCCGTCATGCCACCGTAACTTTTGTTCTAGCAACCGGCGGGAGTGGTTTATTGCCAAATCAGAATGTACAGTGAACAAAAAAATAGACTTTAATTATTTGCCTTCCGCGCAATTTTTTTCAATTTTCCGATATATTTTTATACTGCAGACATTTTCTTCTGTGGTGCCACTTTAGCCAAATAGAACATAGTTTTACAAATATTTTCTGTATTATAAATTAATAACTCATGTATTAATTAGAACTTGTATTTTATTAAAGCATCATCAAAAATGCAATATGCAAATTACTTGCAGCCATGACACACGAAGACTGGCGCACGGGACAACAACTCATAGCGTCATCAAGTATTAGGGCGCGTATTCACTAATCTACTTAGGCTATACTTAACTTAAGTAGGGCTTAATGCTAATTAACATTTATGACACATCTCTCCTTTTTTAAAAACAAGTACTAAAGCCCTATTAACAAAATCTTACAAATCTAGCTTCATAGGTTTCTTAGATTCGCGTCCTGATCTAGTTTTAACTATTGTTTGTTTAGGTTGGCTAAAGGAAGTCGAAGGTCTAGAATGACTTGACTTAATTGGTGACTCAACATTTTCATTGATTTTATTGGACACCTCTAGATCAACATTTGGAGTGTCAAATTCAAAATCCCTATCTACACATGGCTGATAATCATTTTTAGATTCTCTCAAATCAGATCTGTTTCTAATAACTAAGTTACCCTGACTATCTAAAACGTTATAAGCCCTAGGATTTTCTGAGAAGTTACTAATTTTACCAGATTCCCAATTTTTGTTTATATGGTTATAAATTGTCACATTTTGATCAGGTTTTAATGGTTTCAAATCAGTGGCTGTTTTATTGTATTGAAACTCATTTCTTTCCTGCCTATTTTTTAATTTATCTTTAACATCGCTACACAACTTTGGATACAGCAAGTCTGCTGAAACAGGTAATTTTGTTTTGCACATTCTACTCATCAGAAGTTGAGCAGGAGAGTAGTTCAAAAATTTAAGAGGGCTATTTCTGTATTGTAATAAACTTTCAAATATATCTTTTCCCCCTTCCAAAGACTTTTTTAAAAGCTTTTTTGCAATGCCGACTGCTTTTTCGGCTAGACCGTTAGACCTTGGATAATTTGGACTACGAAAAATAGCATTAAAATTCCACTCTTTGGCAAAGTTCTTAAATGTAAAGCTATTAAAAGGAATATTATCCTAAATTAAAGTATCCGGCGATCCAAATTTACAAAAAATTGCCTTAAATTTCAAAATTACCTCTTCGCTAGACTTATTTTTCAAAGACACGAGTTCCAACCAATTTGAGTACGCATCCATTACAACAAGGTATGATTTTCCTGCGTAAGAAAAAATGTCTGCCCCGAGACGTTCCCACGGTCGATTAGGTATTGGATATGACATCAGTTTTTCTTTTACATTTTTATTTGAAAACTTTTCACAGATTTTGCATTTTTTACCAAAGTTTTCTATATCTTGACTCATAAGAGGTCAATAAAAAATTTGTCGCGCTCGAGATTTTACTTTTTCTATACCCAGATGCCCTTCATGCAATTTTATAAGCATTTCGTGTCTTAATTCACTAGGAACAACTAATTTGTTGCCAAAAAACAAAAGATTATCTGAAATGGACAACTCATCTTTGAGCTTATAAAAATGCTTGACGGATAATGGCATTTTATTTTTGTCTGGCCACTCAGATTTTACGTAACTCATGATCATTTGCAACTGAGGGTCCTGAAAAGTTTTATTTTTAAACAAAATCTTTTTCTCATTTGACATAGGTAAGTAGTTTATGAGAGAGTGAACATGATATTCCAATTCTTGCGCAAAATCACTATTTTGTGAATCAGAATCGGTCAAAAATGCACGTGATAATGTGTCGGCTATATATAAATATTTTCCTGGCTTGTAAGTGACATTGAGATCATAGCTGAGCAACTGAATCAACATCCTTTGAAGCCTTGGAGGAACCGACTGAAGACTTTTTTTACAAATGACTTCCAAGGGTTTATGATCCGAATTAACCTGAACATCCTTGACACCGTAAATAAAATAATGAAATTTTTGACAACTGAACAGAATTGCCAGAAGTTCTTTCTCAATTTGTGCGTAATTTTTTTCACTTTTCGTTAAGCTTCTAGAAGCGAACGCTATTGGGTGTCCATTTTGTAATAAACAAGAACCCAATCCGTCCTTTGACGCATCAGTTTCTATTACAATTGGTAAAAAGGGATCAAAAAATGAAAGAACAGGAGCTTCTGTCAATAAATGTTTAAGCTGTGTCAAAGACCTGTCATGTTCAGTTGACCATATAAACTCAACATCGTTTCGAGTAAGATCACGCAGTGGAGCCGTCACTTTTGACATGTTTGGTACAAACTTGCCAAGATATTTTGACATTCCCAATAACCTCAAAAGATCTGATTTATTTTGTGGTTTTGGCATATCAGTAATCGCCTTGACATATGAGTCACAAGTTTTTTCACCTGAACTGGTAAAAATTCTACCACAAAACTTGACCGATGAGGACTTAAATTGAATTTTATCACGATTAAATTTAATGTTATATTTTAGTGCTCGTTCCAACACGTTTTTTAGATTTTTATCATGTTCAGCCTCAGGTCTCCAAAAAGTTCATAATTCTTTTTTTTGGAAAACCTCAGGAGCGGAACTAATTCCAAATGCAAGCCTACAAAATTGGTATCTACCAAAAGGTGTGCCAAATGTACAATAATCAGCTGACTGATGATCGATTTTAACTTGAAAGTAACCATCTTTCATGTCTAAGACTGTAAAAAACGATTTATTAGTTAATTTGCTCGATATTATGTCTGCAGTTGGAATTAAAAAATGCTCACGTTGAATGTTTTCATTCAATTTTTTCGGACAAAGGCACAACCTCAAATCACCATTTTTCTTTTCAACAATCACCAGTGGATTGAGCCACTCTGTTGGTTTTTCAACTTTTCTTATGATTCCTGACTTTTCAAGGTCATTCAATTTACTCTTGACTTTATCACTAAGTGCTTGAGGTATGCGTCTGACCTGTTGAATCTGAGGAATAGCATCTTTTTTAAGAATTATTTTATGTTCCCCAGGAAAACAACCTAAGCCTGTAAAAACTTCAGGATATTGCTTTTCAATATCTTTTACACTTTTAAAATTGACCTGACAACTATCAATTCTACGCAAAACATCTAATTCTAAACATCCGGTTAAGCCTAACAATGGCATTTGATTTTTACTATCTACAATCACAAAAGATAAACATGCCGATTTTTCACCCACTTTGCAATTTAATGACACTTCACCAACAGGTTTAATTTTAAAACTCGGGTCACCATATGACATTAGTGTCATATTTGACTTTTTCACCTGTGCATTTGTGTCAATTTTTCGAAAAACATTAAGTGGAATCACACTCACCTCTGCTCCTGAATCTAATTTGAATTCTACATTGGTACCTGCAACCTTGACCTTTTTGGTCCACATCACATTATCAATCGCCTTCTGGATTCCATCAATGCACTTTAATGACTCTTTTTTCACTCCACCAGAGCCACTTTGCACATTTTTTTTCTACAGAGCTCACGAAAAACTCTTTACCCGATTCACATTCACTAGAGCTTTCACTGCTCTCATCTTTTTCGACTGTATGCACTTGCTTATTTTTATATTTTTCTTTCTTTTGCTTCACTTCACGCTTGCGTAATGGTTTTTCTTGCCGCACTGGCTACAGACTTGTCCATAAGCCGGGCATTTTCCTTTTCTATGTAATAATCCGCAAAAATTACATTTCTTTGTTTTATTTCTTATGGCACTCACCGATGCTTCCTCTTGCATTTCCTTGACCTGTTTCTGGCTTGCCTCAACACCTCTGCATAAATCTATGGCTGAATTTAACTTCAAATCTGCCTTTCTCAAAAGCCTTTCTTGGGTGTTTTTATCTCTGATTCCAAAAACTATTCGGTCTCTTACCATATCTTCCTTGTTTTCATATTCTGTGGATTTTACTGCCACTTTCAGCTCAGTCAAAAAACTATCAAATTTTTGTCCTTCTTTTTGTCTAATTGAATTAAACAAAAATCTCTCATAAATAATGTTTTTCTGTGGTGCGAACTGCGCCTGTAATCTCTCTTTAATTGTTTTCAAAGACTTTTTTTCTTCATCCGTCAAAGACAGTGTATTATAGACATCTAGTCCATCTTCTCCAATACAGTGTAAAAACACAGCTACCTGTCTTTTTTCATCTTTCGATTCTAAGTCTGTTGCTACGCTGTATAGCTCAAATCTTTGTACAAACTTATTCCAGTTTTCCGAAACATTACCTTCTAAACTAAGAGGTTCTGGTGGCTTAAATGAGGCCTCCATGTTTCATCAAAATCCGATTAACTTACGTCAATAACTCCGATCAACTTTTCACGTTGATTTTCCGCGTTTTTTGAGCCTAAGCACGTCTCCAGTTATGCTCACACAACAGCCAAATCACTAACTGACACCATGTATTATAAATTAATAACTCATGTATTAATTAGAACTTGTATTTTATTAAAGCATCATCAAAAATACAATATGCAAATTACTTGCAGCCATGACACACGAAGACTGGCGCACGGGACAACAACTCATTGCGTCATCAAGTATTAGGGCGCGTATTCACTAATCTACTTAGGCTATACTTAACTTAAGTAGGGCTTAATGCTAATTAACATTTATGACACATTTTCGTCGTTATATCTGCAAAAAAAATTGTTCGCGCTATGTCTTCCAAAAAAGAATTTATTTTTCTAAAATATTTTATAAGTTTTTATTGTATTTTTTTTATATTGCAATTCTTTCCGTTATCTTAGGGTATATTCAGCCATCTCACAGCCCCTTCTGTTGTAGTATTTTTCGTTTTCTCTAGGGCTCAAGCTCTCCCAAAATGGTCTGCCTAGTCCCGCCCCTGAATTGATGGGTATGGGTGAGTGGGAAAATATTATAAATATTCAATATTTGAGGGAAGTCATTATATGACGTGGGACAAGAATAGGGCATTGAAAACCTAAAGACTGGGCACATCTCTGAAGGATTAAAAAGTTTTATTTAAGTAGCTCATAGGAGGGATTAAAAGTGCACTTTGGATATCTAAAGTGCATAAAACTAATTTAGTTTATAGGGTGCAGAAAAAAATTTCACGAGATGTTTGTTTTAAGCAGCAATTTTTCCCTTTGCTTCAGGCAACCAAAAATTTAGGCATGCCCCTGTAAATTCTTTAAAGCATATATTTATAAATCAAAATAGATAATTATTGTTTGGGCCGGATTTCTCAAACGCGTTTTTGATAGAAAACAGTAATTTTTAGAAAAAATAAGTAAAATTATTTTTTTTCATATTAACTTCAAAAATGGTTTATTTACAAAAACAAAAATCAGCTGGACAGTCAGCAAGCCTACGATGTTCACAAAAGACCAAAAGAATCCAGTGTTGCCACAATTCTGATTGGTATTGTCCGATCCGCCTACGGTGCATAAGAATGAGCAAAGATTAAATTAAGCGGGATTGACAAAGCGGGATTAGACTGTTCATACGGTGCATCTAGGTGTTAACTAAGTATTGTTGTTGTTTCAGAACATCGAAAGACCAGAAATTCTTTATTCTGAAGTTGTGGAAGTCGACTGTCGTGTGATTCCAGTGCTAAAAGGCAAATGCGAACTTAAACCTGATGTTATCAAAAGCTACAAAATCGTAAAAGGTAAAAGATGGTTCGTCCTTTTTTTAGTGGTGGTGTCAGAGGGGGACCGGGGGGATGGGGGCCCTGAGGACAACTTTATTTTTCCACAGAACTCCAGATGCAGGAGGCACATTCTGGTTATTTAACACATCTGAGTAAAAATTTGTTTTTTGTTTAACCATATTATTATATGTACCTATGTCCAAAAAATCTAACCCCCTCCTGTTTTAACAGTCTGGGACCACTCATACATTTATTTATTAATATCTTTCTAATTTTTTTTTATTTAAAAATGCACTTAATACGCTTTTAAACCAAAGTTTAATAAGTTTCCGTAACAGTTATTTCTCTACAAATGTGCGCTAAAGCGGGTAAAGTGTATTTTAACTGATAATTAGTCAGCAATTATTATCAGTTACGTTAAAGAGGTGTTTACACGGGCTGATTTTAGTCGTTGCCGTGCAAACCGGCTAGCGATTCGACTTGACGCATGCATGGCAAATAATAAACACCCCGTGAGTTCAACTTTTGCCGCGCGATTGTAGGTGACCGCATGCGGCGTGTGACTAAGGGCGCATTTACACGGGTCGATTTCTGGCCGTGCGGCCGGGCCGCACGGCTAAAATCGCCCGTATAAATGGGAAATCGTCTGCGCCGCATGCGACTAGATCAAATCTGCCAAAAGTTGGGTGCCTTTCTCGACTTTTGCCGCGCGACCGTAGCGTAGGTCGCATGCGACGCGTGACTAAAATCGACCGTGTAAATGCTTCATTGTTAGGCGACTCGCAGCCGCGTGATAGTCATTTACGCCCTATTTTGTTTACTATTAAATATTTGACACATTATTTGGTATCTGAAAATGAAAAATAGAATTTGGATCTTCTGAGCTCCATACCATCAATAAAATATCTGAAACACTTAAAAGTTTGCTTCGAAAAATCCACTGACAAACCCAAAATTCACGATTTTTTTCCCATCCATCCCAAAATGATCAATTCATCAAGAATTGGTTCACGAACGTAAAACACCTGTTCTCCCCAACATTTTCAACAAATATGAACTATCCCCTTGTGATTTTAGTCGCCCCGTGTAAATGGAGTAGCGACGCGACTTGCCGCACTGTAAGTCGAGGCGACTTATCGTACGGCGAAAATCGACCCATGTAAATCGCACTTCAAGGAGTCTTTACACGGGTCAATTTTAGCCGTGCGGCAAGTCGCCTCGATTTTGACATCTAGCGGGATTTACATGGGTCGATGATCTAGTCGCATGCGGCGCAGACGATTTCCCATTTACACGAGCGATTTTAGCCGTGCGGCCTGGCCGTACGGCCAGAAATTGACGCGTGTAAATGCTGGCTTATTCCGGTCGCGAGATACAAGGAATTTTTATTTAGCGCAGCGCATGCTCTGTTACCTAATCAAGTTACTAGGTTTTAAAATCGATGGAATATGAATTTATATTCTTAATGAAACTCGTAACTCTAATCAGTAAATTTTTAGCAACTGGGCGACGATTTTGTATTTATTTAAATTTAAAATGCGAAATTAGTTTTAAAGAGCTTAAGGTGACAAAAGTGGGGACAAGTACCGTACTGTATGCTGATATCTGTTAATAATAGGTACTACAGGCGAAAGTTTCTATGTTACCAAAGAAATTGACGAGAAAGAAGTTGAGAAAAGTTTGGCGGAAATAAAGAAGAAAGGCATTGAAAGTATTTCCGTTGCGTTCGCTCACAGCTATGCATTTCATGAGCATGAGATTCAGATTGGAAAAATTGCAAAAAAAATTGGTAAGTGAACTAAGAACTTACTTATAACACTGTGTAACAAAATTTTAAGGTAGGTGAGGCCCAAGAACGAGAAAGCTCAGAGTTACTTCTCACAAGCGCAACGTTCGGTTCAAGCCTCGCCGCACTGAGTATCGGTATAATAAAACCGGTTAAAAATAAAAGTTACCAAGATACTCAAAACTACTTTCTAACCATTTTTTGTTCTATTCTACTAATCTATCTATCAAGCCTCCCCCATAAAACTTCCCCCTCTACTTGCATCGTGTCGTGAGGTCAGTCGAAACTTAATGAATTTTGGAATCACAAGCCTTTGATCTCGACCTTTGGTTTGAGGTGTTAGTTTTGTTATTGTGTTTTCGTGTGGCTCATATTAAAAAAACTAATTATTGAAAATAGAAATAGAAGGTTTGCACCATATTTTAAAACGTATCTAATTTTAATCCCTTGTTGGTTTACATTGTACGTTTACGAAATATTTTAAAATGCCCTATTTGGGTATTTATATGTGCTTCAGTTCCTTCCAGACTTATCAAAGCGTTTTAGCTACCTGTCGAGTCTTGCCGGTAAGTTTCTTTATTAGACATTAAGTTTAGGCTTATGTCAATCATGGCTCATCAAAAAGTTGTGGTGTGTGATGTGAAATACGATTTTTTTACATTAAAACAATTACTTTTTGGTTAAATTTAATTTTTTTTTCTATTTAGTACAAAAATGTACAAAAACAAATAAAAAAGCAATTAAAAGCAATAAAACTCAAAAAATATTTACAGGGTGGGGGTTTTAGGTATTTTTAGGAGAAATAGAAAAATATAAAATAAGTAAAAAGCACTACCACTTCAGAAAAAATTAAAATTTTGAAAAACTAATAAATACATTAATTGTCGTAAATTTGTCGTAAATTTGTCGTGAAAGAAAAAATTTGTCGCTTCATCCGTTTTCCCGGAAATGGGCAGTAAGCAATTTTGAGAATTGTCATCCATATCTCAGTGATCTTTAATTTTTTTCACAAAACTTGCGAATATATTTATTATCACCAATCATTATATTACGTCCGCTTTTACTTTTCAATATAACCAACGTTTACAAGACACGTCAAGATATAACCCTTTGTGGTGTTGATATTCGTTGCTCGTTGTTGCTGTTGGTGCAAGCAATGAATTTCCTATTTTTCATTTTCTTTTCCTTTTCTGCGCGTTTAAAATAATTTAAATTTTCGCGCTCTTAAATATGCATATGGGTTTTCACGGCACCGCACACGTGCGAGGAAGCAGCGCCGCGATGAGTGCGCAACCTACCACCGTCACAACAAGACACTAGAAAAATCACGTTCCCAAAAAAGTTAATTTTGAGGTGAAAAACTGGACGTTTAAACGTTGACTGGAGCCGCAAGAGAGTCCGAGGTAGGTGCCTTTTCATATAAAATTCCATATGTATCTTAACTTTCCATTTACAATCGTCAATACCGACAATTATTTTTAAATGTGCTTGTAAAGCCAAACCGGCGACCTGTCGAAGGAAATTCCATTATTTTTCAGTACTTGCACGCACATTTAATGGTCCTTCCACCCAAATAATAGTTTTTCCAACTACCTAGACTCCTGTGGTTCACCAATTTCCTACAAAAATTCCAAATTTCCATATATTTGATATAAATTTCATTTCCAAAAGTGAGTCGGCTATTTTCTTATCGGTAATCACGCCATATTGATTCGCACCGGTTGGACATATTTTCCTAAAAGTTGACCGAAGTTTTCATTACGTTTCAAAAATAACTATCGTCAATGTGCATATTTTCAAAGTTGATCGCTTTGTTCATTACATTTTCAGTAAAAGTGGCGTCAATACGCCGAAAGTGAAATTTTATGGCGGTTCTTCCATCTACTTTCCTTTAATTATCGATTTTACAGGTGTCGCGTTAACGCGCAGGTGCAAGTGTCGCCGTCACCAGGGTCATCCCGCTTGAATAGTGACGTGGGTCTCACGTTGCGCGCTCGTTGTTTCTTCGAATACCGACTTTTCTTAAAAACTTTCAAACAGGACCGCTAGTCGTATGCACAGAGTGTGCGACTTGGAATCGAGAGGTACGGGGTTCAATCCTTGGTGAGACATAAAAGTTTTTTTTAAAAGATATGTTCAAATAATAACATACAGACAAACTTACAAACATTTCATTTCAAAATTTTCGAAAAAAGTTAATAAAATTAAAATAATAAAATTGTTTAATTTTGCTAAAATTCGGGTTATATTTTAAGCTATATTTTAAGCATTTTTTTTTGGGTAATTTTAAAAACAAATTAACTTTCAAAAACAAAAATGTCTACGCAAAAACAGAAAAAACTTTGCGACAAAAGGCTTTTGAGCTTCAACCAAATGGCGGAAGCTCACGAGGTAGCTTTGAAAGCGAACTCGGATACAGCGTTTCACTTTTTGTTTAAATCCAGATATGAAGACGTCGAAGAATGTCATGCTCAATTCTATAATTTTCATAACCAAATTATTGGCTCTCTCGAAGAGTTTAAACTTTCATTTGACGAGCAGGATAAAACTAGAAAAGACTTTGACAACCTTTATTATGAATGTAAGGGTATTTACAACGACCTTTTTAGGGCCAACCCTGTCAATTACGTAGGCAACCCTAACCAACAAAATATTGTTCAGAGGTCAAATACAAGATCATTTCCACAACCAAGGTTGCCAATTTTCGATGGTAATTATAAAAACTGGCAACACTGGTTTGACTTATTTAAAGTCATGGTACATCAAAATTCTGATTTAAGTGATATAGAGAAATTTCAACAATTGCGGAGTTCTGTTCTGAATGAAGCCCTTTCTCTAGTAAAAACCATTCCCCTCGCAGATAGCAATTATCACATTGCGTATGAAACCTTAGTAAAGAGGTATCAAAATAAACGAATTATTGCTACTACCACTTTGAATGCTATTAACTTTCTTTCAACTAAGTCCAGATCTCGGAAAGAATTACGTTCCATGTTGGATACATTTTCTGAGAATCTAGCCTTCTTAAATGAGCTTGGTTTTCCTACAAAAGAATGGGACTTTCTTACTTTTAACATGATGCTCTCAAAACTTGAAGTCAAGATGAGGACTGATTTCGAACTTTACTATAGTAGAGAGAAAAACAATTCAGAAATTCCGTCCTACACTGATCTTTACACGTTTATAGAAAATCATTGCGTTGCGCTCGAATCTGTAGTGCAAATGTCCAGTTTTAGTAGGCAAAATCAAACCCCTAGACAACCTCAAACTACGCGTAATTCTCAACAGAACAGTTTTCAGAGAAACAGTTTTAATAATTTTAATTCACCTTCTGCTTTCAATACAACTATTTCAAATCAAAGTTCAAATTCAAGAAATCAACAAAATACTTTACAAAATAGCAATCAACGCAGCAACCCTCAAATACAAAATAATCAGAACAGAACTTTTAATCCAAAAATAAAATGTTACCTATGTTCTTCGAATCACGCATTATCGAAATGTATCGAATTTCAAAACAAAAGTCCACAGGAAAGGATGGGTTATGTTCGGCAGGTGAATCTATGTCAAAATTGCTTACATTTTGCTCACCAGACCGTGAATTGCCCCTCCTCCTACAACTGCATCACGTGTGGAGCCAGACATCATAGTCTTCTCCATGTTCCACAACCAGTAGCGCCCTCTGTGAGTGTTAATTCATATCCTCCAGAGAACGCTAATATTCCACTTTCCAATTCCAATAGCACCCCTATGTCAGGAAGCCATTCCACAAACTGTCATGCGACAATGATTTCCAAAAATTCCACTTTTCTACTTTCTACCGTTGTAGCTGACATGTTAGACTCAAGGGGACATTACCAACCAGTTCGTATCTTACTCGATTCTGCCTCAGAGGCAAACTTTATTTCAGAAAAATGTCTAAATCGTTTAGGTCTTTCGAAAAGCTTCTTTTCTACTTCTATTCAAGGCTTAAATCAAATGACATCTTCCAATACCAAAGGTAAGACGAAATGTCTTATCAAACCTCAAGGTCAAGCGGGACCTACCTTTGATTTTGAGGCTTTAGTACTTCCAAAACTTTGTACAGAGATTCCTTCTTGCGCTGTCGACTCGAGCAAGTGGAATCACATTCGCAATATCAAACTTTCTGATCAAAACTTCCATATACCAAGTTCCATTGATGTCCTAGTAGGTTGTGAACTTTTTCCGCATCTCTTACAAGAGGGAGTTATCCACGGAGAGCGTGGACAACCTAGTGCTTTTAATAGCATCTTTGGCTATATGCTGATTGGTAAAGTTGAAACTTCAAAGCAACAAAATCCACAATCACTCATAAGCTGTTACACTTCCATCGAACCATCTCTGGATATCTGCCTAGAGCGCTTCTGGGAGATAGAGCAGGTTCCACATAAGGTTCATCACAGTCCTGAGGATATTATGTGCGAAAAATTATTTTCACAATCAGTTTCACGCAACGAATCAGGTAGATTCGTCGTTCCATTACCTTTCATAAACTTAGAACCCCAGTTGGGTGACACCTATCCAATCGCTTTAAAACGTTTCAAGCTTCAGGAAGCTAGACTTCTCAAAGACTCAGCTAATTATCAAGCTTACAAAGATTTTATGCAAGATTATTTAGACACTGGTCACATGATACCTATTCCTACGCCTATATCTAAAGATGTCTTGGATAATTCCTACTTTATCCCTCATCACAGTGTCTGGAACACTGGGAAGATGAGTGGTCTTTGATGGGTTCTCTACGTAGTCCCAGAGGTGTCTCACTCAACGAGACGTTGTGCGCAGGTCCTAAACTGCAAAATGATGTCCGTGAAATTCTACTTAATTTTCGAATTCATGCCTTTGTTACTGACATAGTAAAAATGTTCCGACAGATTTTAATTATTCCTGAGCACACGCGTTATCAAAATATTCTATGGAGATTTTCTGAGGATGATCCTGTCCAAACCTACTCCTTAAGAACAGTTGTTTATAGACTTAAGTAATCACCTTACTTAGCTATTCGTACTATACAAGAACTAGCTAAACTTGAGTCTGAAAGGTATCCAAATGCTTCCAAGGTGCTTCTTAAAGACATTTACGTCGACGACGTGCTCACTGGGCAGGATTCTGTGGCCTCTGCCAAAGAACTTCAGTCGGAGTTAATCTCCCTGTTGCGCCTAGGAGGGTTGGAACTTAAAAAATGGGCGAGCAACAGTCCGGAACTTCTCTCCTCATTCTCAGAATCAGAAACACAAATGTCCATTCGTTTCGACAAATCCGAACCTAATTTTGTAAAAATATTAGGTCTCCAATGGAATCCTATCTCAGATTCGTTTACCTACTTGGTCGTACCAGAAGATAAACCATGCACCAAGCGAGGTATCTTATCTCAAATCATGAAAATTTTTGATCCCTTAGGTTTCTGTTCTCCCGTTTCTTTACTTGCTAAGCATCTCATGCAAGATCTGTGGAAGGAGAAGCTGGACTGGGATTCTCAGCCTCCTCCGCATATCGTAAATGTTTGGAATCAATTTCGAACCGAACTTCCAAATCTTTCAAATATTCATTTACCTAGACGCCTTTCCATTGATCAACCACGTAGCATTGAACTTCACGGCTTTTCAGACGCCTCTATGATAGGTTACGCGGCTACGGTCTATTTCAGAATGGAGTCAGTTTCCGGAGAAATCCATACTTTTCTTGTAATGGCCAAATCTAAGGTCGCACCAGTGAAAACAGTCAGTCTTCCGCGACTGGAGCTTCTTGGTGCCACTTTTCTTTGCGACCTAATTTCCTTTATTCAAAACACTTATTCAGATATTCTTAACTTCAACCAAATCTGTGCATGGTGTGATTCCCAAGTGGTTCTATGCTGGTTGGCGGCTTCACCTCACAGGTTTAAAACGTTTGTGGCAAACCGTATCTGTCACATTCAAGAAACCATTTCTCCTACGGCCTGGAAATATATTCCATCAGCGCTAAATCCAGCCGACTCTGCTTCGCGCGGTCTTATGCCTAATCAACTTGTCAAACATGACTTGTATTGGGAAGGTCCTTGTTTTCTTAGGCTACCAAAAGAGAGCTGGCCTGATGATTTTCGCTGTCCAGACCCTCCGGAAAACGAGGTTATTCTGGAAGAACGAAAATCAGTATTTCAAACATGCACAGTTGAACCACACATGCTTGATACTTTTCTTTCTCGTCACTCTTCCCTAGAGAAAATTCAACGCATAATTTCCTATATTTTTCGCCTTACCGAAAATAAATCTAAATATCCTAACGAAAATATTACCGAAGTAGAACTTCAACATTCTCTTATTGTTCTCGTTCGGCATGTTCAACGTTCTATCTTTGCTGATCTCATTTCACGTTTGAATGACGCAAAGCTACTTCCTAAACAATTTCGTAAACTTTCACTTTTTCTAGATACACAAGGCTGCTTAAGAGTGGGGGGTCGATTACCACATTCTTCCGAACTCTCTTATTCAGCAAAACACCCTTTACTTTTACCACGTTCTCACCGTCTTACTCAACTTGTCATTGAGTACACTCACAAAAGGTACTGTCATCCCGGTCAAAAAACGTTGCATTACCTCTTGAGACAACAATTTTGGATCCTTTCCCCTCGCTATGCAATCGAGAGTATAACTTCTCATTGCATTTTATGCTATCGATTAAATCCTAAACCTTCCGTACAAATCATGGGCAACTTGCCTGCTCAACGCATCTCTCAAGTAAAGGCATTTTCACATGTTGCCATAGATTATTGTGGTCCCTTTCCAATTACAATGGGAAAGTACCGAGGTGCAAAGCTATCCAAAGGTTATATTCTTGTCTTAGTCTGCTCCGCAACAAAGGCAGTTCACCTAGAACTTACCTCCGATATTTCCACCCCTACCTTTCTTGCGGCTTTTAAGAGATTTGTGGCAAGAAGAGGAAGAATCTCTGACATTTACTCAGATTGTGGTAGCGCGTTCTTGGGAGCTGATCGTTTACTCAAACAGTACTCCCAGGAAGCATGTCACAGTCTAAAAATTACATGGCATTTTTCAAGTACTGGTAGTCCGCACCTAAACGGACTAGCCGAGGCAGGAGTTAAATCCACCAAGGCAAATTTAAAACGTGTAATAGGTGAGCAACGGTTAACCTATGAAGAGTTTTTTACTTTTTTGTGTCAGGTCGAATCCATACTAAACAGCCGGCCTCTGTATGCCCAAAGTATGGATCCGAATGACTTTCTTCCACTGACCCCTGGTCATTTTCTTACCCTGGAACCGTTGAATTCCGTACCAGAACCCGATTTTTCTGATTCCAAGTTGAACACCCTGTCCCGCTGGCAGCTGGTGCAAAGGCTCCAGTCCGATTTTTGGAAACGCTGGAACTTGGAGTACCTAAACACCTTGCAACAGCGTTCTAAATGGACAGAGGCTTCTAACAATATTAAACTAAATACTTTAGTCGTGGTAAAGAATGAACAAAAACCGCCATTGCAATGGGCTGTTGGGCGAATTGTCGACGTACACCCTGGCTCAGACAGTCATATTCGTGTTGTGACCGTTAAAACAGCTACAGGAACATATCGTCGACCAGTAGTGAAACTATGTCCTTTGCCTATGCCCGACGCATAAGGCAAAATTTTCTTTTTCTTTCTTAATTTTTTCTAAGTATTTTTTTCTTTTCTTTTAATTTTAATTTACATGCATAATTTAATGCATATTTGGGTTAATGTTAAATTGTATCGTTTAATTGCTAATAGGCGAATATTATTTATTTTTTTTTCCTTTCCTTTTCTTAACTAAGTAAAAACACACGTGTTTTGGCGGCCGGAAAATGTTGGTGCAAGCAATGAATTTCCTATTTTTCATTTTCTTTTCCTTTTCTGCGCGTTTAAAATAATTTAAATTTTCGCGCTCTTAAATATGCATATGGGTTTTCACGGCACCGCACACGTGCGAGGAAGCAGCGCCGCGATGAGTGCGCAAACTACCACCGTCACAACAAGACACTAGAAAAATCACGTTCCCAAAAAAGTTAATTTTGAGGTGAAAAACTGGACGTTTAAACGTTGACTGGAGCCGCAAGAGAGTCCGAGGTAGGTGCCTTTTCATATAAAATTCCATATGTATCGTAACTTTCCATTTACAATCGTCAATACCGACAATTATTTTTAAATGTGCTTGTAAAGCCAAACAGGCGACCTGTCGAAGGAAATTCCATTATTTTTCAGTACTTGCACGCACAGTTGCTAACTTTTTAACGGAGCATCGCATCAATATGCGGTTTTCAAAATATAGCAGACTACATTTTGCTCAATAATTCGTGTTATAACCACTTCGTAGGAGCCTTAGTTTATGAGATATTTGCAGAAACTGTTTCCAAGGCTGATTTATCATGGTTCTCTTGAAGTGTGCTAATAGGCTAGCTAGGAAGGTATTAGTACCACACGTACAAGTAATATTTTTGCCAGAAGTCTAATTTTTGAAATCTACCCCCACCCTTTTTTTCAGCTTATATTCGGTGGATTTAATTTATTTTTAAACGGGTACATCTAGAGCCAAAACCCAACCTGAGTACCTACCAAATTTCATTAAAATCGGGCAAGTAGCTTTTTCAAACATACAGACAGACTGCGCGACAAATAAGTTTTAAAATTATCTGAAACGCAAATATAACATTTTGAACTTTTTTTTTCTTCTTTTTGACACGATCACCAGTGGCATATGTCTGGCGGGGGCCCGAGGCCTCATGTTGTCGTATTTTATGCTATTTTATCTTTTTATTTATGAAATATGAGGAAAATATCTAAAAAAATCAACGAAAGGGGCATCTACGCCCGCTTTCAAAGAATATTTTATTTTTCTCGAATTTTAGTTTTCAAAACAAACAAAAAACTCTTTTTCAAATCAAATGCTTAAGTTTTCTTGAATATACTGAATTACTGAAACTAATTTTCTTAAAACTTCGCATTGAGATTTCTAGATCGTACACAGTAGGTATAGTAGAAAAAAAAAGTTAATACTTTAGCTTTTCGAATTTAACAGCAGCATACTGAATTCACGTAAATACTTCCCCCAAAACTGCGCGCTGTTATGCTCCCACGGCCGGCGGAGTTCCATGCCTGACAATTCTTATTGCTTGATATGTCACTGCTTGCTTGGTCTACTATTATGCGTGCACGGCCAGCTAATTCCGGACCAGGTTTGTGTTTCCGACCGGACGTAGTTCGGACGCACATGAATTCTGCCCCTAAACCGAACCGAACCGAACTAGAACCATATTTCACTTCCAGTAAGTCTCTATTAATTGTGTTGCCAAAAGAAAACTGACAACCAAGAGTAAAAGTAGTAACCCCACAATAACTCCCGTGGATTTATTTCACGGTGAAAAAGATCGTTAACTTAAAATCATTGATGAACTTAAGTTCACCCAAAAAATAAAGTTAAAAATTTCGCTCACCTGAAGAACCTTTAAGAATAGGCACCCAGAGCTGTGTTGCCAAGTCCACATACCACGTTTACACGCGTCCGAAACGTTTTTCCCAACAATTGGCTATGCTTGATCTTTATTTTATTAGGGGTCGTCTATAAATTACGTAACAGGATTTGCAGGGGCTGGCAAAGGGTAAGGGGTACGGAGGGCTTCTCGACTTTGTTAGGTAGCAATATTTTCCTACAATAAAATAAATTAAGCTACACAACTAGTAGGTACCTAGTATTACGTGAAGATGGTGTTTTTTTAACATAGAACATACCTATATTCGTCCTCTTGAGCAAAAGGCTTTGTGGGCAAGGGGGTGAGGGGTATGGTTGGCGTTAAAAGGAGAACATAATATTTCATAAAGTTCGGTTCGGTTCGTAATTTCTAAAATAACGCAAAATCCTGGCGTTAGCTTGATAGTTGAAAACAGCTAGCAACAAATATTTATTTATATTACCACCACACCGGGTTATATTTTGACGTGTCTTGTACACATTGGTTATATTGAAAAGTAAAAGCGGGACGTAATATAATGGTTGTTTCACGAAAAATTTACAATTGCGCAGAAAGGTTAAACATCGTTTTGTAAAAAAACTTAAAGATCACCGAGATATGGATGACAAATCTCAAAATTGATCACTGCACATTTCCGGGAAAACGGATGACGCGACAAATTGTTTTGTTTCACGACAAATTTACGACAATTAATGCATTTATTGGGAATATCCAGAGAGACTCAACTTAGCATTACCACCCCTTTTCAGGAAAACGGGTGGCGCGAGAAAATTTTTGTTTTCACGACAAGTTTACGACAATTATTATTCCATAGATTAGTTTTTGAAAATTTTAATTTATTCGAGGGTGGTAGTGCTAATAAGTTGAGACTCAACTTAGCATTACTCCCTCTTTTCAGGAAAACCAGTGGCGCGAAAAAATTTTTGTTTTTACGACAAAGTTACAATTTAGATTTTAATTAGATTAGATTAATTTTTAAAATCTTTAATTTTTTGGGGGTGATAGTGACTCAACTTAGCATTACACCCTCTTTTCAGGAAAACGGGTGGCGGAAGAAAATTTTTGTTTTTACGACAAATTTACGACAATTATTTCATGTATTGGTTTTTAAAAATTTTTATTTTTCTAGGGTGGTAGTGCTAAGTTGAGACTCAAAACTAGCATTGTTGTAGCCAAACGGGTGGGGCGACAAATTTTTTTCTTTCACGACAAATTTATGACAATTAATGCATATTCTTTGTTTGGAACTCGTAGACAATGATTGTGTAGAAATAAAATTTCGGACTTCCATTGTCTTTATTTATTTTACAACACGACGTTCCGGTTAGTAAGTATCTCTAACCGTTATCAAGTGTAAACTAAACCCTAAAGCCTAGAGACTAGATTGTTTAGTTTACACTTGATAACGGTTAGAGATACTTACTAACCGAAACGTCGTGTTTTAAAATAAATAAAGACAATGGAAGTCCGAAATTTTATTTCTAATTAATGTATATGTTGCGAGTATCCAATTCTTAAGCGGTAATGCTAAGTTTATAGAGGTGAAAGCTTGACGGTTCCTCTCTCGATCCTCTCGCTCCTTTCTGGGAAATCATCTGAAGCGCAAAGATATATAAAAACTTTTAAAATCGGAGCAACTTTTTTTTAAAGTTTTGACACTTTCACCATAGCTCACACTATTATAGTTATAGTATACGCGTGAGCTAATACATTATAGTGGTTTTGTTGATTGGTGTCACACTCATGGGGGGGGGGGATCTCCAATCGGACGCGTCTCTGGATGGCGGATAAGGGGTTATTTTCGCGGACCAAAATGGGTAAAAATTACATTATACATTAGTCGTGTGAGCTTAGGTGCCCATCAATTGGCAGAGTATTTTGTTTAATGTTAGTGGTGTTACTTGTTTATTACTAAGTTTTTTAATTAAACCATGAGTGAAGGTTTTCATATTTAGTATAAATTGGGGTTTTAAAATACAAATACTTTTTATTTTAAATAATCAATCAAAATTTTTTGATGTACCTACATATTATATGAAGGTTGGTTTGATTTTAAATTTTGAATATAGCTCAGTGTCGGTTCAAATTTTTGGATGCACGCCTAGATTTTTAGAAATTACACAGTTTCAGAAAAAAATTTTGGCCCCTTGTAGTTCTTTCTTATCAATTTAAAACAGTTATTTAATAAATTTAAAATACAGGGTGGGCCAAAAAAAATCGGGCTAAATGTTTGTCGTTATAACTTTGTACCAATACCACCAATTTTGCTATAATGAACTGCGGTTTGTAGAAACCTCGAAAGGCCTTTGAGCAGTAATATTACTTAGTTAGCTATCTTTAAATCCAAGATGGCAGAGAGTCAAACTTGACCTTTCAAAATGGCACAAGGTACGAACTATTAAAATTAATTAAGTGGTTCTCGAAAAACTATTTTGTTGCAATCATTGTTTTACAGAATTTATAATTGCCTTTAGTTGGCATTTTTTAATTGTCATTAGCATTAATGGATTTTTTTTGCTAAAAATTTTATGCAAATCGGTTTAGCGGCTTAGGAGCTATCGTGTTACGGACAGAAATAATATATAAACACACACACACACACACAGCCAGACATCATGACGATATTGCTAAGATAGCTAATATATACCCAAATAACACTTTTTGGCGTTATCTAAAAAAAATTTTTTTCGTCGAAAATAATACTTTCTCTAGCCATTGCTAGGCGGGCTAAGAAGGTAATAAATAGATCCATGATGGATCTGATACCTTCCTAGCTAGCCCATGATATATCCGCCTTGAAAACAGTTTTTTGTAAATATCTCAGAAACTCAAGTTCTTACGAAGTTTTTAATTATGACTCAAATTATTGAGCAAAATGTAGTCTACTATATTCCGAAAACAGCATATTGATACAATGCTCCGTTAAAAAGTTACAATTTTTTTAATATCTAAATTGTCAAAAAACTGTTATTATCATGAATGGATTTTGACCAAAATCTAATCAGCTCGTTAGAGTGTCAAACACTATTTTCCCAAAAAATTTTATTAAAATCGGTTCAGCGATTTAGGAGCTATCGTGTTACGGACAGAAATAATATTAAACACACACAGACGTTATCTCGAAAAAAAAATTCGTCGAAAAAAATCGCGGGCTAGGAAGGTAATAATGCAGATAAATTTGACAAGACAATCGTTAAATCTGTAAAACAATGATTAAAACAAAAATATGAAAAATAATTTTTGAGAACCACTAAACCGATTTTAATGATTTGGACATTGGTGTACGTGGCGGAAATAGAACAAATTTTAAAAAAATCCTAAGAAATTTTGGAACATAAAAATAAGAGCTTCTTTGAAGGGTCAAGTTTGATTCTGTCTGGATTTTAGAACGGCCAGTGGACAAAAAATATTTCTGTTCAAAAACATTGTCATTTCTCTACCACTCGCATTTTGCTTTAATAAAAATGTTAGTATATTTCGAAAATTATAACCAATAACATTTTATCTGTTTTATTTCGACCCACCGTACATTGATGCCATGTGTTAATCTAGGGGGATTTATTTAATTATCTTTTTTTAAGAAATTAAAAAAAATAATATTGCACCTTGATGGTCGAATACCTGAAAAATATTAATTTGGCATAAAAAACTTTAGAAAAAAAAAATTGGGTCCCAGACAATTATAATATAATAAATATAAGTCTGATAAAAGCATTTATAGCCTGTTTTGTTTTGGAACAGACGTGCTTTTACTGTTTTACCATTTTACCTTGAAAAATCTTTCTACTTAAACAATAAAATAAGAAAAATCTCAGTCTTCCTCTACTGACTATTTTATTTTCGTCGACTAGTTTCGGCTTATTGGGCCATGATCAAGGACTGTAGAAAAAGAAATCACAATCAAGAAATTATTCAGTATAAAGTGAAAAAATACAAACTTACCTACTAAATAATAAAAACAGGTGAAACTTCCCAAGATAAACAGAATGTTTTCTGACAAGAGATGAAAATAAAAGACATGGGACGAACAAAACATTGACAAACAATTTAAAATTGTGACAACACAATTTTTTGTTCGTCCCATGTCTTTTATTTTCATCTCTTGTGAGAAAACATTCTGTTTGTCTTGGGGAGTTTCACCTGTTTTTATTATTTAGTAGGTAAGTTTGTATTTTTTCACTTTATACTGAATAATTTCTTAATTGTGATTTCTTTTTCTACAGTCCTTGATGATGGCCCAATAAGCCGAAACTATAAACAACAAGTGAAATTAAAGAAAGAAAAATAGGAAAAAAGTTTTCTGCTTCGGCCGAGGATCGAACCCGGGTCTCTTGCTATCTGGGCAAACATTCTTACCACTGAACCACCGAAGCCATACATAAACTTTTCGGAAAACTTCCATATATGCAGGCTGCGGTGTCTCAATATAAGAACGAGAAACTCTCAGGGTATTAACTCGACAACTCGACTAATTCATCCAACTATTCTCTTTAATTCTTCTTTCCCACCGTCAAAGGTATGACCTTAAAACAATTTGTTTTGAAATAAAATATTTCTTTTTAGTTCAAGCAGCGGTTAATCTTGAAATGAGACTTTATTTTTCTTTCTTGATTGTTTTGTTTCAGTATACTACATTTTGCAGCAAACCATTGTCTTCATATAAGTAATATTTTGGTCGGGCAGCAAAACGCTATTTTCGTCAATTTTTGGAGGATTTTGATAAACATTGGCACGTGTATACATCGACCTAAGCTGCGTATCAGTGCCCTGAATTTTCTGATTTGCACCTTTTAATTTTTTTCAAAATATCTCAAAATCAAAACCGAACAAAATTTTTATTATCACGGTTTTCGTTAGGTAACACCTGTCTCTATGGACCTGTGTCCCTCAAGTTTTAGAAATATTTATCGATTTAAAACAAAATAATGTCAAATTCAAAACTTTGACGAATTTACCAAAGTAGTGATTTTTTTAAAACTTGAATTTTCGGACCCTGTCAAGAAATTTCTGAGGCGGATTTTATCTGGCATATTTTGTTTTCTTCCTTTTGATTCTCACTATACTAAACTAAAAAAAATATTGCAGGGAAAATCTGTAGCAGAACCACAAATACCAAGCTGTCGCGTTTTTCGTAAAATTCAAAGACTTTGGACTGCTGATACAAATCAATTTTTGAAAACTTTATTTGAAAAAAACATAAAAAAGTATTTACTGGTTCTAATAAAAAACTAACTAAAAAATTTACACCTCTAAAAAAAAATAAATATAATCCAAAATATTCAAAAATTTACCGCAAACATGGAAAGGCACTGGCTCAAAATATCGGTTTTTTAAGCAAAAATCACACGTTGGGAGATCAACGGCTGGGGATTTTTTAGTTTGCGTTTAATTTTGGGTCCCCCGAAAACCTTTGTTCTACTATTGACAGGCTTTTAAGTGGTGTGATTTTTTTTTCAAAATATACGTGGTAAGTGGTAGCAAAAAAGCGTTTAAAGTTGGATATTTTTCAGTTTTTAAATCGTATACTGGTCGGTCAGTTAGCCGCCATTTGCGTCAATTTTTGGGGGATTTTCATAAAAATTGACAAGTTCGTACATTGACCTTAGAGAAGTAAAAAATAAAAAAAGTTGGTTGGTACTCCACTTTAAACTAACGTTTCAGTGCCCTTAACTATCATTTTAGCACCTTCTCAGTTTTATCAAAATAACTCAAAATCAAAAAGAGACAAAAAAATTTTTGTTACGGTTTTAATTAGGTAAGACCTGTCTCTATCGGCCCGTCCAACAAAACTTTTAGAAATATTGTTTTTTTTATAAAGAAAATAATTTAAAATTTTGCCAAAGTAGTGATTTTTTTAAAACTAATTTTTTTAACTTTGTCAGAAAATTTTTAATGAGGATTTTATCTGACGTACTTTTTTCCCCTTTTAAGTCTGCCTTTAATTTTCTTTCTAAGATATTAAAAAATATTGCAGGAAAAATCTGTAGCAGAATCACAAATAACAAGCAGTTGCGTTATTCGCAAAATTCAAAAATTTTAGACTACTTATACATAACCAATTTTTATACTTTATTTGACTATAATTTAATAGCGCATTTACAGTTTTTAATAAAAAAACTAAATATCAAATTCACCTGCATAAAAAAATATCCATGATATAATCGCTTGGTCAAAATAACGGTTGTCTAAGCGAAAATTACGCGTTTGGAGATAAACCGCTGGCGATTTTTTGGTTCGGTTCGGTTGGGTTCCCAAAAATATTTATTTTACTACAGACAAGTTTTAAAACGATGTAATTTTTTTAAAAGTATACTTGGTAAATGAGGGCAAAAAAGCGTCTAAATTTGGATATTTTTGAGTTTTTATCACTAAAAAAAATACTCTGCCAATATTGAGCACCTAAGCTTTAGGTACTATAGTTATAGTGTACGTGTGAGCTAATATAACTAAAAACTATATTATATATATTTTATTTAACTCCAGACTCAATGAACTTTGATACCACACAAGCCATGTCTTGACTTAAACTCTAATTTAAAATCTACCCTTTTTCTAAAAAAAAACAAAAATGTATTTTGTTTAACTCCAGACCCAATTACCTTTCGTTTGATATCACACACGCCATATTTTCACTTAAGTCTAATTTTTAAAATTTACCCCCACCTTTTTTTAAAAAATATTCTAAAATGTATTTTGTTTAACTCCAGACTCAATTAGCTTTCGATTGATATCACACACGCCATATTTTCACATAAACTCTAATTTTTGAAATCTACCCCCACCCTTTAATTTAGCTTGTGTTCGGTGGATTTTATTCATTTTTAAATGGGATCATTTCGACCCAAGGCCCAGCCTAGGTACCAAATTTCATTCAAATCGGGCAGGTGGTTTTTGAGTATATGCGGGTTGAACGTTACAGACATACAGACAGGCAGACAGACGGCGCGACAAAAAAGTTTCAAAATCATCTGAAACGCAAAGATATATAAAAACTTTTGAAATCGGACCAACTTTTTTTTTCTCGACAAAATTGGGATCACCATAGCTCACACTACTATTATAGTATAGTAGTACTGTAAGCTAATATCAAAGTCCTATAGTGGTCGGTCAAATTCAAAAATTTTGGACTGCTTACATTCAAAACCATTTTTTGACCAAAATTTAAAAGTGTATTGCCTGTAGAGAACTAATATATGAAATTAATTTTTTTAAAAATAGAAAAATAAAAAAATGTACCGCAAACTTGGAAAAAACATTGGTTTAAAACAACAGTTTTTAAAGTGAAACTGAAATGGTTGGTGATTTTTTATTTTGCGGTTAAATTTGGGTCTCCGGAATTTTTTTTTTTTAATATAGACTGGCTTTTAACTATAATAATATAATAAAAAAAAATCAACGTATAGCTGGTAACTGATAGTAATGAGATGTTTAAAGTTCGGTTTTTGATTTTTTCACAAAATTACCGAGTCATATACTAAAATAGTGTAAGTTCTTAATATAATTTAGAAGCCTGAAATAAATGGAATTAACACGTTAGTAAGAGTGCTAACTCTATTTTATTTTATTTTTAACAAAACTCAAAAATATTTATAATTTTCGAAAAAAGTGATATTTTAAGCTCTTAATAACTACAAAAGATAACAAACAAACAGAATTATTTGCCTGTAATGGTCAGCCATACCCCTTAATTCTCCCTAGGTACGGCCATCAGACAAACAAAAAATCCTGCTAAACTTAACATTTATTAAAAACTACCTATTTTATTTTTAAAAATATAAAAACAGAATATCTTTCAAAACATTAAGCTTGTTTAGTACGTAGGTGTAATTATACCATTACTAATACTACAGAAATTTATGATTATAAAATAATTACCTCCGTTTTAAAATCGCCCGGTCTTTTTCGTAGGATACAAAACGCAGTATCTACCTAAAATTTTTCTTAATTTCGGCTTGAAAAAATAAAAATAGGGTTAGAACCAAATGCTTCTTTTCTTATAACTTTTAAGCATCGGTATTTCGATAGGCTTGCTTGTATTTGTAGGAGTATCTGTCATAATTGCAGTAAATTTTTTAAGAAAGTTAATTTTATGTATAATTTTATATTAAAAACGCAAAATTTTTGAATTGTGGTCAAATAAAGTTTAAAAAAGTGGTTATGTATGAGTAGTTCAAAATGTTTGAATTTTACGGATAACGCACCAGCTTTGTATTTTTGATCCTGCTACAGATTTTTCCTGCAATATTTTTTAATATTTTTAAAAGCAAACTATAGGCAGATTTAAAAGAAATAAAAAAAGTATGTCAGATGAAAACATCAACAAAAAATTTTTGACGGAGTTAAAAAATTCAAATTTGAAAAAAATCACTACTTTGAAAAATTAACTTTTTTTTCTCGAAATAAAAAAATATTTCTAATAGTTGTGTTAGGCGGACCGAGAGAGACATGTCTCACATAATTAAAACTGTAATAAAAAATATTTTGGCTTTTTTCGATTTTGAGTTATTTTGATAAAAGTAAGAAAGTGCAAACCGAAAAGTTAAGGGCACTGAAACGCAGCTTAGATTGGACTACCAACCAACTTTTTTTTACTTCTCCTAAGTCAATGTAGAATTCAATGTCGAACTGACCGACCAGTATACAATTTGGATATTTTTTTAAAAAATTGAAAAATATCCAAATATAAACGCTTATTTGCTACCACTTACCCTGTATATTTTGAAAAAAAAATTACACCGTTTGAAAACTTGTCTACATTAAAACAAAATATTTCAGGGGACCAAAAATTAATCGCAAAATAAGAAATCCCCAGCCGTTTATCTTCAAACATGTCATTTTTATTTAAAAACCCATTATTTTGAACCAGTGCTTTTGCCACGTTTGCGGTAAATTTTTTAATATTTTGAACCTTATTTATCTTTTTTTTAGAAGGTAAATTTTGCATTTAGTTCTCTATTAGAACCACTAAATAGTGTTTTGAGTTTTGTTCAAATAATGTTTTAAAAAAGTGATTTGTATAAATAGTCCAAGTCTCTAAATTTTGCGAAAAACGCGACAGCTTGGTATATGTGATTTTGCTACAGATTTTTGCTGCAATATTTTTTAATATTTTAAAAAGTTTAGTATGGCGAGACTCAAAAGGAAGCAAAAAAGTATGTCAGATAAAATCCGCCTCAGAAATTTCTTGACAGGGTCCAAAAATTCAAGTTTTAAAAAAATCACTACTTTGGTAAATTTGTCAAAGTTTTTAATTTGACATTATTTTTCCTGAAGTCGATAAATATTTCTAGAACTTTTGGTACACAGGCCTATAGAGATAGGTCCTACCTTATCAAAACTGCAATAAAGAACTTTTTTTTGATTTTGAGATATTTTGAAAAAAATGGTGCAAAACAGAAAGTTAAGGGCACTGATACGCAACTTATAGTGGAGTGACAACCACTTTTTTTTATAGTATTTACTTTGCTTAAGTCGGTCTACAATCAGGCCAATTGTTGTCAAAATCCCCCAAAAATTTACGAAAATGGCGGTTTAATGCCCGACCAGTATACGATTTCGATATCTATTAATAAAAACTGAAAAATATCAACTTTAAACGCTTTTTTGCTACCACTTACCAAGTACATTTTAAAAAAAAAACTTACACCGCTTAAAAGCCTGTCTATAGTAGAAGAAAGGTTTTCGGGGGACCCAAAATTAAACGTAGAATAAAAAATCCCCAGCCGTTTAACTCCAAAAGTGTAATTTTTGCGTAAAAAACCGTTAATTTGAACGAATGATTTTTTCATGTTTGTGGAAAATTTTTTCATATTTTGGATTAAATTTATAATTCTTTTTTTAAAAAAGTAAATCTAGAATTTAGTTCTCTATAAGAACCGGTAAAAAGTCTTTAAAGTTTTATTCAAATAAGATTTTAAAAAATTGTTTTGTATAAGCGGTCTAAAATCTTTGAATTTTGCAAAAAACGCGACACCTGGGTATTTGTCATTCTGCTACAGATTTTCCCTGCAATATTTTTTTAAATTTTAAAAGGTGTGATATAGCCAGACTCAAAAGGAAGAAAAAGAAGTATGTGAGATAAAATCCGCATCGAAAAGTTTTTGACAGGGTAAAAAAATTCAAATTTAAGAAAAATCACAACTTTTGTAAATTTTCAAAGTTTTGAATTTAACATTATTTTTCTTAATAGTAAAAAAATATTTTTAAAAGTTGCGTTACATGGGCTTATAGAGACGGGTCTTTTAGCTGTTTTGGATTTTGAGATATTGGAAAAAAATGGGGTGGTGCCAATTTGAAATTTAAGGACACTGATACGCACTTACGTGTAGAGTACCGACCAAAAAAAAATTTTTTTTCCACTAACCTTGAGTCGATCTACGAACGTACAAAGTTTTATCAAAATCACCAAAAATTGTGTTTTGCTGCCCGACCATTTTGCTTCTAGAGAAAACGGTGCCTTAGAATAATTCAGTTCCAATTTATATTAAAACAATTTCTGTTTCACATTAAAATAAAGAGGCAAGATATTTTTTGTGCAATATGAAGAAAATATTCTCTTGGTGAATAGGAAAGCATAAATTATTTTATTTCAAAGCAATTTGCTTTGATCTAAGACAATTTTTTTTAGCGTGTACTAGTTTGCTAATTTAGCCAATCTAGTAAATTCAATAACAAGAAAGTTAATATAGGTGCAGGCTTAATGAAATACCCTGTATAAATAATTAATATTTATTTTTACTTAAGAACAAAATGCAATAGGTTTGGCTAACAAAGGTTATTTTTTTAATAATAATATGTTTTCTTCACTTAGATCAAAAGTAAGCAACGGTGCAGATTTAATGAGTTACTTTGTATAGAGAATTAATATTTATTTTTACTTAATAACAAAAAGAAATCAGTTTAGGAAATAATGTTTTTTTTGTTAAATTATGTTTTTTTTTATTAAAATCATTAGTTAGGAATAGTGTAAACTTAAAGAAACACCCTGTATCAAGAAATAATTTTTATTTTTTCTAATAATGAAACATAACTATAGTATTTTTTTTAAAAGAATATTCAATATGTGTCTTTCACTTAAATAATAAGTTAGCCATGATGCAGACCTAATGAAACACCCTGTATGTATATAAAGATTGTCACACTATATATCGAAAAAATATTTGATATAAAATAATAATCTGTTTCTAACCTATAAACGAAATAAAAATATATTTGTAAATATAATATATAATTAATATATTATATTTATAAAAATATATATTAATTAAATCCCCCTAGATCATAAAAAGGACACAATGTGCACCGGTAGTGTCTAAACACAACGGAATTTTTGTTTGTATTGTATACGCGGTGTGACAATACAAATATTTTTCCAATGTTGGAAGCAATTTTGGAAATCATTACAAGAGAGGCAGTTAAGTAGTCTAAAACGGGTTCCTTTTAACGATTTCTTCACTTTCGGAAACAGGTAGAAGTCGCAACGGGCCAAGTCTGGTGAATATGGTGGGTGGTTAACGACGGGGATCTTCTTATTAGCTAAAAACTGCTTAATAGATAGGGCATTGTGAGCCCGTGCATTGTCCTGGTAGAGCAGCCACGCGTTGTTCTTCCAAACATCTGGACGTTTTTTCCTTGGACGTTCCCTTGGCTACATCAATACTTCCAAATATAAATGTTGGTTAACTGTTTGACCCTCACGCGACCATTCAATATTAATAACACCCCTAATATCGAAAAGAAAAACAATGAGCATCGCTGTTTTGGATGTGTTGGAGCGCCCTTCTCGTTCATCATCTTTAACTTCTTCACGACCCTCGAAAAAGCTTTTATGCCACATAAAAATCATTGCACGAGACATACACTGCTCCCCGTAAACATCTTTGAGCATTCGAAAGCATTCAGTAGCGGTTTTTTTAGTTACACTTTAAATTAATACGTTGCATATTTTTTTGTTTGTCGTAATTCCGGCAAATAAGCTATGCACGACCCGCTTCAAACCACTGGGAAAAACGACAACATTGCGCGCGGTAGTAGAACGCACATCATGGTGAATAACTCAAACCGCCCGAGGCGTGGTGTTTTAAAACCTGTTAATACGGGGGCCAGTCATAATTTAATTGTCACACCTCGTATATTATTAGCGGTGCAACCGTGTCCTAAAAAATTGTTTTACTGTTACATAGCCTCATAATTTCTAGCTACGCCACTGGATAGACCGCACATATCTGCGTAATGGAGAAGCCGCCGCTGGTTATATCTATATCTACCTATAGCACAATTTCCATATTAAATATTTACGCTATGAAATGAAAGGTGCTTTGTTTAGAAAATATACACACAAATTTATTTTTCCGACATATGTTATGGTTTTTGACTTTATTTTGTAATAAATCCTCCGTTGTTTGCGCTTGTAACCGGAAAAAAAGATTCGGCCGTTGTAACAAACGGCCTTTATCTTTGTTCTGAATAAACAGGTTTGACGAGCAATTAAACCAGGTCTGCAGGAATTGCAGTTTGCGTAGTGAGAAACAGTGAGAAATATATTCTACCACCCTTATAATTTTTTTTTTAAAATATAGGGTATAATAAAAATTTTGACAACTGATATAGATTAGGTTAATCACTATAAAAAATATAGGGAACGCACAGTTTAATAACACTAAATTCCCTGGATCTATCAAGCATTATAATTTTATAACGTAAGTAAGTATCAACGTCAAATAAGTTGTATGTTTATTTATAACACCTTTGCTACTTTTTAAGATATTTGTCAAAACCGTTATGTGGGCCTAAGACCATAAGGTCACTTACAACTTAAAATTTTTGAATAAGATGAGGGATGTGTTGATACCTTTTTTAAATGGTACTTTAGTTCTTGTTAGATATTGAGTATTGTCGATAATCGTACATGCAAATTTACTATATACCGGGTGGGACAAAAAACACATCGATACAATCGATTTTGATGCAAGAAACTGCACTTGCCAGAGAATTAATCAGAGTTTTGACTACATATATTTTTTTGTCGGCTATCTCAAAATCCAAGATGGCGGACGAAATTAAAATGTACCTTCAAAGATACTTGTTTATCCTTGTGTTGTGAACATGTTTTATTTTTTTTTTATGGTAGAAAAACTGCGTTCATGCCACGCACAACAAGGTACGAATCGGAAAAATCGGTTAAGTGGTTCTGAGAAAAAATTATTTAGTTTCATTCATTGTTTTGCATATTATACGATTGCCTTGCCAATCATGTCTGCATTTATTTCCTTATAAATTCATTACTTCTGAACCGAGTTTAGTAAAATAACAAACATCCTGGTAAAACTGTTTTTTTTTAAAAATCATCAACAAAGTTACAAGTTAGTAAAATCGGTGTGACGGTTCTCAAAAAATCTATTTTTGTTTCAACCATTGTTTTACAGATAATACAATTGCATTGCAAATCCTGTCTGCATTCATTTCCTTATAAATTCGTTATTACTAAACCGATTTTAGTGAAATAAAAAAAAATCGTGCTAAGAATTGATTGCTCTTTAAAGACTGTTATAAAAATTTGCAGCCATCTTGGAGTTTAAGATATCGGACAGAATCATACTGAATTCTTCAAAATGGCGTGTTTATTCTTATTTTTCGAAAATGACCTCACCAGGACGTTTTTTATTTCATTAAAATAGGTTTAGTAGTAATGAATTTATATGGTAATAAATGCAGACATGATTGGCAACACAATCATATAGTATTCAAAACAATGGTTGAAACAAAACTATATTTTTTAGAACAACCAAGCCGATTTAAAAAAATAATTAAAACGGGTTCGCAACAAAGGAATAAACGAGCATCTTTGAAGCGTACAGTTTTATTTTATCCGCCATCTTGGATTTTGAGACGGCGGACAAAGAAATATATTCAGTCAAAACTTTGATTAATTCTCTGCCAAGTGTAGTTTATATTATTAAAATCGATGTTATAGTTCAAAAATTATAATGAAAATAAAATTGTCCGTTTTTTTTTTGGCTTACCCGCTATATGACATTTTTGCCACTTTTTTACGTTTTGTTAATAACGGTGTTGTTTATTCAAGTTAATACTTGCGTAGATTATTATTGAAAATACTGGTAGCTTAATAAGGATTGTACCGATTTTAAATAATTGAAACATATTAAATAGATAATTAAAATACGTTTCAAACAAGCTATCTTTTGCCCCCTTTTTTATTTAAACATATAAAGTTGCAGTGACCTTATAGACTTGTATGTAGCAATATTACTGTTAAAAGATGTATGTCAAAATGTAGCATCATTTTTTTTATTTATTCTTTTAACAACTGTCAAAAAGAGTTGCGCACCTATAACACGGATAATAGAACATTAGCGGATTGGCTTTGATCAAAGTAAAACCGGCAAATCCAAAATGGCCGCGTTCCAACCAAAAAAACCCAGAGAACAAAAGACGAAATGTCAAATTCTTGTGAACCGCTGTTTTTGTTAAAGTTTTTGCGAGTTTTCTTAATCGAATTTGGTTAAATTGGAGAAATATCAGTAACACAACACAAAAACAACCCGTCTTCCGCCATTTTGCACGGGCCTGTCATGATAAAATCAAAGTATAAAACAGTTTGGTTTAGGCTGCCGGCAGGCCATGACCCACAGAACACCAAGTGTCCAACTATTGTTTTCGATATCTCAAACGCATGGCGTCCCCACTTTTTCTATTTTGGTTGGTTGTGAAATCCAATCTCTTCAATGTTCATTAATAGGCTATTAAATAACTGTAAAAATTTATCGAGGGCCTTTACATAACATACTTCTATTCCGAAGATTAGTGTATAAAGTCAAAGGTTTCAGGTTCGATGCCTGGCTAGTTGTCGTGTTTCCCGAGTAAAAGGTATCCTAGACATCTTACGATTTTGGAATCATTTGTCTAGGCAAGACCAACGCAAAAATAGAGGCCACGTCCCTGAAAAAATCAGCTGTTCTCCGGGGACTGAATTTTACATTGGGTCTTATGGGAGGTCAGACGTTTTTTTATGATATTTTCAAAATGGCACTACAGATTTCCGCAAAATTTTAGTGAAATATTCTCAGACACCATCCCGATATTCCACCAAAGTTTTGTAAGAAAGCAACATGATTAAAAGGTTAAAATCTTCAAGATTTAGCATTCCTTATTTTGAATTCAAATTACCCGCCATGTACCAGATGCCAACTGTTTGACTTTGTCATCTGTGATTGTCACATTCGCTTCTGCTTTAAACTTAATTTTTGTGTGAGCTAATGAACCGGCTCTGAAAAATTAAGGATTACTAAAGATTTTTAAAAAAAATTTCTGAAAGAATATAGTAAAACAATCGCAAAACGGGCTTTATTTTTTTTTAAAATCAAATATTTATGAACCGTCATTCTAACTTCAATATTTTAAAGACAATCAGCTGTGTAGTAACGTGATCATCAAAAATAAATCGGCCCCGTGACGTGACGTCAACAAAGTGGAAGATTGTGGCCTGTCCGTTTTGATAGCCCTGGTCTAGGATACATGGGCCGTTGTGTTATTTTTGACGAAAAAAATTTTTTTGAGAGGATACCGAGATGCGACGAAACAGACCCACGTCTATAGAGTATTAAGTAGACGTGTATACAATATCAAAGTAAACTTATAAGCTGGCTTCTGCGAGAAAGGATTAACTTAAAAGTTCGGATAAGAATGATTCATTCTCTTAACTGTAATTTTGTTAATGATACCACAGCTTGGATATTGCAAAATTAAACTAAATGATCGTTTTATACTTAGAGACAGCTTGCAAAATGGCCGATTTTGTATTCTGACTACCACGACACGTATAAACGGGCGCATTTTCGCGATATGTGACGGGTCATTTATCTTTTGCTAAATTACCTCTGAACAACGGGATAAAGCGCATGATGTGAGTTTCTTTGAAATTTAACTAAACTTGCGATGCAATACCACATTTTACTTGGCAAGGCCTAAGGATGTGAGTACTTATAAGGTACCATCGTTAAATAGGGCCCGCGGTGACTAATAAGTCCCAGCAGCTTTAGTTCAAAACATATATTTCATTCCTAAAATAGGACAACATCAAGTCGCTTCTAACTACACTGAAAAAAATTGCTTTGTTGAATTTACTAAAAATATTTGTCCATCAATAATTTTAGAAAAATAGTTGATTTAGCTGAAAAAATCCAGTTGTTTGAACAATTCTGCTATGGTATAACAACTCAAACTGACTTTAATTATTACATTGGGGGAAACTCACTGCTCTTTTTAGCTTATTCTTTAAATTTTAATTTAGTTTGTCATGCAAGTATCTTTTACAAGATTTGTTAGTAATTCTGAACGTAAATTTGTTGTATTGCCAAATAATTGATTAAATGGATTCACAGAAATAGCCTTATTATGAAAAATTGTTAATATTCAGATTATGGCTTCTTTACCTCCTTATCAGCTTCAGAAGCTTTTGTGAAGCGACCAATAGCTTGTCAATTCAATCCACTAACTTTCTGCTGTACAACCGAATTAATTACTTGTCATTGTAGTTGTGGATCAACAAAATTATTGTTAATTTAAATTGATGATTAATTAATTCCCTGCCATTCGTTTTGTTTTTGCTTTTTTCTATTGTATTTTAGTAGATTTGGCAAAAATATATATTTCCCATTTATTCCATTAAGTAAGAGTTATAAGCTTAGCGTCCCTAGGATTTGATAACTAGATTGACAATACACTGTTCGGATGGGTTCACACTTTATAAGCGTCCCTTAGATCTTGGAACCCCGTGGGTACACAGCTTTCGAGCTGCAAACGGAAAATTACAAGAAAAACAAAACTTTTCTTAACTGATTAACCACAAGAAATTTCTGGTTTTTCAATTTAAAGGTACTAAAATTTCCATTGACTAGTGATTACAATTAAATGGCTAAAAAGCAAATAACTGCATTGTATTCAGTAAAACTACAGGTCCTGCTCCTGGTTAACAAAAAATATAATGATTTTCTATTTGTTTATCGCTAATATAAAATTTATTATTTTTTTTATAGTTGATTTATCCACCAGTTTGGTACGCCAAATAAACTATTTATTCTGGTTAATTCTAATAGCTGGCCATACACACAGAGGTTGATCCGCCGGTTTGGAACGGCGCGGTTCAAACTGGCGGATTTGTCTTTTAATTACTGGACATTCCACGCGCCAGTTATAGCCGGCACAGATTTATCTGTGAGTTCAGACCGGCGGGCGAAACTTGTGGGTTTCGCGCTCACAGATTTTTTAACCGGCGCAGACTTCTCTGTCGGTTTAATCGCTGTTCTGGTCCAATGGCTTCTCTCATTTGGATAGCTTGTTTCGTAAGATCCTCTCTTACCAAATTTAATAAAAAGTCATACATGTTAATGGAGAATTATTAAAATAAAGCCAGGCTATAATGGTGCCAGGCACAATTTTGACACCTTTACATTGTAATATCAGCTGTGATCTTGTAACACATGGCCTTTGTTTACTATACGAACCGGAATAAATAGTGCCTTCTTTTATTAATTGAAAATAAACGACGAAAGTTTCTCTCGTCTGGATCAGTTTCTCTTAACTCTTTTATAGAAGGTCATGGCTAAATAGTTTCCTCGTAAGCAAATAACTTTTAGCCCACTTGGAACGTCTCTTTTTTACACCACTATGCATTATTTCCATATTAATAATCATTCCCATGCACAGAGCCTGCTTCTTTTTACCACGAAACATTTTACATACACTATGCTTAAAATAACGTGCCGCATAAAACTTTCAACTTGACGAAATTCCACAGTTTTGGTTAATCCGGCAGATAAATCTTGAGTTTTAGCCCACTAACGCGCGGTTATGTCTGCCACAGACCGATATGAAGGATCGATTCGAAATATTTTTTTATTGTGTTAGTGGACTGCAGCAGTTTTAAACCGTTACGGACAAAACGGTCAGATTTATCTGTGCCGTTCCAAACCGACGGATCAACCTCTGTGTGTATGGCCAGCTAATCAATTTTTGAAGTGTAAACTTCTTTAGGCGCGTTTAGCAGTTTTTGTGGGTAGTGAATTCAACTGAGCCGTCAGGCTCGGCTATGTAATGCTCATTCGGGTGAAATCGGCTCGAGTCGACTAACTGTGAGAAACATTCAGCGAGCGATATGATGATGCAGATGAAGGCCAGTACACAGAAGAGTTCGGTTCGGTCCGCTTTGCAGAATATGTTATGGGCCAGTATTATTAATTTCGCCTTGTTGAAGTTTACACTTCTACTGTGTGGTCTTAAGCACACACAATTTTTCTTTCTCAGTGTACCCCTTAAAGCTAACATACTAATATAATACTACAATATAGAATAGAATAGAATACTATACTACAATATATTGTATGGACTGTATTTTTCTGTTAAAACAATAAGATTTCATAATTTTATTTTATTTTTATTTATTCTAATAATTTAATAAATTAATTATATAAAACAAAATAATGCTATAAACACAACACGATTGTGAGTTACAGACGAAACAGAGCGGGGAGAACTGTTGAGTTTAACCCTATATTTACCTCTAACTTTTCTAGTAAATTAAGTTAAAACCAAATTGCTAATTAGTCTTATTGACTAAATTGTAATACAATAAACACAGTGTGTTTGACAAACAAAAAATAAAAAAAATTAATAATTTTGTATTTGCTGGTAGGTTCGCTGTTAATTAACGTTTTTTCCCATATTTATTTGCCATTTTAAAAGTATTAGTGTAAATATTTGTGGCGTATATTTTATTTTATTTGTTTTTGTGTTTAATTTCTGTGAAAAAAAGTGGTGTAGCGGGTAAATTTTGTTAAATCTTGCTGTTGATGCAATTGTATTTTTTTCAGTAGAACTAAAAAACTGTTTAAGTCAATTAATATTTTTGGTTTATAAACTGGTGTAGCCCTCAGAATATTTTATGCATCAGCCAAGAACGTGGGCCTATTGCGAAATGGCGTTTATTGCAATATGTAATTGTTAGATGGGCTGCTTGTTTGTACATATGATTAATACTCGCAAACCTACTTATGCGCTAACTTGCAATGTGGTAAACTCCATATCTTAATTTTTGAGATAACTTTTTGACAGTTATCAGCTGTTTACCATAACAAATAGCATAGGCCAACGAAAAAAAGTTGTCTCAAAACTAATGATATGCACTGTAATAGCAAGATATTTTATTAGGTTTTTAGGCAACAAAACTTTTAATAATGAGCAAAAACTTTGTTTTTGAAGATCTCCAGAACCTACGAAGTTTATACTTGCTAAGTAATGCTTAATTAATTAATACCTAAGATTATGCATGGCTATTTACCTCGGTGTTTTTACAGTAGACGACACTGCACCCGTATTTACTATCTGTACTATGGCAAATAGCCGCATCTATAAACTAGTGTCGTTTGTAATCAGAACAACGCTTTTTTACCCAACTGCACCACGGTGAAAGGAAGGGTTAATGTTTTTCGATTGTTGTATGAATGTAAGTAAGTATGTTTGTGTCACGCTAGAGGCTAAACGGCTGAACCGACTTTGACAAAAATATTTTTTTAAACAGGAATCAACATGGCGATCTTCAGACGCCATTTTGTCACATGATGTAGGCTTAAAGGCATATAAATTATCTAAATTTCAGGCGATTTTATTGATATTCCTTTGATTACCCATTGCAAATGTCCTCTTATTTGCTATAGTTACTTTGTAGTCCTCCTTGCTCTCACCCATCTCACCCTATTCAAAGACCATATTTGCATAATTTTATCAATTATAGAGCAATTTCAAAAATTTCGGATTTTTTTCCAACATAATTTTACTAGTCCCACCCCCCCCCCCCCCCCCCCCCGACTCTCCCTCTCTCCTCCTTGCCATCCTTATTAGTAATAGTCATAGCTATAACTTTCACAAATATAAAGCGATTTCAAAAGTTCTTTCTGCAAACACTTGAAGACTTTTTTCCAACATTATTTTACTAGTTTCGCCCCTCACTCCTTATTAGTAATAATTGTAGCTATACCTTTCACAAATATAAAGCGATTTCAAATATTCTTTCTGTACACGCACTAAGAATTTTTTTCCAACATCATTTTACTAGTTTCCCCCTTCCTTTCCGTCTCTTCTCCCTACCCTTCTTATTAGTAATAGTTGTAGCTATACCTTTCACAAATTTAGAGCGGTGTCAAAAATTCTCTCGACACACGCTTTAAGATTTTTTGGACACTATTTTACTAGTTCCCTCCTCCCTCTCTCGTCCCCCACCATCACTCAATGGAAGGTAACACTATTCGCATTTACTTTTTATAAGGCTGAATAAGAATTAAACCTAAAAGTTGGAAATAAAAAAAAATTAAATAAAAAAAAACAGTCAACTGCTAAATTTACTAGTCGCAGTTCGGTTCGGTTCGGGTTCGGGTACAAAATTACCCAATAACCTGATTCATGAAAATACAAAACTGTATAGTTTCGTAAGTTCGCTTTGGGCATCAAAACTAAAAGTTGAAGCATGTCGTACTATATAGGTTTACCTATCAATTTTGTACTCAACTGCGACTAGTACACTTACAAGTAAATTTAGCAGTTGGGTGTTTTTTTGATAAAAAAAATTTTTTTAAATTTTTTATTATACTTGTACAATACGAGTAAGTCCTGGACCTAGTACAGGCATAGGGCTGTGGTGAGGAAAACAATGCTCCGTACTATGTTGCCAGTACGTGTTATTATGGAGTTATAGGACATTGTTACCGGCGTTTATGGATAATATATCAAGGGTTTTATAAAGCTCACGATATGTACAAATTTCAAATACACACTACCTTCGAAAACAGGGAAGGATAGAAAAAGAACGGGAGTAATATTATAAGAAAAAAATAAGTTAGGTTAGAATCCCCTTCTGCCGTCGATCACAAACAAGAACCTTAAAATTTCGTTTCAAGAGTAAAAAAAAACACATTAAGAAACTCAACATTTTAAAATTACTCGTGAGCGCGCACTATTTCTTAGTTTCGTCTCGTCTCGTCGATTACGAAGTCCCATGCAGTGTTGCACCCTTGTGCCGAGCATTGCTCTCCAGATCACCACGTGATAGACCTAGGAGCACTTATTGGTCTGGGTTCCGTTTTGACAGCTCACTACGTGGCACGGACGTCAGCTTTTCTAATTTAGACGATCGAAACCTCAATATCGAACTATTTTCTATCATAACGACTAAGTCTTAAAAAAGTGCCCAATTACAGTTCTTTCATTTCAAAAAGCCACCAAAAAAACCATAATAAAATTTTAAGTGTGAAACCCATTAAGGAATTCTAAACAAATAAAAGAGGGGCCGGACTGGGAACTGTTTATAGTATATGGTCAAGTAAAATAAAACGTTTAATAAAAGTTGCTGCTTAATGCGTATAGTAATCATTAATAGATAGGTGGTATATACTATGTAGCTTGCCCCTGTAATATGTCTAATACGTTGGTATATTCTGGAACGATTTCCGTAATTTTCTACTGAGAGTTGCGTATACATATCAAGAATAATATCTTGAGTTTTTCTCGTACAATGTGCTTTTAAAAGTTTTGCTTTGCACTTTGGATATTTTTATCTTCCTAGCCCGCGTAGCAATGGCTAGAGAGAATGTATTATTTTCGACGATTTGAGATAACGCTAAAAATGTGTTATTTGGATGTATTTTGACCTATCCTAGCAATATCGTGGAGATGTCTGTCTGTGCGTGTGTATATTATTTCTGTACGTAACACGATAGCTCCTAAACCGCTCACCGGATTTTTTTTAAATTTTCTGGTCAAATAGGGTTCGATACTCTTACGAACTGATTAGATTTTGATCAAAATTCATTAATGCTAATGACAGTTTTTTGACAATTAAAAACTTAAAAAAATGCTAACTTTTTAACGGAGCATCGTCTCAATACACTGTTTTCGAAATGTAGTAGACTATATTTTCTTCAATAATTCGTGTTATTACCAAAAACTTCATAGGAGCTTTAGTTTCTGAGATATTTACAAAAAACTGTTTTCAAGGCTAATATATTATCATGGCTTCACTTGAAGTGTGATAATAGGCTAGCTAGGAAGGTTCGTTCCGTTCCGTTCCGTCATTGATCCATCTATTTTTTAGGGTTTTGGTTTGTAAAACCGGAGACTCTACCACCACTTCTTCTCCTCCTTGGTCCTCAAATGGTCTCCAAACTCTTACTTATAAAAACAAACTAAAATATACAGGTTTATAATTGTTATTATTCACAATAATAATGAAAATGTCACAAGAACAGAACCGCTAACAATTTTAAAATGAGTTAAATCAAAACTAAAAATTAGCCCCAATTTTGACAACGTCAAATCAAGTCAATTGACAAATTGTCTACGTCATTTAAAAGCAGTCCCTTTCAAATTTTATTAAAAGCGTCTACTTTTTTAATCCAAGCCATACGTTTGGGATAAATTGAATCCGATATGGCGGTACGCGATAATGGTTTTAATACGCTTTAGCAGTACAGATATATTTAAGACGTCTGTGATATAGTCCTATTCTTCAACATTATAATTATATCTGTATAAAATTATATTTTGTAGGTTTCAAACATGTTTCCCTCTCACACGACGTCATCAGCATGGTTCGAATTGTTCCAAGAGGGTTCACGTCCTGTGCGGATGCGTACTTGACCCCACACGTTAAAAAGTACGTTCAAGGATTCGCCAAGGGGTTCATGGACAACCTGAAAGGAACCCGAGTCCTTTTCATGCAGAGCGACGGAGGTCTCACCCCAATGAATAACTTTAATGGGGCAAGAGCTATTTTGTCTGGACCTGCAGGAGGTAAAATACAATACTTCATTAAGGAATTTCAAAATTTTACCAAAAATTTTGTTGGAGCTATAGTTTCTCTGATATTTACAAAAAACGGTTTTCAATGCTGATATATCATGGCTTCACTTGAAGTTTGCTAATAGGCTAGCCAGGAAGGTATCAGATCCCTCATGGATCCAGAGAGTTAAAAATTTTAACGTTCTATGATCTCAATATATCAAAACCGGTTACTTTCAGAAAAGATCTGATGTGCACCAACACAATACTAGAAATAAAAATCACCTAGTGACTGACAGGCCGTTAACTGCACTTTCCAGAAACTCTTTTTTTTTACATGGGTAAAATTATTTATAACAAACTGCCTCAAAATCTAAAAGAATTACCCCCTAAAAAATGTTATTGGATACTAAAAACCTACCTGTAGTAAATTATTTACTTGAAAATGTTATTGAAAATGAAAACATATTTTTAAACCAAAAGTGCCTGTTAATTACCGATGTACTTTCAATTTAAATAAAATAATTAAACCTGTCAGTAAACTACGTGCTTAGTTTTAAGTTTTTAGTTTTAGGAACATTAAATTGTACAGCTTTAGACTTTTTTAGTAAATAAATTTGATTTGATTTTGATTGTATCCATTTATTTTTTTTTGGTTTAGGAGTTGTCGGCTACGCTTTAACGACTTGGCAAAAAGAAACCGATCTTCCAGTTATCGGCTTTGATATGGGCGGTACTTCGACGGACGTGTCCCGCTACGCAGGTCACTATGAGCACGTCTACGAGAGTACCACTGCTGGAGTCACTATACAGGCACCTCAATTGGATGTAAATACTGTTGCTGCTGGAGGAGGTTCAATGTTATTTTTCAGGTAAGCGTAAAAAATAGGGTATTTTGATTTTGCCCTGCACATTTATCGCACCCTGATCGTGGTTAGCGTTATTTTGACATTATGTTAGGATTTTTCTATCTAACATATGTGATCACCAAATACGTTAGAGCATAAATACATGTTTAAAAGTCGAAAAGTGAAGCATTCATAGCTTGCTTTGGAAACAATAGCAAATTTAAAGTCACGTTACGTAGACACACAACTTCTGTGTGTGCGGACGCCATATTTGTTGTTTATTTACATTTTGCGGTGTTTTGCATTTGTTGTGTAAAATTATGTATTTTTCTGTGAAAATTGGAAAATAGTTCACGCAGTACATGTGCGGTTTGTGTAAAAATGTCGGGCAGAAGTAAGAGAGGACCATTTTATAAGTAAGTACTTGTATTTTTCTTTATAATTTATTAATTAATTTAAGAGTGACTTATAGATGCCATTAAATACTTTTCATGGTGTCCATAATAAATCTAAATAATTAATTTTAGGAAAACTACAATTTTAATCCATAATTTAATAAATTTTCACCCAAACAACTAGTTTTCAGAAAAAAAAATAATAGAGATAACCTTAATTTTTTGACAATTGTCAAATAATGTAGTGACTTAACGGAGTATGTTCCAAAATCACCAAAACTGATGCATGCGCAGTAACCGAAATCCTGTCTACCCGAAAAGTGAACATTAAAAATTAAATGGGGGTCCTGCCTTTAAGCATCGCGTGTGAGAATGCATGGGTATACCCCAAATTTCTGCTCTTATGTATTTGGTTATCGCAAATCGAGCGCGGGATTAAAACCCAATTGTGAGCGCAAACCAGTAGCCCTAAACAGCGCATATTATCGAAAACTAACTACGTTATGTTTGGTTAGGTCATTTTGGTTTGGTTATGTCAGTTTGGTTTGGCTATATTTGCTGTCATTTTGTTTTATACTTATATTTTATAACTAAGCGAAAGGTTCGGTTTGGTTCAGTTAGCGATAACTTGTGCTATTGTATCGTTCTCTTTCCTTCTTTGAGTCGATTTGTGATCACGTATGCTGGATAGGTCGCCCCGGTCACCCCTATTTTCCATCTATCTCTCCATTTAGCCTTCTTCGACCAATCTTTGGACATAGGTATCTTAACCTACACTGTGACATAGGTCTTCCTCAAAATCTTCCACTCTTCTCTTTCTGTCGCCGTGTTAATTCTTCTAGTTCTCGCTCTTTCTTCAAATCATCCGCCCATCCCACTTTGGGTGTTCCTCTACTTCTTTTATTTTTTTAAAGTCTTCAGTTACCTTTGTTCCATTGATCATCTAGTAGAGTAATTTTGTAAAAAAAAAATGCAAAACTATTTATTTGTTTTTATTTTTAGATCAGGAATGTTTGTGGTTGGACCAGAATCCGCTGGGGCTCATCCAGGACCAGTCTGTTACAAAAAAGGGGGTCCCTTGACGGTTACCGACGCCAACTTGGTTTTGGGAAGATTACTTCCCGAATATTTCCCGAAAATTTTCGGTCCAAACGAAGATTCACCTTTAGACCAAAAAGCTACAGCAAAGGAGTTTATAAAGTTAACCAAAGAGATCAACAAGTTTCTGGCGACTCAAGGGGATTCTAAGGTAAGCAATAGGTTGTTATAGTTGAGAAAAAGCTATTGAACCAGCAAAATATTTTCGTAAAATTTATAATGATTAGGGTAGCCAAATCTAAGGTCACTGTAGACCGAAGTACCTACTTTGTTATACAGCCAAATCCTGTCAAAAATGCCGCGTCAAATGTCTTTAAAAAAAGCTCGTGAAAATTCGTAAGATCTCGTAAGTATTTCCTGCGGATTAAAAGACAATATTAAATACATATATTTAAAATGTTGAAAGTTCATGAGATTACACCAGAAAGTGCTGTTTTATAATTCGCAGAAAATACTTCACAAGTTTTTGTTAGCATATTATTACGGGCATATCCGCGTTAAATCTGTGTAAAGTTAACAAGATTTAACCAGAAATTTATTGCATACTACACCTCAAATCCCTAGCAGATCTCACGAACTTTCATGAGTTTCTCAAAGCACTTTGATACGAGCATACATACGCGTTAAATCTGTCGAAAGTTGACGAGATTTCACAAAAAATTGGTTTTAATATCCGTGTCAAACCCCTAGTAGATCTCGCGAACTTTATTAAATCACGTATGAATATTTAAACTGCTAAAAGTGAATGAGATTACACCAGGAAGAGGTGTTTCATAATCCGCAGAAGATACTTACGAGATCTTATGCACTTTTACGAGTTACATTATATTATTATAAAATTTGCGTATTCTACTTATGTAAAGTGTGGATTAGATCCCTTTTTGTTCTTGCATTGAAATGATTATCAACTGGATATTGTACGCTCCTTATAATAACAGTTGTTTCTGATACTCCTATATCAATACAGACCAGGCAAAGAGAAAATAAATTAAAGTAATGGAAATAACAAGAGAGCCAATTCCCTTTCTGATTTAACATCAAAAGGAGCGATTGTACCTCAAAGCTTTGTTTTGGTACACCCATCCATGATATAATTTATAGAAATTTTAAGAAAACAATAATTGTTGGATAAATTCATGGATACAACCTTAGAGGAAAGTCGCGCGTGCATGAACTGGAGTCTGTTTACAAATTATAATATTTTTTATGTTGGATTCGTTCCCTTGGAATGTTATTTGGCGTAGATACCCAACAAAATCTAAGTAATATAATATTTTTTTTTCAACTAAAATTAACTATATTTTCCTATTCCGCTTCAAAGTTTCAAATCAATGGGTTCAGTGGCTTAAGAGCTATCGTCACTCACTGGCGGTTCTATGGGAGGGGGTTAAGGGGGTAATTACCCCCCCCCCCCCCGAACTCGAAAAAATATGTAAGGTATAAGGGTGTCTAGCTGCCACAGGTAAGTTAAAGTTTAAAGTCTGAAAAAAATTATGTTTTTGTTTACTTGCCTCATCAGAAAAGCACTTAAGAAAGAAATCGTCTATGGAAAAAAGTGCACACGAAAAAAAGCGAATCGAACCGAACCCCCAAAATTTCCAATAAACTGAAAAAAAACTTAATTAAAATATTGCAATATTACACTATGAAGTAGGGAAAATGGTACATTTTCAAAGCCATCAGATAAATTTACTTCGGAGGGCTTCTTTATAAAGCAACATTGCCATCATTCAAAAATTGCAACGTTTTTATATTATAAGGAACCCGGATAAATAGGTTTGATCAAATATACAGATCACTTTTTTATTTTATCTGCCGGTGTAAATATTACCTACAACTTTAGAGTAAGAAAAAATATCTTACTCCAGGCCTACGACTTACCAATAATACTAGTCTAATGGCCCATTTATGCCCTTAGGATAATTATGAACCTAGACACGAATCATAAGAGGTTTTTGAATAAAATTTATTTATAGCTTCAAAAATTTCCAAAAATTTTAAAAAAATTTAAATAAGTTCACAAATGGGTAATAAAGGAACTTCTAGTTTTAAATGTTTTAATAAAATTTAAAGTTTTTATGAATTTTAGTAAAAAAATATTAAATTCTTTTAAAGTTCTAAAAAATTTTCAAAATTTGCATATACACAGCCAAAGTGGAGCAGGTGATTATTTCTGATAAAAAAGTTTAACATGGGGGTCGATCAACAATCATCTGTTTTTTAGATATAAGATTTTTAAAGTTAGAGGAGTGGGGAAAGAAAGGTTTTAAAAAAATGAAAATTTGTCACAGTTAAATGAATACTGAGCTACAATTGTGATCCAAAAATGTTTTATTTCCTTTTTTGATAAAATTAGAAGTTAAGGAGATATAGGTTGTCAATGTATGTACTTATTTTTATTAACAAAAAATATCATGAAAAACATGCATGCATGCATAATTTTTTTTAAAAATATTTTTATCTCCATATATTGTTGTTCTAATACACGACTTTTAAAAAAGTTATAATCAAAAAAGTGTAAAAATCGCCAGCTTTAATATTCTGTATCTCGAGAAAGTTGCCCTATGGCCCCTAAAGTATACAACCCTATTTTTGTGAGCCAAATTAGGATGATCAAGTAACCTGCAACAGTAGGTACTGATACTTAGTAGGTACAAAACTTTTCTTTGATTGATTTCCCTGTACGCTGTTTTACTAGGTGCGCTTTTTCTCTGCGCGCTTCACTACGTGTGCGCTATTTTCTGTGTGACGTGATTTCCTGTGCGGATATTTCCTTTTCGCTTTTTGCCTGTGCGTTTATTAACGGTCAAGTTTTCACCTTTACCCCCCCACCCCCAGACTTTTGTTCCAGAACCGCCTTTGTCGTCACTTCCTATGGACAGACCTACACACATATACGACGCGACAACAATGCTTATTATTAATTTTCACGACCGTAATATTTTTACGGAATAGGAGAGTTAAAACAGAATCTTATTATAAAGGATCTATAGGTAAATTTAGTGGGAATAAGGACACTGTTGTTCTGGTAAATATACGTTTTAATCCATCGGTAACGTTTCGACAATGGTTTTTGTCTTCATCAGACCTTCAGACTAGATCGTACATTGGAACAACAAAAAACAAGAAGTCAAGCACATCAGGAAAACAAACGGCACAAAATTAAAAACGAAACCCAACATTAATCTGCTAATTATTTATATTTTCTTTTGTTGCGTCAAGACCTTCAAACAAGGTGTAACTCAACCCACTTTTAATATTAAAAATATAGAGGTAAAGTTAACCGCTCGAAGGGAGTGCGTGCTACAAAAATTTTAAAATAACCAAGAAGTGTCCCCTCGCAAACCATATCGACATGTCTCAAGGCTTTTCCAAAAATGTACATTAAATACCCGAAAAAGCCTCTTTTACCTTAAAGAAAAAGCCTGTGTTACGCCTAGGCTTTTCAAACTCCTATCAATTGCAATCAATAGTATATTACATAACAAGAGAAGAAAGTGACAAATTTCACACGAGCGTGAATGTTGTGAACGAGGCGCTAGCCGAATGAAACAACACGCGAGTGTAAGAAAGTTACTTTCTATCGAGATGTGTAGGCTATTTCTTAACACTGTTGAACTATACTAAAAAAGTACTTTGCAACACATGTGGTGAAAAGTCTGGTCGTCATCGTACACTTTTCCATACAGTGCAAAAACGTAATTTTTCTGCACGCGGGTAAAATTTGACGTTTTCCGAAGATGCCAATCGTATAAAATCCATCGTTTTCATTAAAAAGTAGGTATCGTACGCTATACATATATTTTGAAGTACACAAGTAAAAAAAACTTACAATAGCTATAGTTTTTAAACCAATAAAGACAGCAAAAAAAAAGAAATACCGTTGCTATAAAGTAAAGGGGGAATTAAAATGACGTATTCTTCAAACCACTCCGACCCACCCCTTGTGCACCATCCCCACTTACTTAAAAATCTTAAATGGCAATACCCCACTTGTGGCACCTCTTTGAAAAGCTTATGAAAAATTCAAAACGATGATCATAAAAGTTTTATAGTAAAGTTAAAAAACTACCCTCCAAATAAAAAAAATAACTAAAACAATTTTACAAAAAAAAATGAATTGTTCAGCATAAATTACAAATAGGGAATTGCAGCGATTTACATCTCAAGCACATGTAGATTTTGAATAGAATTACCTTACTTGTGGCACCTCTTTGGAAAGCTTATCAAAAATGATAAACGATGGTCACAAAAATTTTATGGTAAAATTAAAAAATTACCTTTTGAATAAAAAAATCGCTAGAAATAAATTTTACAAAAAAATTGTTTAGCATATATCACAAATAGGCTTTCTAACGACCATAAGTAAAGATCAAGATTTACTCGTATAAGTAAGTGGGGGTGGTGCTTAAGGGAAAAGTCCGGTGGTTTAAAAAATAGGTACGTCATTTGAATTTTGTTGTTATTTGTAATTTAAAAGGTAATTTTAAAATTTTACGATAACATTTTATGACCATCGTTTAGCATTTTTGATAAGCTTTCCAACAAGGTGCCACACGTAAGGTTTTTTTTATTTATTTGTCAAACACACTGTGTTTATTGTATTACAATCTAGTCAGTCACAGCAGTAAGTCACTCAACAGTTCTCCCCGCTTTGTTTAGTCTGTAACTCACAATTGTGTTGTGATTATAGCATTATGTTGTTTTATCTGTAATTCGCTTAGTTTACTAGCTCAAACGGCTTCACTCTTTTTAGTCTTCGAACTAGCATAGTATTGTCTAGAAGCTGAATAGCTTCCACATTCACATGCCGATGGAGTCTATCTTCATGGCTTTTTGCGTACTTTTTTATAGTCTCTGCTACAGTTTCGATTTTTAGATCTCGATGAAGGTCACTATTTGGAACGTACCAAGGTGCATTCACAATGTTTCTTAATACTTTATTTTGAAATCTCTGTACAACTAGAATGTTACTCTCTTTAGCACAACCCCATAGTTGAATACCATATGTCCATACTGGTTTCAGTATTTGTCTATAAAGCAGTAACTTATTATGAATTGTTAAATTGGACTTCCTTCCAATTAGCCAGTTCATTTTTCTATACCTTATCTCAAGTTCTTCTTTTTTTTTTTCTTAACATGTGCTTTCCAGCGCAATTTGGCATCAAGTGTCATACCTAGATATTTTGCCTGATTTGAATAAGGTACGGGAATGTTGTTAATTGTAATTTGTATGTGATTTATATTTTTGTTTGTAAAATCAACATGAATTGATTTGGTTTCATTTAATTTTATTCGCCACTTTGTGGTCCAACTGTGAACTTGGGTGACTGCATCCTGAAGTTTTTCTATGCATTTTTTAATAGATTTTTCTACCGTCAATAAACCAGTATCATCAGCAAATGTTGCTAAGTGGCAATTTTCTGGCTTTGGGATATCACAAGTGAATAATAAGTATAGATATGGGCCTAGTACGCTACCTTGAGGCACGCCTGCTTGAATTTCTCTTAAATTTAAGTATGAGTCTTCCTGTTTTACTCTAAAATGTCTATCAGATATGTATGATTGCAAAATATCCGAATATTGTTTTGGCAGAAACTGTTTTAGTTTAAAATTAAGGCCTTCATGCCACACTTTGTCAAATGCTTGTGCTACATCTAGAAAAACTGCAGAACAAACTTTTCCCTCTTCTAGTGCTTTTTCTATTATATTAGTAATTTTGTGTACTTGATCTATCGTGGAATGCTTGTCTCGAAAACCAAATTGATGAGACGGAATAATTTCTTGTCTTTCTATGATGGGTTTTATTCTTTTAAGCAATAATTTTTCATTGAGCTTGGATATAATTGGCAGCAAAGATATTGGCCTGTAAGATGACACGTCATGGAGTGGTTTTCCTGGTTTTGGAATCATGATAACTTCTGCAACTTTCCACAGTTTAGGTACATACCTAAGCCTAAAAGACGCATTAATTAGGTTGCATAGTTTTACGATAGCTTTTCTGGGGAGTTGTTTTATGACTACCCCGTTAATAAGATCACACCCTGGGGCTTTTTTCGAATTAATATTTTTGATTTCTGTTAATATTTCTTTTGGTGATGTAAGCTTAATATGGTCTTCGATTTGATGGGGTTCATTTAAGTGAAAGTGTTCATCTGGTGCCTCGTGGGGCTGAAATGTTTTTTCTAAATGATTTGCAAAAATATCTGCTTTTTCTTCGTTGCTCCTTGCCCACTGGTTGTTAGATTTTCGTATGGATGGAATTTGGATAATTGGTCTTTTAAAATCTTTGGTTGCTTTCCAAAGGGAATAGTCGGTATTTTTATCATCTGTAAGTTCATTAAGAAAATGGTTAATAGATTCATTTTTTATTACTAGAATTTCTCGCCTAATGCGCTGCGTCATGTTGTTGAGATTTGTTTTGTCCCGAGGATCACGGATTTGCTGCCACTTTCTTCTTAGTTTCCTTTTTTCCAATATAAGGTCTCTAATTTCCTTTGGATAGTTTTTTCCCTTAAAAATTCTCTTTGGTTTTGGACTGTTTTCCCAAGCTGCTTGTTGAATATTTGTAACAAAATATTCAAGTTCTTTATCGATTTGTTCTGGCATTTGCAATGGTACTGATAGGTTTATTTTTTCTGACAGACTTTGTTTAAAACTAATCCGGTCAGTCAGTTTATTAACTAGTGAGATATTTGCTTCTTTCTTTATTATGTTTTTACTAAGAGTTAGAATAATAGGTGAATGATCTGAGTGTAAATCAAAACTTTCTTCTATATCTACAAAACTTAAAGATATATTTTTTTCTATAAAAAAATCAATTAACACGTAAGGTGATGATGATTCATATATGAGTGGGCCTTGCAGCCCTTTCACTGCGACCACTAGTGGGTCTATTGTGGCTCACTTTTGAGTGGTTTCTCTCCACTGTATGCCTAATCCTCCAAAAAAGTTAGCTATCAGTTTGGGTGAGACACGGTTCAGATCTTCTGAATCATTCTGAGGTTTACCGAAAGTGTTTTGACGTCAACGTGCAATAGCCGGACATTCGCACAGTACATGTCTAATTGTTTCATCATCCTCCATACAGAGTCTACATTCGGTCTCTTCTGTTATTCCCATTCTGTGCATGGGTACTCTTAGTCGACAGTGACCCGTAAAAAGTCCAGTCACTATACGGATCCTGTCTGGTAAGTCCAATGATATTTCTGGCTCTCTCCTGACAAGGTCCTTTAATGAACTCTTTAGAGTGAGCCAGTTCTGGTATATTCATCTAGTATTGTTGGAAGCTGTCCTCCATCCATCCCAATATGGTTAATTTAGCAGCATTGTATGATATGCCCAGGGCTGGTTCGGGGCCGAAAAATTCGGCAGATGCCGCTTCCCTCGCTGCCTGGTCCGCGGCCTCATTTCCCTCGTGTCCAGAATGCTCTGGTATCCATACTAATGACACCTTATTAGCGCTACCAAGTGTATTCAGCTAGTCTCTGCAGTTCCTCATGGTTCTCGATGAGACCGTGTAGGAATCAAGCGCTTTTAAGGCTGCTTGACTATCGGAGAAGATTTTTATTGTCCTGTTGGTCCATTCGTGGCCAGTAATCCACCGGGCACACAGTTCAATGGCTACGAGTTCGGCCTGAAATATAGTAGCCAATTTGTCTAGACTATGTTTAATCTCGACTTTTTCTTGGATACTAACAACTCCAGATCCAACGCCTGATGGCATTGTGGATCCGTCGGTATACCAGAAGCTATCGTTGTTTGAAAAGTTGGTCCTGTTCTTTAACCATTCCTCCCTCTCTGGGAGTATAATGTTGTATAGATTTCTGCTGTACACCGTGTTGGGCATGACGTCGGATATCATTCCTAGAGTTGCATCCAACTCTTGTTCCCTAATTAGGGCTGTTGATATCACTGTGTTTGCCCGGCCATCCTGGTGGTTGGCCCTTATTCTATAAGTTGCTCTTCGTGCCTCCGCCTCTAAGAAAATGTGAAGCGGCGGTAAGTTTAGTAAGCATTCAAGCGCAGTCGATGGGCTATAGCTCATTGCACCATATATGGCAAGACTGGCCTGCCGTTGTAAGCTGGTTAGTTTGGCTCTCGAGGCTTCTTTGATGTCCCTTCTCAAACCAGACTATTGCACCGTACGCAATCATTGGTCTAGTGACTGTTATATACAGCCAGTACATTTGTTTGGGGCTAGTGCCCCAGGCTTATCCGCAAATTCTTTTGCACGTCCATAGGGACAGTGTGGCTTTGCGGATTACCTTTTCCAAATGGGCGTTCCAGGTGAGAGTTTTATCTAGGGTGACCCCCAGGTATTTACCCTCTGAAGCAATTGGAATTATTTCACCGTTAAGCTCCGGAGGAGTCAGGAAGTCTAGCTTTCTTTTACGGGTGAACGGTATAATGATTGTTTTACAGGGATTAACAGACATCTGTTCCCTATCACACCAGTCTTTTACCGTGTTTAGTACTTCTTGTATCTTTCCAGAGAACTCTTCTTCTGGAATGTCTCTAATGATTGCTCTTACGTCATCCGCGTAGCCCAATACCTCTACATCCAGCGATTCTAAGATGGCAAGAAGATCATCGACCAGCAGAGACCACAGGAGGGGAGACAGAACTCCTCCTTATGGACAGCCTCTAGCAGCTCTAAAACTTACCATCACATCGTTAAGTGTGGTATCTAATTCTCTTTAAGATCTACAAGTCAGTGGTTGTACTTCACTTGAATTTCGCTCGATGACCTCACTCCCCTATGTGTAATTTATGGTGAACAATTAATTTTTTTTTGTAAAATTGATTTTTAGCTATTTCTTTATTTGAAGCTCAAAGTATATATTACTTTGTGATTTGAAGGTTAGTGTTTCAATTTTACCATAAAACTTTTATGGTCATCGTTTAGCATTTTTTATAAGCTTTCCAAAGAGCTGCCACAAGTGGGGTATTGCCATTTATGATTTTGAGGTAAGTGGTGGTGGCTTCTAAGGGGTAGGTTGGGGTGGTTTGAAAAATACGTCATTTTGATTCCTCCTTGATTTTATAGAAACGGTATTTTTTATTTTTTGATATCTTTTTCCTTTAATAGTTATAGCCATTGTAAGTTTTCAGTGGCGCACCCTGTATAGGCTTAGTATTGTAAATGTTATTAACTGGATAAACTTAACAAAAATAAATTTTGATTTAATTTGTTTTAATAATACAATTTTCTCGCTAAAATGAAAAGCTATATTTATACTAACCTTTGCATTTTAGTTTTCATTTATAGAGTCGTATTTAATTCTCAAAAGTCCTCGAACAACTACACTACGTTAAATGAAAGTTGTTTGAAAATTTATTGAAATTCCGGTTCAAGAATAATTGTTTTGAAAAAATAAATTTGGGGCAGCTAAAACAACTTTCTATATTTTCTAACCAGTTACAAGTTAAAATGGTAATAAATCTGCTAGCAAGTTTTCAAATAAGGGTTGTAAAGATGAATGATTCCCAATATAAATTCGATTATAGTGTAGATATGTTGTATAATTGGACTTTGGCAAATGTACCCAATAAAATTTTGTTGCAAAGAAAAGTTTATTGATAAAACCTGGCTTGGTACCTCATCAAACGCTACGCGCCTTTAAAATGTTGAGATTTTCAAGTTTTTTTTTTAAATATTTTTAGGTCAATTTTTTATAGCCATAATTTTTCTTGCAATGAATTTTAGGCACACTCTAGGGACCTAAACTTAACTGTGGCGTTATTAAAATGGACCTAAAATGATTTTAACCTTTTACCGAAAAATTTAATATTTTGTTTATGTTTTTTCAAAGATGGCCGATCTGTACCTAACATTATTGCTAAAAAACTACTTTTCCAAACAAAATTCGATAGAATCTTTGTACCACAGTTTAGATTTTCTTGGTAGCATTTTGAAACTGTTGATCTTTATCGCACTCGGCATAAAATTTTTAAAAACAGACAAATTAAGCATGGGTGCACCTAGGGGGGCTCAAAGTCCCCCCCTAAGATTTTTTAGATATTTTCCACATGATTAACATTAAAAAATAGCATAAAATACGGTATCATGGGATGTCAGCCCCCTTTTGGAGGGGCGCAAGGGCCTGGGTGCGCTACTGAATTAAGAATGTATAAAAAAAAGATTGCTAACATTGACTTCTATACCCTACGGGTAGACCCGGCATGGGCCTTAATTGCCATTGTATCAAGCTTTTATCGCAATTGACCAAATACAAGTAAGAATTTAATGAGCAAGACAGGGATGAAAATAGAATTTCAGTTTGGTAAGTCCGAATACATGCAACATCGCAAAAATATTCTATTTGCTTGTCTTGGATGAAAAAGGGCAGAGGCGACGCAAAATAAAAATTTTGAATTCCACTAGAATTTTTTTATTAACAATTTTCTGTTTGAATAATAAATAATTCATGAATACTTACTTGTGTATACTGTGTTTACAAAATTCCCTTCAGTAAAAAAAAAGAGTAAAAAGAATTAAATGTATTAAAATTATTGTTTTCACCTTAGAACTTTACAAATGTTGTACCTTCCAGGTAAAATATTTTCTTTCTTTGAACAAGGGTCTTCTTCAACTCTTCTCTTCTTGGGTGGACTACAAGTTATGCTCGAGTCAGATGAAATTTCGGAACTAAAAATTTCAATTTGGAATGGGACAACTGGGCGCCGGCCAACTGGGCGCCGCCAACAGGGCGCCATGCCGGGCCTAATGGGCGCCGGGCCAACTCAGCGCCGGACTATTTTTTTTTCGATAAAATGTGCAGATAAAAACAAAATAAATATGTTAATTATACAAAAATTTCAACATCTATTAAGTCGAGTGTTGAAATTTGGTAGGTGTCGTTTTCTGCGACTTGAAACACCGCCAAGTTCCATATTCGATACATATCGATGCATAAATAAGAAAGTCCGCCATTTTGGATCCGCCATTTTAATTTTTTTAAGTTTGTTTTTCATCTGCACATTTTATCAAGAAAAAATATTTTAGTCCGGCGCCCAGTTGGCTCGGCGTCCAGTTGGCCCGGCGCCCAGTTGGCCTGCCGCCCAGTTGGCCCGCCGCCCAGTTGGTGGCACCGAGTTGGCGGCGCCCAGTTGTCCTAGACTGCAACACATTTCAGGGGTCTGGTACGTTTTACCACCTTTCTTAAAACTACGAAGTTTTTTGAAAAATGATAATTTTAGACCAATTTAGTGATTTCTAAAAAAAAAATGCGGAAAATCGTATATTTTGTTAAAAAAATTGAAATTGAAAAATTCTTAAAACCCCATTAAAACCCATACAAATTGCTACAAAAGAAGCATTTTCTCATTTCAAACTGAAACAAAACGGTCCCTGACGTCTATCAGCTGTTAACAAAAACTTGAAATAACTAAGGTCACTGATCGAAATCGGGTCAGTTTTTTTGGTCCTTTTATGAAAATGCACAATTTTTAAAGAAGCATGAAATTCAAAACAAAATCAAGAAAATTATGATTCCTACATTTTTACAATTAAAAATTCGTTTAATTGTACATTATATCAATTTTTATTCCTTAAAACACTAAAAATTTATAATTATCTACTTTTTTTAAATTTATCAAAGGTCTAACCGAACAAAACCAAACTGAACCGATCCGTATCGAAATGAACCAAATCAAACCGAATCTAACGGTTCGGTTTGGTTCGGTTCGATTTGGTTAAACTAAACCGTACCTAACTGAATGTAGCTAAACCTAACCGAAACAAACTGAACCTAGCGGAACCTAACCAAACATAATCAAACTGAACCAAACCTAGCCGAAGAAAACTGAACCTAACCGAACCGATTCGAAACGAACCGAGCCGAACCAGACCGAATCTGGCTGAACCTAACCAAAACAAATTAAACCTAAACTCCATATCATAATTTTTGAGATAACTTTTTGAGAGTTACCAGCTGTTTATCATAACAAATAGCATAGGAACCGAACCAAACCGAACCGAACCGAACCGAGTCGAATCAATCAAACCAAACCAAACCGAACTGTTAGATTCGGTTTCGTTCGGCTCGATTTGGTTAAACTAAACCGAACCTAACCGAATGTAGCTAAACCTAACCTAAACAATCCTAGCGGAACCTAACCGAACATAATCAAACTGAACCAACCTAACCCAACCCAACCCAACCTAACCCAACCTAACCCAACCAAACCCAACCTAACCCAACCTAACCCAACCTAACCCAACCTAACCCAACCTAACCCAACCTAACCCAACCTAACCCAACCTAACCCAACCTAACCCAACCTAACCCAACCTAACCCAACCTAACCCAACCTAACCCAACCTAACCCAACCTAACCCAACCTAACCCAACCTAACCCAACCTAACCCAACCTAACCCAACCTAACCCAACCTAACCCAACCTAACCCAACCTAACCCAACCTAACTCAACCTAACCCAACCTAACCCAACCTAACCCAACCTAACCCAACCTAACCCAACCTAACCCAACCTAACCCAACCTAACCCAACCTAACCCAACCTATCCCAACCTAACCCAACCTAACCCAACCTAACCCAACCTAACCCAACCTAACCCAACCTAACCCAACCTAACCCAACCTAACCCAACCTAACCCAACCTAACCCAACCTAACCCAACCTAACTCAACCTAACCCAACCTAACCCAACCTAACCCAACCTAACCCAACCTAACCCAACCTAACCCAACCTAACCCAACCTAACCCAACCTAACCCAACCTAACCCAACCTAACCCAACCTAACCCAACCTAACCCAACCTAACCCAACCTAACCCAACCTAACCCAACCCAACCCAACCCAACCCAACCCAACCTAACCCAACCTAACCCAACCTAACCCAACCTAACCCAACCTAACCCAACCTAACCCAACCTAACCCAACCTAACCCAACCTAACCCAACCTAACCCAACCTAACTCAACCTAACCCAACCTAACCCAACCTAACTGCACTTTGAAATGGGCGACAAGTGTACAGTTTACATCTATGTTTTAGCAACAATATCAGCTATATTTCACTAAAGCTTGCTAAAAGGGCAACATTTAAACTTCTTTTATGAATACTTTTTGTTTGTAAAAGCAGGGAAATTAGATATTTTAGTTAAAACTGCAATATCGTCATACAAATTGGTTGCCCCAATTCTTGGGGCAGAAAATACCGGTGAAAGATTGTATATTCTTTGTTATTTGGGCTACTGCATTAATATAATAAATTGTATCTACATAAAAACTAATTAGTAAATCATTAGCTCATATGGCTTAATAATATATGATTTTTTATGTAGGTATACGCAGTCTGCTGCAAATTAAGTACCTAGCAATCTTTGTTATTATTAAAGATTCCATGAGCGTATGCAGCAAGGGGCAGGGATGGGCATTTGCCCCTCCTTTAATGATAAAAAAGTAAATAATTTCCTAATTTCCAGAGAAAACAGTCAATCAATCAAGTTAGCACTATATTCCTATCTACATAATATTATACAATAAATACACTTATTCCTAACGATATATACTGTGAAGGATATAAATCGTTTTTTCCGTGAATTAGTTTTACGAAGAAAGTATGGTCCAAATATTCCTCTTCATTGTGACACGTCTTAAAAATACAAAAGTATTGCTGTATTTAAAGACAACTTTTTGAGTATCGTTGAAGGCCTTCAAAAACTATCAGAGGATGGCAATTCTGTAACTAGAAAGGTGGCATTTCAGTTTTACAGTGCTTGAATAAGACCGGAATTTATTGTTTCCCTTTGCCTGATTGCAAAGTATTCTGTGCTTTCGGAACCTGTGTTGCAATCTAAAAGTTTAGATTTATTGCAATCTGAAAGTCTAAGTCTAATTAACATCATCGCGAATCTGCCGAAGAATTCATGATCACTATCTGAGCTGAAACCAGCACACATGCCGGAACCTTGGAATAGAGTTACAGGTGCCAAGAATAGTTGGGCGACAGCAATATCACGGATCACCAAGGTGATCCGTGCCACTACCGTATAGAGTTTATATCCGAGAAGAGCGAATTATATATCGTTCATTTAACCCCACTCTTGCCTACTGCGACCAATAAATAAGTAAGTATAGATACCCGATATCTGATTCCATGAAAAATACAAATTCTCTCTCAAAAGCTTTCTAAATATAATTTTATTTTTCAATCGAAACATGTGGCAAAATAAAATCGTTGAAAACCGGGTGAAAATGGCACCGAAAATATGACACATGCGAAATGTAAAACGAAAAAATGTAGATCGTAGCCTAAAAATATAATATAAGATAGGCAGGTAAATTAAGCTAACACCTAGATCATTTTTCCTGTATGAACCGACCTCATTTGACTGGTCAAGTGAAAAACGGAAATTCGAAGTTTTATACAAATTATCCAAAATAAAATTAGCGCAATAATTTGTAAACTTAAAAAAAAAATACCTTCCTAGCCCGCGCAGCTAGGCTAGAGAAAGCAGAAATGTATATATGGGGGGCTGGCACCCCCCCCCAAACCGCCCCCCCCCAAAGTTGGATTTTTTTAGATGTTTTTCACATATTTCATGAATACAAACATAAAATAGCATAAAATACGGCCTCATTCTCGCCCCTCCCCCTTAAAACTGTCTCAAGCCCACCCAAAAACTTTTTTCTATATACGTCACTGAGAGAAGGTATTGTTTTCGATAAAAAAATCTTTACTTAATAGAAGTCATAAAACCGTCCGAAAAATTCCAAAGCGCGCGCAATGCAGTACGAGGACTGTTTTAAAACGGTTTTGGTTAGATGAAACGACCAAATAACTGTCCAAAAAACGAATGCTGTTGGCGTAGTGATCGATTTAGTTCAGGTATGTGATCATATGTGAGAGAGTTAAATTCAGTCACGTGACTAAAAGAAAGGGTAGGTTTCTTTGTCTCCCGTAAAGAGAGATCGAAGGCAACGTATGAATTCGAGAGCACGAAATTGAAGTTGCACACAGAAAGGATTACACAATTACATATTATCATAATACAATTTTTTAATTTTAGTTTAGTTCTTTAAAATGCAGATAAAATTACATTAATTTAATTTATATTCACAAACTATAAACCACTACGGACTGCCTAATAAACTAAATATACCAAAAATTAAAACAAACTTGCATTAGCACATATTTTTTGCTGAAATTTAGATATTTATTTACTTGTATTTTGATTTTTACAAAATTTTTGGAGTGAAAAGTCCTACCAAACAGAGCCTTATTAATGACTTTCTCCTTAAAAATAACATAGACATTTGTTTTCTTCAAGAACTTAATACGAATGTTTTTAAATGTTCCAATGGGTATGATTTTATTCCCAATATAGGCCCTGAAGAAAGGGGCACTGGTGTAATTTATAGAAAGGGTTGCAAAATTAGTAACATTTTGTGTTCTCCAAATGGTAGAAGTTTATCCTTAGTGATAGACAACATTAGATATATTAATGTATATGCTCCGTCCGGGAGAAAAAACGAATTAACGCTGCATTTAAATTTTGATTTACCATTAATTTTTTAAGGAGACTTTAACTGCATTATAAAAAAATAAAGATTCGAGAAATAGATCAACACCAATTTGTATAGCGTTATTAAATTTTGTACAAAACTTTAAATTTCAAGATATTTGGGAAGTTACTCATAAAAATCACGTTGAATTCACCTTTTTTAGAAACAATGTTGCAACTCGAATAGATAGAGCATATGTGACAAAAACTGCATCTAGTTTGCAGAAATCGTTTGTAAAGCCTGTCTCTTTCTCTGATCATAGCTCGCTAATTTTTGTAATTAAAAATCAAGATCCAATCAATGTTGGCAAAGGCAGGGATTTGGATATTGGACAATGAAATCGTCAGTTTTGCAAGAAAAACCGATTGAGAATTTTGTCAACGAAATAAAGAATCTACAAAGACATATTTCCTATGAGAACGATTTTTTGTATTGGTGGTTTTCTATTTTTAAAAAAAGAGCGAAAAAGTTTTACAAGCAAGTTGAAATTGATCGGGCTATAGAGCGTAAAGATACCCTAGAATTTTACTTCTCTGCTTTAATGGAAGCAAAAAAAAATTAGATCTTGGACAAGACTGTTTTAATCAGTATAGAGATATAAAGAATGAGATTTATGGAATAAAACAAAAGCAGTTAAATGAAAAGTTTCGTGATAGAAACCAAAACCAAGCTGCTGAACAGTTCTCACTATATGATTTATTAAAAATAGTTAAATATAAGAACTCAACTATCTCCTCGCTTAACTCTGATGAAAATACTGTATTAAAAACTCAAACTGAAATCATGAAATACATTAAGGATCACTTTAAAAAAGTTCTCAGAAAGTCAAGTTTTAGAAAAAGAAACAAAATGTTTATTGGCACACACTCAAAAACAAATATCGATCAATGATAATGCTTCTTTGGACATGGAGATCTCTTTAGAAGAAATTTTTAAGGTGTTAAAAATTGCACAAAAGAAAAAAATGCCAGGTATGGACGGACTATAAGTTAGTAAGTTATAAGTAACTTTCGCCCAATAACACTGTTAAACTGCGACAATAAGATTTTTGCCAGGATTATTTCTGGAAGAATGAAATGAATGAATGAAAATTATTGGAAAACATCTATCAGCAGGAACAGAAAACTCTATTTTTAATAACTTAATGATAATCATTCATACTTGTGGCAGGTTATGAAAAAGATGGGATTTTCCAACCAAAGTCAAAAACTGTTTGAAAGATTGTACAAAAAAGCAAACTCAAAGGTCCTTGTTAACGGGTTTATCTCAGATAGTTTCTCAGTAAAAAACTCTATTCGTCAGGGGTGTCCTCTTTCAATGTTACTTTTCAGCATTAGTTTGGAACCGTTTTTAAAACTAATAAACTTCTCGACTCAAGGTTTGGAAGTTAATCAGCAAATAATCAAAACATCGGCTCTAGCTGATGATGTAGTTTGTTTTTCGAAATCTTATGAGGAGTTCAAAAAAGTTGAAAAGCTAATTGATATTTTCGAAAAGGGTTCCAATGCTAAAATTAACTACGAAAAATCAAATGTAATTCTTTTAGGATCATGGATACATAACGGCCCATATCTTTGTAATTTTCCAATAAAAAAAGAGACAAAAATCCTTGGTATGGTGGTAACAAGGAATATTTCGGAGATGGTAGACATTAATTGGGACTTAATTATTAAAAATATACAGGGGTTTTTGGTATCAAACATACCCAGATCCCTAGACTTAATAAGAAAAGTTTGGTTGGTCAATATATATATTTTGTCAAAAGTCTGGTACCTCTCACAAGTTTTACCCCTACCTAAAAAAATCAGTCAAAAAATCGTTCTTATAACAGGAAAATTTATTTGGAGTGGATGCCTTTATAGAGTAAGTAGACAACAGATCAAAGCAAAAGAATAAAATAGGTTTAAACCTGATTAATATAGAATTTAAAGCTCTAGCTCTTTTTATAAAAACTCAGTTCGCATCTTGGAATGATCATAGCACAAAGGTATGGTTTAAATCAAGCGTAAACTCAATCTTCAAAAATAATTTACACAGAAATAACTACACTAAAAAAATTAAGTCTCAAATGTCAAGATTTAACCTTATATTTAACAAAAATGATAATGTCACAACAAAAAGTATCTTCGACAATATAATGAACCAAGTAAGTGTCACACCCCATATAGAGGAAAAATATCCATCTTTAAACTGGAAAAAATCTGGTCCTTTATATCCAACCCCGTGCTGCCTACAAAATGGCGTAGAACGGTGTATAAGATCAATGAAGTTATTCCGGTAGCAGAGAAAACCAAAAGGCATGGAATGAGTCAAAATTACATTTGCAGGCTTTGCAACTCTATTGATACTCTTATAGACCGCGTTAAAAATTGTGGGAATAGTCTCATTATTTGGAACTGGGTAAAGAGTTTACTAAATCGTCTATTTGAAAAAGATTTAAAAATAGTCTCGCAGTGTGGTGAAATGTTACAGGTGACATTTCGTGATACACAAGATCAAAATGTGTGGTTTTTTTTATTATTGTGCCTTGCTGTTTTACAATATCGAAGGAAAAAATCAGGACTTAAATGGATTATTAGACATAATTCGAGCACAACGACTGAAGCTCATTAAGGAAAATAAATTGCGACTGGTATCTAGAAAAATTTATAGATTCTAATTAAAAAATAAAACCTTATTATTTAACTGTGATATTAGATATGTAGCATAAATTTATTGATAATAAAGTTAGTTAAAAAAAAGCACATATTTTTGGGCGAAACTTGTGAAAAAATATTAATTCTTTCTAATATCACAAGTTTTATGTGAAATTTATATATTTATTTACTTGTATTTTGATTTTTACAAAAATTTTGTGAAATTAGCTACATATTATAGAAAGCCTTAATATTCACAAAGTTTTGTGATTTTATTCATTTTTAGAAAATAGAAATCGTGATACTTCTAAGAAGTTAGGAAAATCACATTTTGTAGCTTGTACTTTGGTAGGTATATATAGTCAATGACCTTAATATCGATGCCTTAAAGCGAAGTCGTTTGTTCTTCCGCCAAATCTGATGTAAAATTTCACATCAGGTGTTACCCCTCTTCTTTTAACTACAGGTCACCGGGATTTGCTGCGATCAGGGTAAACCCTTATGTTTCTATTTCTATCTAATCACCAGCTAAATTAGTTTTTCTTTTTCTAAGCATGCTACCCTATAGTCAGTATAGCTCTTTTCTATATGGTATACCTACAACAGTCCGCAGTCCCGTAGTAATAAAATTTAAGAGGCTCTTGCAAAAAAAATCAACAGATGCTGCAGATGTTGCACATTTTTTTTGGAAATTTAAAAATATTTGTATATTTACGTGGCTTACGCATTTTGCCATATGTCAAAGTTGGTTGTGAAACTCAATTTATTTTGACAAAAATTTAAATTTTTTGGGTTATTCACTGTTTTTTGAATTTTCTCAGACAAATGTAAATTTAATGTAATTTTATGGTATTTTTTTACCTCAGGTGATGTAAACTAGAAATGAGTGTGTTTTACATACAATTTTTCCAGTGCAACATATGATAAACACAGACAAATAAGAGAAAGAGAGAGCAATAATTTCTAATGCGTCTGTCTTCAATTCTTGTATTTCAGAGGAGTACGAAGCCGGTTTAAGTGGCCTGATGGAACGGAAAACTGACTGTATGATAACAGTACAACGTCGACCTGTAACGCAAATAGGATTTTTCGGACGGTTTTATGACTGTTGAACGGCCTGATAGAACGTAACTAATATGTCGTTGTTATAAATATCGCTTTTTTGAATATCGCTGTTTTAATTTCTCGGTCTTTTAAATGTCGCAGTTTTGAATTATCGCTCTTTTGATGTCGCTCAAACCGCTGTTTTAAATACTGATGTTTTATATATCGCTCTTTTTTAACCGGATCCGTAAAGTTTACCGGTGCGCGGTGTTGCGATCTACAAAAAGATATTTAAAATGTGTTCCTATTGCAAACAAATTTGATGTGTTCGAGGGTTCTTTCAAAAATGTTGATGGTGGGCAAAATTCGATGTTTTTTGAGGTCTTAGGTATTTCTATCCGAAATAGATAAAAACAAGTGGACATGCTCGATTTTCGAGATGTCTTTTAATACCAAAACCGCTTCTTAATACATCTTGTAGTTTTTCCGCTATAAGGGAATTTTCAAAAAAAAACGAAAGGAAACTTTTTGACATGGATATTCCTAGTTCCGATCTTAGTCAATGGAAATCACAGGGCGTAACAATACAATGTGCATATTTTGACGACACATTCAACTCGATATTGAATAGATCTGTCACAGGAAAAATTTAAATCTACTTTGAGGTTTCCATCAATTCGAGTTGAGCTGAGCTGATGATTTTAAAAGGAGGTTTACGTTTGTTTAGAAGCGGCTTGGATGACAACAGGAAAGCTTTTAAAACCTTTTAGGCTTCCTTTTTACATTTTTAATTTTATTTTTGAACGATTAAGGCATACTGAATTTTTTTTTATTCACATTCACTTTGGTAAAATACTTCTCTAATTTACACGACCTATTTAAAATAAATGAATCCATGACTGATCGGATACCTTCCTAAATAGCCTATTAGCAAACTTCAAGTGAAGCCATGACAGCCTTAAAAACAGTTTTTTATAAATATCTCACACTAAAGCTCCCATGAAGTTTTTGGAAATGATACAAATTATTGACCAAACTGCATTCTTCTATATTCCGAAAACCGTGTATGCTTCGTTAACAAGTTAGCATTTTATTATTTTTTGATTTTTAACCAAAATCACCTCGTTAGAGTGCTAAACTCTATTTTACATAAAAATTTTATGAAATTTGGTTTAGCCGTTTAGGAGCTATCGTTTTACGGACAGACATACACACATACAGAAACACACACACATACACACAGAAATCACGAAGTTAGGTCAAAATACACCCAAATAACACATTTATGGCGTTATCTCAAAAAAAAGAATTCGTCAAAACTAATACTTTCCCTAAAATTACAAAAAAAAAAGCGAAGTGGATACAATTTTGCAAAAATGCAAGAAGGTTTCTTTCTAGTTCAGGCAAGATTCGGGAAAATCCACTTTCTAGAAGCATTTTATATTACTTTTTGGCAAATGGGCAATTCCCCCTATTTTGACCCCGCTGAATTCGAATATCCCTGTTGCCAACTCGAAATATTGACAGGGGCTGAGATATTCAAGATGGCGGCCAAAATGGCGACGGAATTTTAAATTGCCACTGGAAAGCCCAAATTATCACAGGTGTACATTTAAAATATATATTTGTATAAATAAAAAATAATAACATATTATTTTTTTTTAATGGCTGCAAAAACCTCCAAAAACCCCCCCAGGCCCCCCAAAATCTGAAAGTTTGAGGTTTTTTCAAATTTTCTTAAAAACTAAGCTATAATACACTTTATTGTAGAAAATAAAATTCCCTTTCCAACGTGGTAGAACTTAATAAAGTTGGACTAATAACAAGCTCTCCAGCGGCGTCCGTTAATTGAAGTAAATAAAAAAAGTTGAAAAAATAACTATGTTTTTTCCATTTATTTAATTTTTTTAAAAACTAATATCTACAAAAAACCATGTATTACATTTTGGTATACTCAATAAAATTTCCTTTAAAATGACGTATAACATGATTGATTCGGTTTTATAAATAAAACTTCAGGGGCATCTGTAAATTAATTTAATTTTGAGAAAACAGCAAATAAACCATTTTTGTTACACGTTTTATCTAATTTTCTCAAAAACAAAGCTTAACATGAAAAAACTTGTGCTACACTTTTTTGTAGACAAGAAAATTCCTTTTTCAAAAATGTGAAACTCGGTGGGGTTTGACTTATAGCAAACTCTCCAGTGACGTCCGTCAATGGGGGTGATTTCAACAAATTATTTTAAAAAACATGTTTTTCATACGTTTTATTCAATTTTCTTAAAAACCAAGCTCTTTATCAAAAAATGTGTTCTATACTTCGTCATAGCCAATAAAATTTCCTTTCAAACGGTGTGTAACAAAGTGGAAGTTATTTTATATTTACCGCTCCAGTGGTGTTCTTAATTTAAAGAAATTATTTAAGATCAATCCAAACTAATCAATTTTATGTCTTATTAGCTTTTCGGTGGATAATAAAGAGCGGCTGATAAAAGGTCGAAAGAACAAAAGGTCAAAAGTACAAAATGTCGAAAAAATAAGGTCGAAAGTACACAAGGTCGAAAATACAAAAGGTCGAAAGTACAAAAGGTCGAAAGTACAAAAGATCAAAAAACAAAAGGTCGAAAGTTCAAAAGGTCGAAAGTACACATCGACTGGACAGGTCAATTCGACTTGATACGGTAAATTTGTATTTTTAATATTTTGTTTTGTCGATATTTTTTCGACCTTTTGTACTTTCGACCTTTTATGGCTTCGGCGGCGGGCCCGATAATAAAATGTCCTGTTAAACAGTTTGTCACAAAATGTGACCCATAGTACAGAAAACTTTCCAGGGCCGTCCGTAAATTGCAAAAATTACCAAAAAATATTATTTATCTTACGGGTTTCATTCAATTTCCATCAAAATCTCAATTTCAATTTCATAAATTGCATAAGTATAAGGCAAAAAAATATCAAACTCTTCCTAATTATAATTATCCCCCCCCCCCAAACCGTTGCATAAGATTCACCCCTTTATTTTTAGTCCCATATGCTTAAAAAAATAACCAAAAACACTTGTGTCAAAGTTACTACTGTTACTGTCTGCACAAAAATATTGCTTAGGGGGGGCCATGGCCCCTATGCCCCCATAAAAATGGATATCGTCGTTGGCCTGATAAAACTACAGGTTGTGTGACATTTTTTTCAAAAATGAGATTTTTGCATAATCAATTTGCCCTATTCATAATGGATATACTATAAAAAATTATTTGCAAGAAAATGTTATATTAACGTTGCTTAAAGCAAGAATAAAAAAGAAGTTCTACAGCTCATAATGGCATACCACACTAAGGTCACTATATCACGATGTTAGGAATTTCGTGATATAGTGACCTTATACCACACGAGTGCGATTTTTCATTTTCCGCGTGTTCCATTGAAACTGCACTCGGTGCAAATTTTTGACAGCACCGTTTCAGTGTCAGTGCACCACCAGTGCTGCACTCATTTCCCCAATGGAATACGGCAATAGAAAAATAAATAGAAGGCTTGTCAAACCTGCTCAGACTGGAGGAAATGGGAAGACATTGAAATCCGCCATTTTTTGACATATTGAGCAAGGCCAACTTTGACAGGCACGATTGTTTCGTCCTTATGAGACTCCTCAGAACACTGCTTGGTTAATGTGACACCCTTAATAAGTTTTGTCTGTAATCCTATGTAAATAATAAGAAAACTCTCGCAAGAAGCGCCATCTACCGAGATACGAGACACTCCCAAGTAACATTATTACCACTCAAGGTTTTATTAATTTGGTTCCAAGGTTATTTAGAGGGTGCTGTTATGGCTTTTAGGATCAATTTGGCTACAAAAAGGTAATTTATATTGCCAATTACCTAAAGAGGTGTTATACAACCAAAAAGTGTTCTTCTGTTCCTTTTAGATACTTTTGGTTTTATTGATTTCTGATTTATAAAGATGGTCTTATAAAACCCTTTTACCTAAAGTTTTTAAAAAGAAATAAATATAAACTTTGGTCTTTTAGTTTTTTTCATTACTTTAGGTCATAACAAAAGTGTTTTATAATAGAGCTAAAAGGTTACCTTATATCCTTTTGTTTTTGTAGTTACCAGTAGTTTAATAGTAAATATGATTATATAGGCGGCCATATATAGAACCTAGTTTCCTTAAGGTTTTTAAGAGTGGTAAATATAAACTTTAGACTTTTGGTTTTTGCCATTACTTTTAGGCATTTTAAACAGGTTTTAAAAGGAAGGCTTAAAGGTAAACTTAATTCTTTTGTATTTATGGTTACCCATAGCTGCATATTAAATATTATTTAAATAGGCGGTCATATAAAACTTTGTTTCCTTAAGGGTTCTAACAGAAGTAAATAAATACTTTCGTATTTTAGTTTTTACTAGTACTAGTACAGATTGGTACCTACCTATTGCAAGAATGATTATTTATTATCCTCCTGGGTAGGGCACCCAAGCCTAGATAAGGCCTGTTTAAACGGCCAATATAAGAGGTTTCCCTCCAACCTGCAGGCACAACGGATATCATTGCACTGGCCCTCCTGATTGTGTGCAAATTGCACGATAAAAAACATTTAAATTTAACACAACACTTTAAAAAACAAATACAAAAAATTTAAGTGAGGTTATGTTCACTATGTTTACCTTCTCTTTTTTATTGGTTTCATAAGCGCACTCAAAAATCCTTGTTGCGATAGAGTAACAAATAAAACCAAGTGACCACTATAAAAGGATAATGGCGTATATAGAATTATTTTAAAAATATTGTAAACAGAAAATATTTATCTAGTTATTTTAGCAGTGTTTTTTAACAATAATTTTACTTTAATTTTGATTTATGTAAACCAAACAGACTTTTTTAATGGTGAATAGTGTAAATTATTTTTTTTTATTTTAAATATTTGTTATTTAGTTATCAAAAAACTATTAAAAAGCATTTGTGAGCTGGCGCGCTTGTTTTGAGAGCTTTTCAGATACGATTTTATCAGAAAAATAAGTCTGGCAGGCAATTTGATGATCCACAAAACGACAAACTCCTCATATATAGGTATATTTTTATGTGATACAATAATTTTGGGACTCTGACATTTTTGGCAATTTTATGACCTAAATTTATTTATATAGCCATTGTGAATATAAAATATCGCTAAAGCTTTTATAGGAAAAATTCTTTACTCTAAAGGTATTATGGTATTCAACAGAATTGCCAGGATACCAAATTACCAAATCTAGTTTTATAACAGGATAGAGGACGTTTCTGAGTTGCTTTTAGAACCTGGCATAATAGCTTTAGGCTCTAAAAGGTTCTATACTGGTGGAACCACTAGAGGGCGAAGCTAGCGTTTATTTCTTATGGTTTTATAATGAGTTTAATACATAGGTTGCCACCACCAATTGGGGAGTCCCATTTAGGAGGTTTAAGAGGTATATAAGGGTAATGGGAACGTGCTAGCGACCAAACATTGAAACTAATGGTTTTAAGGAAAGGCGCTGGCAACCTTTTACCTTCTGCTAGGCTAGGCGAAAATAAACTCCTATACATATCAATCAATGAAAAGATCGATCGCAAATAAAAAGAAACAAACCATCCTTGACCTACGACAGCTCTTCTGTCTTTCATGCCAGATCAACGCTGATTAGCGTGAGCGTCAATTAATTGTTTGTATTATTTCGCTTAAAAATTCCGCTGATTGACGCTCACGTGTCTGATGGCGGGTAACAACGCTAATCAGCGTTGATCTGGCCTGAAAGACAGAAGAGCTGTCGTTGGTCACGGAGGGTTTGTTTCGTTTTATTTGCAATCGATCTTTTTACTGATCGATATGTATAGAGCAATTCCACGCCAAGTCATCCAATTTACAAAAAAAGTGTTGCCCTGACATTTAATTTTTTTCTTTAATCATGCTTACTAAATGAAACAGCTTATGCTTAACCACTTTTGCACAATTTTAGATTTTTTTAATCCAATTAGTATGTTGTACACGCATTTAAAAAGTCTAAAAACGGGCAAAATGGGTTTTCAAAAAAATGTGATGTTTAGCAAAATCTTTTATACTGGCTTAATTAGAGCAATTTAGAAAATATCCAAAAAACGCAGAAAATTTTCATATTTTTTTGGGGTATAAATGTAATGTTTTCTTAAATTTTTAATACAGTGTTGGAAAGTTATACTCAAGGACTATATCTTCCTTGTATAAAACATATTTAAAAAGTAGACGTTACCTTAGAGTTCCACGAAGAAGTTAAGAATGTCTGGGAAATCCCTCAACTTCAGCATCAAAAATGACCCTGTCTATCGGGGTGCTGGTGGTAATCAAGTAGGGTAAATTTTTTACTGTGTCATATACTTTTAAAAACAAGAATAAAAAATCTGGGTCTGTAATCCTTAAGGTCACTACACATTTTTTTGTTATTTTAATATTTTTAGTGATGTTAAATTGCATCACAAATTACAGGCGTGGATCTACGGGGGATGGGATGCCCCCCCCCCCCCCAAAATCTGAAACTGTGAAATATTTATTATGATATTTTCCCCCAAAATAAGGTTACTAGATCCGCCCCTGCAAATTAAGGCTTATCAGAAGGTAAAGTTTATTTATATGAGCACTGTTCAATAAATTATGATCTAAACTCTCTTCATAAGGTCCCTTATAACCACCGGTGTTTTTTTGCATTAAAGAACTTATTTAGATAAATCAAAATATCTAATCTAATCAAAAAACAGTTTATTTTAATTTCGAAACATTTTATTTTGGTAGGTATAAATTACGAACCTTTTTGAAGTATTTATCATAACATTCACCTCACTTTGTAATATATCATTTAAAAAGAAATTGTCTTATCCTCAATAAAGAATAAAGGCACATTTTTTTCTGAAAATCTTAGAAAAAAGATATTTAAATATGCAAGAGAAACTGATTATTTCAGTTATTTTTGAAAAAAAGTTTATATTAGTACGCCCCTGAAGCCTTAAATATGGCAACAACCCGACATTTTAATAAAGTTAAAAAAAAAATGTTATGTTCTACAATAAAGTATACTACATATTTTTTTCTAAAAAGTGTAGTTTTTGAGAAAATTTTGAAAAACCTATAATAAACATGTTTGTTCTAAATAATCCCAATTTACGTACGCCACTGAAGAGCTACTTGCTTTTCCTAACCTTATTGACCAATACATCGTTGGAAAGGGAATTTTATTCTCCACAAAAAACTATTCTTTGCAATTTTTGATAAAAAGGTTAGTTTTCTAAACTAAAAAAACAGGTTTTTGGGGGTTTCGGGGGGATTTTCTCCGTCCTTGTCGATTTTTCGAGTTGGCAACAGAGATATTTGGATTCAGCGAGGTCAAATTAGGGGGAAATGGTCTGTTGCCAAAAAGTAATATGATTTGCTTCTAGACCGAAAACGGAAAGCCTTTTAAAATAATATGCTCTGACGATTCTGTTTGAAATAGATTTTTAGACTTTGTCTTTGTTTATTTTTTTATACATTTTGATTGAAATTTTACACTGATTTCAATAATCAGGGGTAGATCTAGAAACTTTATTTGGGGGGAAATTATCATAATAAATATTGCACAAAACTATTTTGCACAGTGACCAGGAGGTGTTTTCTGGAGTGGTTTAGGAGCTATAGTTTTACGGACAGACATACACACACACACAGACACACACACACACACACACACACACACACACAGAAATCACGATGATATTGCTAAGTTAGGTCAAAATACACCCAAATAACACATTTGTGGCGTTATATCAAAAAAAAAAAAAATTTCGTCAAAACTAATACTTTCCCTTAAATTAGAAAAAACGGCGAAGTGGTTCCAATTTTGTAAAAATGCAAGAAGGTTTCTTTCTGTTTGAAATAGATTTTTAGACTATTCCTTTGTTTATTTTTTTATACATTTTGATTGAAATTTTACACTGATTTCAATAATCAGGGGCAGATCTAGAAACTTTATTTGGGGGGAAAATATCATAATAAATATTGCACAAAACTATTTTGCACCGTGACCAGGAGGTGTTTTCTGTCTGTTGAAACTAAGTAAAGTTTCAGATTGGGTTAAGGGAGTTTCCACTTTTTCGCCTACCGTAGATCCTCTCCTGCAATAATCGAATAAAAAGACGGTCAATCCATAACAAAAACATATACTTTTTGTAATATGTCGAAAACTAAAAGTGACAGATAAAATTTGATTTGGGAGTTCATTCAAAAAATAACTATAAAAAAGCGATATACACCAAAGTAAAATTTTTGTAAATAAAAATTTTTTAGGTTCCCTACCGTAGCTTAAAAATGGCTTGCTATATTAAGATGCGGTTTTCACCGTTAGTCCTCTTTGCAAAATAAAGCCTCGCAACAAGGGGACATTTTTTTTCTTCCCTAAAACCCCCCAATAATATCAAATATTTACAAAGTTAACGTGTAGTGTAAAAAAACAATGTTTTTTTGCTTAAGGCGAGTCACACTCCAATGTCGACTGAAGAGGTAGCTATGGGTTTTGTCAAGGTGGCCAACGAAGCAATGTGTCGACCTATCAGAGCTCTGACGCAAGCAAAAGGCTACGATACAGCCAGACATGCGCTTGCGTGTTTTGGTGGAGCGGGAGGTCAGCACGCATGCGCCATTGCGCGATCGCTCGGAATGAGCACGGTGTTTGTACATAAGTATGCAGGTAAGTAGATTGGTAGTGATAGGGGAGGCCGTGAAGATTTTGGGAACTTATTTTCTTCAGTGGCGCACCCAGCAATATGTCTTGGGGGGGGCGAGGCCTCTTGAGGGGGCCTGAAGTCTCATGATGTCGTATTTTATGCTATTTTATCTTTTTATTCATGAAATATGTGGAAAATATCTAAAAAAATCTTAGGCTTGAAGGCAGCCCGGGCCCCGGCGCCCTCCCCCTGGGTGCGCCCATGTTTTCTTTGTCAGCAAGCATTTTTCCTTGATCAATTCTAAGCAAAGTTTGTTATATCAATAGTGGGGTTTTTCGATGGGCCTAGACGCAAAATGCAAAAAAGTTATAAATTTGAGGAACTTTTTTTCTTAGTAATTCATATATTTTATTAGTGAAAGCTACACTTAAGCTACGTATAAAAAATAGTATGACTAATCTCTAAATATTGGAAATATATCTAACAAAATTGTCAAAAAATGAAATATTCAATTTTTTACAATTTTGCCAGAGATATTTCCTATATCTAGAGATAAGTCATACTATTTTTTATACTCAGCTTAAGTATAGCTTTCACTAATAAACATGGATGCATGATTAAGAAAAAAAGTTCCTCGAATTAATAACTTTTTTTGCATTTTGCGACTAAACCCAGCGGAAAATTGGAAGTGTTCATATATACATTGTTTTTTAGAATTGCTCACTGAACAATTCTATTAATGTTTGCTGACAAAGAAAATAAGTTCCAAAAATTTCATGGCCTCTTCTACTATAGTGATAAGAATACACGCTAAATAAATATTTTAACACTTCTTTTCTTTAATAATTATATCTCACAAGCCATATTTATCCATCTGACTGTATTAGTAGTAGGATTGCAGCACCGATTATAAATCAATAACGGATTGGATTTGACCACAGTTAATCTCCATATCCTAATTTTTGAGATAACTTTTTGACACTCATCAGCTGTTTACCATAACAAATAGCATAGGCCAACGAAAAAAAAGTAGTAAAAAGTTGTCTCAAAAATAATAATAAATACAAAATAGCCGCTGTTCCAGTTTGAATGGTTTAGAAATGTCAAGTGATTGTCAACCGCCATTTTTATGCATTAATTGTTTTTGCCAGTTTTTTTAATTAAATTTGGATTTAAATCCAACTGCCACAACTGGTCTCAAACTTAGGTTTGAAGGTATTACTTTTCCCATAAGAATAGGATAACTTCTCGATTTTCTTTACGAAAAAACCGAGAAAAAATTTATTTTGGCCTCCCCTGTAACAAAGCAAATATTATAGCATTATAAACTAACTATTTAGCAGGTGTGTTTTAATTACTCACAACACTTAATATATTTTATTTATTGTTTCTACTATTTTGGTCATATAAAAATACTTTTTCCCGACATTTGTTCCTTTTGATCTCTCGGTGTGCCGTCTGGTTCACCTGGTATCCCTGTCGACCCCGGAACCCAAACTAGCGTTACCCGCTTGCCATCGATAGGATATTATTATTATTAAACGTGAAATTTAGTACCCGTTTCGTGGCTAATCGGGTAAAAAGGACTTGAAAGCTTAACCTCACGGGGGCCCAAGATCTAATGGACACCTAAGAAGTGTTGACAGTTAACTGTTTCGTCCTTATGGGACTTCTCAGAACACTGCTTGGTCAATGGGACACCCTTGCGAAGTTAATTAGACGGTTTTGTCTCAAAAACCAAAACAATTTTTTTTTGCCGTTTTTCATAAATATGACCTCTGAACTCAAGTAATACATGAAAATAAAATGCGCCTCAGGTGAGAATTTTTGGAAAATAAAGTAATTTTTGTGAGAATGAAAAAAATAGTAATTTTTCAAGATTTTGGGTTTATCTAGATATTTTTTTACTGGAACTAAAAAATATTAGCTTTATGTCAAGAAGGGGAGCAAACCCCCGTGCCCCCTCCCTGTATCCGCTACTGCAGCTAATAAATTTCTTCTTCCAGATTGCTGGGGCTCTCCTCCAAATAAAACGCATTAAAGTTTTTAAACATCTACGGTTCACTTAAAATATATATTTTTTGAATACTTGCAGTCATTAGCAAAGACTCTTATGTAGTTAGTGAGAAAACTCTCGCAAGAAGCGCCATTTTACTTATAAGTTCAACTTAACAGTTCATTTCTATCAGTTCGTTCGTTCCTCGTAGAAAGCACTGCGGTATCGTTCAGTATTTCATAGATTCGCGTTCCTAATGCATAATATTTAAGTTAAGCCTCGTAAAAGTATCGTGTGTTGCTTCTTTATAGTTCATTATAGGAAAGTGATCTAGTTCGTTTTCCTTGTTAAATGAACTAGTTCATTTTTTCAGTTCGTTCGCGAACTGCCCATCTCTATTTCAAGCTACCCACGGAAAAATATGAGAGAAATAAAAACTTCTATTTACCCGATTAGCCACGAAACTTGTTTGATGATTATTATTATTATTATTTATAAAATTAAACATATTTTTCTAACTTCAGATTTAATTAACAACAATGCGTTTCATGTCACATAAGACGTTAGCCCTTATTTGTTAAATTTTTTTTTATACCACTACCCTTTGCATGAGTTAGGTAAGGTTGTCAGCACTGGGCAAAATTCAACAAAATTTCGTCTCGAAAATAATTCTGCTACAGACCAGCATATAGATATTATTGGTCTCTTTTATCTGTTTAACGACACGTTATATTTCCTGCTGCAAAATTGATGGACCTGTGAAATTGGATATGATTTCCGGGGTCATGACATCTTTTGTGTATTCGGACTATTTGAGTATTTGTTTTTCGCATTTTTGGGACAAAAAGCAAACATCAGGATGCGAAGCGACATATCAGTGAGAAATAGATATATACGCTTTATTCTTTGGATAACAGGTCAAGCGCGGATCTGGGTCAAAATTTAGGGGGGGAGGTAATAGACGACAAAAAAATTATTTGTAATATAATTTTTTTCTAGGGGGGCAATCCTCCTGTTTTTCCTTGAATTGTTAGCAAGAAGTGCATTTTTGTTCTAGGGGGTAACTACCATGTTCCCCCCCTCAAAAGCGCGGTGGTAACAGGTCAAATAGTATACAACATAACAGTGCGGCAGAGTAGTCCAGTGGTATGGTCGTCGGCTTTACATGCAGAAGATACCAGGTTCGCGTCTCAAACAACGACGCAAAAAGAAAAAAAAGTTACGTAGCCCTGCCGCGCAATTCCTTTTCAGCGTTCAACAGTCGACATCGAAATGGTATGCGATACACATGCACACAAAAACATAAGTTGACCTTGTACATCGAGAATATAAGCAGGTGTAGTCCAGGAGCCAACAACCGAAGAGCCAGGATTAATAACCCAAAAGCCTGCTACAGTTGGAACCACGACGGCCGGCGCCTTCAAAAATCTCCTAAAAAGTCAACTCACGACGACCGCGACTATATCGTTTAAAAAAGTCTATAATAAGTTCTATTGGGACGATAGCGATGTTAGGTAGATGCAAGTCTAACATGTAGCAGGACCAACTTTCGCAAGGGGTGTAAAAGCGTGGGTCTACTGTGTATACTAGCTACGCAGTATAAAGATCCCCGCCCTCGACAAAGAGGAGTCAGGCAAAATTAAGTCCTCTTAGAGAAAGAAAATTTGCATCTTAAGGGGCACGTGCATCAGTCTGTTATATGGTGTACGGACAAATCGCTACAGGGAGGGCAACGGGGCAGTGCCTTCCCAAAACTAGACTAGAACAATATTTTTAATTGATTTATTTAAAAAAAGTTAAATCTTCCCTTACGACATGATTGTCTAGTTCTTTTTATTATCTGTGGTTAACATCAAGCGATTAATTGGGTGAACTTTTTTAGCTTAAATAATTACAAGCCGGCAGCGCCGCGCGCCTTCAAAAATCTCCCAAAAAGTCAACTCACGACGACCGCGACTATTGTGCTGAAAAGCAAAGAAGTATATCGTCTATAAAAAGACTATAATAAGTTCTGCTGGGACGATAGCGATGTTAGCTAGATGCAAGTTTAACATGTAGCAGGACCACCTTTCGGAAGGGGTGAAAAAGCGTGGGTCTACTGTGTTTACTTGCTACTTAGTATAAACATCCCCGCCCTCGACAAAGAGGAGTCAGGAAAAATTAAGTCTTCTTAAAGAAAGAAAATTTGCATCTTAAGGGGCACGTGCATCAGTTTGTTATATGGTGTACGGACAAATCGGGGTTTGCAACTTTTCCATCATCCACTTTCCATAGATGTGCGGAATAGTATTGTTCCACAGATGTGCGGAAAAATTTTTGCACTGGGGTAAAATTTAATGTTTTCTAAGGATGGAAATCGTGTAATATGATTTTCATATGTGGTCGTAGGAAAAATAATTTTATCCAACACATGACAGTTAAGACTGTCATTATTAATGTTATTTTAGACAAGTTAACTATCAAATAACACACTAGTGTGTTATAATCCATAACTTACTAGTGAGCAGTGGCGGCTGCTAAAGGGGGGGCAACGGGGCAGTGCCCTCCCAAAACTAGACTAGAACAGTATTTTTATTTGATTTATTTAAAAAAAGTTAAATCTTCCCTTACGACATGATTGTCTAGTTCTTTTTATTATCTGTGGTTAACATCAAGCGATTAATTGGGTGAACTTTTTTTAGCTTAAATAAATACAAGCCGGCGGCGCCGCGCGGGGCAATGTTTCAATTTCACCCGTTTTTCAGCGGAGTATGGGTGGATGTTCTCGAGCGGGGGCGGGAGGAATGTGTGTTTCAGTTGAAGTAGGCCATCATCATCGTGCGGACACGTCCGTTGCCCTTCTACGCGATGCCGTTTCTATCCTTAGTGTATGAGAATGATTTTGTTTTGATTTGGGCTAAGTCAGTAGTAAAAAGCATTGCCGGTCGCGTGTCATTATTTTTGTTATCGTTTCTTTATAAAATGGAAATTAATACCGTCGATTACATAATTAACTGTGCAAATTTAAATACGTTGACATGTGAACTTCGAAAATAAATAATTTACTGTTTAAAATTCTGTGGGATTTTTGAGGTTGCTCTACGGAGCCATGATGAGTCTGAAACTGGTGCTAATGTATGTTTTTTTTATCTTCTTTTCCATGCAATATAAATTTCTGCCTCCCCAATTTATAATGTCACCGGCCACCACTACTAGTGAGTTATGGATTATAACTAATGTTCATATTTAAAGTACCTAGTATTCTAGTTATTTATTACTATGACAAGCAGAATTCAGACTGATACTGAAATTAGAGAAAAACGCTAACGATTTATTCGAATTTGAGGTCACTGTAAAATTCATCGATACCTTTTATCTTCCATGAATTCATCCAAGACTCAAACATTTTGAACTCCCTGTCGTAAGCATCTCGGGACCTTTTTGGCAAAATCCGGTTCCGTAAGGATATCCTCAGGAACGTAATTTTCATCGGTTTCCTCCATTTCCTATATGTTTTTTTTCTTCAAAAACGCTTCTCTTTTTTGCAGAGAAAACTGACAAGTGTCAAAATTTATTTAAACATCTGCTCAACAATGTAGTTGCGTTCGGTATTTACGTCGGATTAATCTTTTTGATTGAAATCGTTCGTTTATTCCATCTAGATCTAGGGGAGGTAGATCTGAATCGTTCGGTAATTCTGCTCAGACTAGTCGGACGTAAATCTGGTTGCTTCGTGGATTTTGACCGACGAAACAGATTGATCCGAGATTGTGACGGTATGTTGGGTATTTGTTTTGTTTACAAAAATATTTTTTATGTAAAAAGATTGAAATTGAATTATTTGATGTTGAAGATAACAAATTATATAAATTTCCGACATCACAGGACAATTTTGTCAAAATTATAGCTGGGCGTAAGTTGCAATATGTACATAATATTTTTGTTTATATTTAGGGTTATAACCATTTATAAAAATTTGATCGATATGATCCGGATCGTTCTGTAATTCCAGTTTGTCCAGACTAATCTGTAATCACGTGACCAAAAATCCGTCGCATCTGAGATGCAAATACCGAACGCAGCTTGTATGTATCTTGCCCGTGGCACCCAAACAAACAACCTACTTTGACCAAAATGTAAGTCACTGTCAAGTCATTCTGACATTTATAGGGTACTAAGACTTAAGCTTTGATTTGATCACAAAGCTTATTAATTATTATCTTATAAAAAAACGATTTCCTCCACTTGTTGGATAAACATTATATATTTAAATTAGCTACATAGCTACAGTAATATAAAACGATTTTAGCTCACACATATACTATACTATAGTAGTGTGAGCTCTGGTGATCCTAATTTTTTCGAGAAAAAAAAAGTTGCTCCGATTTCAAAATTTTTTATATATCTTTGCGTTTCAGATGATTTTGAAACTTTTTCGTTGCGCCGTCTGTCTGTCTGTCTGTCTGTCTGTATGTCTGTCTGTCTGTCTGTCTGTCTGTCTGTCTGTCTGTCTGTCTGTCTGTATGTCTGTCTGTATGTCTGTAACGACCAACGCGCATAACTCAAAAACCGCTTGGCCGATTTTAATAAAATTTGGTACCTAGACTGGGTCTTGGGTCGAGATGGTCCCATTTAAAAATGAACAAAATCCACCGAACACAAACCAAATAAAAGAGTGGGGGTAGATTTAAAAAATTAAAGTTTATGTGAAAATATGGCGTGTGTGATATCAAACGAAAGGTAATTGAGTCTGCAGTTAAACAAAATACATTTTAATTTATTAAAAAAAAAGGGTGGGGGTATATTTTAAAAATTAGAGTTTAAGTGAAAATATGGCGTGTGTGATATCAAACGAAAGGTAATTAAGTCCGGAGTTTAACAAAATACATTTTAGTTTTTGTTTTTTTTAAGGGTGGGGGTAGATTTCAAAAATTTGAGTTTGGGTCAAAACATGGCTTGTGTGGTATCAAACAAAAGGTAATTTAGTCTGGAGTTGAATAAAATATATTTCAGTTTTTAGTTATATTAGCTCACACGTACACTATAACTACAGTACCTAGTGTGAGCTTAGGTGCCCATAGATTGGCAGAGTATTTTAAATTACGTTACACTAAAATTTAGGGACGTCGGTCGCTGGCGAGATTATTATAAGCGAAACCCTACTGAATAACATATTGTTAAAAAGTAAATTTTACTATCTACCACAAAGTTTGGTACACATTTTTCATTTTAAGCTTAGTTTCTAATTAGATAAAACTTGTAACAAAAATGGTTTTTTTTATCATTGTTAAAAACTTATATAATTTAAGGACGCCCGTAAAGTTTTGTTTTGTAAAACTAATCCGTTAGAAAGCATTTTAAAGGAACTTTTATTGACTGCCATAAAAAATTTTATTTTTATAAATTATGCGATACATTTTTTATTTTTTAAATTATTTCATTTACCGGACGCTGCTGAAGATTTGTAATCACTCTAACCTCTATGGTTGCCCATTTTAAATTTAGGTTTGTCAGGACATTTGTTTTAAAAATCAGGACATCCACAAATTGTTGTCAATAAATAAAACATAAAATATTTTTAATTTTTTTAAATTATAAATTAAAAAAAAACTTCTTTGCTAAGATATTACATATTTAGTAGGTACTTATTTACTATGTAATGGCAGGGTATTGCCGTGGTGTGGTCGTCGACTTCACATGCAGAAGGTAGCAGGTTCGCGTCTCGAACAACGATGCAAAAAAAAAGTTCGTCGCCCTGTCGCCCACTTCTTATTTAGCGTTCAACAGTCGTCATCAAATTAGCGTGCGATGCGATGCACGCAAAATATAAGTTGACCTTGAACATCGAGAATATACGCAGGTGTAGTCTAGGAGCCTGCTATAAGTGCTATATAGTCGGTACCAGGATGGTGCCAGCATAAATCTCCTACAGTCAACTCACGACGACCACGACTGTTGCGCTGATTAGAAAAGAAGTCTATCGTCTATAACCAAGTTCTGCTGGGATGATAGCGATGTTAGATAGATGCAAGTCTAACATGTAGCAGGACGATCTTTTGGAAGGGGTGTAAAAGCGTGATCCACTGTGTATACTTGCTACGCAGTATAAAGATCCCTTTCCTCGACAAAGAGGTGCCAGGTAAAATTAAGTCCTAATAGAGAAAAAGCTTTCATCCTATGGGGCACGTGCATCAGTTTGAGATATGGTGTACGGACAAATCGGGGTTTGCGAAAAGGGCGCGCCGTGTGCCTAGTCGCTAGACCAAAAATGGTCTCTCCATGACTACTACTACTATTTACTAATACCTACCTATCTAACTAAAAATTATAAGAATATAGTCCATGGATTTGTTGACAAATACTATAAAAATATTTCACTTTCAGTTACCAGTTAGACATTTTCACTGTGCTTCGGGAGACACTCAGTCATAGTTACTTTTCCCACCACCCTAATTACATCATCATTATAGGTATGTTTAAAAAAAAATTAAATATTCGCGTTACATGTAGCATAAATTGATGTATTGTAATACATTGTTGTTAAAAAAATGCTAAAAAAAATATTTTTGCAACTTTTTTAATGACATCATCAGTAAATAAACAGTAACCGAACCGAACCTCCATTGGAAGTTAAAATATTGGAAAATATAATAACCTTATATATTTTTACACAAGTCAACGGACTAAGAAATGTATTGTTATCAGGAAGCAGGACGGGTTGGCAACCCTACAGTAACCTTGCCGACTTCTACACTGTGAGAAAAGGAATTTTAATATCTACAATAAAGTGTATAATAAATTTTTCCCTTAGAAGTTTAGTTTTTGGGGCTTTGCACAGCTAATTAAAAAAGAACTAAAATTATATAATTTTTTTGTTACACCTACTACACTGCCCTCCCTAAGAAGAAAGCCACATGTAGAAACTTGACGTTTTGAGAAAGTCAGGTTTAAAGTTTTGTACTTTTTTATTGTTTTATAATTTTAAAATAAAAAGTGATCCGGTGTTATTTTTTAAAAATTTTACTTTATAAAGTGGTAACGAAAGTTAACTAAATCAAGTTATTTTATTCCAAATGTGTAATTTCACTGAAAGCAGCGCCACATGTGGTGTTTTTTTTAGTATTGGGTTGCTGTATTCCCATTCGATACTAACGGAAGAGCCACATGTGAGTATTTTTACCTGTAATTTTTAATCAGTTTTTTCGTTATTTTTTTTTTAAATTTAGGAATGTGATACAATGGTTTAAAACAGCATATTTTTTTATTTGACTTGTTAGGTCAATTTATTATATTTTAAACCATTTTGTCACTATATGATGGTCAAAATTGGGGACTTTGGGGGTTCAATGTACCTCCAGGAGAGGAAAAGAGAAACTGAACCATCTTTGCGCCACAAGAGAAATGTAAAAGTGAAAACCGTATCTCGAAATATTAAGCCGTTTTCGAGCTACAGGGGATTTTCAAAAGTTTGCATTTTGGGTTTGTTGATTGGGGGCCTTTAACTATTTCATTTAGGTATAAAAATTTGGTATAAATTGACTTTTATAGAGGTCTTCATATAGAATCCAACTGTGGAATCGAATTTTATCTGTCACTTTTGGTTTACTTTAGAATCTATTTTTATTCGATTTTCGAAATCAGAGTATAATTTCATTTATATAATGTATCACACTTAGTATTTAACTTTTTTATTTTTCCTATTGTTTCTTTATAATTTTTAAAAAATATTATCTGCTTTAATTTCATACTTTAATTTCTCAGTTAGTCAAAAATACTTTTAAAACAGTAAATCAAAAAATTAGTCAAAATTAAAAAGAATAATAAAATAAAAAGATATTAAAATTTGTTTAAAACAAAATATTGAATGTAACACGTCAAACTAAAAATGTACGCTTATACTAAAAAGGGAATAAAAATGGTGATTCAGTAACAAAAATACCAACTTTATTATCTCAGTTTGTTTGTAGTTGGATTTCTAATAAAAAAATTCATTCAATTTTCTTTATATCTTCTGGGTGCCTTATTCACAGTGTGCCTGAATGAAGTATAGGTTACATAAAAATGGGTCCAAAAACTAATAGCACATTTTGTATATGGACTCTCTCCTGAGTTCAGAAACATATTCATATAAATCCTAGCTGATCCTCTTCTCGAAATTTTATAATTTTTTTACCATTTTTCTAGTTAGCCTAGGCGCTGGCTCCTGTCACGTATGACCTAATATGTGCGCTCAGCGGAGCATTGTTAAGCACCCATAGGAGTATAAAAAAAGTTTGGTCACGTGGTCGAACTCATGGTCGTTTGGCCGCCATCTTTGAAAATGACCGCCAAACTGATAGATTTTTTTTGTTTAAGCGTATCTCTCCACCCAGTCGTCTGATTTTAATTTTTTAAAGCTTTTTGTACTCCCTTTTTAAAGACAAATAAACTTTGTCATTACACATTTTTTAATAAATCAGGTAGTTCTTGAGATATAACCAGTTATTAGTATTTCCGCTCGCAAAAGAATTAAGATAATACCCATGCTCATTTTATGGTAGCTTCAATATTATTGACATTTGTTTTTTTTTGTCACAGAGAAGGCTTTAAACTTTTCACAGAAGAGGATATTTACTTTATGTTTTTAAAGTTCGATGGATGGTACCCCTAAAGACTGCGTTAAAGAGGGTGGTTTCTAAAACCGTTCTAAAGATTATATAAAAGGTGAATTTGCAGCGAAATGATGCATCCTAGCGAAAAACGTTAAGAATAATTTTTTATAGTACTTTTACTTCCGCTTCTTCTGATCATTGTCATATCTTTTACAATTTTTAATAAAAAAATCGATTTTGGAGCGAAAACATGAAATTTTTACAAAATTGTATATTTTAGCTGGCTTGTCCAGCTAACTATCAAAGCTAGGATGCTAAGTGATACATCAAAAGAAGCGGAATTAAAAGTACTACGAAAAATTAATTTTATGGTTTTTCGCTAAAATGCAGCGTCTCGCTGCAAATTCATTTATTCTATAATCTTGTGAACAGCTTTAGAAACCACCCTATTTAAGGCAGTCTATAGGGGTACCATCCATCGAACTTTAAAAACATAAAGTCAATATCCTTTTCTGTGAAAGCTTTAAAGCCTTCTATGTAACAAAAAAAAATGTCAATAATATTGTAGCTACAATAAAATGAGCATGGGTATTCTTTTAATTCTTTTGCGGGTGGAAATACCAATAATCTTGGTATATCTCAAAAGCTACTTGATTTATCAAAAAATATGTAATGACAAAATTTGTTTGTCTTTAAAAAAGGAGTTAAACAGGCTTTAAGAAATTAAAATAGGACTACTGGGTAGGGAGATACGCTTAAACAAAAAACCTATCAATTTTGCGGCCATTTTCAAAGATGGCGGCCAAACGACCATGAGTACGACCACGTGACCAAACTTTTTTTATACTCCTATGGGTGCTTAACGAAGCCTCGTAGTCAAACTGAGCGCACATATTAGGTCACACGTGACAGGAGCTAGCGCCTAGACTAACTAGAAAAATGTCAAAAATTTCGAGAAGAGGATCAGCTAGGATTTATATGAATATGGCTCTGAACTCAGCAAATAGTCCATATTCACAATGTGCAATTAGTTTTTGGAACCATTTTTATGTAACCTATACTTCATTCAGGCACACTGTGTATTGTCCTTATACTACCCAAGTGCCCAGTTGGGATCACCCTGTATTAAATTTTATAATTTTCAAAATTATTTTCTCTTCTTTTATCCTCAAATAACAATTTTTTCTTTGAAACTGAAATGATTGAGCAGAAATAAAATTTTGGAGTTCCATTGTATTTATTTATTTTTAAACATGACGTTTCGGTTAGTAAGTTTCTCTAACCGTTTTTAAGTGTAAACTAAACAATCCAGTTCTACTACTTATATACAACTTGGCGTACAGTCAGGTGTGACGGCCCGCCCTCTTTTTTAATCATAAGACGCTTGTTTTCCTTAAGGAATGATTTCCATATGTTTGGTATATCCATGCTTGGTTGACTGAAAACTTCTTTATTCTGCATTATAAACGCAGCTTTAATAAACTTTCGTTTTCGCCAATGTGACTATTATGCAAAACTTTAGCTTCAGACCATTGAATCCTGTGATGATTTGCCCATGTATGATCCGCTTAACCAGCTTTTTCAATATCCCCTAATTGGGTACTTTTTAGATGTTCCTTTACTCTAACCTGAACAGGGCGTTTATGTACAACCCTCACACGGACTCGGTAAATACATTCCTTATTATTTGAGGGATTTTCTGGTTTTGTTTTAGTTACAAAACTCCTTTTCGTATTTTCCGATGAAAATACTGTTTTTATATTATAGTGTTATGTTTTCTCAAATCCCTTGAACATATGATTTTGGTTTACGAACAATGTCTAGTCGGTGCAGTGATTCTATTTTAAAAACTTTATATTATGCAAACTTTTACTCTCACTTAAAATATGGCATAATTAACTAGGGTAGAGCCACGAATGTCAATAGAGTTTTTGTATTGCAAAAATATGCTGTTCGTATTATCAAAATGCTAAAACCTTGTCGTGTCGTGAAGCTTTTAAGGAATTAAATTTTTTTCACTGTAACAGGCTTATACATTTACGAGCTACTTTTTGTTAGGAAAGACATGTCTTTTTTTCAAAAAAATAGTGTTAACGGACCATATGAAACTAGAAACAAAAATAACTTATGCACTGACCAACATTCTACTACTCTGTACCAGAAAGGGGCGTATTATAATGGATGTTTTTTGATGCTTTACCATAAGAAATTAAGGTGTCTTCTACTTTTGATATATTTAAGAATAAAGTCAGACAATTATTAATTAAAATAAGTCTGTATGAAATAATAGGTTTTTTTGACCAAATTTGTTTAAAATAATTTAATATTTTAAGATACCTAGGTTGATTTTTTACATTTTAGCTGTAAGGCTGGATTTTCTTGGTTACCTACTTTTAAATTGATTTTCGTTTCTATTTTGACGCAATTTCTATGTATTATGTATTTTTACATGCATATTAAAATAAAGATTACTCCTATCTATCTATCTATCTATATGGGATGTAATAACACCCAACGGACTATTATTATTTTGAGAATTTGCTACATTTGGTTTGTTTTTAATTTTAGAGATCTTTTAGTTTATTAATTTCTAGGACTAACCATTCTGTTGTAAGTCCTTTTTAATGTTGTGGATTTCAGTTGTTAAGTCTTCATTATTACTACAAATATTTACGGTTCTTAAATACAAACTTCTTATAACTCCTTGTTTTGTAGCAGAATGATTAGACTTAAAATTTAGGTACTGTCGCGTGTGTGTAGATTTCCTATATACAATGGTTTGAATGTTTCTGTCTATTCGTTTCACAAGAACATCCAAGAAAGGTAAGGCCGAATCGTTTTCACTTTCCATTGTGCATTTGATTTTTGGTCGAATACCGTTCAGATAGTATAGGAAATTCTGCAGTTCATCATCATTTTTACACAATTTTTTGCAAACATTTAAAAAGAAATAAACAAATTTTTTTAATTAACTTTATCAAAGAGCATTAATTATAAAATACATAAAAAAATACACAAAGGCTTTTATGTCTGACAACACAAGCAAAAAAAAAATGGTTTTTCTAGACAAAAATGCCGCATGTGAGAACATGCCGCTGTAGTAAAGTATAACCATTATCCATCACAGTTCGTTACTAAGCATAAAAGCTACAAATGTTCTCACATGCGGCTTTTTTATAAGGAAATTGGTAAGAAGCGGCTTTTTTGCTTACCAGAAATAAACATACGGCTTTTATGTCAAAGAACATTGGATGAAAATGTACTAATTTTAAAAATTAATTTTCGTTCTGAAAATTTTGGATTTCATGGATGTATTTATATTTTTTTTATAGGTTTCTTTCTAAAGAATCTGAAAATGTTAATAACTCAATATATCAAAAAATCAAGATGCGGCTTTCTTCTTAGGAAAGGTAGTACAGTTATATATTTTAAATACATAGTTGCGTCAAATGGGGCTTTAGAGCGTTTAAATTAACGCTCTTCTAGAAAGTCGATTTTCCAAAATCTTGCCTTGACTATAGTATTAACAACTTTATTGTAGGTATTCTTTCTGCCTATGGGATGGCGCTGGCAGATGTTGTTCATGAAGCTCAAGAACCCAGTGACAAATCTTACACTCCCGAAAATTTTGCCTATTTTGACGGTCGACTGGAACATCTCAACAATGAGTGCAGATCCCAATTAACACGTCAAGGCTTTTCTGAGGACAACATTGTTCTAGAACCTTATCTGCATATGAGATACGATGGTAAGTACAGTAGAGTAGAATAGAACAGTGCTTTACAAACATTTTGTGGACAAAGCAGGCTAAGTCTAACTTATCTATACCTTTAAAATAATAATAATAAAAATATATATATATTAAAAGTTACGCAGCACAGGCATTTAGGTGATAGTTACATAAAATAATAAAAATAATAGTTACACACAAGTGCAACAGGCGAAAAATTTTCTTTAAAGATAGAAAGTAAATAAAAAAAAATTAAAACAAAGACAAATAAATAAAAACAGATTAACATCTAAATATTAATAACAATAAATAAAACCTCACATTATTGTAACCAGTGGCGGCTCGTGACAGTAAATTTGTGTGTTCTGCCGATAGTAAAAGAAAAAGTAAAAAGTAAAAAATTGCCAAATTTGGTTTGGCAAAAATTACAATGCCTAGGAAAAAATAGCGTTTTTACAAAAGATTTAATTCACATTCACTACCTTAGCATAATATGTACTCAACAATGTTTTGCCTGCACGTATTTTCTAGACATCTGAGAACTCGTACTCGTACACTTTTGGGCAGTACTCGAATAAGTTTGTATACTTAAATGTATTTAAATTTAACTTCACATTTAACTCACTAATATAATTTTTAAATTTTAATTTTGACATAATTAATAAACAAAAGGCACGAAATACAAAAAAGATAATTATTTTTATTGCATCCGCATATCCAGTCGTTTCTGGCATAAATTTCTCTTGAAAAAATCCTTTTATACGATTTTCCCCGGCTTGAACCACACTTTTCTATTAAAATAGCGGGCAATGGCCGTCCTTCTTCTTTCAGTTTTAGTTTTTCTTCATAAGTAAAGAGAGAGAATTTTTTTACATTAATTAAATTAGACACCACATTCATTGTGACACAATTATACAAAAACAAACAACAAACACGACCATAACCTCCCGCTCATGCGTTTGGCGTCTTTTAAATAAATATATGCGCCCGCAAACACGCAACGCTGAGCCCGCCCGACCGGAATTGTACTGGAACTGCATGTTTTGCAGCTCTATTTTTGCCTAGATTTCGCTATCTAAACCCATGAGCAAGTGCGGTGCGGGGCGAAGGAAGGGGTTCCTAGTCGAGCACAGATCTCGTTAGCCGCCCAGCTACGTTGTGCAATTTAGCAGCGCAACAATGCCAATAACTTCATTTGACCGACTGTGAAATGCGGCCTTCGGCCAAGAACTATGTGTATATAATCGTTGGCCTTCGGCGACGGCGCGCGGCGTCATACTCAACACACGTATGCGATTTGAAGGCCTACTATACCAACACCGGACCGAAAATATACTGCTATTCCAATAATTTTAGAAATAAAATAATTATATTAGAAAAATAGCAGCGGCTGAAAAATAGTTAAATAATGTGAAAATTTTGGGGGTTCTGCAGCTCTGCAGCCCTTATGCACTAGACGCCCTTGATTGTAACACATCCTCAAAAAATTCTGCTAGGTTGTAAAAGGGTCTTTCTATTAGAAATATTTTTAATTTTTTTCTAAACAGCTTAATGGAGCCAGCACATCTAACATGTATTGGTAAGTGATTAAAAATTTTCCTTCCCTCATAAAATATAGATTTTTGTGCCAAAGCACTTTTTGGGATAGGAAGAGAAATATTGTTATTTTGTCTTATAACTCGGTTTGTCTCTACCCTAGGCCTGTTCCTAAACTTTTTATACAACAGGCGTGATGTTTCAAGAATGTAGATTCAAGTAAGTCAGTATTTTAAGGCTCTTAAAATAAGGCCTGCAGGATTCCCTTTGGTGTAAATTAACAATAAAATGGACTGCTTTTTTCTGTAATATAAAAAGAAGCTTGGGCAAATATTTACCTACTGATCCCCAAAATAGGATTTCTGGCCAATTCAGCTCCAAGCTTAGATCTTGCACACCTGATAGCAAAGCACCCTGAGGAAAGCTTTGTGCTTAATTGGAAAATGTGTTCTTTCTCGGCTGTCAATATGAACTCCAAGGAACCTGGACAGATGCCCAGTCTGCAAGGGATCATCCCCCAGATTAATACACTTCATGTCACACCTAAACCCCTGTATGTTGGTTTTATTCACATTGAAGCACAACTTGTTCGAATCACACCATTTTTGATTTTGTCCAAATCTTGAGAGATAGTTAGTCTAAGAATATTAGTCCTTGTTATGCCATAGGATGGATGTCCCATCCGCAAAAAAAGTGAATTCTCTAGAAATCTTAAGATAAAAAAGATCATTAATGTAAAGCAAGAAAAGCAAGGGTCCTAAAACTGATCCCTGGGGTACGGCACAGTTTATTCTCATTGAGGAAGAGCATAAACCTAAAACGAGAACTGATTGATTTCTTTGACTTAAATAGGACCTAAACCATGACGATACCGAACTTCTAAATCCATTACGCTCATGCTTTTGCAACAGGATCCCATGATTAACACAATCAAAGGCCTTTCACAGGTCACCGAAAACTGCAGCGACTGCCTCACCTTTAATAATCTCTGTGTAAACCCTGTCCAAGAAATCAAAAATAGCGTCATGTGTCCTCTTTGCTGATTGGAAACCGTACTGCTTTGGTGTAATAAGTCTGTATTTAGTAAGGAAGCTCCATATTCGCTTCTTGATAAGTTTTTCAATGACCTTTGACAATGTTGAAAGTAGAGATATTAGTCTGTAATTTGAGGGCTCATTTGTCGACCCACCATTGTGAAGCGGAATAATAATTGATGTTTTAAGACATTCCGGATAAATACCCCTCTGAAAAGAGTTGTTAATGGAGGAACACAGTGAAAGAAGAGCACTAACAGGTAGCTTCATTAAAATCTCAGCAGAGATTTCGTCCTCACCATATAATTTCTTATTTTTTATGTCCCGTAGTCTTAGTGAATTTTTGTGGTGACACACTATCAAAATGAAATGATTTAGGAACAGAAACATGAGAGATAAAACTTAGTGGGTCAATGTCTGAGGAGAGGTTTTTTGTCAGTTTGCCGGCAATACTACAGTAAAACCCTTTTAACGTGTCATAGTCAACTCCAACCTCACTTAATTGGGTAGATAATGCACCAGCTTTCGTTTTGAGTGTTTTTTGCTTTAAAAAGTGAAAATGGCTTATAACGATATCGGATATTACGACATATCGATTATAGCGATGACATATTAAGGTCATATTGTAACCCATTTTGTTACCTTTTTTCTCCATAACGACGCTCGGTTATAACGCCCGAAGTTAAGTGGTCCGTTCAATGTCGTTTCCGAGTTCATTGTAGTGTCAACAAATCAATTTTGTGTACAATCATGAAGAGTAATCTGAAATGATATCTGCATTTTAGGGACTACGGCGTCATAAGCATAAGAATTTAAACGTAATTTGGGGGTTTTGATGATGAACAGATGCGATTTAAGGAGCATGTTTCGACAATAGTTGCCCTAAAATTGCTTTACATCATGATACCATAGTTCATTTCAAAGTAAGAAAAAATATGCTGATCTGTTATTATACTGACATTGTATACTTTCCAAGTTTGGATGGTTTGACCCGAAATAGAAGTCAAAAATTGATTAAACCTGTGCTAGATTCATAATCAAATTGCTCAAATACGATCACGTATCCGAAAAGTTAAGTGAGAGCTTAAATGGCTGAAAGTTAACGGTCTCTATAAGTTTCATTTGGCTAACTTCGTACATAAACTTATAACAACATCTCGCCCTGACTACTTACTTCAAAAGTTAAGTTTTAGACAGACAATTCATTATCGTGATTTGCGATAATCAAAAAGACCCCTAGCTCCAAAATATCAAATCACTAGATTTAAAAGATCATTATAACTCTACCATTTTTAGCTATAATATGACATGTTATGAGGTGGCTTTCTCGGTTTTGAAAGTATGATAACTTCTGCACCTTTCCTTAGTTTAGGTACATTCCTAAGCCTTAAATTAATTAGTTTTACGATAGAGAGTTGTTTTATTACTTTCTCGGAAAAAGATCATCCCTGGGGCTTTTTTCGAAGGAATATTTGTTATTTTTGTTAATATTTATTTTGGTAATATCAGCTAAATATGGTCTTAAAATTGATGAGGTTTATTTGAATAACATTTTTCATTTGGAGTTTTATGGAGCTGTTCAAATGTGTTTTATAGGGCTTGAAAAAAACAGATATGGTGATGTACCAATCGGCAGTAACAATCCTTGGATCTTCCAGGGGAATTCTTGCTACATGACCTGTTTTTGAGACAAATATCGCGGCCATCTTTCTGAATCCACTTCGAGAACGGATGACTTTTGTTGGATTTTCTTCATGTAGGAACACGCAAACAGACCACTGACGTTTATTTTCGGGTTTATATGAGTATTTTCACGATTCATCACCACTAACAATGTTGTTCCTGTTCACGTTTTTCGAGTTTCCTTCCTTAACGCGGGCTAGAGTGTTCCGACACCAATTGACTCTGCTTCTTTCTGTTCCTCGGTAAACAGATGCGGTATCCTGCGGGAAACTAATTTTCTTACCCCTGATTCTTCATGCAAATTTTTTTGAATTGTGGGACTTGAAACCCTCAATGAAGCCTCAATCTCGCGATAAGTCACATGTCGATCTTCCGTAATGAGCGTGCGCAGAGCATGGATGTTTTCCTGGGTGACAGCTGTTTTTGGTGCACCTGGCCTTGGATCACATGCTTGAGTTTTCCATATTAATGAGAAACTGTCGACTGATACGGTGCTTCATTACCGGAAACAGAAATCAACTCGCCAAGGCATTCTTGTTGAGATAATTTCCTTCGAACGTTGTTAAAAGTGATAGCCCGAAAATGTTCTCGGTTTAATTCCATTTTTCGACTGATTCAGCAAAAAATTCAGGATTTTTGACCCCCGCCCCCCTCTTAACACATTTTCAAGAAAAAATACATTAAAATAACATAGAGTGTAAGCAGGGCCAAAACCCCCCTCCCGAGCGTTACGTAATTTAAGGATAGGCCCTTATAAGCATGAAACTCACTAACTTACTTATTTCTGATACTATTAAAGATTTTGAGGAAGTAGATTGGCAAGACGATGTTATTGAGTGTGATGCTGATGACAGCGATGAATATATGCCTCTTGCTTAACAAGTGAATAGTGTAGTGTGTCAAGAATGAGATTTTTGTTGTACAAATTTAACCTTATTTCTCTATATTTGTTTGAAGAATAACTCCTGATTTGTGTTCATGTATAAGCCTTCTGCGTTTTCCGGTGTTTTGTTAGGATTTTATAAATAAATATTCCCTTTTTCTTATTTTTTTAATATTTCATGTATTTCCAATATTTCTATATATTTCCAATGTTTCAAGGAATATTTCCGGAAATATATCCGAAATATGGAAATTTTGCAACACTAATAATATTCTATAATTCTGGGGCCGCGGGCCAGAGTGCCGCGCGCGTGACCTCTTAACGCATTTTCAAGAAAAAACACATTAAAATAACATAGAGTGTAAGCAGGGCCAAAACCCCCCTCCCGAGCGTTACGTAATTTAAGGATAGGCCCTTATAAGCATGAAACTCACTAACTTACTTATTTCTGATACTATTAAAGATTTTGAGGAAGTAGACTGGCAAGACGATGTTATTGAGTGTGATGCTGATGACAGCGATGAATATATGCCTCTTGCTTAACAAGTGAATAGTGTAGTGTGTCAAGAATGAGATTTTTGTTGTACAAATTTAACCTTATTTCTGTATATTTGTTTGAAGAATAACTCCTGATTTGTGTTCATGTATAAGCCTTCTGCGTTTTCCGGTGTTTTGTTAGGATTTTATAAATAAATATTCCCTTTTTCTTATTTTTTTAATATTTCATATATTTCCAATATTTCTATATATTTCCAATGTTTCAGGGAATATTTCCGGAAATATTTCCGAAATATGTAAATTTTACAACACTAATAATATTCTATAATTCTGGGGCCGCGGGCCAGAGTGCCGCGCGCGTGACCTCTTAACGCATTTTCAATAAAAACACATTAAAATAACATAGAGTGTAAGCAGGGCCAAAACCCCCCTCCCGAGCGTTACGTAATTTAAGGATAGGCCCTTATAAGCATGAAACTCACTAACTTACTTATTTCTGATACTATTAAAGATTTTGAGGGAGTAGACTGGCAAGACGATGTTATTGAGTGTGATGCTGATGACAGCGATGAATATATGCCTCTTGCTTAACAAGTGAATAGTGTAGTGTGTCAAGAATGAGATTTTTGTTGTACAAATTTAACCTTATTTCTGTATATTTGTTTGAAGAATAACTCCTGATTTGTGTTCATGTATAAGCCTTCTGCGTTTTCCGGTGTTTTGTTAGGATTTTATAAATAAATATTCCCTTTTTCTTATTTTTTTAATATTTCATATATTTCCAATATTTCTATATATTTCCAATGTTTCAGGGAATATTTCCGGAAATATTTCCAAAATATGGAAATTTTACAACACTAATAATATTCTATAATTCTGGGGCCGCGGGCCAGAGTACCGCGCGCATGACCATGGAAACGAGAGGGGGGAAAGGGAGGCAGACCACTGTTTTATTGATATGAAGGGCGCACTTATTTTGCGGCCAGTCTGATTCACAGAATATCGCGGTATGTTGAGTTTTCTTAGTGTTTTCTTTTAGAGTAATTTTTCTGCGGTAAAAAATGTATCTCAGTTTTTTTAACACATGCTGGTATTTTCTTTCTCTATGTGAATAACAAAAAATCAGAACACCCACTCTTAAGTTATTTGCGACCCCTAGCTTTACAGCTAAATAATAAGAGAATAGAAAATTAACCTTAAAGTTAACAAAATCGACACTTAACGGGCGATTGATCAATGCCAACAAAAAAATCAGCTTTTCTCGGGGGCCTGACTTTTACATTGGGTCTTATGGGAGGTCAGAGGTTTTTTTAAGATACTTTCAAAATGACACTACAGATTTCCGCGAAATTTCAGTGAAATATTCCTAGACACCATCTCGATATTCCACCAAACTTTTGTAAGGATACAAGATGATTAAAAGGTTAAAATCTTCCAGATTTAGCATTCCTGATTTTTAATTTAAATTACCCGCCATGTACCGCATGCCAACTATTATATTTGACATGTATTTGACTTTATCATCTGTGTTTGTCATGGCATTTGTTTATTTGTTTATATTGTAAAACTTTTTCGATTTTTTAATGCTTTTTTACTATAAAAATACCAACGTTAATCTTTTTAAACAAAATTACACCACAAAAAAATTATTTTTTGATGTTTTAATTTGTGTAAACATATGTAAAGAACTACATTAAGTTTTAGAAGTCTGCCCAGGGCTATCAAAACGGACGGGCCACGATCCTCCACTTTGTTGACGTCACATTCGGGGCTGATTTTTTTTTTAATGGCCACGTTACGACACAGCTGATTGTCATTAAAATATTGAAGTTGGAATGACGGTTCATGAATATTTGGTTTTGAGATTGTTTTTACTATATTCTTTTAGAACAATTTTTTTTTATTCTATAGTAATCCTTAATTTTTCATAGCCGCTTCATTAGCTCACACAAAAATTAAGTTTAAAGCAGAAGCGAATGTGACAATCAGAGATGACAAAGTCAAATACATGTCAAATATAACAGTTGGCATGTGGTTCATGGCGGGTAATTTGAATTCAAAATAAAGAATGCTAAATCTTGAAGATTTTAACCTTTTAGTCATGTTGATTCCTTACAAAGCTTTGGTGGAATATCGGGATGGTGTCTGAGAATATTTTACTGAAATTTCGCGGAAATCTGTAGTGCCATTTTGAAAATATCATATAAAAACGTCTGACCTCCCATAAGACCCAATGTAAAATTCAGCCCCCGGAGAACAGCTGATTTTTTCAGGGTCGTGGCCTCTATTTTTGTGTTGGCCTTGGTCTGCCTAGTGCCGAATATAAACAAATAGATGTAGGAAATCCGATTACTTTCCACACAGAAACGAACACATTCTTCTGCTTTAAATTTAATTTTTGTGTGAGCTTATAAAGCGGCACTGAAAAATTAAGGATTACTATACATTTAAAAAAAAATGTTGCAAAAATATAGTCAAAACAATCTCAAAATCGGCTTTATTTAAAAAAGAAATCAAATATTCATGAACCGTCATTCCAACTTGAATATTTTAAAGAAAATCAGCTGTGTCGTGACGTGACCATCAAAAAAAAATTAGCCTCTGATGTGACGTCAACAAAGTGAAGGATCCTGGCCCGTCCGTTTTGGTAGCCATGGATAGATAAATCCAGAAAAACCATACACCAATACCATAAAATCTTGGGGGTGGTAAAAAACATAAACAAGGTCCTGCCAAAAAATAAGAAAAACAGCACCACAAATCACAGTTCGTCATAAAAGGACATAAAACAGAAAAAAAAGACCGTCTAAATAATTTATTGGTGCAACGGTATTCACACAGGCAAAAAATTATTATTAAAATAAAAAAATTTATTGCAGTAAAAGACTATAACATAGAAATGGTAGCAAAAATAAAACTTCGGACGCAGTAAAATTGGAGACGAAATAACAATTACCCATAGAACACGTACTTATGAATCCAAAGTATAAGTCGGAAACAGAAAATCAAAGAAGAATTAAATAAATTTGAAGAAATAGTCCATCCAAAAAGGAGAAAAAAAAAAGAAGAAAAATCTATCTACTGCGGCTCATGTTTAAGTAAACCCTCCCCAAATGGAAGAGATTGGTTTTTAATTTGCTATTAAAAAAAAAATTAAAATTCAATAATAGAGAATTCTTGAAATACAGCCAGGCTATAATTGTTCCAGGCACTATTTTGACACATTCATATTGAAAACTGACATTTGATCCTTCAAAATTGACATACCATCGTCGAATTTAAAACTTTCGTCGTTTATTTTCAATTAATAAAAGAAAGAACTATTTATTCCGGTTCCTATAGTAAACAAAGGCCGTGTGTTGAAAGATCACAGCTGACATTATAATGTGAAGGTGTCAAAATTGTGCCTGGCACTATTATAGCCGGGCTTTATTTCAATATTTCTCTAATTAAATGCTTAATTTTAATAACAAATTAAAAACCAATCCCTTCCATTGGATGAGGGTTTACTTAAACATGAGCCACCGTAAGCACAATCCTATGTTCATATATAAAAATGAATAAATAAAGTTTTAGTTCTTTTTTCTTTTTAAATATAATGAACAGAAAACAAAACTCCCGCTAAATTTCGCGGTTGTTTGTAAATTTTAAAACCACACAATTGGATGACGGACAAAGTACATTTTTCGCGCATTTGGACATGCGCACCAAGAATCAGTAAGATCGAGACCGAACCGAACCGAGAAAATGGCGTGTTAATTTCTTTCTCCAACTATTTCAAATTTCTACACTTAAAAGTGCTCGATTTTGGTGTACTGAAGCATAGAACTAGAAACTTCAGCCCTTCAGCTACGTGGTGCCATCATAAGATCCAGACAGGGGCCCCTTGGAACGTGGAGAAATTGGCTGCAAACTGGTGAGTGCTTTGTTTCTGATTTCCGTTGTGTGGTACCAACAATTAACCTATGGACCATAATTATTTCGTGATTTCATATCAATATATTTATGTTTGTTCGCGCTTTCATTAATTAAAATATATACAGTCCACTGCAGTTATCGTTTTTCTACCTGCGGGCAAACCGACAATTTGGTTTTGAAAATATTTTCTTGATATTTTTTGTTAATAAAATAAAGTCTCTGCGTTATAATAAAGTATCGTTGATATTTAAAACAACAACAAGTAAGCAAAAATTATTTTTTTTTATTTTTTTATATTTTTTGTATATTTGTGGTTATTTTGACAGGATGTATTTCCCTAACTTGTAATTTTATCAAAAATAGAAATTATTCGTTTTTGGATCAAAATTATAGCTCCGTAAGTATTCATTTGACTGTGACAAATTTTCTTTTTTTACTTTCTTTCCCCACTCCTCTAACTTTAAAAAACCTATATCTTAAAAACAGATGAGTGTTGATCGAGCGCCATGTTATATTAACCTTTTTATTAGAAATATCCTCCTCTATAACCTGCTGCACTATGGCTCCTAAGTTATGAGATAACCTGTATACAAATGTAAATTTTGAAAAATTTGTAGAATTTTGAAAATTTTTGACATTTTTTTATTGAAATTTATAAAAACTTTCAAAATTATCAAAATATTTTATACTTGAAGATCTTTTATTATTTGTGGACTATTTTAATATTTTACTTTAACTAAATTTTGTCTAAAACCTATTATGATTCCTATCTAGGTTTATAATTATCCTAAGAGCATAAATGGGCCATTAGACTAGAATTATTGGTAGGTCGTAGGCCTAGAGTAAAATATTTTTTCTTACACTAAGGTAGTAGGAAATATTTATACCGGCAGATATAATAAAAAAGTGATCTTTATATTTGATCAAACCTACTTATCCGGGCTCTTTATAATATAAAAACGTTGCAATTCTTTGACACAAAAAAATGCGAAAGAAGCACTCCAAAGTAAATTTGTTTGATGGCTTTGACAATGAACTATTTTCGCAACTTCACCGTGTAATATTGCAATACTTTAATCAAGTTTTTTGCAATTTATTCGAAATTTTGGAGGTATACCGAAAAAACAAACCCCCGTAATTGGATTTGGTGCCTCGAGATGTAGAGACTACTTTTTTTTGGTTTATTTGCCGAAGTTATTATTGTTTAAGTTAAGTTTTTCCTCGTGCCCTTTTTTCCACAGCCGATTTCTTCCTTAAGTGCTTTTCTAATAAAACATGTCAACAAAAATATAATTTTTCTCAACCGTTACCTTACCTGTAGTAGCTAGCCCTTATACTTTAAGTATTTTTTGGGTTTTCGGGGGGTAATTACCCCTTTTCACTCTTATCTGTCTGTCGCCGTGTGAAGTGTGGCAGAGAAGAGTGGAAGATATTGGGGGAGGCCCATGTCCAAAGATGGATAAAAAAAGGCTAAAAATAGATATAATAGAGAATTACCCCCATTACCGCCCTCTCACCGTCGAACCGCCAATCTATTGGTGTGGGCCCAGTATTTAATAAAACACATACACCAGTATTTACGAAGATCTTTAAACTTAGCACTTAGATCAAGGTCTAAGTCTAGTACTAAAGTCTATCTATAAACTTGATACCGATTGGTTTACGCTAACGTGCAATAGCACAATAAGCATTTCTAAGTGAGTTTTAACAACAAACATTCAAATTAACTTTAAAAATAAAGGAAAACCACATTAAATATAAAATATAGTCTGTGCAGTCGTAGGATTTTCATTAAAAATGATCTTTTATTGTAAAACCACCCCTAAGGGGTGGTTTAAAGTTCAAAAAAATAATAGAAATTATCCTCGATCGATAAAAAAACTTATATACAAAAATTTTTAAAGCTAAATAATACATAAATAACTTAAAACTATATCTGTAGATGCATTACGGTATTGAATACGTTTCAATATTTAAATATTGTAAAAAGCATTATTAGAATCCTTTTTCAATTACACATCTACCAAAACAATTGAACATCGGTTTAATCATCGATAACTTGTCTAAGTAATTAACAAGTAAAATATAGGGGACAGCTGACACTGACTTATACAGATTTTATTAAACATCTTTTAGTGCCGTTTGGAGGTTTAAATATGCCTACCATTTTTAAATCAAAATATTACATTCTTTTTATTTATTTTTAAGTTTTGTGCGGATATAATGACATTGTAACAATGAAAAAAGGTGGCTTATATGGTAAAGTATTTACGAACAATTATACAAATAATAAACACTATTACATTCAAGGCAAAAATGAGTTAAACCTTTAACCAAAATCTAGACTGAGTTTTAAGGACTTTTAGTATTTTAGCATTTTCGACCGTTTAGTAAATACTAATAATTTTGTTTTTCATTTTCTTCAGAACGTACTATATTTAGCTTAGAATACATTGGAAAATGCAAAATTCCGTATACTCTGGCTTTATTATTTTACTATAAGACAGAATAATGAATAAACAAACTTATTAATTTAGTGCGAGGTGGTTAACACTCATAACGGTGCATTCACGGGCAAAGAGCCGAGCAGACAGCAGATGATAAAGGGCCCTGCGGCACCTTTTGTATTTGAACTCTGGAACTTCTAAACATCAGAATGTTAAAGAAACAATAACAATATGAAACAACTTTAGTTCAAAATATTAAACATTATTAAAATCACTGGAATAAAATGTGGGAATTTCTAAAATAACAAAAAGAACTAAGAGCAAGATTTTGTAGTGTGACACTTGTAAATTATGTCACGCGATGCGTTAAAATGATAGCTGATCTCTAATAAAATCGTTAAAATGATAGCTGATCTCTAATAAAATTTAGTTTTACCAAAGAAGCTTTATCTTGCCAATTATCTCCACGTATTACATAACAAAATATTTAAATAACTATCTGCTCTGGAATTTTGAAAAAAATATAATAATAATAGGACGACTCTCCGTTTCAAAGTAAGATTTCTAAGTTATTGGCTTATGTTTTTTATGAGACAACCTTCACTTAGAATTATAAAATGCAGGGTACATTTTAAAGGCCGGAATTTTTAAAAAGGTATTTAGTTTAAACCAATATGCCAATAAATTACTTAAGTAGTTAAAAAACTATTAGTTTACAAGGTTATTAGCTTGAACATTTTTGGTTCAAAAGTAAATTAGTTATCAAATCTAAAGTTTGCAAAAATTTTTTCAATCCAATTCATTTTATTTTGTTGTACAAAATGTAAATTTTCCCGCCATCCTTCATTCGATGCAATATATACAGGGTGTTTATATTTTACTATAAATAAATTTAGTTTAATACCTCTTATGGTTCACGTTTAGGTTCATATTTATCCTAAGAGCATAAATGGGCCATTAGACTAGTATTATTGGTAGGTTGTCGACCTAGAGTAAAATATTTTCTCTGACACTAAAGTCGTAGGTAATATTTATATTGGCACATAAAATAAAAAAGTGATCTGTATATTTGATCAAACCCATTTATTCCGGGTCCTTATAATATAAAAACGTTGCATTCACAGGCAGAGAGCCGAGCAGACAACAGATAATAAAAACCCTGCGGCACTCTTTGTATTTGGAGTCTGAAACTCCTAAACGTCAGAATAATTAAGAAACAAAAACAATATGGAACAACTTTAGTTGAGAATATTAAACATTATTAAAATCACTAGAATAAAATGTGGAAATTTCTGAAACCACCAAAAAAGTTAAGAGCGGGATTTTATAGTGTGACACTTGTAAATTATGTCACACGTTGCCCTAAAATCACAGCTGAGCTCTAATCAAATTTAGTTTTACCAAAGCTAATACCAATTAGCTACACGTGTGACGGTCGCCCACTTTTTTAATGTCATTTTAAAACTGATTAAGCTCATAAAGCCTGGAATTTTGATGGTCTTTAAAATCTGCGACAAAAAATCGTTTAATAAATCATGATACCTATTTTAAACCATTCAGTATTGCCCAACCACGCACTATTTCTTTGTATTTTACACAGGTAGGAAACTTAAAATTACTATAAAAAAGTGGGCGAGTGTACATAACATATTTTAAATAATTATCTGCTCTGGAATTTTGGATTAGGTATGACGTAAAATAATTCGACAAAAATATTATATATTAATGATATGACGACTGTCCGTTCCAAAGTAAGACTTTTTAGTTAATTTTATAAATCTAAAAACCTATCTTTTTAGGTTAAATATTTAAAAAGCTCCTTTTGGTGGGTAAAACATTATTTCACAAGGTATTTAGTTTAAACCAATATGCCAATAATTCAAAAATCATTTACGTAGTAAAAAAATTATGAGTTTGCAAGTTATTAGCTTAAAAATATTTTTTTAACCAATGGTTTTCGAAACAACGTTTTGTAAAATTATATTCCCGAACCACATTCCGCCACCTTTTATTCAATGCAGTATAGAGGGTGTCCCAGATAAAAGTAACAACATGGGGATTTCGGTAACGGTAAGAGGTACAATTTTGGTTAAATAGGGTGCTTTTGATTAGGCTTTTTGCCAGTCTGGTACCCTTACCGTTGTTCTGCGCGGACGCACCAGCGCTCTACCATGCTTTTATCATTATTAGAGTGCTTTTGTTTACGTATTTGCCAGTCTGTTACATTAACCTTTAGTCTGCACGATAACAATAGTACCTTTATCGTTAAAGACGCATCCACCCAAAACAAACTCTATCGCGTATCAAACGAACCAAATTATGGTGTAATTCTGTAATAGGGGATTTATAGGTTAGAAAGTTTGTATTCTTTTGATTATTTTTAGATATAAGCAAGGCAGAGCGCTACTGCGCCTACGTAAAATAAAGGTAAGTGTGACAGGTTGGCAAAAAACCTGACCAAAAGCACTGTATTTAAGTTTAAAAAAATTAATTAAATAAGACTCCTTACGAAAGAAATGTACATAGTCTCTTTAAAGTGAGATCCGATACGGGAAATTTGAAATGCAAAATTCCGTATAATCTGGTTTTATTATTCCACTATAAACAGGATAATGAATAAACAACCTTATTAATTTAGTGCTAGGTGGTTCATCATTCATGCCGACACTTCGTTGCATTCACTGGCAGAGAACCGAGCAGACAGCAGATGATAAAAGGCCCTGCGGCCCCCTTTGTATTTGAACTCTGGAACTTTTAAACATCAGAATGTTAAAGAAACAATAACAATATGAAACAACTTTAGTTCAAAATATTAAAAATTATTAAAATCACTGGAATAAAATGTGGGAATTTCTAAAATAACAAAAAGAACTAAGAGCTAAATTTTGTAGTGTGACACTTGTAAATTATGTCACGCGATGACTTAAAATGATAGCTGATCTCTAATCAAATTTAGCTTTACCAAAGAAGCTTTATCTTGCCAATTATCTCCACGTATTACATAACATAATATTTTAAATAAGATAGCTCTGGAATTTTGGATTAGGTATGATGTGATTTAATAGGAAAAAAATATTATATTATAATAATACGACGACTCTCCTTTCCAAGGTAAGATTTTTTAGTTATTTTTATAATTCTAAAAACTTATCTTTTTAGGTTTAATATTTAGAAAACTTCTTTTTGTTTTTTATGAGACAACCTTCACTTAGGATGATAAAATGCAGGTAAATTTTAAAGGCCGGAATGCTTAAAAAGGTATTTAGTTTAAACCAATATGCCAATAAATTTTATTTAGCTAGTTTAAAAACTATTAATTTACAAAGTTATTAGCTTGAAAATTATTGGCTCAAAAGTAAATTAGTTATCAAATCTAAATTTTGCGAAAATTTTTTGAATTCAATTTATTTTATTTTGTTGTACAAAATGTAAATTTTTCGGCCACCCTTCATTCGATGCAGTACAGGGTGTTTATATTTTACTATAAATAAATTTTGTTTAATACCTCTTATGGTTCACGTTTAGGTTCATATTTATCCTCAGAGCATAAATGGGCCATTAGGCTAGTATTATTGGTAGGTTGTCGACCTAGAGTAAAATAATTTCTCTTACACTAAACTCGTAGGTAATATTTATACCGGTACATAAATAAAAAATTGATCTGAATATTTAATCCAACCCATTCATTCGGGGTCCTTATAATATAAAAACGTTGCATTCACAGGCAGAGAGCCGAGCAGACAACAAATAATAAAAGACCCTGCACTCTTTGCATTTGGAGTCTGGAACTCCTAAACATCAAAATAATAAAGAAACAAAAACAATATGGAACAACTTTATAGTTGGGAATATTAAACATTATTAAAATCACTGGCATAAAGTGTGGGAATTTCTGAAACCACAAAAAAAACCAAGAGCGGGATTTCGTAGTGTGACACTTGTAAATCATGTCACACGATGCCCTAACATCACAGCTGATCTCTAATCAAATTTAGTTTTACCAAAGGAGCTTTGTCCTGCCAATTAGCTACAGGTATGACGGTCGCCCACTTTTTAATGTCATTTTAAAACTGATTAAACTCATCTGCAAAGTCTGGAATTTCGGTGGGCTTTAAAATCTGCGACATAAAATGGTTTAATAAATCATGGTACCTATTTTAAACCATTCACTGTTGCCCAACCACGCAACCATGCACTATGTCTTTGTTATTTACAAAAGTACGGAACTAAATGACTATAAAAATGTGGGCGAGTGCACATAACATATTTTAAATAATTCTCTGCTGGGGAATTTTGGATTAGGTATGACGTAAATTAATTCGAATTTTTTTTATATAATAATGATATAACGACTCTCCGTTCCAAAGTAAGATTTTTTAGTTACTTTTATAACTCTAAAAACCTAACTTTTTAGGTAAAATATTAAAAAAAACTACTTTTGTTTTTATGATACAACCCTCACTTAGGATGATAAAATGCAGGGTAAATTTTAAAGGCCGATATTTTGTTCGAAAATCATTAGTGGGTAAAACATTATTTTACAAGGTATTTCGTTTAAACCAATATGCCAATAATTCAAAAATCATTTAAGTAGTTAAAAAACTATTAGTTTGCAAGGTTATTAGCGTAGAAACCATTGAATCAAAAGTAAATTAGTTATCGAACCTAAAGTTTTCAAACATTTTTTTAACCAATGGTTTTTGAAACAACGCAACGTTTTGCAAACTTACATTGCCGATAAAAGTATCTACATGGGGATTTTGGTAACGGTATGAAGAAAAATTTTGATTAATTAGGGTGCTTTTGATTAGGCTTTTAGCCAGTCTGTTACCCTTACCGTTGTCCTGCGCGGGCGCACCAGAGCTCGGCCATGCTTTTATCATTGTTAAAGTGGTTTTGTTTACGTTTTTGCCAGTCTGTTACATTTACCTTTAGTCTGCGCGGGCGCAGGAGCACTCTGTCATGCTATTATTTTTATTAAAGGTAACGATAGTACCTTTATCGTTAAAGATGCATCCACCCAAAACCAACTCTATCGCGTATCAATCAATCCAAATTATGATGTAATTCTGTCATAGGGGATTTATAGGTCAGAAAGTTTGTGTTTTTTTTATTGTTCTTTAGATAATAGCATGGCAGAGCGCTGCTGCGCCTACGTACAATAAAGGTAAGGGTGACAGGTTGGCAAAAAACCTGACCAAAAGCACTGTATTTAAGTTTAAAAAAATTAATTAAATAACACTCCAGTGAAATCCAATACGGGAAATTTGAAATGCAAAATTCCGTATACTCTGGTTTTATTATTCCATCATAAACAGGATAATGAATAAACAACCTTATTAATTTAGTGTGAGGTGGTAATACAACACTCTGCGCTGCGATATCAATGAATTTATGCAGACATCTCGTTGCATTCACAGGCAGAGAGCCCAGCAGACAGCAGATGATAAAAGGCCATGCGGCACTCTTTGTGTAAGGAGCCTTGTTCGGTTCGGTTCGGTTCGGTTCAACAAAAACAATATGAAAAAACTTCAGTTGAGAATATTAAACATTATTAAAATCACTGGAATAAAATGTGGGAATTGCTCAAACCACAAAAAAACTAAGAGCAGCATTTTGTAGTGTGACACTTATAAATAATGTCACACGATGTCTTAAAATCACAGCTGATCTCTATTCAACTTTTGTTTTACCAAAGGAGCTTTGTCCTGTCCTTTAACGTATTAGGTATGACGTAAATTAATACGAAAAAATATTATATAATAATGGTACGACGACTCTTCATCCCAAAGTAAGATTTTTTAGTTAATTTTATAACTATAAGAACCTACCTTTTTAGGTTTAATATTTAAAAAACTATTTTTGGCGGATGTTTTTTATGACACAACCTTTACTTACGATGATAAAATGCACAGTAAATTTTAAAGGACGGAATTTAATTCGAAAATCATTAGTTGGTAAAACGTTATTTCACAAGGGATTGAGTTTAAACCAATATGCCAATAAATTATTAAAGTAGTTTAAAAACTATTAGTGTGCAAGGTTATTGTAACCATTGGCTCAAAAGTAAATTAGTTATCGAACCTAAAGGTTCCAAACATTTTTTCAATTCAATTCATTTTATTTTGTTGTATATAATGTATATTTTTCCGCCATCCTTTATTCGATGCAGAATACAGGGGGTTTATATTTTACTTTAAATAAATTTTGTTTAATACCTCTTATGGTCCACATCTAGGTTCATAATTATCCTAAGAGCATAAATGGACCATTAGACTAGTATTATCGGTAGGTCGGTAGGCCTAGAGTAAGATATTTCGAAATTTTGGGGGTGTAGGGACAAAACAAACACTGTATTTCGATTCGGTGCATCGAGATGTAGAGACTACTTTTTTTTGGTTTATTTGCCGGAGTTATTATTGTTGAAGTCAAGTTTTTCCTCTGTGTTCTTTTTTCCGTATGCACTTTTTTCCACAGGCGATTTCTTCCTTGAGTGCTTTTCTGATAAAGTAAGTCCACAAAAAATATATTTTCTCAGCCTTTAACTTATATTTAGTAGCTAGCCCCTCTTATACTTTTTCGGGTTCTGGGGTGGGGGAATGACTCTCGTTACCACCATCCCCCCGTAGAATCGTCAATGTTTTGGTGTGACTCAGTGTTTAATAAAACAGATATTGTTTTTTAATTTTTTTCAAGATGTACTATATTTAGCTTATTATAACAGTGATAATACAATGGAAAAAGCAAAATTCCGTATACCCTGGCTGTATTATTTTACTATAGACAGAATAATGAATAAATAACCTTACTAATTTAGTGCGAGGTGGTATTACAACACTCGTAACGCTGCGATATCAATGAATTTATGCCGACACCTCGTTACATTCACAGGCAGAGCCGAGCAGACAGCAGATGATAAAAGGCCCTGCGGCACTCTTTGTATTTGGATTCTGAAACTCTTAAACAGAATGTTAAAGGAACAAAAATAATATGAAACAACTTTAGTTCAGAATATTAAGCATTATTAAAATCACTGGAATAAAATGTGCTTCATGGATGCCTTAAAATCACAGCTGATATTTAATTAAACTTTGTTTTATTAAAGGAGCTTTGTCCTACCAATTATATAAACGTATTACAAAAATATTTTAAATAACAACAATTTTTCGTGGCAAAGCGGACATAGAAATATTTTGTTTCTCTGTTTTTCTATGCCCGCTTAGCCACCACAAAATTGTTGGTTTTTTTTTATTCACGGGTACTATACTTTACATTTATTTTAAATAACGTTCTGCTCTGGAATTTTGGATTTTGTATGACGTAAATTAATACGAAAAAAATATTATATAATAATGATACGACAACTCTCCGTTCCAAAGTAAGATTTTCTTCTTAATTTTATAACTCTAAAAACCTACCTTTTTATGAGGTTTAATATTATTTAAAAAATCGCCTTATGGCGTAAGTTTTGTATAATACAATCTTCACTTAGGGTGATAAAATGAAGGTTTAATTTTAGAGGTCAGAATTTTGTTCGAAAATAATAAGTTGGTAAAATATTATTTCACAGGGTATTTAGTTTGATGATGATGATTCATATGTGAGTGGGCCTAGCAGCCCTTCCACTGCGACCACCAGTGGGTCTATTCTGGCTCACTTTTGAGTGGTTTCTCACCACTGTATGCCTAATCCTCCAAAAAGGCCGGCTATCAGTTTGGCTGAGACACTGTTCAGATTTTCTGAGTCGATCTGAGGTTTACCGAAAGTATTCTGACGTAAACGTGCAATAGCCGGTACATGTCTGACTGTTTCGTACATACAGAGTCTATATTCGGTCTCTTCTGTTAGTCCCATTCTGTGCATGGGCACTCTCAGTCGACAGTGACCCGTATAAGACCAGTCACTATACGTATCTCCTGTCTGGTAAGTCCAATAATGTTCCTGGCTCTGTTTCTACAAGGTCCTTTAATTTCTTTAGAGTGAGCCAGTTCTGGTATATTTATCCAGTATTGTTGGAAGCTATTCTCCATCCATTTTAATATGGTTGATTTAGCAGCATTGTATGATATCCCCAGGGCTGGTTCGGGGCCGAAAAACTCGGCAGATGCCGCTTCCCTTGCTGCTAGGTCTGCGGCCTCATTTCCCTCGTGCCCAGAATGCCCTGGTATCCATACTAATGATACATTGATAGCGCTACCAAGCGCATTCAGCGAATCTTTACAGCTCCTTACGGTTCTCGATGAGACCGTATAGGAATCAAGCGCTCTTAAGGCTGCTTGACTGTCGGAGAAGATTTTTATTGTCCTGTTGGTCCATTCGTGGTCAGTAATCCACCGGGCACACAGTTCAATGGCTACGAGTTCGGCCTGAAATATAGTAGCCAATTGGCCGAGACTATGTTTAATCTCGACTTTTTCTTGAATACTAACAACTCCAGATCCAACGCCCAAAGGCATTTTGGATCCGTTGGTATACCAGAAGCTATCGTTATTTGAAAAATTGGTCCTGTTCTTTAACCAGTCCTCCCTCTCCGGGAGGATAATGTTGTATAGCTTTCTGCTGTACACCGTGTTGGGCATGACGTCGGATATCATTCCTAGAGTTGCATCCAACTCTTGTTCCCTTATTAGGGCTGTTGATATCACTTTGTTTGCCCTGCCATCCTGGTGGTTGGCTCTTATTCTGTATGTTGCTCTTCGTGCCTCCGCCTCTAAAAAATGTGAAGCGGAGGTAAGTTTAGTAAGCATTCAAGCGCAGTAGATGGGCTAGAGCTCATTGCACTACATATGGCAAGACTGGCTTGTCGTTGTAAGCTGGTTAGTTTGGCCCTTGAGGTTCTTTGATGTCCCTTCTCGAACCAGACTATTGCGCCATACGCAATCATTGGTCTGATAACTGTTATATATAGCCAATACATTTGTTTGGGGCTAGCGCCCCAGGTTTTTCCGCAAATTCTTTTGCACGTCCATAAGGACAGTGTGGCTTTGCGGGTTACTTTTTCCATATGGGCATTCCAGGTAAGAGTTTTATCTAGAGTGACCCCTAGGTATTTCCCCTCTGATGCAAATGGAATTATTTCATCGTTAAGCTCCGGAGGAGTCAGGAAGTCAAGCTTCCTTTTACGGGTGAACGGTATAATAACTGTTTTGCTGGGATTTACAGACATCTGTTCCCTGTCACACCAGTCTTTTACCGTGTTTATTACTTCTTGTATCTTTCCAGAGAATTCACTCTCTGGAATGTCTCTAATGATTGCTCCTACGTCATCTGCGTATCCCAATACCTCTACATCCAGCGGTTCCAAGATGGCAAGAAGATCATCGACCAGTAGAGACCACAGGAGGGGAGACAAAACTCCTCCTTGTGGACAGCCTCTAGCAGCTCTGAAGGTTACCATCTCATCGTTAAGAGTTGTTTCAATCACTCGATTCTCGAGTGTGCACCTGATGAATCCCGTGACGGTAGATTCTATTCCTCGGGCGCACGCTGATTCAAAGAGGGAATTGGGTAGTGCATTGTCAAATGCTCCTTCTATATCAAGAAAAACACCTACTGGGATACCTTTTGCATCGAGGGTTTCCTTGATTTTTCCAACAAGGTTGTTTAAAGCTAGTTCTGTTGACTTCCTTGCTTGGTATGCATATTGGTTTGCATTGAGCGGGTGGGCCATTAAGGCGCCACCTCTGATATGTGCGTCTTTTATCTTTTCCAAGCCTTTCAACAGAAATCAGGTGAGGCTTATTGGTCGAAGTGATTTTGGAGTATTATCTGCCCGACCCGCCTTAGGTATGTAAACTACCTTAACTTTAGTCCAGCTGGTTGGAATTTAATTCCATGCTAGGCTGGCTCTATACAGCTTCACCAGGCAAGGTACTAGCACTTCCAGGCCTTTTTGTACTAGCACTGGAAGAATACCATCTAGGCCCGGTGATTTGTATGGTTCAAAAGACGTGAACGCCATTTTGATCGTATTTGAATTGATAATTTCTTTTGCAATTTTCCAATCCCCCTGTTTTGGGCGATGTCCATGGGTCAATTGCTCAGGAATATTCCCGTTTTCAAGGAGTGTGCTTCCTGGGAAATGATGCTCTGCCAGTTCCTCCAGGGATTCCCTTTCAGATTTTGTGAAGGTGCCATCAGAGAGCTTTATTGCGCCAAGTTTGTTTGCTGGCTCTTTAGACAGAATTTTATGGATTCGAGTTGTGTCCGGAAGCTTTGTGAGCCCATGACAGAACCTCCTCCATGACTCTCTTTTGGCACTTCTGATTTGTTTGTTATATTCGTTGAGGGAGGCACGGTAGCTTTCCAGTTGCCCGTCTCCTTTGCCCGATTAAATAGGCGTTTAACCTCTTTTCTGTTTTTGAACAAAGAATTGTTCCACCAAGACATACCGCGATTATCAGTTTTGGTTTTAAGAGGGGAATTTTCGAGATACGCAGTTATAATAGCCTCCCTTAGTTGTTCAGAGGCCATTTCTATTTTATCACGATCCCACACGTCGGTCATTGCTGAGTTCAGCTTTTCTTGGAGGGATCTGACATATCCACTCCAATCTGTACTTTTTGGGTCTCTGTATTTAATTGTTTTTGTAGATCCCATACCGACGGTGAATTGTATATGATTGTGGTCTGACAGAGAGGGCTCATCTGTAACCCTCCAGTCAGTGATCTTATTGCTAATTAGTTTTGTGCTTATTGTTAGATCTAGTACCTCTGCCCTATTTTGACCGACAAAGGTTGGTTTGGAGCCAACATTATTTACAAAAAGCCCCTCCCCTATAATGTAGCGGAACAGATGCTCACCCCTTCTGCTGATGTCTGTGCTGCCCTACACTGTGTGGTGCGCGTTCGCATCACAGCCCAGGATGAGCTGTACGTTCCTCTCTTTGCAATATGCAATCAGGTTAGCTGCCTCTGCAGTGGGAGGCAGTGGTGCTTCTCTGTCACCCGGAAAATATGCTGAGCAGACGACTAGTTCTGTCATGCCTTGCTCACCGGGGACGATTAATCGTAGCGCCACTAGGTCATCGGTACAGAAATCTGAGAGGACAAAGTAGTTAATATCTTTTCTTATAAGAATAGATGCTCGTGGTCTAATACATAAGTTATGTGTGATGATGTTACCAAGAGTTCGGCTAAGTCGAGCTACTTGGTTCGTACTTGATAGCCACGGTTCTTGCAACAGGGCAATGTCCAGCCTCTGCTGCTTGAAAACTCTACCAAGAGTGTACGTTGCTGTCTTGGTATGGCGTAGATTTACTTGTATCAAGTGCAGGCCTTGATGTTCTCATTGTTGTGCGCCTGCCATGATCCAAACAACTGTTGGTTTTGTATGTTCTGAGTTCGGGCATTCATATTGGAGCCCTTGTCAGTGGTGTCACCGTCGCTTTTGAGCAGTTGATTTTTCCACTCAAGATCTGGTGATGGAGTCAGAGCTGGAGTTGGTATGACCTCCAGCTCCATAGGGGCCTCTTCGGCACTCCTTTGTTGGTTGGATCTTGCAGGCCTATTCAGCACTGCTTCTCCTTCGGAGTTTTTACCTCCTCCGTGAGGGTTAATGAGTGATTGGCCCTCCCCAGAATCCATGGGGCCAGCGGCAGCAACCAGGGCTTTAACCCGGTCTGAACTACCGGTGAGATTAGTACTCACCTGGGGTACAAAAAGATTTTTATCACTCATGATAGCCAGTCGGCTAGCCAACATTTTATCCCTACTGCCAGGTCCCCCCAACCCCAGGCGTCTTTGGTTAGGTGATATCAAGTCCATAAAAGGCGCTTAATATCACCGACATCTAGTGGTGCCAGGTGGCCATAAATGGCCACCACTCGAGGAGGCAGACGCAGCAGAAGTTGGATTCCCACCCTCTTAATCGATTTAAAAATCGACTAAAAATCAACTAAAAATCAGTCAAAGCATGGCAATATCAACGACCCATACCACCCGGTATTTAGTTTACACCATTTAAACTAATAATTTAAAAATTATTTAAGTGGTTTAAAAACCATTAGTTTGCAAGGTTATTAGCTTGAAAACCATTGGCCCAAAAGTAAATTAGTTATCGAACCTTTAGTTTTTGAACATTTTTACCTTCCTAGCCCACGCAGCAATGGCTGGGAAAATCCTATTTAAGATGCCTTATTTTACAGCTTGAAAATAATTTTTTTTTCAAATCCCACTTTAAACCTTAGGTACCCTATTTTACCCGCTTAATTAACAATTACCATCATAAACTGTAAACTTATTTATTTTGTTTCCTAGGGACCGATTGCGCCTTAATGTGCCTTCCCTCCACCACAGACGATGGGATGCATGAGGGACCGAAACATGGCGACTTCGCCAAAACATTTATTGACCGATACAAGTCTGAGTTTGGATTTGTTATTCGAAACAGAAAGGTCATGATCGACGATATTAGAGTAAGTATACAGACTGGCCGTTTAAAAACGAAACAGATGCGTTTTTGGGATTTATTGCATGTTTTTGGAAAAACGCTGTAACACGTCGATTTTGTTTCCGATGGGCACATTATTCCGCTACTTTGGTTTTCCGCTGAGGTCCATTTTCCACGAGTGGTAACTTTTACTTTTTGATAAGTAGTAGTAGTAGTGGGGCATTAGGCATTTAGCAAATCCCGATTTGTCCGTACACCATATACCAAACTGATGCACGTGCACCTTAGGATGCAAGTTTTCTTTCTCTAAGAGAACTTAATTTTGCCTGGCACCTCTTTGTGAAGGCAGGGATCTTTATACTGCGTAGCAAGTACACACAGTGGACCCACGCTTTAACACTCCTTCCGAAAGGTAATGCTGCTACAGGTTAGATTTGAGTCTATCTAACATCGCTATTATCCCAGTAAAACTTGGTTATAGACGATAGACTTCTTTCCTTTCCAGTCGTGGTCGTCGTGAGTTGACTGTAGGCGACTTTTGCTGGCGCCATCCTGGTACCGACTATATATAGCACTTATAGCATGCTCCTGGGTTATTATTCCTGGTTGCCCTGCTGGCTGCATGTCGGCTCCTGGACTACAACTGCATATATTCTCGATGTTCAAGGTCAACTTATACTTATATTTTGCGTGCATTTTATCGCACACTAATTGGATGAGGACTGTCGAACGCTAAGAGGAAATTAAGAAAGAATTTATTGAAATAGAAGAATACAATATTAGCAGTCTTATTTGTGTCAGTAATTTACTGCCTAAAGCCTAACTTTAATTTTCGCAGGTTAGAGGAGTTGGCAAAAGCGCTTTGGATAAAGAAACCTACCTTGCCGAAAGTTCTGAACTACCTAAGCCTACCAAAGTTGCCAAGGTCTACTTTGAAACAGGATATCATGATACAAATATTTTTCTGCTTGAAAATTTATCTGCAGGTAAGTAATTACTATTGATTTTTTTTTATTTGTAAGAATTTCATTTTCCGAAATCCTTAATGGAATAGTAACAATTTTTTAAAGTTTATCCTGCGTTATTTTACAGGTTGTGCCAGCCTTCTCTGTATTTGGCTTTTGTGAGTTTATTTTTCCTGATACATATTTGTAATTAATTGTTATTAAAATATTTATACAGGTTCAGTCAAACAAGATATAGAAAAAACAATTTCAAAAAACAAACATTTTCATTTTGAAATTTACAATTACGATTATATTATGTACTACTAGATATAACCCACTGTTAATAGTGAGTAATAATAGTAAATACCACAAAAATTTTCTGCTAGTAAATCCGTAGTTCCAAAATTTTAAAAGCTATAATAAGGTCCAAAGTAACACAAGGTGTTGCTGCCCCATCGTTGGTGCAACAAATATAGCTATAGTTGATATTGTATTAAAATGACACCGCGTCATCAAAACCTTGATAGGCGGGAAGGGAGTAGAGGGGTACATACAGTGGCACGCACTTCCTTTAATTTTTTTATTGATATTGATTTTTAAAATGAGGCACTGCACTAATTAGTCATTAGCTTACTATTTTACTTGCTTTTTATTGATGTCTTCTAAACGATTTCATTAGAAAGGAACATATATACTCTTATCTGGTTGTTACGAACATATTGATTAAGCCGGGCTTTGACGTTTTCTATTCGTTGTTGTTTAGACTGTTTATGTCAAACAAATTACGACGGAACTTTTTACAAAACAAATTACCGTTTTTGCAACTAAATCAATATTTGCGCACATTTTAATAAATTTTGGATCCTCTTTTATGTTTCGGATCTTTATTTATTAGGTAAGTATAGTTTTTGCAAAGTCACCTGAAATGCTCCTAATACGGGGTTCTATGGATTTCATGAAATTTTGCTTCAATCTGCCCTTCAAAAGTTATCCAAATTCATATTAAATCTTCCTGGTATAATTTCAACCCTACCGACAGAGAAAAGGCGCGGCTCTTGGCGGTCCGAGCACAAAGTACTTGTTTTCTGACCGACCCAGCACATGTGGATAGACGGGACCATTTCAACCCTACCGATAGAGAAAAGGCGCGGCTCTTGGCGGTCCGAGCACAAAGTATTTGTTTTCTCACCGACCCAGCACAGGTGGGTAGACGGCACCTGATTGGCAGATTTTTTTGAGATTCGCTTTTAATTGCTTTCAGGTGTTCGTTTCGGGATCCCTTTAGTCGGCAGTATGCAGAGTTAGAAAATAAATCAGTGTCGTTTCTGTAGGTGTAGGAATAGAAAGTTTTATTATCTATTTTTATTTCTTTAGTTTACGTCATAATTAAATGAAATAGTTTTCATGAGTATATCTACCGCCGCCCATGTCACTTTCTATAAAGGATATGCCGATGGTCGGCTTTAACCTTTGTTCAACTGACTTTGCAAAAACTTTACCTATTTGATCTCTCCTTTAAAAGGTGTTAGTGTTTTATCCTTCGAACATTAAACCCTGAGCGGTACACTGCATGTACAAAGTGAAACACTAATTTCTTAAGGCTTCTTTACTTAGATTTTGCCGTCAAATTTGGTTCATTTATACCATAGCTATGACGCGGTGCCACTTGAATACAATATCAACTATAGCAATATTGCTGCCTGTTGCTCCAATATTTCTAAAATATATTTAAAACATTGGGACAGTTAAAAGGGTTTTTTAGCAAAAAATAGGTTTCTTCGCACATGGTCGAATCGGAAATGGTATAGTTAAAGAAAAACTGCAACGAGCAAAGTTAAAAAACTTCGACAAAAAACAATTACAAAAAGGTTTGGGACATAAACACAAAAATTTATCAATTATTTTATATCTCAAAACTGTACAAAAATAAGTGAAACACTTTTGATTAAAAAAACCTATTCAAAAGCGAACAAAATCTGTCAATTTGCCTGTTACCGATGTAAAACAACAAAGGCACCGTTTTTATTTTGACGAAAAATTAATTATTATTCAGTAAAACACAAAAAATATTTTTAAAGGACTATGCGGCAAAAAAACTTTGAATTTATACGTTGCTTTCTGGCAAAAACAATTTCCAATGCAGTATTACACATAAAACTGGAAATATACTTAAATAAAAACAAGGAATCCAAAAATTTCAAAAATTCTTTTTTGATTTAAGGAAATCCCAGCAAAACCAAATTCAAACCCTGGTTCAAGATCCGACTCGAAGGACCAATGATTATTTGTGGGTATAAAACGATATAGATTAAGTAGTGGTTAAATAATTTTATCAATAGGTTTTGAATGGGTTAAGAATAAGACGATTCTGGAACTCACTCACCTGTTTTTTATGCACCGCACGAACAAGCGATGTTGTACGTACGCGGGTTTCTACAAGAAGGGGCCGTCGATCCAGTGAAGCTTACACAGTTCAGCTTTAGTCGACTAGCAAACTTGTGCGACGTAGCCGTTTCGCGCACCACTATTACTGTGTAAGGGTTCTTGAAACGGGTGACATTGAGAATTAGCTCTCCCCACGTCAGGACCAGAAAGAAATGCGGAAATCAAGTCAGATTGCATGCACATTCAAGAATTTATACACTAGAGTTTGATCCAAGTTACACGCGTTAAATTAAAGTATCCTTTATTTCCACAAATTATCATAATCAAAATTGTATTTTAACTGTAGTTTATAAGATTAATTAAAGTTCGTAAAAACCATGAAAAATATTTCAAAACTAAACACAATGATTTACCTATTTCTTAACAAAAGCTAATTTTATAATGTTGAATATTAAACTCAAACGCAGGTGTACAGTAGAACCGAACTGAACCGAACCTGAATATTACTCGAACCCACTAACGTTTTGCCTGTTAAATTCTTCGGCGCTTATCTTAAACTGATAGAGTTTGTCATTAGAAAAATTAGTTCTGAACTGGTACACTGACACTTGCTGTAAAAATTTGCACTGGTTGCAATTTTAATGAAAAACGCGGTAGAGGCAAAATCACACTTCTGAAAGCCATAATAATCTCACATTTTTGCTTCGGTATAAACCGTAGAGAATAATTTATATACCTCTTTGGTGGTATTAACTGTTAACAATGAGTATATGTCATATACTCATTGCTGTTAAGTAGTAGTAGTGAAGTAGGCCTTTATTCATGTTTAAATGATTACTTAAGGGTATTAATATTTTAGCTGACCAAATAGCCTCTAGTTGTTGAGTGTATGACCTTTAATTGGGTTACCTGTAAACTCAATCTCAAACTTTCAGATTGGACACAATATGTACCTAGAGACCCTGTACAAACTTTAAAGTCAAATTTGTTTAAGTCAAAACCAAGGAGGGAAATCTTGGTCCTCTCTAGCCTTGTTTAAAAAGTGATGCACCTTTCGTCCATGTTAACTCATAAGCATCGAAAAATGAAAATGATTTTTGACAAATATTTACGAGGGATGACGGAGAAACGTGTTTGTTTATCAGGGAATTGCACCATTCGAGTTTAACGTTCGTTTAACATTAAACGTATTTAATTCGTTAATTTCGTTTGCTTCATATTTTAACAGAAGTTTAAAGGGTCTTAAACGATGTTAACGATCTAGGGCGTTTAGTTGCAAGTTTAACTAATTTACGAGGTTATTTTGAATTTGTGTTATGTTTTTCTTAATAATATCTCATAATCTTTTGTGAATATAAACCAACAGTGGTCCTTGTTCTTAAGAAAATAAAAAAAAGGTATGAAATATGATGTAAACGTATGAACAACATTACTCAAAAATTGTTTATTATTTTTTTAAATTCGGCTTCCTTTACAGAACTCTGAATCGACCCTTTTAATTTTTATTAAGGAATTAAAGTATGTCAGTAAACCAACATTTTTAATTAAAAACATTATCCAAGAAACATGTGTTACACAATTTGTAGGAGTAGATACTGCCAATCAGGATGTACAGTTCTGCAATATGTCATCAAAAAAGGCAAAGTTCCGTCGCTTATGTTTTCTTCCATGTTTTCGTTTATTTTTCATCTGTTTATGCAAAAAACTGCAAAAAAAAAATTAAGATCATAAAAAACATAAACAGAAAATGTGGGGTTACCCGAATGACGTTTGCAATATTAGCGCAACCGTCCGTTAGTTATCACATAATTTTTATGGATGCAACGGGCATAAAATTAAATTTTGCTTTAAAAATACCGGAAGTTTACGTAACGAACCATTTGTTTAAGAATAATGCAAGTGTGATTGATGTTATACTCACTGCTGACAACATAAATTATTTTAGTAAAACGCCAACTTGGTAACAAAATAACCAAAAAATATGTGTTTGAGTGACTGATTGGTTTGTCGCGTCTCTATTTCTTTAAAATCTGTCATACATACAGTTACATGTATATTGTATTAAAGTGGCACCACGTCATAGCTATGGTAAACCAAATTTTGCGGCAAAATCTAAATATAGAAGCCTTAAAAAATTAGTGTTTTACTTTGTACATGCAGTGTGCCGCTCGGGAACCGAACCGAACCTAACAAATAAAGATCTGAAACATAAAAGAGGATCCAAAATTATATTAAAATGTGCGCAAATATTGATTTAGTTGCAAAAACGGTAATTTGTTTTGTAAAAAGCTCCGTCGTAATTTGTTTGACATATACAATCAAAACAACAATAAATAGAAGACGTCAAAGCCCGGCTAAATAAATATGTTCGTAACAACCAGATAATAGTATATATATATATATGTTCCTTTCTAATGAAATCGTTTAGAAGAAGACGTCAATAAAAAGCAAGTAAAATAGTAAGCTAATGACTAATTAGTGCAGTGCCTTATTTTGGGAATCAATATCAATAAAAAAATTAAAGAAAGTGCATGCCACTGTATGTACCCCTCTACTCCCTTCCCGCCCATCAAGGTTTTGATAACGCGGTGTCACTTTAATACAATATCAACTAAATTTAATAATATTAAGACATGAGATAAACAGATCACGATGGAAGCAACATCGACAAAATATGACAATTAAAAGAATAAGATTTGGTTGAAAATTATTTAATCTTCATCGCCGCTGCTACTCAGCAGTAAAGAAAATTTTTAAAAACCTCTCAGGACACTGTCACTTGTTGTCATTTGTATCTCAAATTAAATGACGGGAAAAACAGTGCATCACGAGTCCTAAAACCAGATGAAAGATAAGTTACTGACACTACAGAAAAACAAGCTTAGTTTTTCGGTGGTTCCAGGTACGTAGATCAGGAGGTGTACTGGGGTATGAAATAATACTTAAAATTCTATGACTAAAATTTGCATTAAATAAAAATTTTAAAAAATTAAGAAGCACCCGCAACTTTTTAATAATTTTTTTTTTAAGTAACGAACCTTTACATCACTACTCGACCGGGGCTTTACATCACTACTCCCAGCGCCTACTTGCAACTCCACTTAAGTCGTATTTGTGTTTTGTGTTTCTTCAATCGTGCACTAAGTGGCAGCAAAGGGGTGCCAAAATCACAAAATTTTATGATGACATGTTTTCATTTTATGTAATTGACATTCATCATTATGTTTTAGTTTTTTATTCTTTTTTCTTACTCTTCTTATTCCTAAAAATAAATATATTGGTCACGAGGGACCCCTCGAGTTTATTGTTTTTTTAAAGATTTTAAGGTATTTTGGCCAAAAATTGACCGTGTCACCCCCAGAATCTTTTGCCTTGGCGAATGTGGCCCCGGCGGTATCTGCGGCTAGCATTTCTGACTAACTTGTCTAGAGCTTCATGGACCGTCACTGAATAACAGCACTTTCTATATGGGAGTACAAGTCCCTCCAGGAAGAAAAGCTATATACGTGCCCATGTGGTTCACAATTCTAAAGTTCCTCAATAAAATGTGAAAACCGAAAAGTAGAATGGAAACAGTGAACCAATTCTGCAATGGTTTTTTTAATGATATACGCTATGAGATCTTTGGTATTGATTAGAGACCCTGTAGAGATGCAACAAACTTATCAAAGTCAAATTTATTTAAGTTAAAATCAGAGGAGTGAAATATCGGTCCTCTATAGTCTAGCCTTGTTTAGAGTGAGACGCACCTTCCATCCTTGTTAATTCATAAGCGTCGGAAAATAAAAATAAACGAATTTTGCCAAACATTTACAGGGGGTGAAGGACAAACGTGTTTGTTTATATGTAAGGCTGACATTATTTTTCTTTAAATTATTTTGTTTAAAACGCCAATGAACTTGGCAAGAAAATAATATAAGCAAAAAATGTGAGTTTGAGTGACTTTAATGGGTTTTTCGCGTCTCTATTTCTTTAAAATATGTCATGCATACAGAGTCTCTACTATTAATTAGAATAACTTCTCCAACAAATTGTTGGATTTCAGGCCAGTCTGTAAAAGGTCCAAGTATAATCATGGATAAGCTGAGCACAATTCTAATTGATCCCGATTGTACAGCGATTATCACGAAATTGGGCGACATTCGAATAACGATTGGCTCGGGACACTTAAAGAATATTGGACCAGAATTGGATCCCATTCAGCTGAGCATCTTTAGTCATCGGTTTATGAGCATCGCTGAGCAAATGGGCAGGTAAGTAAAGTTTGATTTAAGAATTTTTAAAAGTCGTATACAATTTTTAATGAAGATCAGTCGGGGCCAAGGTCTTTATATACTTTTACACAGGTTGCCTACAAAATTTGACCATGTGAACTTAACTGGACGACTGTAGTTACATTATTAATAAACAAATGGGGAGAGTCTCTAAATTCATCGAGTTTTTTTAGAATGTTGACAAATGACAAGTAACATATGGGGCTTTCCATGTCAACCCGGCAACCTTTTGCACTTAACAATTTTGATTTTAATAAAAATTTAGTTTTTGGTTCTTCTATAGGTACCGATTACACCGAGATAAAAAATTTGAAAAAATGTTGCGATTCCTTAAATCTACAGGGTGTTTTATCTTCTTAATTGGCCACAACATATCTATGGTTTATGATTTTTCCTGAAAAAATACGAACTTTGCAAAAACTTTTTTACAACTGCTTAGAAACGAGAACAAGAGGCTTTGGGAAAAAATATTGAAAATGACAAATAATCGCATCAGTGACCTTAATACAAGACAATAAATTTAAAAAATCGCCATTTTGAAAAAGTGACCCCTTTGATTTTTTATATTTCTTTGAAAAAATATGCTCCAATATCTTGTCTATTGCCTCTAACAATTTTATCGTGGGCGGAGAAGTATAAATGCCAAAAAGAAAAATTCTTGTTTGAGTGTGCCGAGGCATTGGCCCTACTTATATGTATATGGACCAGCGAGCAGTCCTATTGAGGCGCCCGGGGTGTGAATCAATATACATTTTATTAAAGAAAGTTGGTTTGCTTGAAGGAAAAAATCTTTTGTTTTTATTCTGACACCCCCCCCCCTTACCTATAACATCAGCGCCGTCACATTGAAGAGCCAAGACGGGCCTTCCACTATTTAAATCCTTATCGGCCACCAACATTGTGGCACATTTTTCTAATTACAATACCTAGTCCTACACTGTTAAGACACTAGATGCCACTATACAGGGTGTCCCAAATTCTTTTGGGAAGTCTCGACCTTCAATTCAGAGTTTCCCGTATAAAGGAAAGCCGTTTTTTTTAACTCTGCGTTTTGGGAGGGGGCTATGACTCATGTTTATAAAAATTTAATTTTTGCTTAAAGCGTTTTTGTATGGTCTTTTTTGAGTATAACTATTTAGTTAAATTTGATCTAAACTTTTAATTTTTAGGGTATACTCATAAAGTGAAAAGTTTCCTTTAAAGAAACGTATCACTCAGTATTTAATTTTTTTAAATATTATTACTTTTTTATTGTTATATCCTTTTTATTTTTATAAAAAAACGAATCTTATAAAAAGCAACATATGCGCCAGCAGACAAGCGGCACGTATTCCAGCCCTCACTTACTCTGCGTTTCCACAGCAGTCAGCGGGCCAGACAGTCGTTACGCATTTTCGATTCGGAGTGTGACCCACTACATTGCACAAGGTTACCATATTTTACATAAATAAAAAAGAAATGTATAAAATAAATAACAAACATATTAAGATGTTTTAAAAATAAAAAAATGTGTTTTTGTAGAAAAATAAGGTAGTGCTGGCTCCGTGGCACTACCCCACGAGCTGCCACTGTCTGATGGTTAATTATATTACGCAAGTCTCCAATATATTTGCCTTGCTTTACATGTCTCCTGTCGGGACCTATCTGGTATGGGTATACAATAAGGTTACCAATTATTATGTTGATTATATGGCAAACTAAATAGTTGTTATGTTACTAAAGTTTCTCAATGCAACAAGAGAAAACAAAAGCCGAATCAATAGCGCATAATGGCGCTCAGTATTTATTGAATCCTATGTACAAACAATTAATAGCTTGCGGCGTCAATGTAATGCGTTAAACGTAGAGATTATATTTCATCACCCGCAGGGCCGTCGCCAGCAGTTTCGCTGCCCTGGGCGAAAATGTAAAATGTTTTAAAAAAGATAACTCAAAGCCTTCCAACCTTTAGTAAAAAATTTAAACGTGAGCAAGAAAACTGATAAAGGTGTCAAAAATGTTGATGTTTTGATTTGCTTAAATTTTTGTCATACGACTACTATGTCGGTTTAGAACGTTTTTCTACGTTGTCCGATGCCTATTCTCCACCTCCTTCGACCCTGACAGTCATCTTCCGTCAGGTTTTTTTGACTCATTGATTTTTCTGCGCCCTATTGGTTGCCATTCTAGGACCTGCTTTGGTAATCATTCGTCGCTCATCCGTTGTACATGGCCGTACCATATCAGTTGCCTTTTACTGATGTCATCCGTTATGCTTCCCTCGATTCCCATTCTTTCTTTTATGATCTCATTTCTTATATGATCTGTTCTAGATATTCTCATTGATCTTCTTATTGCATCCATTTCGACACTTTCCATTTTTGTTTTGTATTTTTCTGTTACGCGACAAGTCTCTGTTCCATACAACAGCGTGCTTTTCACCATTGTTTCATATATGTTAAATTTTACATTCTTTTTTATCTCTTTGCTCCATAAAATACTGTTAAGACAACCAATAACCTTTTTTGCCTTTACTATTCTTTTTTCCAGTTTTTTACAGTCTGTTCCCGTCTTATCAAATGCGACACCCAAGTATACATACTCATTGCATGGAGATATTGTTTGTCCATTTTCTAGTTCTAATTCACTTGATTCGTTTCCAATACATAAGTACTGTGTCTTGTCCACGTTCACTGTTAACCCCTACTTTTGGTATTCTTCCGTTAACTTTCTCATCGTATACTCCATGTCTTCTTTATCATTAGCTACAATTACTTGGTCGTCAGCAAACTGTAGTGTGTATATGGTAAATCGGTCGTTACGTTGTATTCCCATGCCGTGTACTTTGCGTTTCCAGTTTTTTAGAGCTACTGCGATATATATTTTAAAAAGAGTTGGAGAGATACAACATCCCTGTCTTAAGCCTTTTGTTACCAGGAATTCTTTTGAAAGTCGATTTCCAATTTTAATTTTAGATTTTGACCCTTTGTATAGTTCTTTTATCGCTTTTATGATGATTGATATTAGTCTGCTCTAACACTGTCCATAATTTTTCTACTGGAACGGTATCATATGCTTTTTGTAGGTCCACAAAGGTAACATGAGTCTCTATATTTCTGGCGCTACTTTTCTCAATTACTTGTTTAAGACAAAAAACATTATCACTACAAGATCTGCCTGCACGAAACCCACTTTGCTCTTCTTCTTCTTGTTCATGAAAATCATTCTCTATTAGATCTCTAAGAATCCTACCGTACAATCTACTTAGAGTACTGGTTACTGAAATTCCTCTTTAATTGTTGCAATCCAGCTTGTTTCCTTTTTTATGTATTGAGGATATGAATGCAATTTTCTAATCATCAGGTACTGGATGTCCGTTTATGCATTGATTGATAATATATGTGAGATTTTCGAGTAGTTTCTCTGATCCATATTTGAGCATGTCAGCATATATTCCCCCAGGTCCGCTAGTTTTTCCGGATTTAAGCTTTTTAATACTATTCATTATCATTTCTTTTTCGATGATTACTTCCTCTCCATGTACTTCTATGTCTCTCCTCGGAGAGGCTGCCAGATATTCGGGTCTCCTCTCCTGCAGCAGTGGTATCTCCATTGTTCTGGTTTGATGATCTGGTTGTTTACTTTTTCTTTTGTTGGGTTTTTTACTGTAGAAATGAATTTCCATACTTCAGAGTTCTGCCTACCTCCTACGTGTGTATTTATATCGTGGCATTTGCGCTCGAACATTTCATTCTTTTCTATGCGTATCAAATTTCTTAGCTGTCTTCTGGTATGCCTGTAGAATTTTAGGTCTCTTTGTTCTTTAGTACTGAGCCATTTCAAGTATGTGCGTTTTTTCTCCTTGACCGTTTCCTGTATTTCTTCCGTCCACCACATCTTATTGTTATTTCTATTATGTTGGTATGCAACAGCTTCTTTGCTTGCTTCCTTCAAGCTTTTTACTCTCTTTGTATATAACTCTTCAAATGAGTGATCTGTGTTTATTAATTTTTCATCTAATCGGTTCTGATACAATCTTTGAGTACTTTCGATTTCTAGACTTCTAAAGTTGTATTTTTGATTGTCTTCGATGCATTCTAGATTTTAATTTTCTCTAATACTTTCGTCCTTATTTGTTTTTCTTACAGGGAATAATATTTTTGCTTTTACCAGATGGTGGTCTGATCCACAGGTAACACCACGAAGTGTGCGCACATCATACCACTTTAGTTTCGAGTGTTGTCCACCTATAGCATAATCAATGATTGATCTAAGATTTCTTGTTGGCTGAATCCAGGTATACCAATGAATATCCTTATGTTTATTTTTTATCATAATTTCTTTATGTATTATTTCGGCATCTTAATATCTATTAAAGTTTGTCGTGACTGATTTTTTACATACGCCTTTTTGACAAGTTTCGACTAATTGAAAGATGCGATAAAATAGCATGTTTTTTTGATTCAACTAAAAAAATCTGTAAAAATTTGTCTTAATTTTGCATCCTGTCACTTGTGTCCCTTTATCAATAATATTGTTGATCCTGGATTAAAATACATACACGAACTTGAAGAAGTATATTAGATCAATACCTTCCCAACTAAGAGATATTGAAATTGAGGAAATAGTCCATGTTAAGTTCTGACAGTATTGTATGGTATTACAAAAATGGTTGCAAGAAATTTTATATAGCGCCGATTTTTAATATATTTTGTGGTATAAAAGTTATATAAGTTTTTAAACAATGTACTCAGATGGAGTCACGCTTGTTTTTCTAATTTAACCTAAAAAATATATATTTTAGTAATCTGCATTTTGCTAAATAAAAAAAATGACGCCAGCACGCTCCTGCTGCAATTTACAAGACCTAGTTTTTCTGGTATTGGGGAAGCCTCATTTTTGTTAAACATAGAGTTTTCAATCATGTTTGAATACTACCATACTATTAGTAATTAGACAAAAATGATTTTGGCACATGCCTAATTAAAGACGGTATTCTGAAAAGCTTAATAATAATTTCAAGTATAAAACTATTTACTAGGTAATAGTAGTAGTAAACCTAATTTGAAAAACGAATAAAAAAATGAGAAAACGGAAAAAAACTTGAACTGTTAATTTTATTTTATAAATAGTAAACTAGTAAACATATTGCCTAATTACTATAAATATTTAGTTTTATTTTAAAAAAATGCTCTGAAACAATTTTTTTAATAAGTGGGAAACGTTTAATGGCTAAAATATTTTTATTAATTGATTTTTGACTTATTGTGCCCCAGACAGACGACGCCATCAAAAATTTTGGTAGTTAGGTAACTTTATTTTGAATAAAAAAAAACAAAATTGACCATCCCAATGGCCTTCTCTGTTATGGATGGCTAACATACTTAACCTAGTATACTTTTTGCGTCAAATTTATATTTGTCAAGTAAAAACTATTCTTGACTGGGCAAAAATCAAGTTAAAAAGCAGTGCAAAATAGTTATTTACCTAACAAGTGCGGAAAATAATACTTTACCGCACGCGATGGCAGTTAGCCGAACGACGCGGAGCGGAGTTCGGTCAAGCCATCAAGAGTGGTAAAGAGTTAGGTACAATATTTTACCTGATGAGTACCTTTTTTTCAAAAAGTTGAATGTAATTTATAAATAAACATGTCAAATTAGATGGAATTGAAATGTAAACAAATATTGAAGCTGTCTTATTGATGCATTGCTAAGGTTTCTAAGTGTTGTGCGTACGGTAAAGTAATTACTTTACCTCACGCGAGTAGGTAAAAAAATTAACTATTTTTCAGCAGCCGCTGAAATCTTGGATTAATTTTACAGTCAGGTCAATTAATATTATTTAAAACACAACTGTTTATTTATTTAAAGATTTGGTGTTATTAAGCAAGACATAGTTTTGTAGAAATCGAAAGAAAAATGTGGGGGACATGAGCGAAATTTGGATAAAAATATTTTGTTACCCACTTTGCTTAAATTTATCTATGAAATTCGCTTGACTAATTTTTATAAAGTAGAATACTTAACCAAACTTTACCTTGAGCATGTTTTCAGCTGTTAAGTCAATTCTACCATAAAAAGGCGAATTGCCCATATCTCGACTCCGTATCACTACTAAATATTTTGTTCTTTGCGGGTCCTAAAAATTTCGAGGGGGGGGGGTTACCCCCTAGGTAAGGCTCTACTTAAAAGCTTGATTTTTGATTTATGTTGCTTTCTATTTAATAAACAAAAACTCTTATTCATCTTTCAAAACTTGGTTTGAAGTGAGTAGGTAGCTATATTTAAATGTTCGCAAACAATTTAAAGTTTTAATAAAATTCCACCTATTAATTTTTTTAAAACATTTAAATCAATATAAGTTTAAAAATTTTCTCCATAAACTAGCTTACTTTACATTTAATTTGCCGCTTCTCGGGTTGCCTGGCCCTAACGCGTCCCAAAAACCCTTCTGGAGCGCTCCTAAAACTAGAACAGTAACAAAAGATTTGCATGTAAAAGCTTATAAAACTTACTGCTCCGAAATCGGTTAAGCCGGGTCCTCATTACCGAGCCACGACCTTCGGACAACGATCGGATATTCGCTAGTGTGGACGTGAAAAAGGCATGATCGCGACCACGCAACAACCCGCTCGCAGTGAGCCGAGAGCGAACACAAAGGGATTCGCAGTTCAATCGTGGATTTCGTTTGATGCGCTTCAAATCAAAATAAATACAATGAATGATGAACAAGTATTGGTTTTAATTGAAAAACTGTGACTTTAAAAGAAGATGCGTGGGTAGAAATTGGTACCGTGATAGGCGTGTGATGTGATAAACTCAGGGACTAAAGTTCAACTTATAACGCTGCAACAAAAAGTTTAAACAAGACTTAGTGTCAAGGTTTTTATGTTACTAGCCCGTCTCGCACGAGCCGCAGCATAAATAAAATTGCCATAACCAGACAGAATAAATAGAACATAGGTATAGGTCATTATTAAAAGGGTACCCTTTTCAAATTACCATCCAAAATTAAATTGTGTTTAGTATATTAGGTATTTTTCTTGTACAAATAAAATTGTCTCCAATATTGCTCTAAAGCACTACATTTAGTTTGATGCTGAATTTGCAATTTATTGTTAATATTTGTGTAAGACTGGCCCAAACGTCATACTCCGTTATCATAACCAGTTAGAGGTTTGCGTCCACTAAAAAAAAAATGGCCCTATTATTCTAGTTTAATATTTATATGTATAAGCATGTGTCTCCGTTTGTTAAAAACAAATATTCGTATTTTTTTAAATAACATTTTATACGCGTACCCTGATAGAGTGTTATTACCGTTATTAGCTTGTAATTCCTAAATATCTACCGCTGGAGGTGCCTTAAGCGAGCGCTCGCGAATTCTTCATATTCCTTTAACATCGCTCAATGCATAGATCGCAACGCCCGAGTAAAGCAACATCTGTTATGTGCAGTTTTTAGCATTAATACTTGGATAGGTAAGATTGTCCAATCATGGTGGACAAGTGGTAATTACCGTTATCAGTATAGTGAGGCAAATAAAATATATTTATTTTCCATTTTATACATATTTTATGTATTTTACAAAATTTATTACCTAGAAAGAAAAAAAATTAAAAACTCTTTAAAGTCGAGCGAGAAAACATGCCTGTGATCATGTTCGTTATCATCATCATTATCAAGGCCTCTTTATAGATTTTATAAAGAAGTAAAACATTTAATTTAAAGTCATATACAGGGTGGTTCACCGAAAACGTATACAGGATGCCATTATGATTATTTAAAGTAAATTTTTAAAACAATCCTTAGACACATTATTTTTTTTCTTAAAATATTTATATCTATCGACCTCTAGTTGGGGTAGCTTTGACCCATTGACTAGTTGGGGAAAGTGGATTATGTGATGCCTTGTTTAAAAGAGTTTTTTTTTTCATTCTTTTACAGCATTGATATTATTATTTCAAGTTAATAGATTAGTTTTGGAGATATTCCCAATTTAAGAAAAAAATTAGGATTGACAGCTTACTGTTTTCTTACAAGTAAACTATTTGGTACACTTTTTCAAGAACTGTAAAGAGATATGTATTTATGTCTCAAATTCAGTGGGTAATTAATTTTAATTTGAGGTTTCGTTATCGCGCTGCGAGGTTCGAACAATGCGGGCTTCGCGAATAGTACTAGCGTCCATACTAGCGAACAAATCCCGCTTGTTGCTCGATGCTCGAGGTTCGCTAATTAGTACCCGACATGACTTTGGGCTATAATCGTTGACTTTTTTAAATTTCTTATACTATATGAACTTACCACACCCGCAAACACAGCTAACGTAGGCCTATGTTTAATTTAAAGCGCGTTGAAACGCCAGTCTCTAGCATGCCCGTAGATGCAAAAGGCAACCTACTCTTTTTTTTCTGTGCTTTTAAAAATGTGTTTAAAACTAAATGGCAACATCAAAATTCCATTCTTGGTTAAGTCAGTCCGAAGCTTAAAAGATTTCTGCTTTCGCGCACTTTGTTACGCATCACTTTCAAGAATTTTTGCAGAGAAAAATGTTGAGCGTTTCGGCAAAATAAAGCTGTGTACAAAAACTCCGGTGTACTGGGAACTATAAACAGTACACTGAAAAAAAACCGATTTTATTATTAACAAATATTTGCTAAACCTGATTTTTGTTATGCTCATTAAAAAATATTAAAAGCAAATATCATTAATTATTGGTAACAAACCTTTTTTAAAGTATTTAGTTATAAATAATATTTCATTTGTTTCTTTAATAATTTGATGTTTTTTTAAATATTAATTGCCTTATATTAACCATAACCAAAACACTCTTTCTTTTAAGGTAACAGAACGTCTTTGTTATTAATACTTAAAATTTCCCAAATATAAATATAATCTTAATATTGGCAAATATTTCTTTGTGTTTATTACAACAAACATTTTTTGTATAATGTTATGGCGTAATTTTGTTATTATAACGGTCTGAATTGGTTTCTATTGTCCTTCAAAAATCTAGAAAGAATATTGCTAGAAAGACAGCTAAGAAGATACAAAATGGGCTCACACCTTCTAGATTGCCGTCTAGACATACATATAATGGAGTACGCTTCAGCACAAGAACTAAAAAAGCTCCTACTGCTTGCCGAAGATGTACTTGAATTTTTACAAGCGATTAAAGTCAATTGGGAGCCAATAATCATAAACATAATTTACCAGAAATGGGATGTCGAGACGCACATTTTACACCATGAATGGGTAAACTACGAACTAGGCAGATTGCCTACATTGAAAGAAGTTCTTCAGTACTTAATTGAAAGAATTGAAGAGTTGAACAAGAGCCCATCAACTGATTTTAAGTACAATGAAATTTTTCAGATTCCAAACGTCATTATGGATCATTTAGATGATATTCGAGACATCCCAACTATGTATGAAGAAACAGTTAAAGAATTACAACAGCTGTATGAGATGAGTTGAGCCATTTTTTACATAAATGTAAATAAAAGCATTGCTATATTACTTACAGTTTTACAATTATAATATGTTTACGGCAAATATTGGTTTTTAAAACTATGCATTCAAACTTAAAAAACACTTTTTTCTAGCACCCTTGCGGTTTGCCCGCAGTTAGAAAAACGATAACTGCAATGGACTGTATATATTTTAATTAATGAAAGCGCGAACAAACATAAATATATTGATATGAAATCACGAAATAATTAAGGTCCATAGGTTAATTGTTGGTACCACACAACGGAAATCAGAAACAAAGCACTCACCAGTTTGCAGCCAATTTCTCCACGTTCCAAGGGGCCCCTGTCTTGATCTAATGATGGCACCACGTAGCTGAAGGGCTGAAGTTTCTAGTTCTATGCTTCAGTACACCAAAATCGAGCACTTTTAAGTGTAGAAATTTGAAATAGTTGGAGAAAGAAATTAACACGCCATTTTCTCGAGGCGGTCGAAAAAAGATCTCTCTGATTCTTGGTGCGCATGTCCAAAATGCGCGAAAATGCACTCTGTCCGTCATCCAATTGTGTGGTTTTTAAAATTTACAAACAACCGCGAAATTTAGCGGGAGCTAACACTTGCAAGCGGCCCAACTAACCCCACCCACGGAGTAAGTTGGGCCATACGATGGGGCAAGTTGGGCATGGTTAAATAATTAGGAACTGTATATATATGCAACATAAAATAACAGGAAATTCTTAGATTATTTTTATTGATAATAATAAAATACTAAACTTTAACTTTCTTAAAAACAGACAATATAAAGTAACCTAATTCTTGCTCTAGTCTGAATCGGAATTCCGGTTTTAGCAAACATAAGTAAACCCTGCATCAGCACATGTTTCATGGGCCCAAAACTTGTAAGTTAAACATTGTACCCATTTTTCTTTTGGTTTGCTGTTTGAGAATGGTTCCATGCAGACTAGACAAAATGTTTCCTCTTCATCATCGCTGTCATCTTTCAGTGTCCTTTTCTGAGTAGTTTTTCTATGCTTCTTTTCCTTAAAGACATTTTTGGTTACAGATTTTTCTTTTTTTTTACTTTTTTCACGCTCCAACTCTTCTTTAACCGGAGTTTCAGTTAGTATAGCTGTTGACCATTTTCTTCGGTTTATATTCTTGGTCTTTCTTTCGCCGAACGAATTTTTAAAATTTCCCTAGATCGATTGGTAATAATAGATCACACAATTTTAAGTCACCGGGTGTTTGCCTTAAATTTGAGTTGAAGGGTCTGTGTGATGTCATAAATAAATAAATGGCGGCTTTTTTACTGTTTTTTCACAATCTTTGGCTTATAACTTCTGCCAATAACTTAGTTTTACAGAAAAACTAATCGTTTTTTGTTTGCAAGAGAACACCAATCAAGATTGTGAAAAAATTAGCTTTATATCTCCAAGACTAACAAAGATACCGCGTGAACAAGTCCACATCTAGGGGGCCTAATTTCCATAAGAGGGTAAAAAACAGATAGAATATAGCATATATTAATAAGAGACCGCAATATGCCCGATTCTAATTGATGCTGATTTTAACCTTAAAATAAAAAAAAAATGTTTTTAGAAAATGTATGGGGTTAGCTGGGCCGGTGGCCCAACGTGCCCCGAACTTTTTGGCTGAACTAGCCGCACACCTAGATACAAAATTGAGAGTGTCGGCAATCATGTTTGCGTAAATATTAGCATCGTTATAATTTCATTAAACTCTGTCTAAATATGTAAAGTTAACTATAAAGAACCGAATGGGGGCATGCAGGTGTAATAAAACAATCTGTAAAATGTTTTCCGAAATAACAAAAAGTTACTTACGAGGTCCAAAAAAAAATGCCTCTGTAATGAAATAGTGCGTATCAAAATAGCGCGTATCAAAATAGCGCCCTCATTTGAGCGCGTTTTCAAAATAGCGCGTATCACAACGGCGCGTGATCTAAATAGCGCGTATCATAATGGCGCATGTTCAAAATAACGCGTATCACAATAGCGCGTATCAAAATAGCGCGTATCAAAATGGCGCGTGTTCAAAATAGCGCGTATCAAAATAGCGCGTAGTCAAAATAGCACGTATCAAAATAGCGCGTGTTTAAAATAGCGTGTGTTCAAAATAGCGCGTCTTAAAATAGCGCGTCTAAAAATACCGCATTTTGAAAGATCGCCATTACAAACGTCGCTGTTACAAAATAGTTCGAGTAAGGGGTCTCTATCTAACATATTTTTTCAAAAAAAAAACTTTCCTGACTTTGTTCCCGGGATCCTATAGGGTGTAACCAAACCGAACCGAACCGATTCAAACCGCACCAAACTGAAATGAACCGAACCAAACCGAAACATTTTTTCAAAAAATTAATTCCCTAAATTAGCTTCACGATCCTTATTTTGGTAGGTTTCTATTCTGACCTGTGACTTCGTGACATTTTTTTTTGGTGGAAAAAGGTCAGGGAGTTACTGGAAAAAATGTTTGGGTTCGGCTCGGTTCGGTTCCGTCCGGTTCGGTGCGGTTTGGTTACACACCCTCTAGGATCCCGGGAAAGAAGCCAGGGAAGTTTTCTTTTTGAAGAAAATATGTTAGAAAGAGACCCCTTAGTCGAACTATATGAGTTGTGTTAAGTATAGCAAGCCATCGGTTTATTTAACGGTGTTTAATTACAAAATTAAACAGATTTTCTTTATTTACAATTTTACATAAATCTTCATTTTTAGTTAAATTTATTATTTAAACACAGGTGATCTTGAGAAATTAGGTTTTAATAACATAAACTAACCTTCTCAAGTTTACCTATTTAAATTATATAAATTATTTAGTTTATAAAACAACTCATTATATTGAATTTTATATTTTATAATTTATCACGAACCATAACAATTTATTAATATAAAAAGAGAGGATTTATCTCAATAAAGCAGATTCAACATTTGATAGTAGTTCTCACTATACCTACTTAGTTTACTGTACCATAAGCCTTCTTGGTCATTGCAGGAAGTGAGGCTGCTCCCTGGCAGTAAACTTTTTACTTTAATCCCGCTGCTTAACCAAGCCGAGTTAAGCAAGTGTAATTGTCAAGCACGGCTTGCACATTGGCCCTTCGAACCGGATCAAGCACATTGGTCCTTCGAAGAAAGAAACCGCCGCCGACGCCCGTAAGAAGAACACCACTACAGCCCAACCGTCCACTTGCCAGTACGACTGTCCGTACACTTGTCCTGTCCGAAGCCACTACGCAAGAGAGCTTCAATCAGAGCGACCTTCCACGAGAAAGTCCGTCCACCTGCCCGTACACTTGTCCTGTCCGACGCCACTACGCAAGAGAGCTTCAACCAGAGCGACCTTCCACGAGAAAGTCCGTCCACCTGCCTGTACGACTGTCCGTACACTTGTCCTGTCCGAAGCCACTACGCAAGAGAGCTTCAACCAGAGCGACCTTCCACGAGAAAGTCCGTCCATTCTACAAGCGTCGAAAAACCGTCCACCTGCCCGTACGACTATCCGTACACTTGTCCTGTCCGAAGCCACTACGAAAGAGAGCCTTAACCAGAGCGACCTTCCACGAGAAAGTCCATCCATTCTACAAGCGTCCAAAAGCCGTCCACCTGCCCGTACGACTATCCGTACACTTGTCCTGTCCGAAGCCACTACGTAAAGAGAGCCTCAACCAGAGCGACCTTCCACGAGAAAGTCCATCCATTCTACAAGCGTCGAAAAACCGTCCACCTGCCCGTACGACTATCCGTACACTTGTCCTGTCCGAAGTCACTATCCAAGAGAGCTTCAACCAGAGCGACCTTCCACGAGAAAGTCCGTCCATTTTACAAGCTGCAAAAAGCCGTCCACCTGACAGTACAACTATCCGTACACTTGTCCGAAGCCACTATTCAAGAGAGCTTCAACCAGAGCGACCTTCCACGAGAAAGTCCGTCCATTTTACAAGCTGCAAAAAGCCGTCCACCTGACAGTACTACTATCCGTACACTTGTCCGAAGCCCCTATTCAAGAGAGCTTCAACAAGAGCGACCTTCCACGAGAAAGTCCGTCCATTCTACAAGCGTTACAAAGCCGTCCACCTGCCCGTACGACTGTCCGTCCACTTGTCCTGTCCGAAGCCGCTACGCAACCTTCATAATTAACAGGCCAACACCAACATAAACAAAAAATCATTAAGAAGAAACCAGTACAAGAGTCAACCGACCACAATGATAGGAAAAAATCTAGAAAGAATATTGCTAGAAAGACAGCTAAGAAGATACAAAATGGGCTCACACCTTCTAGATTGCCGTCTAGACATACATATAATGGAGTACGCTTCAGCACAAGAACTAAAAAAGCTCCTACTGCATGCCGAAGATGTACTTGAATTGTTACAAGCGATTAAAGTCAATTGGGAGCCAATAATCATAAACATAATTTACCAGAAATGGGATGTCGAGACGCACATTTTACACCATGAATGGGTAAACTACGAACTAGGCAGATTGCCCACATTGAAAGAAGTTCTTCAGTACTTAATTGAAAGAATTGAAGAGTTGAACAAGAGCCCATCAACTGATTTTAAGTACAATGAAATTTTTCAGATTCCAAACGTCATTATGGATCATTTAGATGATATTCGAGACATCCCAACTATGTATGAAGAAACAGTTAAAGAATTACAACAGCTGTATGAGATGAGTCGTCAGTGCCTTAGAGACATCAAACCTCTGGGCAAAATACAGAAACTTGGGACCTACCATTGATGAAATTATTGTCAAAGAAATTGACGTTTAAACTAGAAAAATCGTACCATAGTTGGTTCGAAGAGTTTCAAAACAAAATTCCCACAATAGAAGACTTTTTTAATTTTATGAAAAAAGAAATGGATACACTCAATTCAAGAATGAAAGGCTCAAATCCAGAATCAAAGGCTCAAACTCAACAAACTGAAAAAGAACAGAACTTAGAATGTTACCCAGATCATGTATATCAGAAAAAAAAATATGCTCAAATAACTCCAGTCATCTTTGTTATACAAGACGAAGTAAAAGACACCAAAATCCAGCATATCAAATTTAATAGCGAAGTAAAAAAAGTCCTCAATTTAAAGCCAAAAAGAAAATTGGTGCCTATCCTGTGCTCAAACAGAATAAAAAGCAAGTCCAAACATAACCAAAAGTCAAGAAGACATATTAAAGAGAAGAAAACTTTTAAACAAGAAGCAACAATCCTTATTAGAAAGAAATTCCAAAAGAAGAAATATTCCAACTCAAAATTTACTGAAAAGGCGGAAGGACAATGGCAAATAGGTCATAAACATTTTGCCATTGTAAATAAGCAACATAACATTTTTAAATTCTTGCCTCCCAATTTACAATTTCTTCATGGCACTAACAATAGTAAGGGAATAGATAGTTTAAGTTGTGCTACGTATTTTTACGTAAGCATGAGATTTGACAGTTACGCAAGCGCACTTCGTCACACCGTCGTCAAGGTCACGTTAGGAGCTTACGTATTTACGTTAGCTTACGGCAATCTGCGGGCACCTTAACGTTACCAAAGAATAGAATTGGTTGATTGACCGATCGAAAAATGAGGCGTAGACGATAATTTCCGCTTCCAGTACAAACGATTCTTTGCAAATATGTTCCTACTATAGTTGAAAAGACAAAAAACAAAATTGTAACATCAAAAAAACACAGTGCCGAATTCCATATTCTCTGCTATTAGTAGACTTGTTATGGTAACGTAAAAAGATTCAACTTAAACTCAAATTTGGAACAAAACGTAGAGCGCTTAACGTGCAGTTTTACGTAAAAATACGTAGCACAACTTAAACTATCTAATAACAACAATAACAATAGATCATAATATTTTGCAACAGAAACAATTTGTCGCCACAGCGAAAAGTTCGACGACGTACGATGATCGCAAAATCCAAACACAACCGATGCCTAGATTCACTATCAGCAGTTTTAAGAAACTGACTCACGTTATAAATGAAGCAGAAGTACCTATTTCGATACCTTCCTACCCCATCAACAGCATTATTCAACCTGAGGTCCATTCTGGAGAGAGGGGAAAATGTTTAATTACAAAATTAAACAGATTTTCTTTTTTTACCATTTTTCATAAATCTTCATTTTTAGTTAAATTTATTATTTAAACACAGGTGATCTTGAGAAATTAGGATTTAATAACATAAACTAACCTTCTCAAGTTTACCTATTTAAATTATATAAATTATTTAGTTTATAAAACAACACATTATATTGAATTTTATATTTTATAATTTATCACGAACCATAACAATCTATTAATATAAAAAGAGAGGATTTATCTCAATAAAGCAGATTCAACATTTAATAGTTGTTCTCACTATACCTACTTAGTTTACTGTACCATAAGCCTTCTTGGTCATTGCAGGGAGTGAGGCTGCTCCCTGGCAGTTACCTTTTTTCTTTAATCCCGCTGCTTAACCAAGCCGAGTTAAGCATGTGTAATTGTCAAGCACAGCTTGCACAAACGGTTAAGTAAGTATAACTTATCTGACCTTGCTCAAACTGTTTAGGTGAATATACCTAAGCAGACCTGATACGCGCTATTTTTTACATGCGCTATTTTAATACGCGCTATTTTGATACACGCGCTATTTTGAACACGCGCTATTTTAATACGCGCTATTTTGAACACGCGCTATTCTGAACACGCGCTCTTTTAAAAAGCGCTGTTTTGATACGCGCTATTTTGATACGCGCTATTTCGTTATAGAGCCAAAAAAAAAATAGGTGAAAATCTGTTCCTTGGAGATACAGACATCACAGATTCTCACTGCGGACTAATGCATGAGCAAAGGCGACTTTGCCACGTGGGTGGCGCTGGCAGCTGACGTCTAATTGTCGAGTTAATAGGGGTTTCTCAACGTGCCCCTATGCCCAACGAGCCCCGCTCTCCCCTACGTGTGAGCCGCGGTCTAGACCGAACCGACCCGACGCCCTACGTAGCATTGTATTACAGACCGTCGTCGCAGACACTGTGCCCAAAAATCAAGGGAACGCCATGTTTTGGGAAGAACATTTACCAAACAAGGTTTAGTTTTTGTGATTTTGTACCAATACGGACCTAAATACGCGGGTATTTTTATGGCATCATATTGGTGTTTTGGTTGCAAGAGTCGAAGTGAACAAAAAGTCATCAGGAATAACGCTAGTTAAGTATTAACTTTAGAGTTAATTGTTTTTAAAAAATTTTATTTTGCGTAATAACTTTAAAGTAACAATAGTACGATCTTAAGTCTACAGAAGCTTTGCTGGGAATGGTTTAATTTTCTCCTAACAATTCATATAATAGTAAAAAAGTGCAAAGTTAGCAAACACGTGTGGTTATAAAAATGCTTATCTAATATAATAAAAATAAATTATGTGAATATAACTCCTCCCTCCTTAGGTCTGAAAATCACGGAGTTGAAGACGGAGTTGTTTTCAGGCTCAACTTCAGAGTTGCGGCTGGATTTTGCTTCTTCATCAGGTGGTTGCTTTACCACTGTTTTTCTTGACGTTTTGTGTCGGCAAGACTTCAGTGAAACTCCATTTTTCGAAAAGTAAAATATCATCATGGCTATGGCAATCATAGTGATAACTGAAGTAACGTAAGACGTGATGTGGCTGGCATGAAATTCATTTTGAATCTTGAGTGGTTTTAATTTATTGGCAATATCATTTAATTTATAGATATTGGCAATATCGATTTTTGTTAAATTTGTTGATTCCAAAATTTCTGGTTGCTTAAATTTTTGGAATTCAATATTTGGTAAGATCAGTGGTCTTCCTTTTATTAATTTGTTTTCGTTTCTGTATTTTCATTTTGCAACTGTTACTTCACATGACTGTGGAATTCTAATTAAAATCGGTTTACTAGTTCCAATATATTGACTAGTGCGGCATTTTGTGTGGACCATTTCAGTTTTGGCTGGCATCACCAGTAGTTGGTCTTGTGCGATTTGTTCGATTATTGATTCTTGCAGATTGATGTTAAACACAGGGCAGTTTTGTGGTTGAAAGCCCTCTGTGAGTCTAAGGGTGCAATTGTCATCGGTGGTGAATCGTTCTTGGCAGTAGTACGTTTCTTCTAATTGTGGGCAGGCTTCTTCATGGAACTGATTTTTCTGTAAGCTTCGTGCCAAAAAAGGGTATCGAGGTACGAAAATTTGGTTATTTTGGATAGTAGGTATTAATTGGTAAAATGTATATGTTTCGGGTTCAATAATTGGGACATGAATTGCAAAAATTAATTTTAAGTTTGAAAAAGTTATTTGTGTACCCAAAAATTGATAGTAAGTTAAGACATTATTAAAACTTGGAATTTGACTAGGTTTGTAAATTTTCTTTAAATATTCCATCATTCGAATCAGTTCAGTGCCTGAAATAATTGAGTTATGCAAAGTGTTTAATTTTGCAAACATTATTGCATCTCCTAAATTATCGACAAAAGTAATAAGATTTTGGCAATCTAAATTGATTTGTGATAACAAATTTTGGAAAGTCAAATAGATATTTAAATCTCGAATTGTTGTTCCCATATAATTTTGTAATCTTTTTAAACTGTTTTCTAATTGATTTTGGTTACTACTAAGAACTGTTAAGGTTTTGTTATAATCTCGAATTAAGGTTTTTGATAACGAGATTTGTAAATTCATTTCTTGAACAATGGTTTTTTGATTTTTCTGTAAGTGAGATATTACTTGTTCGTAACGTTCACCATCTTCAGAATCAAGGGTTCCAAAAAGCCATTTATTAATTTTTCCGACAACATTAATTAAACCTCGTTTATTCCTGATAACAGGGTGCAAATTTAAAATTTTATTTTGAGTGGTTTGTATTAAATATTCCGTTCTCAAAAGTGAACTTTCGGAAAGACTGTTTAAAGATATCGGATTTGTATTATTGTCTTGTAAAAAGTTTTGTTTAATCATTGAGAAATATTTTTTAATTTTTGAAAATTGATCGATTATTGATTGAAGATCAATATAATGCAAAAAAGTGTGTTTTGTATAAATTTGTTTTGAGCTACCTAGTTGGATAGGAAGAAGGGGGTTATTTAAGGTCGTAATTTGCACGTCATCATTGCTGCTGACTACTATTAGTGACGTCATTATGACTGCTACTATGAGGGCGTTCCTCAGGAGTGTCATTTTGAACCTGTAAAGAAGATTTCTTTTTAGTTTTTGGTTTTCGCGCACTCGATTTATGATAAGTGCCTTTTGTGGTGAAAATCTTTTTTGGAGTTTGTCTCTTTACTGCGGTTTTTGTAAATTTGTGGGCATCTTTTGATCTCGATTTCGTTTGTATGTAGGCGTCAGAATGATTTAAGAAATCTGGGGGGTCCGATCGTTTTTCGTTTACCTTGTTTATATTTTTCTCTTTAACTTGCTGGTTTGTTTCTTTTATTTTTTCGTATAACTTTTGAGTTGTTTCTTTGTGTTTTTGGACATAGTCTGAAACAATGGCTGCGTCCGATATGCTAAAGGGGTCGATATTACTTATGTGCCCTTTTACCACTTTAAAGGGGGTAAATTTATGTACAGAGTGAATCGAATTATTATAACCAAGGCATGCGCGTTGCATGAGTTGCTCTGCGCTTGATTTTGGATTATCTTCCTTTAAACATCTAAATGCTTCAATAATGGAGGAATGGAATCTTTCCACGGGGCTATTTGAATTCGAATTTTTGGCGGTTCCTATGTGAAGTTGGATTTTATGTAATTTGCAAAAATCTTGAACGTCCTTATTTTTAAATTCAGTTCCTGGGTCAACGGTTATTTTTAAAGGTAAGCCGTGGTGGCTTGAGAAGGTCAGTAATGCATCTGTGACTGATGTACCGGTCAAGGTCTTTAAAAGGTACGCCTGGCCGTATCGAGAAAATGTGTCGTACAACGTTAAAAATATTTCTTTTGATATGCGAAATGAATCAACATGTACATGATCAAAAGGTTTTGAACTCGTGGGCGTCAAGTTAAATTTAATCACTGGAGGATCCCTATCGTATTTATTCCTTTGGCATGTTTCACAGTTGTTTACATATTCAGTAATGTCTTCGATCATTTTAGGCCAATAAAAATTTGAAGATATTGATGTTTTCATTTCGTTAATGCCTCTATGACATGTTTTTGTGGTATGATACAGGGTGAGTTTTTCTTTTTGCTCTTCTCTTACCTCTACGTCTACTAATAATTTTGGGCAATGTATTATTTTGTAAGATGCATTTTTAAAGATATTTTGGACAGTTGTTGTAAATAATGGGGCCAAAATTGAGGTTCTAAAGAAAATACCGTATCGTTGTTTTGGTTCTAAAAATTCTTTTATAAATTTAATTATGTCTTGCTGTGCATCATTGGCAGTTAGTGTGACGTAATATCTCGTATTTTCAAAGACTTTGTCAAATTTACATTGCATCTTATCTGTATCGCTAATAGTCATTATTATTTGATTTTTATATTGATTTAGAGGTCTTTCCGATATTGGTATTGCCAATATTGGTTCTTCAGCTGATGAGTGAACAGTTTCTCCATCTGAATTTTCATCCTGGGATTGATTATTTGATTGATTTGATTGATTTTTTGATATTCTCTTTGATTGATTTGATATTGATTGATTATTGTCATTATTATTGGTACTGGGTGATTCTTCTGGTTGGTTTTCAGGTTCTAGCGGTGTTACAAAGCTTCCTGGTCTGTCTAAAAATTCTTGTATGACATCATCGGAATCTCCCGCATTATTTTGTACTGAAGCCGTTTCCAAGGCATTGAGGTCTACTGGGTTTCTAGACAATGCGTCGGCTGCGTTATTGGATTTACCTTTTATATATTTTATTGAGAAGGTATATTCGTCTAATTTTAATCTCCAGCGTACGAGTCTCGAATTTGGTTCTTTTAAGTTCATAAGCCAAGTAAGTGGTTGATGGTCGGTATACACGGTGAATTCTCTACCAAATAAGTATGGTCGAAAATATTTACATCCCCATACTATTGCTAAACATTCTTTTTCGATCGTTGCAAAATTAATCTCTGCAGGGTTTAATGTTCTTGATGCATAACAAATTGGGTGTCCATTTTGTGACAAAATGGCCGAAATCGCATAATTCGATGCATCTGTCGTCATTTCAAACGGTTTAGTAAAATCGGGATATGCCAGTACTGGTTCTGAACATAAAATAGTTTTGCAAATATTAAAGCAGTCTACAAATTCTTTTGTGTGTTCCACTTTATTATTTTTCTTTAAGCAATTAGTCATTGGTTTTGTGATTTTCGCGAAATTTTTAATAAATTTTCGATAATAGCCTAATAAACCTAGGAATGATTTGATTTGTTTTTGGGTTTTTGGTATTGGAAATTTTGCTATTGCCTCTAGTTTCTTTTTATTTGGTTTAATTCCTTCTGTTGTTACAACGTGACCTAAAAATTCGCATTCTTTCTGTAAAAATTCTGATTTATCCAACTGAATTTTTAAGTTTGCGTCTCGGAATTTTTGAAAAATTAATTTTAGGTTATTTATATGTTCGGTGAGGCTTGTACTGAAGCAAATACAGTCATCCATGTAAATCATGCAAATTTTGTTCTGGAGGTCTTTGAGGACTTCATCCATGGCTCGTTGGAAAGTAGAGGGTGCATTTTTAAGTCCGAAAGGCATTCTCAAATACTCGTAATGGCCATTTTCTACGTTAAAGGCTGTCTTCTGAATAGAGTTTGATTGCATTTCTATTTGATGAAAACCACTAGCGAGGTCTAAAGTGGTGAAATATTGAGCTCTACCTAATTTATCGAGTATATCTGATATATTGGGAATTGGATATCGATCTGTAATTGTTTTCTCATTGATTTTGCGGTAGTCTACTACAATTCTCCATTTTTGTCTTCCAGAGGCGTCCATTTTCTTTGGAACAATCCATGTTGGAGATGACCAAGGACTGCATGATGGTCTAATAATATTTTTGTCAAGCATTTCTTGAATTTGTCGTCTGACCTCTTCTTTGTGTATGTATGGGTAGCGATATGACTTTGTATGTACCGGTATTTCATCGTTAGTTTTTATTTCATGTTTTCCAGCGGAGGTGAAAGATAGTTTTTCTCCTTCTTTATAAAAGATGTCCGAAAATTCTCGACATAATTTGGTAATTTCTCTTTTTTCTTCTATATTCATGTGATCTGTTCTAATCAAGTGATCTATTTCCTTTTTTATTGATTGGTTTGATATTGGCATTGATTGATCTGATTGACTATAATTTTTAATGACCGATTCAAATGTAAACATTTCAAAATAATTTTCTTCGAAGGGTTGAACTCTTAGGGGTTGTTCGAAAGTAAGGGATAAATTTCGATCAGTGGGGTTTTGAATCTCTACGCATGCCCATCCATCTTTGGCATTTGTTATTATTGGCGGTATTAAAAAATTACCAATTTTATTTCCATTCGTTAATATTTCGCCCTCGTCTATCGAAACGGGTATTAATTTTAAAGCCTTTTCCTTGGGTCCTAATGCTACTGTTGAGCTTGTATCAAAACTTTGTCGATATATGAATGGTATTTTTACATTCGATCCAATCAATTGTTGGTTAATGATGTCCAGGTTGATTTCAAGTTGTCTAAGGTCGTTTATACCTATTACACCGTCGAAAAAATCGTGGAAGTCGAATAAAACGAACTTAATATATGTGTTACAATTAAATTCTGCGAACGCAGGGATTTCTGCTTCAAACTGCGTTTCTGTGCAACCTGTTGCCGTTTTAATTTTATTTTGTTTTCTAAAAATACAATTTGGAAAAAATTCTTCAGCGATTGATGGTCGAAGAACCGAACGACAACTTCCTGTATCGATTAATAATTTACATTTTGGATGTTTAATTTCGATATAAGGAAGTGCACTGTTGCCAGAGCTATTTATTTCTACTAGGTTTGATTTTGTTTGGAGCTGACCTCTTGAAAATTTTCGGTTTTATTTTTAGTTTCCGAGATATTTAAATTTTGAGTTGAAGTTCCGGGATTTTGCATTTCATTTCCTTGGTTTTGGTAATAAACATTAGTTTCATATGACTGATCGGTGTATGGGTTATAATCATCGCTATGGTACTGGTTATAATCATGGCTATCGTACTGATTATAATCATAGCTATTATATTGGTTGTAATCATGGTCATCGTATTGGGTATAATCATAGTCATTGTATTGGTTATAATCATGGCTATAATTATTTTGAGAAGATACATCATTCATGTGTAATTCTTCGAAATGAAATTGAGGTGGTTTAGGATAACGTTGCCAGTGTTGTGGTAGTTGACTTTGTTGGCTATGTACGCGTCTAAATGTATTATTAGATGTCACGGACATTGGGGTAGGTTTTGGTAATTGATCTTGTGGTGTATTTTTTGGTTTAAATACGTCTGGTTTGGGACCGAAAACTTGTTCACCTGTGAAAAACTTTTTTGGTGGCATTGGTCGTGGTTGAATATTTATTGGACCAGTAGGAAACCTATTTTGGTTAGCAAAATTTTGATTAGAGAAATTTTGATTTTGAGGTCGCTGCTGAAAGAAGTTTGAGTTTTGACCAAAATAATTTTGAGGTTGTCTTTGGAAATTATTAAACGGTTGACTTTGTTGAAAAATACCTGGGTTTTGAAAATTATTAAACGGTTGATTTGGTGAGCTAAAAATGTTTCTATTAGGTACTTGTTTTGAACTTGAAGGGAAATTGTGATTATTTTGAGAACCGTATAATTTTTCGAAATTTTCGAATTCGTTGACTTTAGTCATGGCTTCTTCTAACGAATCGGGTTTATTGAAAAACATATTGTCACGGATTTTACCTGTGCAATTTGCGATAAAAGTATTTAATGCAGTTTTTTCATATTCATTTTTCAAAATAGCAAATGTTTCGAGGGGTAGATTTTCTTGTCGAACCATTTGATTGATTGCGTTTGTAAGGTGCTTAAGCCGTGTACCAAAAGAAAAAAGATCTTCGTTTTTAAAAGGTTTGGTGCGAGCTAAATCTTGAATTAAGCATTCTTTATCTCTTCGATCAGAAAAACATTGTTTTAAAGCTTCCTTTAATTCGAAATAATTTTGTATATCACTTCTATTGCCTACCAATTTTTCGGCATTACCTGTCAATTTACTTTGGATGTGATCAAAAATTAATGCATTAAGTGTCTCATTTCGTGCAACTGAATAGTCTTGTACTAACCTATCGCATTTGTTTAAGAAAATATTAAGAGTTTCATAACTACCATCATAAGGTCTTAAAGTATTTAACCTTGCCCTTAATAAATCCCATTCTATACGTGGTGGTTGAGGTGGTGGCATAACATTACCTTCTTGATTTGCCATTTTTGACGGTCTTATAACGTTTGCAAAATTTTGAAACCGATATTCAAAATGTTTCGGTTGTTTTTTCTCTGTTTTTGATTTAAACTGATTCGAAAATAAACTACTTAAAGAATCCGAATCAGAATCACTGTCTGAGCTCATAAAAATTACAAAAAAAATAAATTTTTAAATGTTTTTTTAATACTAATTTCTTTTTTCAAAATTCTAAAATTCAGTTTTCGATTTTTGTTGAATTTTATTTATTTTTGTTTTTCCTATTCTATTATTAACCTAGTTGATCGCAATTGATCTTGCCCTAAATCTATTGATCCCAATTGATCTTGCCTAAATATAGTGATCCCAATTGATCTTGCCTAAACTAATGATCCCAATTGATCTTGCCTAAAATTAATGATCCCAATTGATCTTGCCTAAACTAATGATCCCAATCTTACACGATCTAGGAAGAGGCGAAAAGGAAAATTTGGCACTTACGATTTTTGTGGTCTTCTTGCGTCGTGGTTGCTTTATCGCTGTGGCCCAAATTAATCCTTCCCCGATTCACCAACACAGGACTGCGACTTGTCACTGTTAAAGTTCTTTTTGCGTTTTAAAGAGTTGAAACTCACGAACCGATTAAAGTTTTTGTTTTTTAACCGATACTAAACGCATCCGCACGACTGCGCCAGTTAAGTATTAACTTTAGAGTTAATTGTTTTTAAAAAATTTTATTTTGCGTAATAACTTTAAAGTAACAATAGTACGATCTTAAGTCTACAGAAGCTTTGCTGGGAATGGTTTAATTTTCTCCTAACAATTCATATAATAGTAAAAAAGTGCAAAGTTAGCAAACACGTGTGGTTATAAAAATGCTTATCTAATATAATAAAAATAAATTATGTGAATATAACTCGCTTTAAAGGTAAATATTTAAAGGTAGAAATATAGCTTCAAGAAAAAAAACGTATTCATTGTATAAACTTTTTGTTCTGTGGAAACTGATTGCTTTATAAACAAACAGTAAATAGGATTGATTTTTAATTAACTGATATATGTGCTAATTGACGACAAGTATCCACAGGCGTAGGCTTTATTTGTTTTTAATATAAAATTCATACTCTTTTTTTTTTGTTTCAGATTTCCGCTTAAAGATGGAAACAATCTGGCTTTGGTTGTCCACAATTAGAAATCACAAAAATTATCCTATTTAAAGGGTAGTAAGAATGGTAAGTGTTATTTATTATTTTCTTTAGAATGCTTTATATTTGTATTTTGTGATTTTAATAATTCTAAATTTGAGGTCATTTGAATCATGGCTTCAATTCTTTGAATTAATTATTAAAGATTTTTAAGCAAAGAGCCTTTAGTATAAAAATGTGAAGTTTAAACATTTTAACTTAAAGCAAACATTTAATGTTCTTCACAGTGGCGTATATAGAAAAAAATTCGTGGTGGGGGCGAGACGGTTTTGGGGGGGGGGGGCGAGACCTCATGAGGCCGTATTTTAGGCTATTTTATGTTTATATTTGTTAGCTTCCGCTAAATTTCGCGGTTGTTTATATATTTTTAAAACCACACAATTGTATGAAGGACAGAGCGCATTTCGCGTATTTGGACATGCGCACCAACAACCAGTGAGATACTTGTCGACCGCCTCGAGAAAATGGCGTGTTAATTTCGTTCTCCAACTATTTCAAATTTCTACACCTCAAGGTGCTCGATTTTGGTGTACTGAAGCATAGAACTAGAAACTTCAGCCCTTCAGCTACGTGGTGACATCATTAGATCCAATCAGGGGCCCCTTAAAACGTGGAGAAAGTGGCTGCAAACTGGTGAGTGCATTTGTATCTGATTACCGTTGTGTGGCACCAATATTTTACCTATGGACGTTTGATTATTTCGTAATTTCATATCAATATATTTATGTTTGTTCGCGCATCATTTAATTAAATTATACAGTCCATTGCATTTATCGTTTTTCTTACTGCGGGCATAACAATATTCATAAAATATGTGGAACATATCTAAAAACCTTAACTTTAAAGGGGGGCCCAGGCCCGCCCTTATATATGCCACTGGTTCTGTATTAAATTTACAAATATATAAAATTTATTTTCTTTTTCAGGTCAGCACTGACTTGAAGGTGGAGGAAGTAATTGAACAAAGGAGAAACATTTTAAAAACACACGGGCTACCCATGCGGCCTTTCATAATGGTGGAGTCCCCGAACTTATAGTGAGGTAAAATCAGTTTATGTCAGATTTGACAAAATTTTGTGTGCATCTCACATGGAACAAACGTGTGTATATTTCATTAACCAATCTTTCCAAAAAAAACAAAGATTACCAGCCACCATAAAAAAATTTGACTCCACTTTTATAATAAAATACAAATAAATATTTTTCATCAAAACAACTTGCTTTTTATTATTATTAAAATTCTCTTATTATTCTATACCTTATTCATTTCTATAGGGTTAATGGGAAAAAAGACACCAATTTTGATCACACAACTTTATTTCTTTTCGACGATCCATTTTCGTCTTCCTAAGGCTAAGGTGTGTAGCCTGAGGAAGACGAATAAATACAGGTGTGTGGCGTCCTTATTTCCATTAACCCTATAGAAATATACAGGGTGTGCATTTTAAAACTTCCCAACCAAGATTTCTCGAAAATGATTTTTTTTTGAGAAAAAGTAAAAACATGTCAATTAATTTATTAAGGAGGACACATTTTGGCTATCTTATTGTTTTTGTAAAAATAAGTGAATATGTCAAAAACAAATTGATAGATTTTCAAAATTTGTACACCTTTGTAAAGATATTTAAGAGACCTTCAAAAAAAAAGTGTCAATTGACCCACTTTCCATATTCAAAATATAGGGGTAAAATGTACCCCTCAAAGGGGGTGTGTACTACAAAAATTTTAAGATAGCCAAAATGTGTCCTCCTTAATAAATTAATTGACATGTTTTTGCTTTTTTAAAAAAAATCATTTTCGTGAAATCTGGGGTGGGAAGTTTTAAAATGAACACCCTGTATATTAAACAGAACGTGAAACCTACAAATACCTTATTAATGCAAGATAACTAAATATAATTACAGCTACTAATTATATAATAACCCATAATTAATTAATTTAATATTAAATAAGAATGATCCTTATAATAAATATACAGTATATTAATAATTAAACTCACATATATTTTTAAATACCAACGCTCTTCGTGGGCAGGAACTACTAAAGGACTCTACCTTTTAAACAATTGACTGCAACAGCGGCCAGGGACGCGCGAATAAATTTACATCAGTCATCAGCAGGAGCAGCCGCTCTTTAGGGCCGCATGACCGCGCTCCCCCCTTTAAAAAATACAAAAAATAAAATACTAATTAAATATTTTTTATTAAATGTTTTGCGTCTTCCTTAATTTTTCTTTTCGCCTCGGCGCATACCATGAATAAAGTTCTCTCTTTCCGACTGCCGAGACAATTAAGTACGAATCAATGATCGATAGCCGCTCGCCGCTCGCGTCCTCTCTGGCCGCAAGCCATCAGTGTTGCCAGTCTAGGACAATTGTACTAGATCTAGTACTTTTTTGATATTTTCCGTACGCTAGTACGTTTATGCAAAAATCTAGTACTTTTTATTTAATATCCCAAAAAACAAATTTTTAAGTTATATATTGATCTAGATTTTTTTTTTACTTTATGGTACAAAATATAATCCAATATCTTGGTCATTCAGCTTCTGTTATATTGAATTATTTGATATATACCTAATGCCATCGAAAAAATAACATATATTCGATAGCTTGGCACTAGATCCGCATGTAGCATTATCGGGGGACGTGCCAAGCATCGTAGTTGAAGCGGAAAAGTATTTTGCACACTTAATACAAGAAAACAATATCGAACGATTAAACACTGAATGGCGGCTGTTGTCTGATCTTTCCAAGCTAAAAGATATTGATAAATCAAGAGTTGAAATTTTTGGTCAAAAGTTTACCTCAAGAACGAACTGAATACCGAAATGTTTCCTTCTTTAAAATATTTCAGGATTAATCGCGTTACCTCACTCTTCAGCTACCGGTGAAAGAAAATTTTCAAACGTTAATTTGTAAACCAAGCTACGAAACAGGCTTGAAATTGAAACGATATATCGTTAATATTTTGCATTGTAAAGAAAACTTTGACAACAATAGTTGTTATTCATGGGAACCTTCGAAATCTCTTTTAAGAAAAAAAATAATTTACAAATAAAATGTAAAACTAAAACCATCTATTTTTTATTAAGATAGATCGGGTCAGCCTTTTTACTGTTTGGGTAATAATATTCCAAGGTGTTTATTTTATTTGTTTAGTATGTTGTGCTTATTAGTTATGTGCTTTTCGACGAATAAATGTTCCTATAATTTTTATTTTTGTTAGTTTGTGTTTTTAAAACTACTTTGGATCTTTTTGAACAGGGAAAACGTTTTATTCTTTATAATTTATTTAAACACATGCATATTAAAATTTAGTACATTTTTATGAAATTCTAGTACTTTTTTCAACACTAACCTAGTAGCCATATAGCGGCCCGCGTTACCACGGAAACACGGTGGTAGCGTAGGGGAACCAAACCGCTGTTTTAATGCAAATAAAGGCGCAATTATTTTGCGGCCAGTCTGATTATATAACACGATAGTTTTCTACCTTATTCAGTGGCGTACGCAAAAATAAATCCTGTGGAGGGCTTGCGCGTGGATCAATATGCAGAAATGGATCTTGGGGGGGAGGCTTGAGCGCGGAACGATACATTTTAATCTTGATTTTGTGGAAAAGTTCATGTTTTTGGGGCTCAATATTCAGTGGCTTTAGGGGGGGGGCTTTAGCCCCCACTGCCTTATCTTTTTTAGATGTCCACATCATTATTTCATCTTCTTTTATTTTATGGTTATGCTCGGGCTAAATAAGGCCTAGTGAGGCCGAAACGCAGCGTTCCCGAGCTATCTTAACCTCTGAGGACTTACCCGTGAAACTTTTTCGTTAAGGCTTTTTACTTCGTGAACTTCCTTCAAATTTTCTTAAAATTCAGGGCTCATGGTGTTTACTGGAAGCAGATTATATCTGTCTTCGTCGCGACGTCAAATTAGTCTCAAAACCGAGGCAACGATGACGAAAGCTGCAAATTTTTCAGATACCCGCATTATCATTTCATCTCTTTCCATTTTATGATTATGCTCGCGCTGAATGGGGCCTAATAAGGCCGAAACGCAGCGCTCCGAGCTATGTTTACCTCTGAGGACTTGCTGGTGAAACTTTTTCGTTAAAGCATTTTACGTCGTGAACTTCCTTTATATTTTAATAAAATCCAGTTCTCAGGGTGTTTACTGGGGGCAGAATATATCTGTTTTCGTTGCGACGTCAATATTAGCCTCAAAACCGAGGCAACGCTGACCGAAGCTGCAAACTAACAGTTAGTCTCTCCTCAGTAAACACCATATTTCATATATCTTTTTCAGATACCCACGTCATTTTATCTTCTTTTATTTTATAGTTATGCTCAGGCTAAATGAGGCCGAAACGCAGCTTTCCCTAGCTACCTTTACATCTGGCTCCGGAATGAAATAGCGATGTACAAAATAGCGAGTAATGAAATAGCGACTATTAAAATAGCGATTTAATAAAATAGCGTTTGTAACAAAACAGTGACATCAAAATTGCGATATATCAAAATAGCGACAATCAAAATAGCAATGTATCAAAATACCTATGTATCAAAATAGTGATATTTAAAATGCAAATTTAGACGAGACTTTATTTGACAGTGGAATTGAACCAAACGGAACCAGCATATTAAAAAAAAAATCCCTGACGTCTTTCCTGGGATCCTAGAGGGTGTAAATCCAAACCAAACCGATATTCCCCTCCCGCAGATCCGCGCCTGCCTCTCAGTCCGTGAAACTTTTTTGTTAAGATGTTAAGAAGAAGAAATTACTCAAAGTACTATACACTAATTAAATTGAACCCACGTCTAGGTCAATTTCTTAAGTATGTTGTAGCCCTATTAATCCTGACTTAAAAACCGCAAACAAATTTGGACCTCAATTTGGGAACTACGGCCTCTTATAGAGAAGTCTGCAGGATCCTTATAAAACTCGCAATGAGAATAGCTGCCAACTTACGCGAGCGATTTATCGGTTTGGGGGTTTTCGGGGATATTTTTCGACTAATTATTTTTATATTAATTTCCAAGATTGCAGCTGTTTTTAAAATATAAGTGAAATAATACGAAAGCGATCTAGATTTGGAAATTATACTTTGATAAATCGATAGTGTGGTCTTTTGGCCAGTTATTTTTTTTTTTTAGATTTCCTTGACTGCGCTGTGCGTTGCGGACGTTAAACGCTTCCTTTATGTCCTAGATACATAAATTTTATTGTATTATTTTGGATTCTATGACATTATTTTAAAAGTGTCTACCCAGAAGGATAAAATAGCCCACCGTAAAGCGTCCTGCCCGCTTGATTTCTATTTCGTTTTGAAATTGAATCTTCGCTAAATTATTTTGAGGTCAGCCTGCACTATACCCGATAAATTGTAAATTAATTCCCATTCCCTTTGAGAACGGATTTCGCTGCAATAGCTCAGACAATTACGCTCATACATTAAGCTTGAATGCAATTTTTGGTTGTTACCGCTTCAATAATTATTGTACTGAAAAACCCGCAGTTTTCTTCTGGCGTATGTATCGTGCAGGTTTTTATATAACTTTAGTATGTTATACGGGGGAGATAAACAAACGTTTGGCCGTTTCCCCAAAAATTGACATTAATTATTACTCCACCCGTGTTTTTATTAGTTTATCGAAGACATTTTTGGTCCAAAATTTTTTCATCAAGTGACTTTTTTATCAAATCACATTGTTACCAAATCAAGTTTTTATTGAAGAAAACAACGGTTTTATCGAATTACTGTTTATCTGTGCGAAGCAAAATTTAGAGATTCTTGCAGACATCTTTTGAACCCTCGACAGATTTAACTGTTTATTGTGTGCACATTTAGTCTATGGACAAATCAAGTTTCGTGTGCAAGTCGTGCCAACTTTCTGCGGATAAGCCAACTTTGTTAAGGGCATCCAATATATCAGGTTTTGACTTGTTGTCATTCTGGTAAATGCGTTTTTTGAAAGATATGGCGGATTCAAAATGGCGGAAAGGGGTATCTTTAAAAAAATTGTAACTTTTTTATTTCTTATCCGATTTTCATGGAACAAAGTGTAAAATACTTGCTTTGTAATGTTTTTAAAAATATATTGGTCAGAAAATATGTATTTTTTTGTAATTGTCAAACAAACAAAAAAAATTAAAAAAAAAGTTCAATTTTTTTAAATTTTTTTTAGAAAAATATTGGAAAAAAAAGTTTATATAAAAATGATAGCTGATTTGATTCTTAATTCAAATATGGTTCAAGTGTTCCAATGCGTTAATTAGTTTTTAAGTTATTTCCAAATAACTGGAAAAAAATAGAAGTCTGGGGTATATTTAAAAATTATGCTTTTAATGAAAACCATAAGAACTTTTTGAAAGTAACTTAAATTTGTATAACATACCTAGCAGATCAGGTTTTGACTTATTGTCATTGTGATAATCGCGCCTTTTTTTAAATATGGCGGATTCAATATGGCGGAAAAGCATATTTAAAGACAAATTGTATCTTTTTTATTTTTTATCCGATTAATACAACAAAGTTTAAATTACTTGATTTGAAACGTATTTAAAAAATACTTTTAAAATTTTTTTTTTTTAATATTGAAAAAAAAAATCGGGTGAAACATGTGTCAAAAATGATTTTATTTATTTTATTTTTTAATTGACCCCCACATACGGACGTCGATGAAGGGTTTGTCATTGATTAAACCCTCTCTGACTTACACATTGTTAAAAAGAAAATTTTATTTTCTACAATAAAGTATAAAACATATTTTTGTCAATTAAGCTTAGTTTCTGAGAAAATTGGAAAAAACTTGTAACATAATTAATTTGTTTGGTGATTTGTAAAAATTGATTTAAGTTGCACAAGCCTGTGAAGTTTTAATCTGAAGATAAATCTTAGACTATTACACATGCTTAAAAGGAAATTTTATTGTCTACAATCGACTATAGGTCACAATTCTTGATAGAGAGCTTGGTTTTTAAGATAATCGGGTAAAACCTATGTGGTTTCTTTAATTTTTTTATATTTTCTTAATAAAGGACGCCGCTGGAGAGTTTGTCATTAGCCCGACCCCACTGACTAATACATTGTTAAAAAGGAAATTTTATTTTCTACAATAAACGGCAAAATATTTTTTTTTCCAAAAAGCTTAATTTTTGAGAAAATTGAATAAACTTATAAAAAATTGATAAATTTAGTCTTTTTCAAAATTGATTTTATTTACGGACGCCCCTAAATTGCTATATATAAAACTACAATTGCCTTATTATACATCGTTTAAAAGGCAATTTTATTGTCTATAACAAAGTGTGTATTATATTTTTTGATATAGAGCTCGGTTTTTGAGAAAATCGAGTAAAACCTTTAATAAACATGTTTCTTTTTTAAATTTATTTACACTACCTCAATAAACGGACGCCGCTGGAGAGTTTGTCATTAGTAGTAACCCACTGGCTTATACATTGTTAAAAAGGAAATTTAATGGTCTACAATAAAGATTACTACATATTTTTTAGCTTAGTTTTTAAGAAAATTTGAAAAAATCTAAAAATTTCAGGATTTGGGGAGTCTGGCGGGTTTTGGGAGATTTTGCAGCTAAAATTGAAAAAACTAATATAATTTTCTTTTTAAATTAGATTTTACACATTTTTGATCCATTTCTATGTCATTGTGTCTTTAGGGCGTCAACTTAGTTACATTTTTAGAAATTCTAACACGACTATATAAGAAGGGGGATAAAAAAAATTGGACCAAAAACTTGCCCGACAACATCCAAATCGTTAGTCTGTGACCTATAAAACTTTCGTCGATTGATATTCACTTTCAAAAATAACAATAACAACGTTGTTTGATAATGTCCATCAAACAACGATAACAATAATATAGTGGTGCACCCAGAAATATGTCTTGGGGGGGCCGAGGCCTCTTGGGGGGTGCGCGAGGCCTCTTGGGGGGGGGGGAGCGGAGCCTCATAATCTCCAATTTTAAGCTATTTTTTGTGTTTTTTCATGAAAAATGTGTAAAAAAATCTAAGGCTAGGGGGGGCCCCGGAGCCCGAGCGCCCATGATAATAATAGAAATCACCTATTTTACTAGACGCCTCAGCTGCGTAAAGCCGCGCGCCGCCTTAAAGGCGTCCGCATACGGTAATACACTTTCGGTAGTCGTTTTGGTGACAACAAATTGTTTTTTTTTATTGAAACAAATTTAAAATATTCATCTATATCTGAGGGCACGGCAGTGCCTCGCCAAGTTCGCGCGCCGTAACCATCTTTTCTGGAAACATTTCAGCCGATATTTGACCTACCTAAAACTCTACTTCGGAATGAGCTACGAATCTCAAACTTTGCACAGTCGTAGATCTCCATGTATAGATCATCAATATTCTACTGTACTTCTAGACATGCTACAAAGCTAAAATTTCGCAGACTGATAAAAATTATGACCAAACCCCTGGAAAAAATCAAAAAACCCCAAAATTTTAATTTACTCCCCTCCCCTATACATTTAAATTTATGTAAAATTAGTATCGCCCACTTACAGAAATGCTAGAGAGTTGAGCTTTGGCAGACTGATAGGAACTATGATAAAACTATAGGAAAAAATAAAAAAATCCCAAAATTTTAATTTACTCCCCTCCCCTATACATTTAAAGTTATGTAAAAGTAACATTACCCACTTCCAGAAACGCTAGAGAGCTGAGCATTGGAAGACTGATAGGAACTATGATAAAACTATAGGACAAAATTTAAAAACAAGACAATTTTAATTTATTTTCCTCCCCTATACATGTAAAGTTATGTAAAAGTAACATTGTGCACTTTCAGAAACGCTAGAGAGCTGAGCTTTGGAAGGCTGATATAAGTTTAAAAAAACATTTCCAAACTAGTAAAAACCTTTTATTTTGAAATTTGTATTGGAAAACTTGGCTTTACTTTTATCTCAATTCTTTTTACGGAATGTCATTTAAAGAAAAATGTTCATTCAATAACTTTTATTTAAACTTTTTTTTAAAATTTTGTTTTGGTGTTATTAAAAATGTAGGTTAAACTTTACTAGCTATACCAAAAAAAAGTATAAATTCAGTTATTTTATTTTTTCTAAAAAAACGAAGCAAAATTTTGAAAAATATAATAGAAAGTTATTTTATTGCGGGTATTTACTGATTAATTTGCCATTTCGTTTTAAAAAGTATCGTGCAAAAAAAATTGGTGGGGGCCATATCTTAAAAAAAAAAACGCTTTTACCAGAATAACAACAAGTCAAAACCTGATCTATGGAGTGCCCTTAACAAACTTGGCTTATCGGCAAAAAGTTGGCACGACTTGCACACGAAACCCCCTTTTAGGCTGATTTGTCCGTAGACTAATTCTGGAGACTGTTTGTCTTATCTACACCCATCAAAATGAGTTTTTGCGTTGTTTCTGTAGGTCTGTTACTAGATACAAAGTTCTCTCGCTTGTCCACAAATCAGTTTAATATATCACCAACTTTTAAAATTTTAAAGAAAAGTGGTAATGTATTTTATAAGGCATATTATACGGGGTATCCCCGACTACCCGTTCACCCCTTTTAAAACCTAGGGGATCGATTATTTTAATGATTCAAAAAATGATTGTACGCTCTTTCAAATGGTGGTATTTTTAAATTCCGGCGCCGACCGGAATTGGCCTATTCAGGTTTAAAGTCCGTTTTTTGAATAGAAAGCAGGCATAATTTTGCAACGAATTCGGATTCTACGCAAGAAAATACGTACATTTTTTTCTTAAACGTCATAATTTTTTTTAATATATGCCCATCCCTATTTGAAAAAGGGACTCCAGGCCTTAATAGGCCACTTCCGGTCGACTCCCAAAGTTAAAAACAACTACCAATGATCAAAAGACGTACTCCAGTACTTTTTTGGATCATTAAGTAAACTTTTCCCCTAGGTTTTAAACGGGGTGGACGTGTGGTCTGGTACACCCTGTAGTTTACAAGAATTTTATAATGATAAACTTTAACGCCTTTTCGAGTACCTAGTTGTAAACTCTGGAATTTTTACAGGATTTAAACATGTTTAGATATAAGTTTTTATGACATTAGTTCGTTTGTAATAATGTGTTTTCGAATGTAGTCCAAATTGTCTTTCACCCGACATTATGTTGACATTTTGTTTTTAATAGAGTGCTTATATTTTCTTGATTTATTTCCTCAATATTTTTTAGTAAAAAATAATACAGAAGTGTAAAAAATAATATATGTAAACCTCTGGACTTAAACGTCATTTTATCCCTCGACGAATTGTAGCCCGACCGAAGGGATAAAAAGTTACACTTTAGTCCCTTGGTATATAATATACTATATAACTAACTATGTGAAAGCCCAAAAGTGCAAATTTTGCCACTACAGGCAATAATTCTTCTGTGTTTGTCTTGCATCGTTGGCCAAAAAAATTCTTGTTTACTCGTGCTTATATTTTTTGTTTGTGTTACAGAATTCTTCAAAGAACTTCCATTTCAACCAATATAAAGGAGCGTCTTGATTTTTCTTGTGCTCTTTTTGGTGCTGATGGGGGTAAGTAACATAGTTCGCTTATTAATTCATAAAAAGCTATGACCAAATAAATATTTTCAAATTTAGCCTAATTAATTATTTAATCCTCGTATTTGCCACCTTGTTCGATTTGCAAGTTAACTTGTGCCTTTAAACATTTTGGACTTAAAAGCGACCAGTTATAGATGGTTCCTGGGACAAACGCGAAAAGAGTTGTGCACATAGGAGTCGGGAACGACCCTACCTGCCGAGCCTGTGGGCAAAGAAGATATATCAACAAGAAGCGAAATACTGTCACTCAAAGCATTGTTCATACGGGAAACAAATATGTGACGTCACGCTTGCACCAAATGACACTAATGCAGTTAGAAAAATTTTGTGTAACTGTGGTTTGTGGTGCATTTTTATTACACGAAGAAAAAAATTTAATTAAAAGGGACATTACACCTATATAATCATATAACTGTGGTCATAGAAAATCGACCCTTTTTAATTTTTTATTTGTTTGTTTGCAAAAACGGTTATATATTTTTATCGAGAAAAATCGGTTATGGAATTAATAACTAAAAAATAAACAGTAATTATTTTAATATTTTTAAAAATCTAAGTATTATTATATTGTTTAAAGATTCTTTCCTGCCATTTTAAAAAAAGGGGATTGACAATAAAACAAATTTTGTTAAAGTAGAGATTTTTATAAAACCTTTTGAATCTCCGTTAGATGTTTATATTGTTTTAGAAACAGGAACAAACCCAACCACAATTGGGAGAAAATACAATTAATAGCTATTTACGTTGCTAGATCTGTAAAGATAGTTTCCGGTCGTGTATCGTACGTATTTTTTTTAAACCGCTAAACAAATTGTGCAAGCTGTGCTTGAAAATTACACTTGCTTAACTCGGCTTGGTTAAGCAGCGGGACTAAAGTAAAAGTTTACTGCCAGGGAGCAGCCTCACTCCCTGCAATGACCAAGAAGGCTTATGGTACAGTAAACTAAGTAGGTATATTGAGAACAACTATCAAATGTTGAATCTCCTTTATTAAGATAAATCCTCTCTTTTTATACTTAAAAATTGTTATGGTTCGTGATAAATTATAAAATATAAAATTCCATCTAATGTGTAGTTTTGTAAACTAAATAATTTATATAATTTAAATAGGTAAACTTGAGAAGGTTAGTTTATGTTATTAAAACCTAATTTCTCAAGATCACCTGTGTTTAAATAATAAATTTAACTAAAAATGAATATTTATGAAAAATGGTAAAAAAAGAAAATCTATTTAATTTTGTAATTAAATACAAATACAACCAACATGTAAATAATAATTTTTTTAAAACAAGATGAAACACTACAAACTTGCTACTACACGTAGATATTAAAGTACTTACTCAAAAGCTATTATATTTATAAATATCAAAAAACCCATAGGTTACATTTATAATTGACTATATTTCAATTAATTTATGCTTAATTTTAAATGTCACTTTATATTTTAGATCATTTTTAAAACAAAGACCGTACATAGATTTTCCGGTCTCTTTGTTCATTTTCCGTGCCTTTTGAAAACAGAAAATTTCCTAAAAAGAAAAAAATATACGCAAAGTACTTGTTTTCCAGTCGGTTAAAAAAAAAAAAAATAATTACAGCTAAAATATGCAAAAAAATTGTGTGTTTAATTGTAAAATTAAACAGATTTCTTTTTTAATATTTTACGTAAATCCAAATTTAAATTATTTTAATCATTAGTTTTAGTTATTATTTAAACACAGGTGATCTTGAGAAATTAGGTTTTAATAACATAAACTAACCTTCTCAAGTTTACATTTGATAGTTGTTCTCGCTATACCTACTTAGATTACTGTACCATAAGCCTTCTTGGTCATAGCAGGGTGTGAGGCTGCACCCTGGCAGTAAACTTTTTACTTTAATCCCGCTGCTTAATCAAGCCGAGTTATCAAGTGTAATTGTCAAGCATAGCTCGTACACTTGTCCTGTCCGAAGCCACTCCGCAAGAGAGCTTCAACCAGAGCGACATTCCACGAGAAAGTCCGTCCATTCTACAAGCTTCAAAAAGCCGTCCACCTGTCAGTACGACTATCCGTACGTACACTTGTCCGAAGCCAGTATTTAAGAGAGCTTCAACCAGAGCGACCTTCCACGAGAAAGTCCGTCCATTTTACAAGCTGCAAAAAGCCGTCCACCTAACAGTACGACTACCCGTACACTTGTCCGAAGCCACTATCAAGAGAGCTTCAACCAGAGCGACCACAAGAAAGTCCGATCATCCGCCAGTCAGTCCGAAACAACTATCCGTCATGTCTACGGAAGCCCAAACGAAAGATCTAGTTCGAAAACAAGAAAATCAGGGACAAAAGCTAGTTCAACTCCTAAGTAACAGCCAAAAAGACTCAGCCACAAGAAAAACTGAATCCTATATCAAAAATCGTTTCGCCGAATTAGAAGATATATGGAAGAATATCCAAGCCAATGAAATTGAAATAAAAGATTTAGAGATCAGTGATCATCACACCAAGAAATATTATAATCAATTGAAAAACAAATACGAAGAAATCAAGATCTACCTAGAGACATGTCCAAAAGCTGCACCGCCACTAAAGGACAATAATGCCCAATCAGCCGCTGAAACAAGTGGTCAACTTTCAACAGCCAGTACCAATGAACAAGAGCAACGCTTCAAAGCACAGAAATACCATCTGCGACAATTAGAAAAAATCCTACATCAAGTTGAAATCGAACTATGTCAAGAAACAACCACGACCCGCTATGAATATCAGATGGAACAAATCAAGAAGAAATGGGCTACAATCCAGAAACTTGACGAGGAAATTTCGATTAATGAAGAAACAAATACCAACGAGTACTTTACAGAAGATGCATATACTGAAGCCCAAAGTCAATGCGAAGATATCATTGAAAGAATAGCTCAAAAGATCAAACAACAAAACGCTCCAACCAATCAAGCCCTTATACATCAGCCAAGCCAAAATTTGTCACTTCCAAAAATCCTGATACCAATCTTTTACGGTGGATATGAAAACTGGTCAACATTCTTTGACATTTTCAAAAAAGTAATCCATGAGAACCAAACTCTGTCAAAAGCTGAAAAGATGCATTATTTAAAAACACACACAAGAGGAGAAGCAAGTAAACTAATTCAACATTTAGAAACAATTGAAGCCAATTACGATACAGCCTGGACCTTGCTACAAAGTCGATACCAAAATAAAAGATTGCTCATTTTCAAACTCCTTGATAAAATTTTGGATTTACCAACCGTACCAAAAGAAAGCGCACAAAAATTGAAGCAACTACACGATGTCACTAGCGAATGTCTTCAAGCATTAAAAAATCTAGAAATAGAAACGAACACTTGGGGACCTATGATAATTCGCTTAATTATCAGAAAATGGGATTCTGAGACCAATCGCTTATACGAGCAAAATCTCCAAAGCCCCCACGACAGTTTCAAGCTCAGAACAAAAGTCAAGCCAAGACCGAAGAATTAATCAAACCTACTGCCTGTTTGGTCACGAGAACAAGCCCACGATTTACCATTGCCTAAAATTTAAAGCAATATCAACGCAAGAGAGAAACAAATTTATTCAAGAAAATCACATTTGCCACAACTGCCTAAGTCATAACGTCAATAAGAAATGCTTCAGCCAAACAAAATGCAACATTTGCAGTCGTCAACACCATACTCTTCTTCACCAGGAGAGATACCAGCAACGCCAAAATCAACCAAATGATTACCAAAGACGAAGTTCTCCACCAAACCATCAGCAGAGAAATCCTCAATACAACTTTTCCACAAGAAGAGCAAACGAACAAGCTCCACCAAATAGATACAGCTCGACAAATCACGCAAGTCAAAAAGAAGAAAACGTTTTACTAGCAACAGCTCTTATAGAATTCTCATCTTCAAATTCACCACAGTTACTGAGAATCTTAATTGACCAAGGCTCACAAACATCCCTTATTACCGAAGAGGCCGCTCAACGCCTAAGACTACCCCGACGCCATATTAGAGCAGAAATATCTGGCGTTGGAGATGGAGAACCAAAAGTTTCAAAATGGTCTATAAACGCCCATATCAAGCCACGATTTGAAAGTGCATTCTCTATGGAAATAGACATGATAGTCCTGCCAAAACTAACGCAGTCAATGCCCAAACAACATTTACAGATACAGAGTATAGATAGCTGGAAAAAGTTCTAGCAGATCCCACTTTTATGACACCTGGAGCCATAGACGGCATATTAGGAGCCAAAGAATATGCAACCATTATTCTAAGTGGCCTTCAAAAAACTCAAGAAGGACTGCTAAAACAAAACACTGAACTAGGATGGATTGTCTCTGGGCCAATTATCGCTGGACCGAAATCTATTCAGGTCATCAGCATGATCGCTCAATGTGAGGAAGACAAACAACTAACAAAGTTCTGAGAGCTAGAAGAAATATCACCTGTCCATCAGCTTACTAACGATGAACAAGCGTGCGAAGAGTTTTATGAAAAAACAACAACACGAGACACAGATGGAAGATTCATAGTTAAAATTCCATTTAAGCAGCCTCCAGAATCATTAGGCCATTCAGAACCAAGAGCAGCAGCACGACTTGCAAACATTGAAAAGAAATTGCAGCAAGATGCTAATTTACAACAATAATATGCAGCCTTTATGAAAGAATACGCTGACTTGGGCCACATGAGAACAGTAAACCGCCATGAAGTTAATCAGGGAAAATACTACATCCCTCACCAAGCTATCATTCGAGACACAAGCACAACAACCCGGTTAAGAGTTGTTTTTGACGCCTCTTGTAAAACCTCAACCAGCATTAGCCTTAACGACATTATGCACGTTGGGCCAAGACTACAACAAAACATTGCAGAAATACTCGTCCGCTGGAGAAGGCACGAATTTGCATTTTGTGCAGACATAGAAAAAATGTACAGACAAATCAAAATTCATCCTGATGACCAACCCTGCCAAAGAATTTTATGGAGAGATAATTCCACACAACCAATGTTTGAATATGAACTTTCCACGGTCACTTATGGCACGGCATCAGCTCCTTATCTAGCCATAAAAACATTACAAAAACTAGCACTTGAAGAAGCAGAAAGGTTTCCAGCCGCCAGTCAAGCAACGTTGCGTGATTTCTACGTTGACGATATTTTATCAGGAGCAAAAAATCTCGAAGAACCTTAGAATTGCAAAACCAACTACTTCAAATGCTTAGCTCTGCCGGATTTAATTTAAGAAAATGGCCAAGCAACTCGTCAGCATTACTCCAGTCCATTCCTGAACAATTTAGGGACCAGAAGCTACAAGAATTACCCCAAGATAACGCTAAAAAGTCGCTAGGGGTACTATGGTCACCGGTAGATGATACATTCAAATTCCAAGTAGAAGTTTCCGAAATCAACATGCTTACAAAAAGAAACATATTGTCAGAAATATCCAAATTATTTGACCCTCTGGGATGATTAGCTCCAGTCGTCATTCAAGCTAAACTAATAATCCAAGATCTATGGCTACGGAAATTAAACTGGGACGAGCCAGTTGATGAAGAAATGGCTATAAGATGGCAAAGATTTCAAAGTAATATCAAAGAAATAGAAAAAATTAAAATTCCAAGATGGATACACTACCGAAATTTCCAGATAGAGCTACATGGGTTTTGTGACGCATCAGAAAAGGCGTACGGCGCAGTAATTTATAGCCGTATAACAAATAGAAAGAAACAAACTATCACGCTTCTACAAGCCAAGTCAAAGGTTGCGCCAGCAAAAAACAGAACCACATTGCCTCATTTAGAGCTATGTGCTGCAGTTCTGCTAGCCAAGCTAATAGAGAAAACTAGATCAGCCCTTCAGCTAGACGAAATGCAAACATTTGCCTGGACCGATTCCATGATCACTCTGGGCTGGATAAGAGGAGACCCTACACGATGGCGAACATTCGTAGCTAACAGAGTTTGCGAAATACACAGATACACGCCTCAAGTCTCCTGGAATCACGTCAGATCCCAAGAAAACCCAGCAGATATAATTTCTAGAGGAGTAGATCCTGACAAGCTTAATTCAATTGACCTTTGGTGGAAAGGCCCCCATTGGCTCAACTCGTTAGACGAACTCCCTATTACACAAAATATTCCCAAAGTCCGAGAAGAAATCAAAATTTTGTGCAACAAAGCTGAAATAACAATAAAAAGTAATATATGGGAACGTTTCTCAGACCTCACACGAATACTTCGAGTACTATCCTATTGCAGGAGGTTCATCAAACGTCAAGAAAATATTATCCTCTCCGACGAAGAAATTCAGGAGACCTTCTTCAGAATCATCAAAATTGTACAAAACCAAGAATTTGCAGAAGAATACAATTCCTTGCAGAAAAACAATACGATTGAAAAAACAAGCAAGCTCAAAAGCCTAAATCCATACCTAGATAGCCACGGCCTCATTCGAGTTGGAGGAAGACTAGAAAACTCCAGTCTATCATACGAACAGAAACACCCAGTGATTCTTCCATACCACAGCTACCTGTCTAAACTAATTATAAGAGACGCCCACAAAAAAACCCTTCATAGCGGCAACCAAGCAACTTTATCATACACTAGAAACCAATTCTGGATAATAAATGGCAAAAGAGCTGTCAAGACCCTTTTAAAAAATTGCATTATTTGTGTCCGACACAAGGCAAAAACCGCCGAACAGTTAATGGGACAACTTCCAAAATCAAGAGTAAATCCAACACCACCATTTAGCAATTCAGGAGTAGATTACGCTGGACCTATTCAAGTCAGAGCAACCAAAGGAAGAGGACACAAATCCTACAAAGGATACATATCGGTATTTGTCTGTCTAGCTACCAAGGCAATCCACTTAGAACTAGTCAGTGATATGAGCACAGAGGCTTTTTTAGCAGCATTTCGAAGATTTACCGCCAGGAGAGGCCATTGCACGCATATGTACAGCGACAATGGAACCACCTTTGTAGGGGCCTCTAAGCAATTTGAAGATGAGGTTAGAAAAACAATCCAAGAACCAACATTGCAAAACGCTATTGTAAACCAAGGCACACAATGGCATTTCATCCCACCCGCTTCCCCACACTTTGGAGGCATATGGGAAGCCGGAGTTAAATCAATGAAGCATCACCTCAAAAGAATCATTGGTGAAACAACGTTGACTTATGAAGAATTAACAACCTTATTACACCAGATCGAAGCTTGTTTAAACTCACGACCACTTTGCCCTCTAACAGAAGATCCAGACGACCTGAATATATTAACTCCTGGGCACTTTCTGACAGGAAGGCAATTACTGGCCCCTCCAGACCATAACTCTATAGAGACCTATAGCTTGTCACAACGATGGAGGCTAGTTCAGAAAATGAAAAATAACTTCCGGAATGCATGGTGCACTGAATACTTGGCAAGACTTCAGCAAAGATACAAATGGACAAGCGAAACCGAAAATTTAAAAAGAGGCACCATGGTTCTTGTCAAAGAAGAGAATATCAATCCTAATCACTGGCCCTTAGCGAAAATAACAGAGACCCATCCAGGTCAAGATGGTGCTGTTCGAGTTGTAACAATAAAAAGAGCAGGAGGCACCACACAAAAAAGGCCAATTCACAAACTAATTCCTTTGCCAATAGAGGAAACAAACCAAGAAACATCTACGAAAATTTATAGCCACACAGCAACAGAAAAAATTCACTCAAGCAGACAAGAAAATAATACAAAGAAAACATCAAAATCAAGCCTGCTATACTTCATTGCAGCCGTATTTATTGTCTCCGCCGTAACAGCAGAAACAAAAGTTAAAATCAAATATCCTCAACAAGGCATTTATGTAGAACATCTGGGATCCGCCAGAATTGATAGAGGAGTATTTAGAATAGAAATAACTCATCCAAAAATTAGAAGCAGAACAGATATCAAAAATATATCCAACGTTGTTGACCAATTTAAAGAACTTTGTAATAAATCGAAGGAACTTACGAATGAGGTCAAATGTACATCCTTAATCCATCACTTAGAAGAACTGGAAGCCCATACCAAATGGATGTTTACGACACTCAACGATATTCATCCTAGAATCAAAAGAGGAATTTTTGGCAATTTTTTAACTGCAGTCTTTGGCGTAAACGATGAAGTGTATCAAGAAATTGATGAATTACATAAAAATCAAGAAGAACTAATTAGAGCATCTAATCATCAAACCAAATTCATGGTTTCCACAATTACAAAGTTTAATGAAACATAAACCAGGATATCAACCAAACTACAACATTTCCAGAAACGACTAAACCAAGGAATCGAGGCAATAAATAAAATGCAAAGCTGGTACAAACAAGTAGATACAAATGCATTAAATATTCACCTATTAAGTGCATATCAAGTAGCAACCAACTTCATTACTGAAACTAGCGAATACTACGAAAAATTACTAAATATATATTTTAACAGAGGATCAGTTTACGATATAATTTCTTCAGTTTATATCCACACGGTTATTAAAGAATCAAATCAGAAATTTCCCAATAACCTGAAGATCATGTCATTATCAAGTCTGCCTACCAGAATAACAGCTAACGATACTCATCTAATTATATATGGATATTTTCCCATAACAGAGATTACCGATTTCATATTAATAAAAGCGACACCGATTCCACTAAAAGTAAAAAATGGATCCTACTGGACTCTCGATATTACGGATGAGTATACAGCTATAGATTACAATACACAGACATACTTTCAGCTTGATAATAGTGAGCTAAAACAGTGTATAAAATCCGATATTCATCATTTCATATGTGCTCCATCTTCAGTAAGAAATATTCAAACCAACCCATCATGCATAATCGATGAAATATATGAACGCCCAAAACCAAGATATTGCACTATCCAAAAACATAAAATCAAAGACGTTCAATGAAAACAACTGTGCACGCCAAATACCTGGATGTTTATCGCAGACTCGGCAACTAAAGTAGCCGTGATATGCAACGGTGCGCGGGAAGATGTTGCACTAAATACAACAGGGATAATTCCAATATCACAAGAGTGTATAATCGAGACGAAGCAAAACATCTTAACACCTATAAGAACTAGTACAATTACGGTCTTAGGTAGCTATTCCAAGACAGTCCCAATAGTACTTAACAGCACGTTCGACATAGAAGCCCGAGAAAACATACCCACAGAGTCTGTTTTTCGCCTGACAGAAGGCTTTGGAAAGTTAATTAAGGACGAAGAGAACTTAAAAGAAAATCTTCACAACATAATATGGCGAAAGATCCAATACCATTCTTCAGCCATTAGCAGCATCACCACCCTGGTTATCGTCAGCATTATTATAGCTGGTTGGAAAATGACTCGAGCAATTTCAACATACCGTCAAAAAGGACGAAACCAAAGGACAACACAAGAAGACGAATTTGAACTGAGGTCCCTCCTATCATCCATTCTGGAGAGACCGGAAAATGTTTAATTGTAAAATTAAACAGATTTCTTTTTTAATATTTTACGTAAATCCAAATTTAAATTATTTTAATTATTAGTTTTAGTTATTATTTAAACACAGGTGATCTTGAAAAATTAGGTTTTAATAACATAAACTAACATTCTCAAGTTTACCTATTTAAATTATATAAATTATTTAGTTTATAAAACAACACATTATATGGAATTTTATATTTTACAATTTATCACGAACCATAACAATTTTTGAATATAAAAAGAGAGGATTTATTTCAATAAAGCAGATTCAACATTTGATAGTTGTTCTCACTATACCTACTTAGTTTACTGTACCATAAGCCTTCTTGGTCATTGCAGGGAGTGAGGCTGCTCCCTGGCAGTAAACTTTTACTTTAGTCCCGCTGCTTAACCAAGCCGAGTTAAGCAAGTGTAATTGTCAAGCACAGCTTGCACATTGTGTTTATAAAACATATTCTAACTAATATAGAAACAAATTATAATTAATTAATAAATTTTTTCAGAGAACTTCAAAAATAAAAGGCACATTCTGGTGTATTACACACCTACATGCAATTCTTTTATGTCAACATAAAGAAAATTTCCACTAGACACTAGAGAAATGGATTAGTCGGATAAAATGTTTTGGTGTCAGCCGCGGCTCGTGCCGGTGGCAAGCTGAAGATGCACATTATAGATACCGGTACAAACCTTATTCTCTTTTAAAACTCGTTACATTCTGGAAATCATAGAACATGCTAGACCCGTTGAAGGGATAACAAAATATATATTTATAGACCTAAGTAAAACATGCATACAGGACGTGGTTCCATTATACAAATAAACAAATAAGGTTTCCACTTAGAGTAATAATAATATAAAGTTAATTACAGGGATTCCTGACAATATTTTTGCTAGTAAAGTTTTGAATTTGTTTTTTTTTTCGTGTAAAACAAAAATTGCACAATTTTTTCTTTGAGTGTAATAGTACTGCATTACTGTCATTCAGGTTTTGTCGCTTCTTGTTGATATATTTTCTTTGCTGTGGGCACGATGAAGAAACATCACCCAGGTAGCAAGGTGACGTCTTTCAAACGTCAAAAAGTGGTCATTTTTAATGACCTATAACGTTTTTAACCTGCTGTGTAAATGACGTTTTTATGAAGTTCAAAAGACGTAATTTTATACGTTTTTACGACGTCAGTAATATGACGTATTTGGGACTAAAACAGAACATAAGTGACGTCTTTATAACTTTTTTTTAAACTCGTCTGAATATATGAAATATTCCCTGTAGTTGGGAATACCGAAGGAAACTTAGACCTGGAACCTGAAAGTCCTGGAACAGGTACAGTTCAAAATAGACCTAAACTTAGGCCTAGACTACTTAGACATTAGATAGTGATCAATAAATTACGTGTTTAGGACGTCAAAAAGTACACGGCGAAAAGACGTTAAAAAACTGCGGTCAGTCAAAAACCATTTGTTGACATAAAGAAGACGTCATTTATGAACCCCTCGCTGCCTGGGCAAGATACCTTGTAGGAGAAATTAAGGCCTACATACAGCATGGTTAAAAGCTATAGGATTCATAGACAGCTTGCTGTGCTTAATGTGTGTAATGTATATTTAGGTGGTGTCTTGAAGTATTTTTTGCTCTAGGGGAATACATCGTGACCTCTTGGCTTCTCGAAATTTTTCGTAATTCCGTCGTATGCAGCAAAACAAGTGAGAAGTGGGTATTTGTTTCTAGCTCGTCATGCCGCGTATTACATTTAGCGTTCAGGCAAAAGTACAGATGGTTCAATGGTATCTGGGGGGAAATAGCTGTCCAAATGTGGCAAATTTATTTCTAACCACGTTTAAGAGAAAAATAGTAACCCATTTCCAACAAACAGCATATGTCAATTTTTTCCGCAAATGCAGTGGTGGAGAAGCACCTCCTGTTCGTGAAATGGGAGAGGAAAGGGAACGGCGCTAAACTATTATTTGTGCTGCAGCAGAAGCTCTGCCTCCCTGTTCCAATAAGGCAATTGCCAATGATATGGGCGATGCTATTTCACCCTTAACCGTCCGAAACATTTTGTATCGGCATGGGTACCGGAGTTTTAAACTAAAGAAGATCAGTTTCGAAAAATGGAGTTTTGTAAAACCACGATTAAAAAACCGAATCAGGATGAAAATTTTATTAAAAATATTTGTTTTACAGACGAAAGTTCGCTTTTAATTCGTGGCCCTCACAATCTTTCCTTTGTTCGTTATAAGTAACGAAAAAATAAACATTTGTATATTGCATCAATGGCAATTTACGAGCGGGAAAATGATATAGCTCTATTGCAGGACCATATCATTTCGACAGGTGCCAAATGTTGATTTTAATATGTATGATGGTTGCCTAGCTCATGACACTTTGCCTGTGCCCTCACAGGCAAAGTGTCATGAGCTGTTTTTAAATTAAACGTTTCCAAAGCAGCTTATTACAAGCAAGCCGGCCTCCGCGATCACCAGATTTGGCACCCAATGATTTTTTTTATGGGGCTATGGAAAAAGCAAAATTTATTCGCATAGCCATTTTATAGCTACCACTTTGGATGAACTTTGGCCGAAAATATAAACCACCACCCTACAGTGACACCTGAAATGCTAAGTAACGTCCGAACTGAATTATATAACAGGCTTGGATACTGTTTAGCAAATGTCAAAAGAAAAGATTGCCGCGCTAGGGGAAACAATTTCTGTAATAAATTATCTCTCTCTACTTCACCGGAGCACACAGACGATAGGTATTGGATGTAGGTCTGGCTCTCCTGAAACAATGGGTGTAACGACATGTAAACTTCTATCCTTTTTCTTACATACGACCATCGAAAAAATATTATTTCTTCAATGATACGACACATTTTATGCATTTGCAGTTGTATTCATCTTACATAGAATAATAATTTCCCATGAATCCTATAGTATTTAACCATGCCAAACGAAGGACAGGCACTCTGGGTACCAACCCTGAGCGTAGAAGAGCTGAACTTGCTTAAATGAGCTGACGTTCTAGACTTTGTACAGAGAACAGGAAGATAATAGGGAGTGGGTTAAGGGACAGAAATTATAGGCATGGCCAAAAGGGCCTATTCTGGCCGACTCGCCTAACCAATGTGTCACCCCCCACTACTACTACCATTACCAAATAGATTTAATGCAAAATAGTTTCCTTACTCGGTAGATCTATTTATTTTAAACAATATAGGATCAACCAATTAAAAATAAATCCTTAAATAGGTTTGGTATCAAACGCTCCCCACATTCCAGTTCATTTGGGCGCTATGCAAGAAGCCGTCCAATATCAAATGAATACTAGGAAAAAGTTCAACGCTGGTGAGGTGATTTTAACCAACCACCCGGCTGCAGGCGGCTCGCACCTGCCTGATTTTACTGTCATAACTCCAGTCTTTCACAAGTAAGTTTACATTTTTACGAGGCATTAGATAGAGACTATTACTCCGCTGTGTTGCCAGTTCTATGTATTAAATTATAGGATGTAATTATATCTGTAATAAATAATCAGGTTTAAATATATTGCTTCCGGCGCACAGTGAAGTCGTGCATTAATCTAGGGCAATTAATTTATTTAATTTTTAAAGAAATTTTAAAAAATATTGCTGCAACTTAATAGTCAAATACCTGAAAAATCATAACTAGTCATAAAAAACTTGTGAAAAAAAATGTGGATCCAAGAAAAAGATAAGCGAATTCCGACAAAAATATTTATAATATTTTTTATTTCTTTAATACATCTTTTTAAACACTGTGTACTGCAGTTAAGAAATCTCATAATTAGGGTAACGTATGCATAGTAAAGACTTTATATAATAATATTTTGTTTCCTAAATAGCGCAATTTATATAAATAGTTTTTTCAAATTGGGATATGTTTCTTATATGAGCTTATAATATGGTTGTCAAATAATTGCTAAAAGATAGACCATAGTAATTACTAGAGGACACTAAAAACACTTTGGCCAGCTTTTTCCCATTTCACATTTTTGTCCTATATTTTAAGAATGACGAATTATCCAATTTCGCGCATAAATTACTACATAAAACACTTTTATAATATTTAAAAATATTATAAAAGACTATAATTAAAAACTCCAGCCAAATTTTGGTAATCCAAATCTCAAAAAAAATAGAGTCTTCTTCCAATGTCAAAGTTAGAGCAGAATGCTAAAAAATTAGTTTAACATGGCAAAAAAGACATAGCACGCGAGGGAATTTATTAATAATAATTAAGCGTTTTCAGGAAGCTCTAAGACTTATTTTTTTAAACAGCGTGTATATATTTGTTTGTTTAACAGAGTTTGTCTTTCTGATTTCAACAATACCAAACTTGCTTGCTAATATCTCTAACCGAGTTTGAGCAAAATGCATATTAATGTTTAATAAACGCAATCTATACGAGAGAAAAACTCTCTAACACATTGCTTATAGATGGCAGAGTTTTCTAAGTTTTTTTCGAAACTGGTAAGAAATATGACAATTTGGATTTATATATTTAGAATCAGAAAAATTTGATTTATGAAGGGTGTTACAAAAGAGGTTCTTTTTTTTTGAAACCGCTAAGTTTAATATTGTTTCTGTTTTTGTCGTTTAAATCAGCAATAAAAATAGTACTAGATTGCTAATTAACCACTCCTGTACAAATCCAATAATAAAAAAGTTAGCAATGGTGCAGACTTAATGAAACAGCCTGTGTAAAAATTTATATTTATCATTGTGGTAAATCCAATAACAAAATAGTTAGCAGTGGTAGCAATGGTGTTGACTTTTGGGGAAAGAATTTGTATAAAAAATGTAATGTTTGTTTTCACAAAAATATCTACCTCCTAACTGTGTCAGTAAAGAATAGTCTTCACTGACGCGGTTAGGATACGTTGCCGATCCATTGACAACGGTTAGGTTTGCGGTTCGCTTCTTTCACACTTTCGAGGATATCGGGAAAGAGTTCAGGAGATCTTTTTGAAAAAATATTTTAGGATGAGACCACTTTGTCCAAACATATACGTTGTGTTGAGTTTCGTTGAATAGTGGTCTTTACTGCCACAGTTAGGATACGTTCGCGGGAAAAAACCGTAGTGATATACCGATTTAAATTTATATTTTTAATACATACGTAATAAACTTATTTTGCTACAAATAGGTATTAAAAACAAACGATATCGATCCGCGGACATCACTTCGTGGACCATTATTTTCAAACGTATACATTTTTTAGCGCGATTGTAAATAAGGCGCTGTATATTACTAACGCGATATTTGTCTGCGCGGTTTTAAACGATGCGGTCAATGTTTGCGAGGTTTATGTTTCGCGGGATGTTCGTATGGGGCGGTTTTGCACCACGCGGTAGTTGCCAACGCGGTTTTTCTAATGGGCGCGGTATTGGTTTCGCGCGGTTTTTGTTTCGCATGGGTATTTACCCCGCGGTCAATGTTTACGCGGTTTTGGTGGCGCGGTTAGGACCGCGAATAATACCAAATATCATGTTTTTAAAATTTGGAAAAATAAAAGTTAACGTGACCTTTCTTGGATCCTTTTCACAACAGTGTTACCCTATTTTTTTATCCTTTCATGTGGGAGGGTGAATAAACACGTGGCACTGTTATTTTGCTTATTTTATTACAACTAGGTACTTACAGAGAAGTATATAAAGCCGAATACTTTTTGCTTGTCACGTATTCTATTAAAATATCCCCATACCTTTTAAGGTGTTAAAAAAAACTACAACACACAGTGCGTCAATTCGTTATAAATATCTGCAATCTGCGTTGTTGTATTTTTTTTCTTGCAATTTTTATATTTTTTATTTTAGTTTATAACTTTAAATTAAATTAGTGGCCACGTTCAACTAGGTCAGAGAAAATAACTGATAGTCCAATCATTGAACACCTTAAAAAGCCCTTTTGGTGCAAAAAGTTCGAAAGTTTTGAAACTTGGCACGATTATATGGTTGATAGTCCTTATGTTAGTTTGCGACCTCGAGAAATGCGGAAAATGACGCTCAAATTCGTTTGCAGCAAAATAATCCCGCTCGGAGCTTATGGGCCGTGGCTTTCGGTTGGATTTCTTTTAAATTTCAGTATGTTGTAGATCTTGATGCCCTGATGAAAAGTTACCATTGTCCCATCGTCGTCCGTCCTATGGTTTTAAAGATACAGGGGTTCAAAGTTTCAGTTTTTAGCTTTTGTGCATTTTTCACAAAAAACAATTTCAAGTAATTTCTACCTATTTTGAAAAATGATTTTATTATCTGTTGTTTATCAAACTTTAGGCCACAAGTAGAGGTTAATAGACAAACAAAAAAATTGGACCTATTAACAGTTTACTACATTCAATGGCGTTCCAAACATAAAAATTATTAAAAAATATTTATTCAAAAAACGATTCTTTACAGAATTAACTATAAAAATAGAACAAACGGTGAAATTTTTTTTGATTTCTCCTGTCTTTTAGAAATCTCCCAGAGAAACCAGAATATGAATAAATGGTAAAAATCGGTTTGTAAAGTTTTTTAGAAAACGCTGTAAAACTCTAAGCTTTTTGGGATTTTAGTGTTTTTTTTTTTTTAGAAATGCATGCAAAATGGAATGATTTTTATTGCTTACAGTTCTTTTTTAATCATTTATTCATTCAGTGGCGTGCAATTTACCAAGATAAATGTTGATGACATTGATTGTCTTGCGACATTAAAAGTAAAATAAAAACGTTTAACAATATGATCTGTCAATTTGATATTGGTAGGTTCGTGAAACTAGCTAAAGGTGAGCTCTACACGAAAAAAAGTTATACCGGCTAATCAAAAAAAAAACGGACAATTTTTTTACATTTTAACTTTTGAATTATATGATCGAATTTAATAAGATAAACTGCACTTGGCAGAGAATTAATCAGAGTTTTGATTAAATATAACTTTTTGTAAGATATCTCAAAATCCAAGATGGCGGACGAAAATAAAACATGTTCGCAACATATGAATAAACGAGCATCTTTGAAATGTACAATTTAATTTCGTCCGTCATCTTGCATTTTGAGATATTGGACAAAAAAATGTATTTAGTCAGATCTCTATTAATTATCTGCCAAGCGCAGTTTGTCCCATTAAAATCGATTGTATAGTTCAAAAGTTATCATGAAAAAAGATTATCCTGTTTTTTTTGGCTCACCCGGTATAACTTTTTTTCGTGTAGAGCTCACCTTTAGCTCGTTTCACTAACCTGCCATTGTCAAATTGATAGATCATATTCTTAAACTTTTTTATTTTACTTTTAATGTCTCCAAAAAATTAATGTCAAAAGAAGTTAGGATTTCGAACATTTATCTTGGTAACTTGCACGTCACTGAATAAATAAATGATTAGAAGCAACAAAAATCATTCCATTAACCTCATAATTATATTTGTTTAAATATTATCGTTAAAAAAAAAGCGAAAGTATTTTGCATTTCTAAAAAAACATTAAAATCCTAAAAAGCTTTGAGTTTTACAGCGTTTTGTGAAAAACTTTACAAACCGATTTTTACCATTTATACATATTCTCGTTTCTTTGGAAGATTCCTAAAAGACAAGAGAAATCAAAAAAAAATCCACCGTTTGTTCTTTTTTTATAGTTAATTCTGTAAAGCAACGTTTTTTGAATAAATATTTTTTAATAATTTTTATGTTTGGAACGCCACTGAATGTAGCAAACTATTAATAGGTCCAATTTTAGCTCACACATATACTATACTATAGTAGTGTGAGCTATGGTGATCCTAATTTTTTCGAGAAAAAAAAAGTTGCTCCGATTTCAAAATTTTTTATATATCTTTGCGTTTCAGATGATTTTGAAACTTTTTTGTTGCGCCGTCTGTCTGTCTGTCTGTCTGTATGTCTGTCTGTCTGTCTGTCTGTCTGTCTGTCTGTCTGTCTGTCTGTAAAGACCAACGCGCATAACTCAAAAACCGCTTGGCTGATTTTAATGAAATTTGGTACCTAGGCTGGGTTTTGGGTCGAAATGGTCCCATTTAAAAATGAACAAAATCCATCGAACACAAACCAAATAAAAGGGTGGGGGTAGATTTCAAAAATTAGAGTTTATGTGAAAATATGGCGTGTGTGATATCAAACGAAAGGTAATTGAGTCCGGAGTTTAACAAAATACATTTTAGTTTTTGTTTTTTTAAGGGTGGGGTAGATTTCAAAAATTTTCAAATCAAAACATGGCTTATTTGGTATCAAACAAAAGGTAATTTAGTCTAGAATTGAATAAAATATATTTTAGTTTTTAGTTATATTAGCTCACACGTACACTATAACTATAGTACCTAGTGTAAGCTTAGGGGCCCATATATTGGCAGAGTATTTTATTTGTATATTAAGCTCTACTTGTGACCTAACGTTTGATTTATAGCAAACAATAATATAGTTTTTCATAATAGGTAGCTAAAAACTAAAACTTTGAACCTCTGTATCTTAGAAACCATAGGTCGGACGACGATGGGGCAACAATAACTTTTCATAGGGGCATCAAGATCTACAACATACTTAAATTTAAAGGAAATCCAACCGAAAGCCACCGCCCATAAGCTCCGGGCGGGATCCTTTCCTACACAGAAAAAAGTGTTTATTTGAACCAAAAAAATATTATTTGACTCAACCAAATTCGTTATTTCAATAGGTCCAAAACGACCTCTTGTTTGGTTCAAATAAAAATATTTATTGTTTTCAAATAACTAATTTAGTCTCTTTAAATAAGATTTATTTGATGCGTAAGAGTTATTTGGTTTAATTGACAAACAAAAATACATTTAATAGAAATAATTTGAAATATTTAAACCAAATACTACTAATTTATTTATTTGCAATAACAAGTTTATTTCAAACAAACAAATATGTTGGTTGGTAAAAATAAAATAATTCTTTAACATGACTGTTTTCTTTGATTGAAGTAAAAATATTTATTGTTTTCAAATAACTAATTTAGTATCTTTAAATAAGATTTATTTGATGCGTTAGAAATATTTGGTTTAATTGACAACAAAAATACATTTAAATCAAATAATTTGAAATATTTAAACCAAATACTATTAATTTATTTATTTGCAATAACAAGTTTATTTCAAACAAATAAATATGGTGGTTGGTAAAAATAAAATAATTCTTTAACATGACTGTTTTCTTTGATGGCTTTAAAAAAACTTATTACATCTTCATATAAATTAATTTGTTTAATATTCTAGGCATATTTTGTTGTCTTAATATTAAAATTTATTTAATAACTGACATTTATTAAGTAAATTTTTTAAATTATTTTACTTGATGTAAATAAATATTTGTTTAAACTTAAAATATATTTTGTTGAATTTCAGTAAATATTTCTGTGAGAACAAGAGTTAACTTATTTCACAAAACAAAAACATATTTTCCAACAAACAAATAGGGTAGTTAGTAAACCTAAAATAATTGTTTGAAATTACCGTTTTCCTTGATTGTTTTAAAAAACTTATTGTTTTTTCTTAATAAATAATTTGTTTAATCTTCTAATTATATTTTTTTGTCTTACTAACATAATTTATTTAATAACGAACTTTTATTAAATAAATTTGTAAAATTATTTTGTTTATTATAAGTAAATGTGTGTTAAATTTAAGTAAATATTTATTATTGCAAGTTTTTTTCAAACAAACAAATAGGGTACTTGTTAAACCAAATATAATTGTTTTAAATGATTGTTTTCCTTGATTGCTTTACAAAATATTGCTTCTTATTTGAATTATTTTTTTAATATTCCTAATTTATTTTCTTGTCGTTTTAACAAAATGTATTTAATTAGATTAGACATTTAATAAATAGTTACATGGTTACCCGTCAGAATACTGCGTTGTACAAGTAAAAACAAATGTTTTGCACGAAAAAAAGTATTTTAATTCAAAAATAGGCAGGTAGGTACAAAAAACATGTAAAATTGTAAAAACGTTTAAAGGCAAATTAACATAAAATTAACCAAATATGCATAAAACAAAAATACTTCCTAAATACTAATTAGATTATACTTGTGTAATCTTTTCCAAGGTATAAATAAGACCACTAACCTATGTACAGGGTGACCCAAAAATAAACAGAGAAGTCAAATGTATATTTTTGCAATTTTGAATAAAGCTTTCCTTTCTGTTTCCAAAAATACCTAATATGCTACGTTTTTATGTAATGGTTTTTAAATAAAATGACAAAACCTTTTCATTAAGAGCAATGAGTTAACCAAGAAGAATTATCGATGACTCTTTGTCTGCTTTACTCTTTTGTTTGTTTTTGTCATTCTATTTCAAAACTGTTAGAGAAAAAGGTATTAGGTATAATAGGTAGTTTTGGAAACAGAAAGACAAGGTCTATTCCAATTTGCCAAAATATAGAGCGTATACCGGGTGTTCCAAAGTGAGTGGCCTATTGGATTATTTTGGAAACTATACGATAGAAACTTTTAAAACTTTCTATTCTTACATACGTCCATGTAAACTATATTTACAAAATACTTTTATAGTTGCGGTGTTGCAATTTGCAGGAAAAGTTGGCTTTATTATTTTAAAAGAAACACCATGTATATTTTTCGATTCTTTATGTAGAAAAATGTATGTAATTTTTTTCAACAATTATTGTAAATTTTTTTTGCACAATTTGTTTTTAAAATGGGTATAAAACCAATTTGTGCAAAAATTTTGAATAGATTTGTGCAATGGAATTTGTTGTAAAATTTTAAACAACTGTACAACTGTTTTTTTTTTGCACAATGCTTATTGTACAGGCCTGTATAAAAAAATTTCACATATTTTTGCACAATTTGTATATTTTGCATTAATTTTTTTTAAATTTTGAAAAAATTGCAAAATATTCAAGTATGAAAATATTTTACACAATATTGTGTAATTTTCTTATTCTATTTTGTGCAGTATAAATGCACAATTATGTAGTTATATTTTAGAAGATGTTTTATGTGTTATATTTTGCAGTTAAATTTTTCTTTTTACCACAAAAAATATAATATATCAATATAATATATTATATATTTTACAATAAATAATTTTAGTTACGCCCAAAATTGCACAATTTTGTGCATATATTTCCTACAATTTTATGTAAAAATAGTTAAAAATATGAATTTTGTACATAATATTCTGTAATTTTTTTTAACAATTAAGTGAAAAGTATCCCTGAATGTGTACAAAATCTTGTAGATGTTTTTTTTCAATAGGTTGCATTGCATTGCATTTTGTTTTAATTTTTGTGTATATATTTTTTGTATATATTTTTAAAAAACGCTTTATTACTTTTTATAACAAGTACACAATGTTTAATTTTTATTTGACAAAAAAATACCAAACTAAAAAATCACTTGTTAAAAGACCTTTATTTTCGTTTTTCTTATGAATACAACAAATTTTAACACATTAGTTATTAAATTATTTAACCAATATTATTATGCTTAATGAATTTACCTGAACGTGTAAAATATATCTATTTAAAGATTCTTGTTTGCTGGACTTTCGTTGTTCGGATTTTCCATTGTTTGGAAATTGCAAGGAAGGCAGCGAAGACAAAATAGCTGCTAAAAAAATAGTACTAAGTTTAACGGACATTGAAGAATTTCTATGTAATAGTCAAATTATTCTGACTGATATTTTGATACCCTTTAAATAAAGGTTACAGTTTTATAGATACCATGGTAGTAAGACAGGCAAAATATGTCTTTTGACTTCTAATTTACAAATTTTAAGTTAATCAAAAATAGTGGTGTTGCAAAAATTATCATTTACCTTCGTCTGCTTCATGGAAACTCTTTTCAGACCGCTATATCTGATCTTTGGTAAATTGCGTTTGATTTTAATAGCACCCAAAGTTTTGAACAAACTTCTGCACATTTGTCAAAAAACTGTCTTTGTTTTCCGGATATGCCATTGCAAAATCGTTCAAGCTGAAAAATATAAAAAAAATGTTTAAATATAGAATTTTAGTATCGGCCGTTATAAAAAAGCGCAGTTTAGACCAAAAATAGGATAAGCCATGAGTAACAAGCTGAAATTTTGTAAATAGTTTTATTTGGTCAAGAAGCCAAAATTCTTGAAAGTGATTCTTAAGAGAGTGCGCGGGCGCAGAAATGTTTTTGAGCTTCGGACTGGCTAAACCAAGACAATTTTGGGGACAATGTTGTCATTTACTTTCAAACACATTTTTTAAATCACAGAAAGAAAAATCAAAAATGGATCAACTATACTCAAAAGCTTGGGTAGACTAGAGTCCCTGTATGTTGACATATTTGGATGTATTACCAAATATGTCAACATACAGGGACTCTAGGGTAGACCTATGTGTAGTAATTTACTTACCCCGAAATCTCTCTTTGTGGACTGCAAGTAGGCACCCATTCCTCCAGTTTTTCGAGAACTAATTCCACAAAATCCATAGAATCCATTACACGTTTAACGTTGACGGAAGAACTTAACAATTAATGTCACTAACCTTGTAGGGATCACCTCACTGACAAGCCAAAACATAAATTTAAACTCACAGAACACTGAAGGAAGCCAGATGCGGTGGGGCGATCCCTTGAAACGACTTTTACCGAATCAATCCGACGAATGATTGCTACAATTTAGTATTTTTTGCACAAATTTTCATAAAAAAAAATACATTTTATCTGTGTAAATTTATAACACAATGGGCTTTTCCACTACGCTGTTGAGAGTAACTGTTCTGTTGTGTAACATTTTTACTCAAAATAAGTTACACAATCCAATTGGTAATATTAAAACAGATTTATTCGTTTATTTCAACAATTGTTTTATATTTTTGCATAATTTCAGTTGCACAGCGTATTTAAAATTGTTGCATGGATATTTTTCTCTGTGTATAACGTTTTATACCTATCTGTATTTGTTTTTAAAATATTAACAGGTAAAAATTGACATTTTGTAACTTTAACAGGCCGTAGAATCAAAACCTATCTTAGCCTTTTACAAGCTATCGCTTTAGACTACTTTTAGATTTAACCCAGGGTTAAATTAACCATGGAATATTTTAACCCTGAACTAATTCTAAATAGTATAAAATAGATTTTGAAAAACCGAGATAGGAATGTAGAAACCGTTTTGTTCTATTCTTAATAGTTTTGATGTTACGGGCTGATAAAGTTACAAAATGTTAATTTTCATCTGTCCATATTTTAAAAACGGTTGAAGGTATACGACATCATACATAAAATCCAAAAATGCAAAATTGGACAGGGTGTTTCTTTAAAACAATAAAGGTGTTTGCAAAGTTTTCCCACAATTGGCAACACTGCAACTATGAATGTATTTTATAAATATACTTTACATGGACGTATTTAAGAACAGAAAGTTTTTATTGTATACTGCCGTCCTAAGCCTAACCCCCGTATTTGAAAAAAATCCAAAAATGCGATTGTTGGTTAAGACAATTTACAATAATATACTCTATTGTTTATACTAATGTAACCAATCGAAAAACTACAAAAAGTATTTAAAAAGTCACTTAAAATTTTCTTTTTTCCATAAGGCACTATGTATTTTCAAATATTCAAACGCGATTTACTCCATTTCATATAAAATTCAAATACGGGGGTTACGCTTAGGACGGCAGTATAGTTTCCAAAATAATCTAATAAGCCACTCACCTTGAGACACCCGGTAAAACTCATTTAAAAAGTAACGTCGCCGCCTTAGCTCCGGTCCCTAATATCCCTATAATAATAAATTTCACAAAGACAAATAAATTTCACAAAATTTCACACACAAGCTACAGGATTTTACAAAAATGTTCAGATTTTTTCAAAAAACATTTCACAGAATTTCACAAAAATTTTACAGAATTTCACAAAAATTTCACAAGCTGTGTACACATTTTGTAATGTTTACGCTAAGCAATCTAGAGAAGTATTAGCAAGTTAATGGCGAGTTTAATGGTTTTCACAAAAAATTAGTTAAATCAAATAAATAAAATTCTAAACTTTAGGGCGGAATGTTATTGGTCGGATTTCCGCGAATCAATCGGACAACTTTGGATCGAAACTCTTTGTCTGTTGTGCATTAGAAAAACAAAAAGATCTGTTGCGCTCCTCTTTTTTATCATATTGAACATGAGACAAAACAGTATTTTTAGAAGCGAGACAGCTAGAGTTCACCTTAGTAGGTACATCGATTTTATTCTACACTGTTTTGGTTATTTGTTATATTGAAATAAATAAAATTCTTGTAGATATTATATAGGGTGTTTTTGAACCGTTCTTTTGCCACTTAGTTATTGTTATCGTTATTCTGCGTCGGCGCAGTAGCGATTTGCTGTTATTTTTAATAGGTATAGCAACGCGCTGTATTTACAGAAGATAAAAAGTTGTACTTGAGGTTGTACTTATGTTATTTATTAGCATATTTAGGAACTACAGATAATTTCTAAAATCTAATTTCATAAAAATTTAACCTTATTAGGTAACTTGGTAATTATTTAGTATATACGAGTTTCTGCCATTTTTGGTTTTTGATGAAAAATCCTTTCTGTAGGTACTTAGGGGGGTCCCCTGATTCGGCGACCGGAGAATTAAAAAAAAAATTGTTTTAATTTTTTTGAGTTTTTAATTTTTTTTTTTTAATCGACGCAATCTACCCTGAACAAACTCAAATCAACTCAAGCCAACCCATACCAAACCAAAAAAATACATTACAACCTCGCCCTCCGGTACCCGTTGTTTTATTTAAAAAAAATAAAAAAAATCCTAGAGGCCCTAGTAGGTACCCCCATAAATAATTTTTCAAAAAAAAAATAAAAATGGCAGAAACCCGTATACTAAATAATTTACATACCTACACGAGTTTTTGCCATTTATAATTTTTCATGAAAAGCCGAAAAGTTCTTTATGAGGGCACCTACTAGGGAGCCTGCCTAAGATCCAAAATCCGCGTCAGGCGATTTTTTTTAACGCAAAAAGGGGTGTCGGGAGAGTTTGGATTGGTTTGAGTCTGTTTACGTTAGGCTAAGGTAATTAAGTAAAAAATTAAAAAAAAACAAAAAAAAAAGCCGGACGCAGATTCGCGGTCCTTCGGACCCCCCAAATTTTTCTTAAAAATCAAAAATGGCAGAAACCCGTATACTAAAATCTCTTAAGTCTTATTTAAAGCGACTAAATTACTTGTTTGGCTAAAATAAATATTTTTATATGGACCAATGAAGAATATGCACTGACAAAGTCAAAAATCTAATTTGATTGAGTCAAATAATTTTACGTGATATATATGATATATACACAAATGGTTTACTATTGGAAATAAAAACCAAGAAAGAAGGAATTTAAAAAAATCGTATTTGTATATTTATTTATAAACAAAAACTTAATTTAGTTGTTTCAAATAATTTTATCTCACAATATTAAAATTATTAATTTATATAATTATTATTAATGAGCATTAAAAAAAAATAAAAAACAATTGAGTTGCTTTAAAAAAATCAATTATTTAAGTATACGGTAAACAATATTTTTTTAAATATTATTATTGCCAAAAAAATTTAAACATGTATTTTATTTAATTCACATGTACAATGTTTTTTGTCGTAACAAAATGTACTGTTGTCCGAAATAAATATATTTGTTTGATCCAAACAATATTTATTTAATCCAAATATTTTTTTTCAAATAAATTGGTTTATTTGATTCAACCAAACACTTTTTTCTGTGTAACAAAATGTGTTTTTTGTCAGACTAATAGTTTTCGAGTTATAATATCAACCATTTTTTCGCCATTTTCAATTTTGCCCATTTTTTTTCTTTAGTGGCTCTTAACTTAAAAACTACTTACTTTTCAGAATAATTGTAAAGACCTAAAATAAAGACTGATAAATAACCTACAAAATAAGGTATTACTGAGTTATCTGGGTAAAATACTTGCTGAGATACAAATCCTAAAGTGTTAGAGAGGCGCTCATTTCCTATGTATTTTCACAACATATGAAAAAACATAATTAGGTTTTATCTAATTTTCTCAAAAAGTTTGAATTTTAGTGAAAATGTATTAAAAATTTTAATATAGTAAATTAAATTATATTTTAAATGCTGTATCACTTAGATGCAAAAGCTCGATACCGGTCGGGAATCATTTAATAAAGTAAACCATTAAAAAATCTTTGGATAGTTTTTCCGTGTTTGAAAAAATATAAAGAATTCTCAAAAGTGTGGAGTAATGGATCTTCCTCTCTTTACAAAATATAATCATGCTCCACGAGGGAAACTTTAGAATAAAGTACTTCAGGGAAGTACGCACACAAATACTTCAGGAAAGTACGCACACAGAGGTTATTATTAAAAATCTTTAAAAAAACCTTTTTAATTCGATTTCATTTTTTTATAAACTAAGCTTTGTCGAAAAAATCGCAATAAGGCCGTATTATATGCAATAACATTTTATTTTAAATAATGTATAACTTGTTAAGTTAATATTTATAATTCCAAAGGAGTCTAACATTCGGGGTAACTTTTTTAATGACTAAAAAACATCATCAGAAACTTTATTACATTTTGTTAATAACTAAGCTCTATAAGAAAAAAGATTATACACCATGTTATAGGTCATAAAAGTGCAATTTTTAGAATCACAAATAAACCCAATTTAAGGACACCAATGAAGTGATAACCGTAAATTAAATCCCCCTGGATTAAAAATTTTTAAAAAATTTATTTTATTTCCTCTAATAAAGTTTGTTACATATTTTTCGTAGAAAGCTTAGTTTAAAAACAAAAGGTAAAAATTAAATAATTTCGGTTTATTATAAAAAAATCTTCTTAATGTTCGGACGCCCCTGGACTTTTAACTTCAGCTTTAAGACCACTTTGTGTCACCGTTTACAAGAAAACTTAATTTTTTAATAATAGTGACATTTTTCTCTAGTTTTCATAAAATTAAATAAACACTTGACTTGAGTGAAATATCGTTTAAAAGAGAATTTATTTTTCTGTAATAAAGTTATTTTATGGATTTTCTAAAAAATGCTTAGTTTTTGAGAAAATCAGATAAAAACCCAATAAATTCATTTAATGTTGCATATATTGTGGAAATAGATAGGAAATAATGGTCTCTCGAAGGGTTTATATATCAGCACGGATACTACCCAGGTAAATCGATAATATCTCATTTTGTAGGACATTTGTCAGTGTTTATTTTATGTTATATATATATATATATAATTACTCTAAAAAGGATTAGTTTTAAAGTTAAAGACTACTAAAAAGAATGTGGAAAATCCAAGGCGGCAAAATGGTTGATATCAAAACTATTAATCTGACCGAAAAATATACGCTTTTGTAGGAATTTTTGGTCTTCAGTTTTTGTTTAAAACTTTTTTTTTTTAAATCAACCCTATAATCATGCCAAGTTCCAAAACTGTCAGACTTTTTGCAACCTTAAATTTATATAATGACTGGCCTATGAGGTCCGTGATTTTCTCTGCTTGCAGGAAAATATTCTCACTTTTTAACTTAATTAACAAAATTAAACTATTAAACTTTGACACACTCAACAAACTTGTGATAAAACTTTTAAAATCCTTACACTTAGTTGCCAGTATGCCAATGCAGGACAGGAAATTAAATATTTGATCGAGTTTTGCTTACCAAAATAAAAATGTATGTCTATGCTTTAAAGGGAATGCAGGAAAAAGGCTCTTTATATCAGTATCGAAGACGGAAACACGACTTATTGCAGGAATGCAGGCATTGGGGTTGCTATGGTTTTTGTGAGAAAAATAACTTAATTATTAACACTTAGTAGGTGTCTATTAGATCTTGAACCCCCAGTGGTGATAAGCTTCCGAGTGACTTGTACAAAAATAAAAGTGAAAAAAACTTTTTCCCGATAAGCCAAGAATTGTTATACAATTTTTAACGATTTGGCTTTCAAAATGAATGAATGAACCACTACAAATTTCGATGCAGTTTTACACATTTGCTTTGTTATTGATCACTGTGTGAATTGGAAAAAAAATAATTAAAAAAAAACAGGAAAAACGTTTAAATGTTTTAATTACCGATACTAAAATTTACGTTCTGTTAGTACTGTTAACTTATAAGTCCGCTAAACGAAGAAGAAAGAAAATACTTTTTTTATAACCTATAGAAACCAAGTTAAAAAAAAAAATATATATATATATATATATATATATATATATATATATATATATATTGATGCACGCGCCATTGTCACCTCAGCGTTAAGGATATGACGACCTGACCTCACCTATTTCTAGTGGTGTTACCACATATATAGGTACATATATGAGATGAGGGGAACTTCCTTTACCAGAATTTCATAAGAGGGGTAAAGATTTTTTTAAAAATATTTGATAAATACGTGGAATACGTTCGGACCTCAGGCCAATATACAACCTTTGAATATGTGTTATGTCCTGCCACCTCAGCCACTGTTGCCGGTTTTATTGAGGTGATAACGTATGACGTATATCTACCCTAACCTATAAGCAATTAGCTTTATCTGACTAAATTTATATATTACATACAAGGTAACAACGTTTTACTTTTACTTAGGGACACTTTAGGAATAATTACAACTTTAAAACGTTGCAAAAGTTTGTAAGACAAGATTAATGGTGGCAACGTAATGTCTTTATATAAAAAACCGTACCTTTATACTTTCATTATAGAAAAACGGGCTGTTATTTTTTTTGAAATACTCATTTTGAGGCTTGTGGTCTCAGAAATGTTGCATAGCTTGAAAGTCCTAAATATAATTTTTGTTGGGAAATTGTTTACTTACTGTCAAAAATTCTACACATAGATCCGATAAACAAATAAAAGCGAAGTGTCAAAAATACAGTTTTTGGAATGCTAATAAATTTAATAGTTTATATTAATTTGTATATTTTTTGGTTTGCAATGATTATGACATGATGGATATGACAGAATTTTGAATATTTTTTAATTTATCCGTGAAAGTAAATTGAATAAAAAATGAGTTGTAATAGTTAGTTAAGCCGTTTAAAACAGAAAAAAACATATGCAGGATATTGTGTTTGCCCACGCCACAGCCCAACGCGCATATTATAAATCTAGTAATAACCACCAGCAACCAAAAGGCTCAAATGTCACGTGATGTCAGAATTTGTAAATTACATTCTTTATCATTTAATTTCCAAGAAAGTCATAATAAAATTATAATTTTTATTCGCTATATTGCAAATGCATCACCCTGTATATACAGCTTATTATTAATATTTTCCTGCACCTTGTGAGAGGTTAATGTAATGAAAAATTTGCATAGTTTCCTATTATCCTGCTTTGCAAAATTGCCAAATCTTGACAGCAACTTTCTTCAGTTTATAGTATTTGTAGTTACATATTTTTTCAAAACGAATTTCTCTGAGTTCGTTTTAGGTTATTTAAATTTGTACCAAAGTATTAAATTCCTATTTAAGTATACTAATAATTTCCGAGTTGGCCCAGGATTACTTATACGTAATCCTGGTTCAACTCGTATTATTAGTGCACTCCAACAGGAATTTAAAACCAATATAACTCAAAAACGACCTATAGTTTAAAAGATAATATAAAAAATATTATGCAACTTTACATTATCCCCTGAAAAATGCCACGGAAACATAAAAATTGACTGTATTTAAATGCAATTTTCTGAAATAAAATAAACGGATCCATGACGGATCTGATACCTTTCTAGCTAGCCTATTAGAACACTTCCCGTTTTCAGTTTTTTTGTACATATCTCAGAAACGAAGGCTTTTATGAAGTTTCAAGGTATTACACAAATTATTAAGATTTAAGTGCTCCATTATATTTCCAAAACCGCATATTGTTAAGATGCTCCGTTAAAAAGTTCGCATTTAAAAACTAATTGTCAAAAAACTATCAAGCATTAGTGGATTTGGACCAAAATCTATTCAGCTCGTTACAATGGCAAACACTATTTCACCTAAACATTTCATGAAAATGGGTTCAGCGGTTTAGGAGCTATCGTGTTACGGACAGAGATACACGCAGACAGACGTCACAACGAAATTGCTCAGATAGCTTCAAACACACCCAAATAACGCAGTTTCGGCGTTATCTCAATTTTTTTTTCTAAAAAAAAATCTATTTTCAACACAACTTGCTTTGCTGCGATTTTCACTATTGTTTTGTCGCTTAAAAAGCAAAGCTTAGTAGGAGTAAGTTTTTTCTTCTCTTGAAATAGCTGAATTCCTCCAAAGACATTGAATATAAGTTACGGCCAGGGACGTAGCTGCTATAGTGGTTCTTCTTATTGAAGGAAAAAGCTAAATAGCGCGTGACAAAACATCGCAAATTAAATTAAAGTGATTTTTTTGTTTATGCTAGCCTGACCAGGTTAAAAACACTAAAAACGCGCATTTTTGTCCGATTAATTTAACGTTAATTCTTTTTCCTGGCATTATCAATATTTTAAATTAGTCAAGTGTTTTGAGAATTGGCTATGTTGGCGCAAATTAAGTAAAAAAGTCGCATCCTTATTCTTTCAAATTCGAATAAAACCCTAGTAATATGACATTTTTTGCTAAATCCGTTTTGGTTCAAACCTACGGAGGTATTTTTAAGTATAAAACTGGAAATAGTAAAGTATCTTTTTAACATGTTTGTTGACTCATTTTTTTAATTTAAAATTGGCTAAGTAAGTTAGTCAAAGATTTATCATTATTAAAAACCGGATTTTCTTAATAAATTTTTTTTTAAATCCGAGGCGTTTTTAAAAGTTTTTAGATTGACACACATATCTATAAAAAGTTCTTTGCCACCACAAAAAGAATTACTTATAAATTGCTGCCCTTCATACCTACACAACGGTAAATGTTGGCTTCAATTTTCTTTTATTTATAACACTTTTTTTGGACATCGTATTTTATAGTCGAAGCAAATTAGAAACTAGATGAACAAATTTATAAGGATTTGACATTTTGGTTGTGAACTCCTAGTAGGAAACCTAAGGTGCAAAACCGAGGCAAAAATGTCAAAAATAATAACCAAAAAATAGAAAATCAATGTCAGGCTTTGCTTCCTATAAAGCTTGCATTTACGATAGGTGTCCTTAAGGAAACCCCCTCTACCCTAGGATTAACCTCCTCACCAAACTGAACCTCACAACGATTTTCTGCGTTTATCTCACAAACCGTAACTTTTTATATTCTTCATCAAATTTCCTATATATGATTCAAGTTTCAAGATTTATTCCACACATTTTAAATGTAAATACAGAAATTCTAACATTTTTATAATAAATTTTTTAATTCTTTTATTAGTGCTGAAAGCGAAAAATTTAATCCTGTAGTGCTTTTGCCTACAAACAAAAGATAGCATACAAGAAAAAAATTAAGTAACTAAAAATAGCTTATTAAAATTTTAAAAACTTTAAGAACATTGACTAAGTAACTACTGTTTATTACTTAATTTTTAAACCGATAATTTTAATTATAATACTAAACTTTTCCTGTCAAAAACAAACTCTTTACATATACTATAAATAAAGAAATAAATCTTTATTATTTTTTACAGACACATACACACACACACACATGCATTCACATAAACCCATATGCTATAGGTATAGGTACAGGTCAAATTACTTTGATAACTAGTGGATAGTGGTTTAATTATATAATAGATTCTTATGTACAGTAGGTCTGTGAAGTCTGGAATCACCCATTATTGCTGATTTAGAGACCGTTGATTGGATGACATGTTTGTTATTAAATAAATGACGTACTTCATGATTACTTTTAACTCTATTTGACCAATCAGGGTGCTAAAAAAAAATTATTTCATACAAATGCCTTTTATTAAGTGTTTAGGTATGGAGATACCTTAACAAAAATGTACCACATTTGTAATGACCTATCAAAGCCAATTGTGAAAAAATATACCGGGTGTCCTATTTAAAGAAACATAAGTTTATGTCATAGCTTTTTCTGGAACATCCTGTATAATTAACCATAGCCTTTTCTAACTCGTATTTTAAATCTTTATTTGATATTCAAGCTTTTTTCTAAAAAGCTTGCAACTTTTTTAAAAAATTCGTGATTCTACACTTTACGGACACACTGTATAAGTAGGCATAATAAAGGGTTTTGAAAAAATAGAAAGATTAAAATCGGAAAATACAAACTCTTTTGATTTTTTGACAAATGATTTAAAACATAGCATCTTTATTGCTTTAGGAAATTCATTATAAATCTTTGCCCCAAGCAAAATAAACATCCTTTGTGTATGTATGTATAAATAATACGGATTTTTTTTTGTGATCTTTAAAAATAGCCCCATAATTGGGACGTCAATGGAGTTTTCTACAATAAAGTTTATTATGCATTTTCTCTAAAGTGCTTAGTATTTAGAAAATTGGATAAAACCTAATCATTTCAGTTTATTTTGCTTATAATATAGAAAGAAATATATGAAGGGTATATGTTTAACACTTTGTGGTTTATATCCTAGCAAGAATATTACACATGCAACTAATTGATACTTTTTGTAGAATATCTGTCAATCTTTGTTTAATGTCATTACAATCATTCTCAAAAATGAGTCGTTTTTAAGTTAAAGGCCACCAAAAAAAGGAAATTGTGCAAATTCAAAAATGACGACCAAATGGTTGATATCATACCTCGAAAACTATTACTCTAACAAAAACACTTTTTAGCATTTTCGTATAAAATTTAGTTTCAAACTCTTTTACAAACACTAAGGGATTTTAGAAAAACAGAATTTGTGCGCCATTTTTAAAAAAAAACTTCCTTGCATATTATGGACAGTCAACCCTATAATTGTGCCAAGTTTCGAACCTTTTGCACCAAAACCGCATTTTATGTCTCTAATGATTAACCTACTTAACTAATTTTAAGTCTAAAGCCCATAGCACAGGGTTGAATAGCTGTCGCAAATATTTAATGTATTACAAAAGCAATCAATCAACCCTCGAAAACTACCAGACTAATCAAAGAAATGTAAGAAGACTAACAAAATTAGTTTAATTATTTCAATAGATAAAAAATACAATAATAATCGTCTACAAAGCCCCTTCTAAAATATCAGACCCGAGACGTTTCCGAGAATTCGATTAAACATTCCAAGGGTAAAAAGCAGGTAATATCTGAAATTACATACAACAAAGAAACCCGTCCCTAAAATCTAAACCACAAGGTTGCCAAATTTCTGAGGTCGCTGCGACGCGGTCTTAACACGCAAAATACCTTTTATACCACCGAGGTGACTTAGTAGACCGTTTAGTTTCAGTAAAAGCGCCGCTAGCGCCACCGGTAGATACGTGAACTACACGGCCAAAAAGTAGCTATATATACCATTTTGTGACCTCAGAACAAAATTTTGCACACAGCTTGCTGAGTGGGTCAGGAGTCATCCCTGAAATTTTTATTGAAAAACGTTGACACCTCAAAAAAGTGAGGTGACAACGTTATATATGAGGTGACAGCGTAGTTTATATACTTTATTTTGAGGTGGCTACGTACCCTTTATCAATATATATATATATATATATATATATATATATATATATATATATATATATATAAGGCATTTATGCTAAGTATATATATAAGGCATTTATGCTAAGTAAAAATTTGTAGTTTACAAGGATATAGAAATTTTTGTTTTGTGATGTTCACGTCCAGAAAATTATTGACCCTATAAGCCCAGTTCTGGCTGCCTTGGTGATGGATTATGTTGCTAATGAGGCTCTGTCAAAATAGGCTTTTCAGGTTCCATTTACGTAGATGACACACTTTTTGCAGTTCCAAGTGATAAAATAGATGACACTTTATCATCATTCAATAGTGTAAACCCTAACCTACAATTTACAATAGAACAAGAAATTGACCAAAAACTTCCCTTTTTGGATTTCGTGATAGTAAGAGAAAACAATAAACTAATAACAGATCTATACACAAAACCTACTAACACAGACAGACTACTTAACTTTAATCCAGCTCATCCATCTTCACAAAAAATAAATATAATAAAACAATTCCGAAATAAAATTTATAAATTGAGTCATCCTAAATTTTTCCAAAAAAACTTCACAAAAATAATTACCCAAAAATACTGGTTAATAAAATGTTATGCCAAATACCCCAATTAACCACAGTTGCTCAAAGTGCAATCATTTCCAACCCCAAAACAATA